>OY720684.1:36033363-36676723 GCA_963170755.1 Amphimallon solstitiale | reverse complement strand
AACACGCAACCATTTGAACAAAACCTTTGACCTCTGGAATGGCCTGCGCGTTCGCCGGATATTTTTTAGAGGGATATGTTAAAAGTAAAATATACAGAAGAAATAACACGACTAAAAGGCAAGAATTAGATACAAAGTTTGGCAAATTGCATCTCGGATAATTCGCAATGTTCGAAACGAATTTGAAAACCGGGAGGTTATCTATCAGGAAGTTGGTAGAGCTCAGTTTGAGCGTCTTATCCGATAAGGGTATTTATTTGGGTTGTGTATGTTTTCAGGGAGCTATTGTTTGTGTTACTAAATAAATACAAAATTCAAAGGAATTATAGCGTTGTGATATTGAAAGCTAGTTTCTTCTTGTTTTAATCAACCGATTTAAAAATAAATCATTTCTAGATAGGGGATAAAGCGATCTTTTCGAAAATGTAACATTTTACCACCATTGCAATTTAAATTTTTAGATTGCCCTACATTGCGCAGCCACTGGTTAGGATAGAAAGGTATAACTTATGCCAACAGGTGGGGATTTAGAAATAAAAACTGACATGTCCGAAGAAAATTGACAAAAACTAGGGATCTAGGGAATCTTATTCCTCACTTTACATTCGCACTGTATACGCAACCGCTTACGGAAGTTTGAGCACTCCTTTAAACATTTAAAGTACAGTCAACGCTCGTTAACTCGGACCCCGACATTTTGGACTTCGGATAACTCGGACGAAAGAGAGACTTTCGGTCTTATTGTGTGCGAATGCAGATGGAAGCCACCGCCTTAAATCAGTGGTGGTCGGCAAATCACGCCAGCCTCGTGTACTAAAGCACATAATGGATACCCTACCTGTGCACTATACAAATTCGAAAAATGCTTGGTTCACCCAAGAAATCACAATAAACTGGTTTCAGAAACAATTTGTTCCTGAAGTGCGACGATTCCAAATCGAAGTTCTGAAAATTGCCCCTAATTACATCAAGGCTGTTTTGCTTGTAGACAAAGCCCCTTCACATCCAACTGTGAAGATGTGTAGCAGTGATGGGAAAATCAAGTGCCTGGTATTGCCTCCCAATACCACCTCGCTTATCCAACCAATGGATCAGGCTATTATTTTGACATGTAAGAGGTTGTATAAGAGGAAGTTTCTCGATGAAGTAATGGTGGTACTAGAGGAACCTGAGGACAAAGAAGAGAGCACGCGAGGACTAAGGACATTGCAGAACATCCGCAATTACAACATCAAGTCAGCAATCTTAAACTGGGTTTCTGCTTGGAATGAAGTAAAAACTTCTACGCTTGTCAACTGCTGGAACAAACTTTTTTGACAAAGTTGTAGAGTATAATTTCGAGGGTTGTGAGACCAATGATTATCATCAGATTCTTTTAGCGGCCGGTGAAACAGAACCCACTGTAGAGGACATTCATGAGTGGTTAGATAGAGAAGATGGAGACCCAGGCTATCAGATCCAGACTGATGAAGATATCGCTTGCGATGTTTTGGCTTCTATCACCACGGGCGAGAATAGTACGGACAAGGAGGAGGAAGAACAACCCTTGTCTAAATCGAAGCTGTCAAATGCTCGTGAAGCTCTCGACGTACTCATTGGAATTATAGACTCTACTTCAGATCGTGAACTGCAGCCATTCTATAGACACTTTAGGACTGCACATGAAATAATTCTTCGCAAGCAACATCAAAAGTTTTCACAAAAGAAGGTTGAGCACTTTTTCAAACGTGAATCTGCTGGGGGAAACAACACAGTGGCAGACCAATCACCATTGCCATCATGTTCCTATAATGCACCAACCGAATTAGACTCTGATTAATGTATACTTTGTGCAGTTTCTATCAGTTTTATAGTTATAGTACCTGTTTCAGTTTTACCTGATATGTATTGATAACCTTGTTGTATTAAAGTTCAGTATAATATTGCTACTGTATAGATAACATTTGGTGTTAGTTTTAATTCCTAACGTACCTACAACTTTATTTCCTTTCGATAAGTCGGACTTTTCGTAACTCGGACAGATCTTCGCCCCATTTAGTACGAGTTATCGAGCGTTGACTGTATAACGAAAATGGAGAGAGAATATAACACAAAAAGAAAATGTATTGATTCTACTTCTATTGACAAACATCTAACAAAGAAAAGTAAGAAAATATTTAACGAAATAATTCTAATTTCATTGTAAATTATAAGACTTTTTCTTACTTTAACGTTTAAGCACAGCTTACACCACAAGTGACATTATATCAGTTAATTTTCTAAGCGTGAAGAAGCCGCCAAAGATGATTCCTTGGATTTGGACAGTGATTCCTTATTTTGCTATCAATTTATTCCAATAGCAATTTCAAGGGGATCAAATCTGTCCGATGAGGGGGCCACTGCATAATTTGCACCCTATAAGCGTTCAAATATTTTTTGAAATTTTTAACGGCAGGTTTCTGGTCGTTGTCATGGACAAACGAAAAATTTCCTCCTATTAAGCGCAGTCCTCAGGAAATAGAATTATCTTCTAAAATTCTTCTGCAGTTCTCCTTAGGATGCTATCGCGTAGCATTTTCTCGTGCTTCGCTCTTCATACAAAGGTTCTACGTCTTTGCACACAATATGCTTGGCATCAAGCAAAATACCTTTGCGTTACAAAAAAGAAGGCGGGAAGGTATTTCAACAAAAACTAAAATTCAGATATCTGGGGTAGATATAACGAGCTGCAGAGAAGTTGAAAAAAGAGGTCGCCAAACCTAACAACGCAGAGGAATGCCTTCCGTACATAATCTGGAGAAACGAAATCCAGGATTTTTAAAACAACATTTAGGCCAATCGTGACTTGCCGAGCTGAAGGATTATAGGTAAAACTTTGTGGAACAGAGAAAATATATGAAGAATATGTACGATAGATGACATAAATGACTGGATATTAGAAAGAAACAAAGAATGGAACGGATACAGAACGAAAAGGATGATGCGGCAATATAGACATCAGGAGAGGCTGAGATTGAAAAAGAAACAGGTCCAGATTTTTTATATAAGAAGGAACAGACAAGAGAAAAGATTTCATAAAATGAAACAATTTCTTCCTCAGTACAAAAGAGTAATTGATAATTTTCAATAATTTGATAAATCTTCCTAACTATCACTAATAATATCAGTATTATCAGTTATAATTTGGAATTATAATTATATTTTCCACAAACTAAACATGTTGCTCCTACTCTGTTTACCTATATTTCTGTTCCTTACTTGTATTATTGCTCTCTTAAACTGACTTAATATAAGTTATTTAATTCTAATTAAATCACAACAGACATCACTTCTCCCTGTTCTATGATGAATAAGAAAATATGAATATTTGGGAGTCGAATATCAGACGTGCCATGTAATTAACAATGTAAATATGCACCCTTCCAAGTAATCTCTGCTAAAGGAGAAACAATTTCCAATTAACTCTTTTTTCCTTTCATAATCCTGCTTCGAAGCTAATTAACGGAAAGGGTTTAAATTGGTACAGACAGACAATCTAAACTCACCCCAATTAATGTATGGCAAATTCTAACCTAACGTCGATTATTGCATATAGATTGAGTGTCATAAACTTCGCCGATAGAACGCGAACACCATTTATCATTCTGCCTGCACGGTGTCGTATATATGTCAACTACGCATGGCAGAAAAGAACTACGGCTCATCAAAATGTTTAATTGGAAATATACGCACAATTGTTTTAATCTATTCGGTTGCGCAAGCTAAAGACGCCTTCACCTTCACGAAACCAGTTCCACGTCTAAGTCTTTTAAGATAATCGCATTAATAACGCGAAGTAACCTTTAATTAGTGGTAACCCAGTATCAAAAGGATATCGATCCCCGGACAACTCAGGTACAAAATTGAACGTCAGTTGCATCTGTATTATCTTTAAGTTTTTGTTAATTGCAGAGGAATAATTAAAGCACACCCTAAAGCACAACAAATACAATTATAGATAAAACTTTCAACATTATGACACGACTTATTAATCAAATTTTGAAGTTGAGAGGCGTTATGTTATTTGGTATACAGTTTTAATCAAACTTACGTTATAGGAAAACCACTTATTCAACATTAAAATATTTAATGATAATAATTAATACTCTTGTGCTAATATAATTTGTTTAACCCTCTGATGCGATGGGGTCACTGTGGACCCCATGCGTACTGTAATAGTATATTAAAAGACAAGTTTCATTTTGACGTTTCAAAGTACGAATTCAGAGTTTAAGAAACGAGTGGCGTAGCCACGAGTTTCTTAACTGAATGACTGCTTTAATGTCAAATGAAACGTCTCTTTTATGCTATTTTTTGCAATTAGTTTTAAAATTTCTCTTTTTGTAAAAGCAAAACGAGAAAAATTTGATAATCAAGGGAAATTTTGTGGCGGTTGTCACCTTGGTTTGGCACAAGATTTAAATTGACAAGTTAATTTAAAATTGACACATTTTTGATAATTTTCAACAGAATGTTTCTACTGCACACGGTATCACTATCACTTCGAAAGATAATTCAAACGTTAATATAAATGTTTATAATAGTTGTACTATTTCGAAGATTAATTAAAAATATCAAATCTTACAATGAATTTCAATATAAAAACCTCAAACTTGCTTACAAAATGTCATATTGACATCTCCATTTCTGTTGCAATGTGACCAACTTAAAATAAATCTGTTTAAATGTTCCATTTCTATTACGCAACTAGTGCTGTAATAGACCCTATTACAGCACTCGTGAAATAAATGGTATGATTACGGTACTAATTGCAAAAAAGTATTTTTCTATTGGTCTTCTTAATTAAAATTTTGAAAAAAAATTGAGTTTTAGTAACATACTGTTTTTTAAATTTGACCAGTGCACTACTTTTGTGGCTTTCATAATTTTGTTAAAAGAGTCACGCAGAATATCATTGACCCTATTTATTAAATATTATATTTTATTACGTCTCTTTTATTTTTTCAGTTATTTTGATATGTTCGTAATCTCTAAACGTTTCTTGAGGATGAAGTGTTTTGTAACATATGTGGAACAAATTTCAAATGGAATATTGACTAATCCTTTTTCAAGGATTGGGGAAAAGTGGTTCATCCAATAGTACATAATTCTTTAAAGAAATGAAGTTTTCCTTCTCGCTGCCAATACTCGTCATATAATAACAGCAATGTTTTAAGATTTTTTTAATTTTTCTCTCCTTTACTGGGTTTTTTAATACCTTTTCTTTGACATTCAAACTTTGTTGGTTAAAACTTCAAAACTTTTCGATTGGTCGTGTAATATGGTTCCATTTTCATTTTAAGAAATCCTTTAGAATCTTTTCGGAAGATAATTCTTTTCGTGTCTTTCATACCTTTTTATATTTTCAAGCTTAAGGTCTTTGATTGTCCAATCTATTCCTAGCTTATTGATAGTTCCCACTTATTTATATATTTCTATGTGCTCCTCAGCATTCAGTATCACTTGAAGTCCATACCTCAAATCCGCTGCTAGAATAGGGCGCTCTCCAAGCACTTGTTAACAGTGAGTCATTCGCTCCTCTACCAGCTTATAAAAAAACATATTTTCAGCAACACTGGAATTGTACAATTTCCACTATTTTCTTATATTTACATGGGCAGACAAATACAATTTTTGCAATTTCATGCAACTGTAATCGCTTTCTGTGGCAGGAAGCTTTTCAAAAAACTTTTTAACCTCTTTGTGTTTTTCATTATTTTTTTTTTGAAGGCCTGTCTTTTCCTCTTCTCTCTTTTATGCCATATCCAAATCTTATATTTATTACTCTTGTATGCAACCATTTTAAAGAAATTCCAAAACGTTTTAAAATCATTTTTGGCACACTCTGAAGGTTTCCCCATTTTCCCTGACCACTGGTATTTTGCACGTGAAACATGTTACTGGTTGTTTAACCCTACTCTTTTTATGTTATATTTTAGGTATTTCGATCTTTCAATGTATATTAAATTCTCGCCCTGTTACCTCAATTGCTTTGCTTTCTCCTTTTTGGTTGTCTTTTATTTATTTCCTTTTTCGACTTCCTTCATTTCCTTTGCTCACTAAAACACCATCTAAATCCATTTTTGTATCGGTAAATCCACTTAAAAGAATAAACGAACGGATGTTCGTCAGTATTTTATGTAAACAAAAATTAAAATTCCTCATTCCGAGTGCTCAAGGAATCTTGGCCTTTATCTCGATACCAAAATGAGATTTAATTAGCATGTCTCCCGACTTATTCGAAGAGCATTCTGTAATCTTAAAATAATATATGGCAATAAAGATTGTTTAGATAGCAATTTACGTAGAATTTTATGCGAAGCCTTAGTTCTTTCTCAGTTTAATTTTTGTGACCATGTATATTTCTCCTGTCTCAATAGTGTCGATAAGGTCCGAATACAAAGGGTCCAGAATGCTTGCTTGAGATTTATCTATGGTTTACGTCGGTATGATCGCGTTTCTCATGCACTGAAATGGGCTCATTGGCTCAATATGTGTAGTAGAATTTCTTTGCACTCCATCATCTTCTTCCATAAAATTATTTCCTCAAAGAAACCTAGTTATTTATACCGTAAGATTCAGTTTCGAACGGATGTTCATAGACTCAATGTTAGGAGCAGAGGCCTTTTTACGACCCCACAGCATCAACTGGAATGTTTTAAAAGATCATTTCGATATAATATTGCGAAGTTATATAACCCTGTTCCATTATCTCTTAAAGTGTTGTCTGTTTCCTCTTTCTGTGCTGAAATAAGGAAGTACTTTTTTTCTTTTGATAATGAGTGAAACTTTTGTCGGTTGCTGGACATGTATATGTATATGTATTGTTAATTATTACTGCGCCATATTGTTAATTGTTAATTGTTAAATGCTGCTTAGTATACCATTTTCCGATCTTATATATTATGTATTTTGTCTTCATTTTCATTGTATGTTCTGTATGTGTTGTGTTGTGTCTGGCTCAAGAGGTTAGCCTATTAGTTCATATATTTGTTTAGATAGTACGTTTTTTTCTCTAGTTTTGTTTTGTGTTTTTTTTCTTTCCTTTGTTATTTGTAAATATGGGCTAATAATATCATGTGGAAATGTGACAATCGACAATTTTTTTACAAACTAGAAACGAAAAATTTAAAGTTGCTTGGTACAATTTAAAAAAAAGTGAACCTGAACTTCTACAGGAACTAATGACACATGAGGGAGAATTATATTCAACAAACTGTGGTTATAAATACTAAGCCATGTTAGCCTCGTACTGTTTAAGAAGGAAAAATCCTTACTTTGTTGTCAACTTTGTTACTGGGTATTTCTTAAACATCTCCCGGTCTATATTCGGTTGTCCAAAAGTTCGTTACTTCTGCGATTCAGTGCCTTACAGTCTGCTAAGATATCCTTGACTGTTTCGGGTTCCTTATTGCAGAGTCTGAAGCTCAGGTCTCCGCCAGATGCACTTTAGTGGGTGCATGACCAGTAAAAAAACCAGTTGTGATTCGCAGGCATTCCTTACTCATATGTAGTAGTTCTGCAACCCTTTTTTGTATGATGTCCTGCATGCCATTTTCCCATTCGATTATTTCTGGAAAGCTTACTTCAAATGTTCTACTAAGGCTATATCGCTCTACAATGTGGTTTGTCCTCAAAACCATCTCACCCACAAGCTCTGCAATTGCTATGTGTGCTGCCCTTCTTTGGATATTGGCAGTATTTATCTGCAGCCTAAAGGCAGCCATCCTGGCTTCCCCCGTATCGCAAAGTAAAGACGCATTAATCGTGAGTGAAAAAAATCACTTTGTCTGCATATAAATTAGTATTATGTACTTTGGACATGTCTTGTATAATTAAGGATTTTTGGAATTACTCATACCACTAAATAATTCACGTACGCAAATAAGAGTTGTGAATTATAAGTGAGTTTTCATCAATATTAGCTCAATTAATAATTTGATTTAAAGTAATTAGACGATATTCGATTAAAATAGACGCACAATATGTAATTCAAATAATAGACCGAACCCTAACTTGATAATAATAAATCGTTTCAATTTGGGGGCTCTCCGTGTTAAGAGGAACGACTAGTGCCGCCTGTAAATAATAGAAAGCGCTCTAGTACATTTCGCTGATAAATGTATGATTGAGCGACCGCTTAACACCCCAGGGACATATTCTACTTGTCACACTTCTTTCTTATATGAAGATTGAAACGCCGCAAATAAATGTGACCACTTGCCGAACAATAGAGCTCCGAAGTCATCCCGCACTCATCGAAACAGGCGTCTCTTATCCGACAAACTAAGTTGGCAATTGTATTTCCCATTTTCTTTTTTCTTCTTTTTTATATGTGTATTATATCAAGCCGATATAAATGATATTCGCCCTGACGGATACTAAGTTGCTACGTTTGCTCTAAACGTATGCAAACGAAGTTACATTTCATTTTTACTCTCGGTTTATTTCGCGTTCTCATCATAGATTACTTTTATCAAAATTGTTATGACGCATCTTCGCATGGCCGTATTGTATACATATATAAAAACATCCCCCTCCAGCTTAATTTTACACGGCTATGTGTATGCTAATCTAGTTCATAATTTTAATTTTTCAATCATAAAATTGTCTCTCTTTTACTTCTAGCACAATAAGATAAGGCAAATGGTTAGCAATAAAGAATATGACACACAAAGAAGATATAGGAATTGATACGGTTTTCTAAAGCGAGTTCTCCTCAGTGATTCTACTACATATTCATTGAGAGATAGTAAGAATACGAAAGTATGTTGTTTGTATGTATTTGGGCAAAATATTATACAGAATCTCACGCATTCTTTATATTATATTTTTTATTTATTTAAGGGATCAAATAAAAAAAATAATAGTGCGTCGAATTTCCTAGGATCACAAGACCAACTTTCATTACTTATTAATCATACCGAAAGTTTATTCGTTTTCCAGCTGTTCTCAATACTTATTGTTTGTGGGACTTTAACACAAATGCAGAAAAAACCATTTTTAAACTCGATTACTCCCATTAGAACTAATTGTTTTAATCGTGTTTCTAATATTAATAAATTTCTGACATAGAAAGGTTTTTGATTGTGTCGGTCATCAACTTCTTTTAAAAAAGTTAGAAGAGATATGGGGTTAGGGGTAAAGCCCTGATCTGGTTCGAATCTTATTTGAGTAACAGATGTCACTTTGTCTTATTAGATGACGAAAAGTCAAATGTACAGTATACAAGTGCAGGAGTTTCTCAAGGATCTATACTAGGTCCTACACTCTTCACTATTTTCATTAATGACCTTTTTATTTATACATCAACTCCGGGTTGTAATGTACTGTCATACGCTGATGACAGGAATGTTATTGTGACGGGTTCCTCTTTGACACAACTTGTGCAGGGAACCGAGAGCATAATGAATAAGATCAGTTACTGGGTTGCCGTTAATAATCTGTGCATAAATTTGGACAAGCTTAATTGCATTGTTTTTGGCCTTGGCATGGCTGGTTTTTCTCCGACTTTTAAAGACGCATGGATTCTGCAGATTATTGGGCTTATGGGTCGTTAGTGGGTTGAAGTGGAATATTCGTATTGACACGATTACCTTTAAATTAGCGAAAATGTGTTATGCTTTGAAGAATTTACGATACCAATGTAGCAAAGGTATATTAATTGATTTTTACTTCGGATGCTTTTACCCTGTGCTGAAGTATGGGGTTATTCAGTGGGGGATGTCCTGTGACGCCACATGGTTATTTCTGTTGCAAAAGCGTGCCATTAGAATAATGGAAAATTTAAATTAACGGGATTCTTGCAAACCATATTTTATTAAATTAAATATTTTGACTCTGCCCTCGATATTTATTTACGGAATCTTGTGTTTCGTATATAAAAATAAGAGCTTGTTCTAATTCCATAAAAAGAGTCATCAGGATTACACCAGAAACAAAAGTCACTTCTTACCACCTGCGCACTGCTCTGCTCTTTTCCAGAAGCATCTCGACTTTTTAATCATTTACCTCCCGACATTAAAAATATAAATACTTTATTTGGCTTTAGGAAATCCTTAAAGCAGTTCCTTTTGACGAAGCGCTTCTACAGCATCAACGAATATTTAAGTATGTGATGTAACTTTCATTTGTCTTTTACTTTATTATACGTAATATAAGGAAGTATTGTGATGATGAAAATTTTCGACCTCGAGATTTTTGCAGATGTCCACGTTTTGAAGTCCCCTGATACCGAAAAAGTGGTTTTTAAAAAATGTCTGTGTGTATGTGTGTGTGTGTGTCTATGTGTGGTGTTTGACCACGATAGCGGTCAAACCGCTGTAGATATCAATTCCAAATTTTGTATTTACGTGTATAATCTCCCTCTTGAGATCTGATTAGTTTTTCAGTAAAATCGGTAGACCGAAAGTAGCAGTTTACTTCAGCGAAAAAATCGAATTTTGCCAATATTTCGTCAACTACTAAGTTTAAACAAATTTATAAAGAATTCATATGTATTTAGAATTAAAATTGACAATAATTTTATTTAAAAAGTTTTTCGAAATTCCTAATGGAAGTAGGTCTTTTACTCTTATCGAAAATCAGTTTTTTGCGAATATTTCGCAAGTCATGCTTTTTAGACAAGTACGTTACGCGTATAAAAGTATTTAAAACATAATTTTCAATATCTTTCGTATAAAAAAAATTTCAAAATTCAGACCGGAAGTACCACTTTTACTCTTATCGAATAGCGATTTTATGCAAATATGTCGTAAGTTATGCATTCTATATATATTTATCAAGAGTACAAATGTATTTAGAACTGGATTTGCAATATTTTTTGTATAAATGGAATTTCAAAATTCGGACCGGAAGTAGCACTTTTACTCTTAGCGAGTAGCACTTTTTTGATAATATCTTGCAAAGTATGCATTCTATAGAGATATATTAAGAGAATAGAAGTACTTAGAATAGAATTTTGAATAATTTTTATATAAAAGAATTCTTAAAATTCTATAATTTGAAACGCTCATACGTATAAGAAGGTCGTGTGGTGGCCACACCTCATTTTTTTTATTATTGTGCTTTATTTGGCAGTTGTGTTCCTTTTTCTTTTGTATTTTATATTTTTGTATACATTTGGGATTTTACTGTAAATGCTTTTAACAATACGTAATTAATAAATTTGAATTATACAGGGTGAGTCATTAGTAGCCGCTTCTTCGATTGCTCTGTTGTGTTTCAAATAAAAGAGAAAGCAATTAGTGGGGGATCCATGGTTGCTTGTGGCGCATATTGTAAAAATACTTTAAGTTCTGGCGCACTTCCGGTTTCACCGAAAATGCACGGAACTTAATTTTTTTAAATGACTCACCCAATATATTTTTGGATTTTCTTGTACTGCTTTAAATTGCCTGTTCAACTGTTCTTTCTTTTTCAAAATTGATCCAATAGTTTTTGAGTTATTAATTTTTTTTGAAAATATTTGACCAAAACACGTGTTCAGAAAAATCATTTTCACATTGTTTTTAAAAGTAAAAACATTGACTTTGGTGGTGCTTGTAGCCAAGAAAATTCTGCATCATTTGGTAAAGTTGCACTCGACAATACCTCAAGAAACTTTGTTTTTTCAAAGCCTACTTCCTGAAATTTTCACATACCAACAACTTATTTCTTTTAAATGGAACACCCAGTATTTTATTGAGTCATTTTGTTCCTTTTTTATTCTCTTTCATTTTTGTTAACAATGTCCTATACCTATCTTTTCTAATTTTTGAGATAATCACTATAAGAGCAATTAGCGGTCAATTAAAGAACTACGGGCTCTGTTCTCTGCACCCAAATATTGGTCCAATAAAGGCTGGAATGCGGCTGACTGCCTGAGTCAACTGTTAAAGAAAGTCGTACATTTATGTCAAACTTATAAAAGCATCGCTATTAGTTATCATCCAAATGAATTATTCTTATGAAGAGTTAATAGATATGATTGACATTTTGAGTGAATCTGAAAGAAACTCTTTGCTAGCATCCAGACAGTATGCACAGCGTGCCCTAGTAGAAGTCAACCGAAGCCAGAAACCTTCGAAAATATAAAGTGGACGGTTTGAGTGAACAGAAAGCATTGAATATGAAAGAAAGAGCGGAAAGAGCAATAACTGGTGAGGATAAGACGTTTATGGTACTTGCGAGTGTTGTTGAACACGATGTACGTTAATTTTGAGAATCCAGAATAATTAGGAAATACGAAATTCATCCGTAGCATATTCATACACAGGGTTAGATGAAAGAAATTTTCAGAATTGCTTGCATTTTTGTCAATTAGCAGCAGATAAATTATCCTGGCTTTCTCAATTTTTTGTTGTTTACCAACGAAATCTATTCATGTGAATACGTTCATCATCACAATTTCCGTTATTATAACACATAAAATCCCCCACTTTATCACACCTGTAAAGTTTCAAAATCGTTGGTCATTAAAACTGTGGGGAGGAATAGTGGGTAGTTACATAATTGGACCTTATTTCTTTGATGAAAATGTTAATGAAGGAGAGTATCTTCGCTATCTACGAACGGATTTTCAAAACTTCTTGAAGACATCTTCAAATATGTCAGTAAACATAACCTTTATTTTATTTCGATGTTAACCAACAGTGTCAAAAATGAAATACTGCAACTGGACATTGCCGGAATTAAAAAATTGAAATGCGATGCTCTTCATTCTATAAAATTATTACTTTTGGGATAGTTGGATATAACATCTACTTTTTGTTTGACAGTTGACTAAGGAAGTCGGGCGCAATCCCAGCCTTCCATTGGTTGAACGAATATTTTGGTGCATAGAACAACAGCGCTCGTAGTTCTTTAATTGACCGCTAATTGCTCCTATAGTGATTATCTCAGAAATTACAAAAGATAGGTATAGGACATTGTAAACAAAAGTGAAAGAGAATAAAAAAAGGAACAAAATACCTCAATAAAATACTGGGTGTTCTATTTAAGAAAAATAAGTTTTTGGTATGTGAAAATTTCAGGAAGTAGGCTTTGAAAAAACAAAGTTTATTGAGGTATTGTCGAGTGCAACTTTACCAAATGATGCAGATTTTCTTGGCTACAAGCACCACCAAAGTTAATGTTTTTGCTTTTAAAAACAATGTGAAAATGATTTTTTTCTGAACACGTGTTTTGGTCAAATATTTTCAAAAAAAATTAATAACTCAAAAACTATTGGCTCAATTTTGAAAAAGAAAAAACCCTCGAACAGATAATTTAAAGCAGTACAAGAAAATCCAAAAATATATAGGGTGAGTCATTTAAAGAAATTAAGTTACGTGCATTTCCGGTGAAACCGGAAGTGCGCCAGAGCTTAAAGAACTATTACAATATGCGCCACAAGCAACCATGGATCTTCCACTAATTGTTTTTTCTTTTATTTGAAACACAAAAGAGCAATCGAAGAAGCGGCTACTAATGACTCATCCTGTGTTTTATATTTTTGCTTATATTTATACATATATGTGTATGTAATGTCTAAGTATGCTTTGACATTTTTGTTGTAAATGCTTTTTATTACAATAATCAATGATTTTAAATTTGAATTTGAATATGACTATAATAGTTTATACAAGTTTCACAAGGCACGTTTTATGCGCATGCATTCAAGTGTAGGAAACTGACCGCTCGTTCAAAGCATATAAATATTTCATTAAATTTTCTTTCAATATGAAACTAATATGTCATACATCGTAAATTATTGAAATTTACATTAGGTATGATTATAAAATAAAAGTAAAATGTAAACTACTTTTAAAATTTATTACGAAAGTATATCAAAAATACAATAACAATATTATAAGTATCTACACAAAAATGAGCCGCAGAAATTAGTCTGATTCACTGAACAATAATAAGTCACTTTCATTATCAATGTTTCCAACACAAGTAACAAATAGTTCTATGATATCATCCATCCCTCATGCTTTTTTCTAAGTAAGTGGCTTTTCCATTCGTTGTCCATAATTATTGCAGTATTATATGACAATTTATGTAAGTTCAAACCAATCAGATCATATATAAAGTATTATTAATGACCTGTAGGGCTTAATCTTGTTGATAAGTCTTCAACAAAAGCTTGCCATGCATCCACTATACTTGCCTAAAACCAAATTTTTCGTTTGTATGCCCTTCATTCAACCATATTTCATCAAAATAAAATATTGTACGGCCATCACCTGAACTGTTTAATTGTTTTCAGAAATTTTCGTCTCAACTTGATAATTTCATCTTTTTCTATTAGTAAATTTTTTTTTTTAAATCTTACTTGAAATTAATTAATGAATTTCAAGAATCTGTATATTAGTTGCTCGGCTAATTTCGGGTATAGCTTCAACCATAGTTATTTCGACTATGATTTTATGGAAGTACGTTTTTAAAAAGGAAACTGCGCTTTTTGCCGTATAGTATTTTTGACAAATTCAACAAATTCTCAAAATGTCGAATGTCTGCCCGCAAGCTCTTTAATTAATTCGCCTATTTCTTTGTATTAATTAATTATGTGAGAGAACATTGAGATATATGCAGGATTAGTTTCAACAATTTTAATCTTTGACCATTGTACTCTATTATTGTCTTCGTGTTTACTCTAATTTAAAGTGGTGTTTTTCAAAAGATTTTTAAGATCCTAGATATCTTGCTGGGACATTTCCCTTAACCATGTACGGATTTTATTTTTTTAGCAGTTTTCTCTAAAGTATACTCACTGTTTACGGCTACAAATATAGATTGGTTTGAAAGCTCTCCCGACTACACTGTGGGCTGAATCGCCTTCGTTCTATGCGTGTTCCGTGGGCACTCAAGGTGTTAAGAAAAAGCATTTTACAAACCGTTAATTTTAAACCAATCGGTTTTTTAAAATTATAATCATATGTTAAATTTCTCCTACTTTCAGACTGGTCGTCTTATCTTTGCCTTTGTCTTACACGTATTCTGGTTTTCCTGTTATATCCACCAGTTTACTACTAAAGTCACGTTGTCTGTTAATATTTCCTAACTTCCAGTATTCGGTAAATATTTGTTTACTTTCTTACATCGACATTTTTTCGAAACATTTAATTCTATAGTTTTGGCATGAAGTTTTTAATTGGCGTCTAGAATCACCTTATTGCCCCAATTTTTATATGACCACCTTGATCTTTTAATAATATTTTGCCTCCACTTTTACACACATTATTTATTTTTGCGTGTGCCTTTAGTCTTGTCGTCGTTGTCATTTTCATTATCTGCTATTATTTTTCCTAAATAATAATTATTATTACTCTTTCGATTATTATCTACTGACTCACTTTTATACTCATCAATTCTTCTTGCTCACTCTCAGTTGCTTGTGCAGGTGGACTGTAATCTGGACCATTAACCACGGTCTGTTGCATATAGATCTTGTGGTAAATTCTCTTCTACGTGGACATTCTCCAAATTCATATCCGGCGTTAACTGAAATTTTGATTTCAAATTGATATCAATTTTCGTGTTGTTGTCAGTAGCAAAAGTTGAAGTTTCTTATACTATTACAATTTTCGAAGGTTCTACATCTTCTTTAGTCCAGTAGTGGCTGTTGTGATCTGAGATTCTATTTTTTTCAATAAAGACATTTTGCGTTCCTCTCTTGGTAGAATCATTTTGCAGGTTGCGTTCAAGTTACGCTGGAGGAACACCATAATCATGTTCGAAATAGAGGGTTGTATCTGCAAAACACGTGCTATTTAAAGTATCTTTTTATCCATTTCTATTTCGTCGAACTAAGATTATATTTTATTCACAAATTTACAATATAAGATAATTTATTTTTAGTTGAATGTATTAATTGTGTAACATTTCAATTTTACTGAAAAAGTTAGATGTGTACCTATTTCTCATTACAAACATTTTCCAAAAATCAAATTAATATGAATATATAAATTAGAGGTTGTAACTACGTACATAATAGTTTAGTAACCCAATAACACCTATTTAAACTATACGAAACTATACAATTTAAAATGAATTTAAGTAATAGAAAACTATTTTGTAAAACAACACATCTTCACTTTAATTCGATTTATACGATAAAATCATTTCAGATATAGATCTAATATGAATAGCACTTACCTTTGTTTCGCGAAACATCTACACCATTATTACAAGCTGCATAATCCGATTGACACAAGAACTGGCATTATTGAACATTTTGAATTGCACTTAAACACAAGATAAACGCAGTTGAATTAACTATGTTTGATCCTATGTCTATTACATATTTTGTGTTATCCTTTGTCCAAAATTCCCAAACTTCTAATATCCTAAGTGGATATGAACAAGTTCAGCATTAAGCTATAAACATTACGAAAACATAGGATATTTTAACAATTGTGTGTTGCGGGTTTTCTATTCACACTAGGACGTAGATTCCTTCTGCATCAAACGTACCACATTTTATTGAACACACATGCTTAAAAAGTGGTTTTTAACCAGAAGTGGACATAGACTAGTTCTGCATTAAGGTGACGATATGTGGTAATAACTTGCAAATTATTACTGAAAGAATCTCAAAATTCTAACGCGGGATATATATTATCTACACAGTAGTAAACTAAAATACAAGTATTTCTTGACCAGTGTTATTTATAATATAATTTTACCCATATTTCAATAACATCCTGTAGACTGTATCTGTATGAAAGTAATGTTCATATACATCACCAGCTAAGTAATAGTTAATTTCTAATGTATCGTAAATGTGATTTTGGTATTTTATTTTAAGTGAAAATATTTTCAAGTTCCAACAAGTTTCGTGAGTAGTGGCACAGGTGTACAAAACAACCTCTAAATTTTTCAATAACATGTTTAAAATACACCCGAGTTCAGGTACACGTGTTCACAAATTCGGAACAAATGCATTGACTGGGTTATGTTTACCTTGTGCTGCACGTATTCGCAAGTAATTCGAAACAGAGTTTTGACTAACAAATCAATTTAAGAAAGTGGATACTAGTAGAGTAGGTATACGTTTATATGTTAAAGCTACACAAGTGAGGTTCATTATTTATTACTTTTATATACTTACGTGTATATATTGATTTTATAATTTTATTTATGTACATTTTAAATGATTCGCGAGTGGGTCATAACAGTAATACTTTAATCTCTACAGCAGGGGTCACCAAACTACCGTTCTCAGACCAACACCGGCTTGTGATCACCACCAATCCGGCCCACCACAGGTTATTTTGATTACATTATTATAAAATTTATTCAGTGTAAGTAAATCCTACAAAATAATAATCAAATGTAGTTGTTTAACGATCACTTAAGAGCTCTGTCAAGTTAGCCCCCTCCAGTTATAATTTATATAGTATAAAATGTCAATTGTGCTCCATTTGTATTCAATTGTGCCGTTTTCAGAGATTTTTAAAAGAAGTCGGAGCCTATCGAAAGCCTACAACTTAAATTTTGAATCCTTTCCTTTCCCTACTAGTTTTAAGATTAATCAAGCTTGTCAAGATTATTAGTGTCATTATTGTGTGTATATGATGTTTCACAGATTTGTTACTTCACCTAAACGTCGCCGAAGATTAGGTCTTTAATGTTCTATTATCTGCAAGAACAGATTTTTATTAGATCTGCCAGCCCGATGATTTGACCCTACCACAGCGGGGAATGGGAGTATTTATATTTCATATGGTTGGCCATATTACTCATCCATTTCTTGTACAGCGCACCACATATAAGTTGAGCGGTCATCTGCGCAGATCAAGAAGAGAGAGAATGCACGATAGAGATAGATACAGCTATTACAAATGCATGCGTGTACACCCCGCTACTACCACTCTCCCCTTTGTCATTTGCGCATAAGACCTTCACCGCTCAAGTTATATGTGCTGAGCTGAGCTGTACATAGTAAATTAAATTACTAAACATATGATAAACTTATTAACTTAGCGCTAATCGGGAAGTACTTTTAAATTTAAGTGCAAACACAATATTAAATTTTTATATATGATCATCCACTGATTTCTTAGAGTAGACAATACAAACAAATATGCACAAAATATATTCATATTGAAAATATGTTCTTAAACATTGAGTACTATGTCAATGAAAGCAATATTTCAATCTGAATATAAGAATAAATAATTTTTTTAGCACAGTTAATAGATTGATTAGAAATTAAACTATCAAAATACTAACATATATCCAAATTAGGTATAGGTCAGTATAGGATATATCAGTAATATGAACAAAATTCTCATTCATAATTTTAGAGATTTGCGACTAGTATTATTTCAAAGCAGTTATTTTTATAACTGTATGGAATTTAATGATTATATTGATTATTCAAATAGTACGTGTTCTAAGACAGGTATTAGTCAAAATTAATAAAGAGCCATATATAATACACAAATTTTAGATAACTGTATCTGATTACGAAATGCCCTATCATACTAATAATATTTGGATGAAACCATACCTTTATTCATATTGCATTATATAAAAAACGTCAATGACGTACTTGCATAGTTATGACTTTATTCATAGCAAGTATATACGTATGTACACACACGTAAATATGATAAAGTCACAGACAGCGTGTTGCCAGCGTTTTTACATTCATCTGATAATGATTATTATAGTATATGGATAGTAATTTATTATATTATAATAGGAAGTTTGTTGGATCAAGCCTGCGAAAAAAGTAAGGTGCAATAACTATAATCAAGTTAATAATTGAATAAAAAAATAGTTCATCTTTAAATTTCGTTTTCAAATATTCCCAAAATATAAATAAAACCACAGCAACAATTTCAATTACTTGCACTTTACACTTATATACAGAAAGAGGACTCCATGATAATCTGGGAAATCAATATCAATAAATCTACAGCCTGTCACAGAATAACTATTCCTAATTTTAAGAAATGATAGAGTACACTTAAATAAACATTTTTTGTTAATAAACTAGTGTCCGGAAATTATTCAGTATCGAGATAAAAAAAAATTGGATAAAATCAACCTTCAAAAAACAACATTTCCGTAGTTGTCATTTTTCGTCTGCCACAAATTATTCCTTTTTAGAGAAGTATGTTTAATTGTCATTTTACGTGTCATACATTAATCTTTATTAGATAAATTAGTGTTTCATTTTACAAATATTAAATTAGCAGACTTGCCTACGTAGCAGCTTACGGTAATGCTAACGAAGTGAGGCGAATTTATGCGAAGCGGCATCCCTAGCGTCACATTCCATGTAATATATCATTTTCAAGATTGAATCAGCGTATTCGAGATACTGCTGAATTCCAAGTAAAGAAAATAGAATCGGAAGCCAATCCTCCTCAAAGTCAACAATTCGAACGGTACGAATTGTTGACTTTGAGGAGGAGCAAGTTCTGCAACAATTTGAGAATAACTCAAGAACGAGCACTCGTATCATTGTATACGAGTCACACAACTGTATGGAGGGTATTGAAGGAATACCACAAGCATTCGTTTCGCATTCAAAAAGTGCAAACGTTAATTCAAGCTGATTATCCTCACAGAGTTCAATTTGCCGAATAGTACTTGAATAAAATTAACGACGAACCAAGATTTCCTAGGAGTATATTATGAACAGACGAGACACGTTTTACAAAAGATGGATATTTTAATACACACAATACTCACATTTCGAGCGAAGAAAATCCTCACGCGATTCACAGGTTAATATTTCTTAACGCTTTCTTGTTGTAATTGAGATTGTTATTAAAGAGTTCTAGTTTATGTTGACACCGAGAAATTTCCAGACACTAGTTTATTAATAAAAAAATGTTTATTTAAATGCCCTCTATCATTTCTGAAAATTAGGAATAGTTATTCTGTGACACCCTGTATAAATTCAGTATTTTAAATCATCTAGTTCTACTAGCAATGATTCTGTATCCCAAAATAATGAACATTTTTTAATACCATGCTGGCTGGCTGCGTTTTTGAATTGTTCTTTCACATCTGAGCATTTTCTAGAAGTTCTTGACACAGTGAAGCATTGTCAACATTCATAAGAAGGAACAAGCATGACATACAGAATTCTGGCATTTTATTAGTTTCTGCTTTATGTAAAATCCTAGGAAAACTCTGGGCGAGATAAAATTCCCAATGTCGACAATATTTATTCAAACCAGCTCACTCTGAATTTACAGTAAACAGAACCGCAAAGGTACCTGTGTTATATTTAAGACGCTACTTTAGTATAAGCTACATAAAATATGTCAATATTTCGATGGTTATGTTTGTTCGAGTTGCATTAAGCCATTGTATTTGGTGATAGACTATAGAGGCGGCTTCACGGTAGTTTTATCAAAATGATTTCGTATTCGAAGGATCAAAGGCTTCGGTAGGTTTAATAACACTAAATATTTTACATTGACAAGCAACATATTAACAACACCCATCAATCACTTAATAATTAATAAGATGCTAAACAAACCCTTCCGAACAAGCAACGACCCCATACAAGTCAATATCATCCCTCTGATAATCAAAAATCTGTCAACCAAAATATCTTTCACTCCAGATGGTGTAACCAATGTATGATCAAGCAACTATATGGCTTAAAGCAAAATACACATAGTGATAATCGCCAATGCAGGAATTAGAACCCAAACCGTCCCACTCTCCTAGAAACATACCAACGTCATTATAATATCAAAACCCGGCAAAAACAAACCTCTATACTACCACGCAATTACCCTCCTCTTCTCCGTCAGCAAGATACAAGAGCTTTAATACAAAATCCAAAATGCTTCACATATAATCACAAAATACTACCAGACAAGCAGCACGGTTTCAGAAAGGAACATTCCACGACCACCCAACTTTATAGAGTGATAGAAACGATCTTGGAAGATTTCAATAACTGAATCACAATAGTTCCAAAGCCTTTGGCATGAAAGCCTCATTCAAAAGATGATGCAAAATAGATGTCCACATACTCATTCCTCTCAGGCAGATCACTCCAAATACACATAGAAGAAAAAACTGCAATAAACAACCAATCAGAAATGGAGATCATTATCTGCAATACTACCTGAAATACACACTTCTGACATGCCACGCGCAGAAACCAACACCTGTAACACTGCAATCTTGGCCAGCTCGTTCAGCCCAACAATAGAAACAAAAATTGTACAAAACACTTCAGGCAGCCAAATTATTTGGTCCCACACATGGGGAACAACAACTAACCCAAGCAAATCGCAAGCCATCATTTTCCAGGAGAACAAGAATAAGACCAACTATTCTCTACAAATACTAGACCATTAAGTACCATTGAGTCACAATCTAAAATGCCTGGGAGTCACCCTATATAACAAGCCTACGTACAGCAATCACATTAACCTAACAGATACAGACTATGGGCCCCTCATACGCAAACACAGTATACTCTCTCCAACAAAAAACTTATCTTATTTAAACAAAACTAAACCCCAGCATCACATACACAGCCCCATATCCTTATAAACATTCCAGTAGAACCATATGATGTGCATGGGAGCTTCACTGTTCATGACTAATTCACAAATCTACATAATAGTCCATAATACTAACAACAGACTACTACATCAAAGAATTTGCTCGAGATTTTTGCTACATGACAGATCACTCAAACAATCAGACCGCTAATGGCCCTATAACAGTCAAAAGCTGACCGCGTACGACTACAGAGCACCCATCGACATCTAACACAATAACCAGATTAGCAGGTATTCCCCTAACATTTGATTGTGGATCATGCGTCAATTTTACACAAGCAATTTAAAATATTTGCTCCAGCGAAACAAACCGGATTATATCAAGATGAGAGCCTTCTAAGATAAAGCGGCGTCGAATTATATGTCCATATTATTTCGTTTGCGCAATGTAAAAAATACTAAAAAAGCGTAGTGCAACTGGATATATTTAACAATAGATACTTAGCAATAAAAAAGTGAACACTGAAGTTTACGTAAGAACAATAGTGATTAAGCCGCTGTCACTTAATTAAGTTTTCTTGTTACTTTTAGTTTATTGAGGACTGTAAGTAAAAAAGAACTTATTTATTTCAATCAAAACAACAAAAAAGGGAATTTATGCTGTACATAAAAACAGGTACATAAGGAGAAAAAGTTTACTTTAGAGCTTGAGTGGGAAAAAGTAGCATTTGTTGTAGAGGTTACAGAGAAGGCAGATGTGTCTGCCTATGGTATACGGACTTTCCGAAAAGTGGAAGTTAGATATATCGGATATGAGCATAAATAAGTAATAGTGAGCCTTTTGAGATTTGATATATGCAGAATATAACTAAGTTAGCAATGTATCATGTGGTTATTGGTAGCTAACTTGCTGTAACATTTTACTTGAGCTTTAAATACAATATCAACTTATATATATATATATATATTATATATTATTATTTAAATCCATTACGCCAGACCATTGTTGATGTAGTAATTAATTCATTCGATATACGCAGTTTGATGAATATTTGATTTATAAACAACAAATACATATTAGACTCATTTTTTTTTCAGTAAAAAAACAAAAATTGTACTAAAGATTTCTAAGACAGACTGTTTCAAGTAATTGTAGTAAAATTATCAACCCCGAAGAAGTCCATTGGGATAATAGACGAAACGTCGGCAGCAGAAGTAGAAACGACGACACGGTTTCATCTCAGACGCCAAGAAGGTACAGCAAGAAATACATACAGTATATCTTGCAGATAATTTTCAAAAAGCGTTTATTTGATAAATATTTATTTAACGATTATAAGGTTTAAATGTATAAGAATTTATCAAATTTTTGATCCTTCTCTTCAAGGAATATTCATGAATGTGAATTTATTATTTCTTTGTAATTGAATTTCAAATTGATTTTAATAACTAAAGACTGGATTAAAAGGCAGAAATAGAAAGGCATACAATTCTGACAAAAAAAAAGCATTAAATATTATTTTTTTTAATAAGGCATAGAATTTCAAAAACCGCATAAAAATTATATAAATACACAAAATTTACTGTGCCTAACTAATAACATTTTATTTTCACCAAATATACATTTCTAAACAAATATATATAAATAAAACTACTAATCTGGAAAACCATTGATCTAATAAAATTTTATTTTCATCATATATACATTTTCAAACCAAACCTTTTTTGTCATAATTTTATGGAGTTTTAAATTCCTTTTTCTGTTTTTTTGGTGCCTTTTAGTCTGGTCTTTGTTAATAACAGTATAACTTTCTTTTATAATAACCTTTACATTTAAAATGTTAATTTATGAATGTCTCCATTTCTGAATTTTGAAAATACTAATGAAATTAATACTTATTAGTCAGTTTTGATACTGATAAGTAGATACGAAAATACAAATAATTTTGAAATCTCAATTGAAATGTGTAATGGTAAAATGTACATACTTATCCTCAAATTAGAACAGTCATAATATAATAGGCGTTTGAAAGAATCAAAGCTTATTTAAAATAATACGAAGAAATATTTTTAATAGATAATATTTTGATGCCCCTAATTATGTATTATACTTGTTACTAGCTATTACTGGGTTGTTCAGTCATTAATGTGGCGATATTTCTAGAAATAAATTATAATCATTACAAAGGATACAACGAATATACAATAGTTATGACATGTGTGCAACGTAAAATACAAAAATGCTTTTATTAAAAATTCATAGTTAAGATATAACTAATCTATAAAAATAAATTACTAAATTTACAAACATTTATGATAAGATAATCTTTAGTATTCGTGTATTGGGAAATAGAATGAATAAAATGTTTTTATTTTAAACGAACTATTAATAATAATTTTCCAAACTAATAAAAGATAGGGCATAAAATTAAAAATATAAGTTTTTCTTGAAGATCTTCAAAAACATTTCTTAAATATGACATAAGTGCTTGTTTTTTACATCATATCCTTCTGTAATAATACTACCTCTCAAGTCCATATTCTGCTTCTAACAAAAATATGTGTGGTTCCAAAGCAGACAATTCAAAGTTTCTAAAATTAATAAAATAATACATGTGATTGAGAAAAATTGTTAATATAATATATCAAATAAATCTGAATCATCTAAAATATAATCTAAGAATCTAAGGTATACGAACTGAAGTATCAACCAACAATTAATGTAGTGACATTTTATATTTCTATTATTAATTACTGTACTATTTCCGCAGTATCCTGAATCCCAGTTAAATACAACATGCATATGAAGGACAGTATATAAGAATTTCTTCGTCAATGTCCATGGCTTTGAAATATATTGTAAATTAAACTTCAAGAGATCATGATGGTAGCAGAAGACCAAGAAGAAATGCCAAGCAGATAGGTGACAAAAATAGAATAAATATAATATTTAGTACATAAGTGATAGTGTAGGGAAATATCTAAAGGACATACTCCCTTGGCGTGAGACATGGGCACTAACAAGGCAACAAAGAGCAAGATATTAGCTGAAGATATCAAGTATCTGAAATGAATAAATAGTGTAACGTTTTCGGGTTCCAATAAACAAGGAAGTCGGAAGTCTGCTGGTTTCGTTACATTGCCCCCTTCTTAAAAACTGCGTTTCGTCCCGAAACACGCTATTCCATGTTCTTGTTGCTGGCGGATGACGAAATTCACACCGGGACCCACGGGTGCACCCAGCCGTCTTATGGAAATGGCAATCCACCGTCCCAGGGCGGCACAACGGGCTGATTAGGCCGACAGCAGCTCACGACCATTTCCATACCAGTACGCCGAAACACCGCCTCCAGCATGTTTCTTGCGATTCTCCATTCCAAACGCTCTAATCCGCAGCCCAATTTCGGAATTGCCAGCATCCTTATATTTTGCTCGAGTGCTCGTCGTCGTAAATCGACAAGGGATTCCCATAAGTTGGCTCTCTAGGTTTTCCGGTAATTTGTCACACATCCGCCACTTCATCGCTGTCACGTCCATGGTATGGGCCAATTGGTTGAAACGCACCACCCCTGGCTCACTATGGGGTGTTAGTCTCATGCGACAAACCACGTCATCTATTCGCTCTAGTATTTCGCATGGTCCCTCCCAGTATTGTTGGAGCTTTGGGGACAGGCCTCGGCGACGCTGAGGACCTTATACAACCAAACAAGGTCTCCTTCTCGGTAACCACCTCTCTCGGCTTGCACGTGGTAACGATTCTTCGTCCTGTCGCTGGCATCCTGACTGTAATGGCGCACTCGCTTGTGGGCATCCTCCAACCTTCGTCTGGATCCGCTGACGTAGTCTTCTCCATTTGGGTTCTCCACAACACACTTGAGTAGATCATCCTCCACCTTCAGAGAGTCCCATTGAGCCCAGTAGGATTCCAGTCCCTGTGAGCGAGGAGCCACTTCTAGACAAGCCGGTCCGCGACCAGTACCTTTCCAAACCAGTAATGAACCAAGGTCCTCATCAGCTTCTTGACCGATCCGCAAATTGTCAGGATGCCACTGATCGTCAACCACGGCAGTTCTGAATGTGTTGGCCGATTTTTCTTCTAGGCGGTTACTATGCCTGCAGTCTTCTGGACGTGGTCTTCTTGCAACAGCATCAGCGTTTTGGTGCTGCACAGATGCAATTCGCTCTATTGATTTTGAGGCTCTACGATACTGGGTCGACGGTTGGCTCTTCTCATCGACCCGTTTCAGTTTTCGCTGCTCCGCTATGGTTTTCTTGGGCTCCTTCCCGCATTTACTATGCACATGGCCCATTTCCATTTCCAATTCCAGCATCGGAGCGTTCATCTCTTAGGTTGCACCTGATTCATTAATCGTCGGACTACCTGTCCCAGGTGTGCATGCCCAAACTTTATCTCAAGACGCTTGATCAATTGAGGGTAGTCTTGACACTCTTCCGGACGTAAGGTCTGCAGGATGTCACCGGCCTCTCCTCTTAACGTCACAATCAGAGCAGTAGCGTTCTCCGGGGACGTCCACCCATTTGCTCCTGCAGCGGCTTCGAATTGTTTCCGGTACGTCATTCATGACGTCTTTCCATCGAAGGTGGGAGGTTTTACCTTTGCCTTCGCTGTTCGGGAGATCTCCAGGCTTCCGCCCGAGGTGTCATGGGGACCGCAGTCGTTCATCGCTGGCAACTGAAGCTGAACCCCAAACTCGTCCCCCATTCCGAACACGCGCTCCTCAACTTTCTGTTCTACGGCTTCTATGGCCTCAGAAAATTCCTGTCTCCCATTCGATGAATTCTTTTGAATGTGTTCCTTAAAAGTAGTCTCGCGTTGTTTTGCAATTTCAACTTTTAGAGTCTTCATATTAGTCTCGAATTGTTTTGCAACTGCATCTCTTAGAGTCTTCATATCAGTCTCGAATTGTTTTGCAACTGCATCTCTTAGAGTCTTCATATCAGTCTCGAATTGTTTTGCAACTTCATCTCTTAAAGTTAACATCTCATCTTTTAAAGTTTTTGAATTATTTGCCATTTCAGTTAACATTTCATCTTTTAAAGTTTTTGAATTATTTTCAATTTTATCTATTATTAAGCTTAGATCAGGCTGTACTTGAAACAAATATTTCTCGGGATCCTTACCTTCACTTATTAAAAGGTCACGAAGCCGTTCCTTGAGAATTGTTTTTTTCCAAACGTATCTGCGTCCCTTTCCTCCAATTCTGCCCTTAACTCGGAAACCTTTAGTTCTTCCAAACGTTTGGTAGCCATTTATTTATTTATTTATTTGCACTTAATTGTTTATCCCACTTCTGACACCAATTTTCGGGTTCCAATAAACAACTCGTGCAATTTATTTATTTAAAACAGTCTGTATATTCATACACTTAAAATTATATAACGCTATAAAATATAAAACTAACGTATCACACTTAAACTACTACGATTTAAATTAACACTTGTATTTATTTCTATTACTAATATTTAATGTCCGTATATTTATATCACTTCTATTTATATGACACGGTATTATTTATGTCTTTATTGCACTACCACTTAAGAACTATTTATTTCTTTCTTATATTTATTTCTACGCGCGTCGACTACCTACGGACTTTCTTAATCCCGAATTACACATCCATCGGTGACCCAGCCGCCTTATATACACATACGAAACATCTGGAGCATTCGCGTATACTCCATCTCCCTCTCGACGTTTGCAGAACATTCGATAGACATTCTGTCTCCAGACAGTACAACGCAAATGGATGATCCACTGGTTCATGATGTTTACCAGTCGCGCCGAGATGATTTACAACCTTATTTTTTATTGTCGCTCGGAAGTCTGCTGGTTTCGTTACAATAGAATTAATAAATGAAATCAAATCACAAACAAACAAGTAATTTGTGGGCAAATTCTACATTAGACTTCGTTAACAAAAGACAATTAAGATGATGGGTGCATATGAGAAACCAGTTAAAACTATTTGGAGACGAAATATAACTGAAAAGGACATCCATCAGACATACGTGATGAAAGATGAGACACTGAAATAGGAAAAATGGTGACGGAAAAAAACGAAAGATATGGAATAAGCACAAATACTATCGATCAAAAAGAACTGCTCGATGCGGAAGCCTTCGGCAAGTATTTACAGTAATGTACTTGATATGCAGTCTCACAAGTATGACTTGTCTTATCCGATAAAATCTTTCTTCCCAACCATATCCAGATAAACTTTGGATCCCGAAAACAACAGTCAAATAACCATACAGGTCCGACTGAACATTTACATTTGAGAAACTAAACTTGGAGTCTGTGGCTTGAAACTACACAAAAACACTAAAACACCTTACCACACTAAAGCACAAAAAATGGCTAAATACGTATTTCAACAACTAAGTTGTCATCACAGTAGCACTGATCAAAAATCGCGCTGTCTACACACCGTAGCGTACAGAGCAACACTGATTTCCAATTTACGGGGATGGTTTATTCTTTTACCTAGGCTATTAACAACTTCATTAAAAATACCTGATCGTTGTACCGTTAAATACGTCATACTTACTATTCTAATCCTATCCTTTAATTCTAATATTCTAAGAAAACCAACAATATAATTTCCTATTTACGGGGATGGTTTAAATATTTTTACCTAAACTATTAACTACGTCATTAACAGTACCTGATCGCTGTATCGTTAAATTAGTCATGCTTAATACTATAATTCTATCATTTAATTCTAATGTACTATGAAAAACTAACGGTATCTAAAAGGTATTGTTTACACCACAAACTTATATAAACAAGATTGGGGAATTGGCCCGTTATCTGAATTCATTAATTTATTTTTATTTTTCTGAATGTATATACTCTCGTAACTATCTAGTTCTCTATAATTGCGCACTTGTTTTATAAGTTTGAGGCCGCTTGCTGGAATATCATGACCTGTGTCCGAAATATGTCGAGCTACACTAGACTTCTCTGTCCTATTAAACCGAAAATGAGCAATGTGCTCTTTATAGCGAGTTGCAATCGAACGTCTAGTTTGGCCGATATATTTTTTCTCGCATTTATTACAATTAATTTCATAAATTCCAGATTTTTGTTCTACCTCAATTTTATCTTTAGTACTACTCAAAAGACTTTTCAACGAATTACATGATTTAAACGCGACTTGCAAACCAACATTTTTAAAAATATTATTTAAGTTTCTCGAAATATTATGAAAAGGTAGGACAACAAATTTCTTATCTATATCACTTTGAGGTAGCAAAGTTGTGGAATTTAGAATTACATTCTTACGTTTCATTTTTCTTAAGATATTGTCAACTACGTCTGTCTGGAAACCATTGTATTCAGCGATACCTCTTATAAGGCGTAATTCTTTCTCGTATCAATCTCTTGTAAGTGGGAAGTTTTCCAAGCGATGGATTAGAAAATTGAATGAAGACAATTTTTGTTGCAAACAATGATTAGAATCTGCTGTAATGAATCTGTTTACATTGGTTTCCTTTCTATAAATATCTATTTCTATATTGCAACCTGCTTTAATTACTAATGTATCTAGAAAAGCTAATTGTCCATTGTTTTCCTTCTCAAGAGTGAATCTAATCGTGGGGAATTTTGAGTTTAATTCATTAAGAAACATTTCGGTATCATACATTTTAGTGTCAAAAATCGCGAAAATATCGTCAACGTACCTTAAACATACTTTAGGGAAATATTTGGCGTTCTTTTTGAAATCCATTTCAAAATTACTCATGAATAAATCGGCAATAAATGGAGACAAGCAATTTCCCATGGCAGTCCCATGTCGTTGTTCATAGAATTTACCTTCTATTTGAAAACAGTTATGAGACATACAAAGAGATGTTAAGGCTGTACGCCCGGCCTCGAAATCGTTTTTCCCATTTCCTAATCGTATTTTTCATGAAAACCTTACCGAATTTACACGCTAATTTAAGAAAACAACGCCTTTCAATGGATAAATCGTAATTTCTTCGAAATTGTCCAAAGGGCCCTAAATAAAAATAAAAATGTAAGAAATTTCAAAAAACAAGCCTTTATTTAACATTATGTAACACTCAACAGCAATACATAAATTTTATTTTTTCTTAATTTTTAAAAATAAGGTCACGAAACGGAAAACAAAATTTTGAAATTTGGGCGAAATTCACTGAAATCAAATAGAGTATGTGGTACGCTCGCACATTGTGTCGAGAGGTAGCTCCGCCTACCATTTCGGGCAGTTTCTACGCAGTTTGCAAAATACTTCTGAGATCGGTGTTTGTTAAGAAAGTAATCGTTACTCGGACATTATTTTATCGAAACCGTTGATATTTTCTTTACAATATAGTGTACATATACAATGTCAGCGTCACAATACTTCCTTATACTACGTATCAGAAAGTAAAAGCAATATCTCTTCCCGTCCCTAACGCTATACCTGCTAGAAGCGCATGTTAGGACTCACACGGCTTGCGGGCTGGGAGTATAATTATTATATTTGACTCGCAATAATTTGCTTCTGAAACGATCTAGAAATTTATTTCTTGCACAAAAAATAATTTTGGAATGTTGGCTTTATTTTGTTTCACATATATATGGGTAAATTCTGAAAAATAAGATTAGTTACTCGATAGCTGAAATATACGTTACACAAATTGGTCGTCTACTAAAACTTTTTTTTTTTTTATAAAATTTACACACCATAAAGAAAAATCGAAAACACTAGTATCATCCAAATACTTTAGGGTATAACCTTTAAAAAAAACAGATCCCTAGCTCTCTGCATTGCTAAGATATCACGAGATAAGTATTAAAAATTGAAGAAAATGAAATTTTTAAAATTTACACAAAAAAACGATTTTTCGACCTTTTTGCGATTTCGATTTTATTTTCCAACTCAAAATTTGAATCCGGCAGGTGATTTTACATATTCAGCTTCACCTTTTTTGTGTGTTTGAGAAAATATAGATTATCTAATTTAGGGGGGGTTGCTTCCCGACTGCAAACGTGTCGGCCAACCGGCGATTATCTGAGACCACAACGCAGCCATAAATTACAGGCAGATTAGATTAGGTGACAAGTTCTTTTCTCTATCTTTTTCCTCAGCATAAGACAGAGCACGCGGACCCTTAAACATTTGTCTTTTATTACATTTGCACGAAGAAAACAGTGGTACGCCTATTTCAAATCGAACTCAGCTTGAAGCGGGCGTCCAGCCTTAACTGCATGTATTCATCTATTATCGCCTTTTCGATATTATTGTTCTCATAACTGTTTTCAAATAGAAGGTAAATTCTATGAACAACGACATGGGACTGCCATGGGAAATTGCTTGTCTCCATTTATTGCCGATTTATTCATGAGTAATTTTGAAATGGATTTCAAAAAGAACGCCAAATATTTCCCTAAAGTATGGTTAAGGTACGTTGACGATATTTTCGCGATTTTTGACACTAAAATGTATGATACCGAAATGTTTCTTAATGAATTAAACTCAAAATTCCCCACGATTAAATTCACTCTTGAGAAGGAAAACAATGGACAATTAGCTTTTCTAGATACATTAGTAATTAAAGCAGGTTGCAATATAGAAATAGATATTTATAGAAAGGAAACCAATGTAAACAGATTCATTACAGCACATTCTAATCATTGCTTGCAACAAAAATTGTCTTCATTCAATTTTCTAATCCATCGCTTGTTAAACTTCCCACTTACAAGAGATAGATACGAGAAAGAATTACGCCTTATAAGAGGTATCGCTGAATACAATGGTTTCCAGACAGACGTAGTTGACAATATCTTAAGAAAAATGAAACGTAAGAATGTAATTCTAAATTCCGCAACTTTGCTACCTCAAAGTGATATAGATAAGAAATTTGTTGTCCTACCTTTTCATAATATTTCGAGAAACTTAAATAATATTTTTAAAAATGTTGGTTTGCAAGTCGCGTTTAAATCATGTAATTCGTTGAAATGTCTTTTGAGTAGTACTAAAGATAAAATTGAGGTAGAACAAAAATCTGGAATTTATGAAATTAATTGTAATAAATGCGAGAAAAAATATATCGGCCAAACTAGACGTTCGATTGCAACTCGCTATAAAGAGCACATTGCTCATTTTCGGTTTAATAGGACAGAGAAGTCTAGTGTAGCTCGACATATTTCGGACACAGGTTATGATATTCCAGCAAGCGGCCTCAAACTTATAAAACAAGTGCGCAATTATAGAGAACTAGATAGTTACGAGAGTATATACATTCAGAAAAATAAAAATAAATTAATGAATTCAGATAACGGGCCAATTCCCCAATCTTGTTTATATAAGTTTGTGGTGTAAACAATACCTTTTAGATACCGTTAGTTTTTCATAGTACATTAGAATTAAATGATAGAATTATAGTATTAAGCATGACTAATTTAACGATACAGCGATCAGGTACTGTTAATGACGTAGTTAATAGTTTAGGTAAAAATATTTAAACCATCCCCGTAAATAGGAAATTATATTGTTGGTTTTCTTAGAATATTAGAATTAAAGGATAGGATTAGAATAGTAAGTATGACGTATTTAACGGTACAACGATCAGGTATTTTTAATGAAGTTGTTAATAGCCTAGGTAAAAGAATAAACCATCCCCGTAAATTGGAAATCAGTGTTGCTCTGTACGCTACGGTGTGTAGACAGCGCGATTTTTGATCAGTGCTACTGATGATGACAACTTAGTTGTTGAAATACGTATTTAGCCATTTTTGTGCTTTAGTGTGGTAAGGTGTTTTAGTGTTTTTGTGTATTTACATTTGAAAAAATAATTAATAATAATTCCTTAATAACATCTCACTTTGTCGCCAATTGCTTGGAATTGAGAATCAGTGATCAATAAAAGCTTGTATTATACACTATATCTTTTCTAGAAAAAAAGATATAGATTGTTTATTAAATCTATTTAGCACTGACTCCAATAATATACATATTGCATGTATAGCGGAGTGGTTTTTAACGTAACCATATTATTGTACAGAGAAAAGTGATTTTTTTTCAAAATGTTCAAGTACTTTATTACATCCTCATACACTTTAGAAAAACTGCATGTATTAAGCAGAATGAACACAATATCGTTTCTTAAGCAAAGTCACAGCATTAGTTATCTACAGTTATTTAGGAAATAGATTTATATCGAACCATATTTTTATCAATCGTGATAATGACTCAGATATATGTGAAGCAATCATATATTTCGATATAAATGATGATATGCTATAAATATCTTCCGATACACAACTTTTCAAGTACATAATTCGCTCTATAAACGACTTACGTTCCATTCTCTTCCTTTCTGATCGTTTAGAAATATATGTAAAGAAATGTTTAGACATGTATTAGCCTTTTGTTTTAGCACTTCATTTTCGTAGTTTAGCCGCTCTTAATGAATTTTAAAACAGAAATTAAAACTGTGCTTCTAAATATATATATTTATATTCTATTAATAATAGTTATCTGCGCATTATTTACTACTATCAGTAAGATATATATGGTGAAAAGTAATTTACAATCATGTCCCTGACAATATAGTTCAAGGTTATTACTGTAAAATACGTCACATCAAAACAACATCTACGAGTGCATAGCTGAGCTGGGCAATTATAGCTCGGTTAATATCTGATGGCACTCAGGATGCGCGAGGTGTGGCTAAAATATCTATCATGTGCGTTAAAAACATCGGTGTCGAAAGCAATACACTACGATAGACAAAGAGAAACTAAATTAAATACCGACTAATGTTTTCAAGTCGGTGTTTACCCCTTCATATGTAGCGAAATCTATGTCTATCTCTCACGTTTCATACTGCGTTCTCCTTTTTCGTCTTAAAATTGTCATCCACGCAAGTGCCATCAGGTCTTAACCTAGCTATACTTTCAAATACGAAGGGAGGAGTTTTTTTTATCTACTTACCTAGCTATAAATGAAACGAGTTAGACAACGAAATTTTTTTATTTTTTAATGAAAGAACCATTAACACTAACACACTTATTTCAACGTTTCTTCTTTAATAACGCTATTTCTTAGAAAAAGAATTCTTTTGGTGATTCCGCAAAATACGATCCTATAGCGATTTCCACGTTTTCATTCGATAAAAATCGACGCCCTCTCAAGTATTTTTTGAGTTATGGAAAAAGATAATAGTTTCAGGGGCGTGGTCGGGACTGTTACGGTGGATGTTGTAATTTCTTAACGTCGCATTCATTGATTACTGCTTGAACAATTCGTGCTTTATGCACCCTGCACTTATCATGCAGAAGCAGAATTTTCTGAGCAAAATTGTGGGATATTTTTTTGCGTATAGCCGTGTTCAATTTTTTAGTTTGGACTTGGTAAACATTTCCCGTTAGTTTAGTCCCTTTTGGCATATACTCAATTAACAGAACTCCTCCGGGCCCCAGAAAACTGTGGTAATCACATTTCCAGCTTTTTTGCTTCCTTGGGCTGTGGACTCTTGTTTCGTGGGTAAGTTTCACCCCAGTTACAATTCTATTTAAGAAGTCTTCATTTTGAGATTGAAGAATCCTTACAAATTTGTCGTCTACAGTTTACACAATTTTTGTTCGGGACTGAGCAGCCTGGGAATTCATCGTGCCGACATTTTGTTGATTTCCAAATCTCCATCTAGAATTTTAAAAACACTCTTTTCTGTTATTCCTATTTCTCTAGTAATAACTGAAACTTTTATTATATATTTCTTTTTTACTCTTTATCAGTGAACACCAAATCTTCAACTGGATTGATGATGTCTTCAGTTCGTGCTTCTAGAGGTCTTTCTCACTTTGGGTCATCATAAATGGATTCTCTGCCCCATTTGAACTGCTTACACCAAAATTTGACTTGCAAATAGAAAGTGATATTTTATCCATACACCATTCTCTCATGGATATTCTTCGGGTTACTGCCTTCTTTTGAGACACTTCTATGTTCAAGTTTCAGTTCACTTATTTTTTCTGCTTTAAACGAATGTTAAGCAATTCGAACCAAAGTTCGAGGTAACATTATAAAATGTCACAGAAACGTCATGTAATAACATTGTCGCCATAGCATATTGTTTTCATAGCTAGGTAGATAACATAAATAATCCCCTTATAGTAATTAATTACAATTACATATAAAATGTAATTGTCAGTTACTTTTAGCTAACAGGAATCATTGTATTTTTGACTAAAAATGCGGTAATCGTTTTTTGTAGGTACTATATTTTACAAGTTTTGACATATCTACAATTTTTGGAGATTGATGAAACGAATGTGACTTCGTTGGCATTTTTACATTTATTTCTTTGTTTCGCTGTAAATATTTCTTATTTGATGTGGCGCTTTTAGAACTTCTCAAAACTTTTCGAACAAGTAAGCAAAGCTGACATTGTACTTCAATACTATAATTATCAGTAGTTGTAATTTTAAAATATTTTCCTTCTGATAATATTTCGTTTTCACTATCACTAGCGATATTCATATCTATTCATCGACTTGATGTCGACGCTATAAAATCTATAGATATCCTGAATCTTTCGTTAAACTTTTCATCGGCCACATTTTCAGTTTCATGTTGAATAGGGGAAGAAAAACTTTTTTAACTTTTACATGGCCTGAGATTTATCAGGGTCATAATCAGAATCTTTATCTGAAGAATTGTAGAATGGATCCGTTTCGTGTTATCCTTGATATATTTTCGCGACATATTTTTTGGAATATTTAAATCTAAAACAACAGTAATTATTATCGGTTGTCTTCACAACTGTATGCAGGCTATTTGTTTTATCATGTACAAACATTACTATTAACCTAATCCGGACTCTGCAACAGATATGACGGCGAAAAAATTGGCAGGTAACAATTTTGGGGAATATTAGTGGTCAAAAAACATCTACAGGGATTCTCACCGTTCTCCAATTTTACATTGCCTATGCCTATCATTAATTTGCTTTGTGAGGAATAAAAACAGATGAGGAAGAACCTCAACAGGACCGTAATTAAAAATGGTTGACAATGTTTATTGACATTGATGATATTCGTTATTATAAACAAAACGTCATAAAACCTTAAGTGTGGTATATTACTGAATGAATTTTTAGCGGTTCATTAGGATTTGTAACAAAAGATATAGATTCATTTAAAACAAGAACAATTGTTCATAATCCTGAAGACACAAAGCATCATATCGAAGATTTTCAATATTATAATGTTTTAGCAAATTTCCTTTTCCGTTTTTGTATATTTTTATACGCAAAAAACAAATATGTATAATTTGCCAAAACAATTATCTTTTTCTATGTCGCCCTAGACTGTTTTGTATAAGTGATTAAATAAATAATATTTGACTAACAACGATTTCTTAAATTTTTGCCCATTTTTATCACTTCAACGCCGTATATCAGCAGTATCAGGGATGAGCACTAGCAACTCTAACAATATTGCTAAATATTTTAAAAACATCGTGTATATAGGTGAAGACCAAATATGTAGTAGAAACATACAAGCTCAACTACATCGTCTAAAGAAACGTACCGCATCTACCTCAATTTTTAATAATATATGTAAAATCATGGCCTAGTTGCTACGACAAATCACAATATTTTTTGTTTTAACTTTTACAGATTGTATCGCAGTTGGTTATCCTACATATCTCAATTTTGAGTAATATATGTAAAATAATGGTCTACTTGCTAGTTGCTAGGACAAATCACAATATTTTTTATTTTAACGTCTTAGAAATAACCGTTGTGACTAAATAATTTGTAATTGAATTTTTAAAAAACAGAGATTTAACCTATTTTTAACCAACCAAAATTGAAAATCAAAGATATAAACTATCGACATCTAGAGTCTGGTCATCAGGTCACATCATTACAAAAAAATTAGGTGTGGCCACCACACGACTTGCTTATACGTATGAAAGTGTTACTTCCGGTCCGAATTTTGAAATTTCATTTATACAAAAAATATTCCAAACCCAACTCTAAATACTTTTGTACTCTTCATAAATATATATAGAATGCATAATTTACGACATATTTGCAAAAAATCGTTATTCGGTAAGAGTAAAAGTGTTACTTCCGGTCCGAATTTTGAAATTTTTTTTATACAAAAGATATTTAGAAGTACGTTCTAAATACTTTTATACTGATAATGTACCTGCCTAGAAAGCATGTCGGAATTTCGAAAAACTTTATTAACACAATTTTTCTCAAATTTAATTTTGAGTAGATTTGAATTCCTTATAAATTTGTTTAAACTTAGTAATTGACGAAATATTTGCAAAATTCGATTTTTTCACTGAAGTAAACTACTACTTCCGGTCTGCCGATTTTGCTCAAAATCTAATCAGTTCTCAAGTGGAAGATTATGTTCGTAAATACAAAATTTGGAATTGATATCTGTAGCGGTTTGACCGCTATCGTGGTCACACACACACAGACAGACAGACACACACACACACACACACACACATTTTTTAAAAACCACTTTTTTGGTATCAGGGGACCTCAAAACGTGGACATCTGCAAAAATCTCGAGGTCGAAAATTTTCATCATCACAATACTTCCTTATACTACGTATAAGAATGTAAAATAAAAACAAAATCCCGCGAAGATGTAAGGTTTGCCACATCCAAACGGCGTTTATGTACAAAAAATGTAATTCGTGTATGCACAGCGTTTGTTTTGAACAATATAATAACATTTAATAAGAGCTTATTTTCATTATTTTTACCAATGTTTTTCTTGAAACTTTTTAGAATAATTTTTTTTTTATTACAAAATATATTTTAAAGGTGCAAATAACAATAATAACAAAAAACATATTTTTTTGTTTTATTTTAACCCTTGGTAAAATATGGATTAAATACATATTACAGGGACTCAGCGACTTTTTAAGCAACTACAATAATTCCAAATTACTTAAATAGACAAAGGAATTAATTACAATTATAATTACTAATTTAAAGTAATTTATAATTGTTAATTTCTTTTCGTAAAGTAACTACCCACCCAGATCTGCTGCTTGGTGGATTGTGTGTCCTACTAATAACAATATTTTACACTATTCATGTGTATATTGAGAGCTGGTACGATATGACAACCTAAAATCACCCATCTCTGTTCACAACTAAAAGAATAAAATTTTATTTTTATTTATCTTTGCTTACTTACTTATTAAATTGTGTTTCTTAATCAGCACGCATAAAAATTAGTAAAACACCGATCTCAGTATATGAGATTTTTTTTTTTTTGACTTCATAAGTTTCCGTCTTTAAATACGAGAAATGTACTTTATATATTATTACCGTAATGACAATTTGATGTTTACTACAGTAGACTACGCCTAATTTGATTTTAGGAAAAACAATAATCTATTAACGGACCAATGATAAAAACGAGGGCACCTGAGTTCGATGAAGTCCATAGCTAAACAATTGTAGTGTCCATGACAGGTAGAATGGCAGGTACATTGGCCGTGATTCACTAAGGAAGCAACTGCGTTTTTCTGCATCGTGTTTTGGACGGGATGAGTATTAGAAGGTGCCTGTTGTCCTTGACCAGTTGGTTGTTGAGTCACTAACGTAGTTGCCGATGGTGTGTCTCTGATTCGTCTACACGGTGTAGGTGAGTCACCCCGTTTCAGGTATCTGGAGCCCGGGTCCCAAACCATCGTATTCCTTCTTTGCCTGTTAGATGGATACGTGAATTGATTGGCAATAAATATATATGTATGTATATATATATATATATTTTTTTCTCTGCATGTTAATGTAGTACTATTTTCTTTTGTAAGTCAAGAGTGAAATACCAAAAAGAAAAATCTATTTACAAGCATATTTCAAAGTTAATGTTGACGATATTGTGCAATTAAAATTTGTTAATTAATTATTATTTATTAATTTTAAATGTAAAGTTATATACAAAATACAGGAATTTACATTTCTACAGACTACCTCACTAATTTAATATTAGCACAATTACACACATTTAAGAACAATATACAGTAAACCAGAGCCTATAATGAACAATGCAATGCGGTTGATCCTATTAAAAAGTTCTTTTTACAAGCCAATTGCAAAGACTGCATAGGTAAAAGTCGAAAAAATAATAGAAAATTACATAAATGTATCATTTTGTAAGCAATTTTCTTCTGTGTTTGTGATAACTCAGCTTTATCTATCTATTCATACAATAGACAGCCTATTTTTCTTTTGTTATATTTGGTATTTCTATAGGCAATGTATATACATATTTTCAAGTATCTCAGATACAATTTTTGAATGATTTTATCTTCTTGCATTAATAATTATAGTATGTTTATATACATATATGCTATTTTTGAGGGTAGCTTATTGCCAGAGACTTGGTTAGATAATTTGAATAGCTTTTATATCCTCTAATAATCTAGCGGTTCGTAACCTTTTTTAAATATCTACAAATCACGGACCCCCATACGACTTATATTATGAAGAAATTTAATATAATGTACGACTTAGAAATTATGTACATTATGTATCTAGGAACACAAAAAATTGACAATATTTTTACTAAAATTAAATGTTTATTGAAATTTTAAATTCAGTAATTAAAAGGAAAATATTTAATGCTTATTAATGAGAAGGCTGATTATGTATGTTGCTGACAAGCTTACTTATGTTTGGTGCAATGGTAGATAATAGAATTCTCAGTTCTGACTCCACATTATTCAGACGGTTTCTATATTTATTTTTAATGTATACAAAAGATGAGAAATCTTTCTCAAAAAGATATATAGTGGGTTACGGCAGCAGAATCTTCAAAGCTTTTTTGGGTAACTCCTGATCGTCATTTCCTACACTTAACCAGAAATTTGGAAGGGTCATTTGATTAAACCGCAGTTTCATTATCCTATCTGTCGATATTTCTATCAAACTATTTTCTTCTAATAAAGTTAGTCCTTCAAGTTCGTAAATATTTATTATAAAAGGATCTCTTATCCAATTTTTGTGTGCATCTGGCACAGGAAAATAATCACGATGGCTGTGCCGAAGATGTTCCATATGTTGTGTAAAAGTTTGTAAATTTTCAAGGCAGGTAATTGTAAGAAAACATTTGAGATTTAGAAATGAATCGTAGTCGTGATTTTATAAACGGTGGCTTCAGAACTCCAATTTTTTTAACATAACTTCAGCTATTCCTCGATTTCAAAAATTGTTTTATGTACTTCTTGAAGGTCTAAATTGAGAGTGTTTAAATGAGATATCTGACAAGTGTGCTAATTTACATAACCAGGAAAAATTTTGATGACGTTCACATAATGAATGAGCAGGGGAGTGTTTTGTGGAAAATATTGTTATTTCATTCCTCATCTCAAAAAATCAAGACAAAACTTTTCCGCGAGATATGTAGCCATATCACTTCCGTGTGCAACAGCAATTGATAATGTTCACTGTCCATAGCCTTGCACAACTGTTCAAAAAGTCTTGAATTTAATGCTCTAGCCCTGATAAAATTAATAATTTTTACAGCTTCATTCAATGTATCCGATATTTTTTAACAACCAAGGCTTCTCTATGAATACAGTAATGATATCAGGTTACGGATGGGTTGATACAGCCGATTCATGTTCGTTTCGTACGTAACACAGTAGATGAGATTTATTCACTATGTCTGTACTTTCGTCTAGCTGAAAACTATAATAACAAATCCATTAATAGCTATAATTTCGATAAATCATTTTTTGTCTTCAAAGATGTTCTAAATAGAATTTATTGCTTCACTTTTTTTAAGAAGCTGTCATATTGTAAACAGTCTTAAACTCCATTTTTTGGATTATTTATTTAATTCAATATGACTATGACGATAATAATAATAATAAGCTTTAATATATGTGTTTGTCTGTTCAATTGAATGTATGTATATGTCCATTTATTCTTACGTATGAGGTGAATTAGTGAGAATGATTAATTTTCAAGAGTTTTATTGAATGTATCTACAAATTAATATTGTTCCATTCAAAGTATGTCCCTTGGGAATGCACACAGTGTGTTTAGTGAGTTTTCCATGCCTGGTAACAATTGTGGAAGTCTTGTTTCGTTAGGCTGTTTAGAACCTGTGTCGTGACTGTTTGGATGTTGTTTATTGTTCCGTAATGGAAACATTTGAATTACCGCTTAGGCGTTGGAACAAAAAAAAATCACATGGAGCCATGTTTGGAATGTAGGGCGGGTGTGGGAGTACTAGAATATTTTTCTCTGCCAAAAATTCTCCAACCGACAATGAGCTGTGACTGGGAGCATTATCGTGATGCAGGGTCCACGAGCTGCCAATGTCAGGCCGCACACGCAGAACTCTTTGCCGAAAACGTTCAAGGACGTTGCGATAAAGAGTTGATTCACTGTTTGGCCGGGCGGTACGAATTCTTTGTGGACAATTCCACGCTAATCAAAATAGATGATAAGCATCGACTTGTTTCAGGATTTGCTCATTCGAGCTTTCTTCGGCCGCGGTGATGCAGGTGTGTGCCACTCAGCACTTTGTCGCTTTGTTTCTGGATCATATTCAAATACCCACGACTTATCACCTGTTATCACTCTCTGCATGAAGTTGGGTTGGGTTGTTATGCGATCCCGCAATTGTTGACTAATGGAGAAGCGATTTTCCTTTTGTTCATCAGACAACTTCTTGGGCACCAGCTTTGCACAAATTTTCCGCATGCCTAGTTCCTTTGTCACAATTCGATAAACAGTGTCCTTACTCATGCCGACCTCATGTGCCATCAACCTGAGTGTCAACCGTCTCCTAATGCAGAACACACATTCGCCACGCTTTCATCCGTTTTTGACGTGGACGGCAGTCCGAAGCAATGGTCATCTTCGATGGTTTCGCGGCAATCTTTGAACGCCTTGTACCATCTGAAAACTTATGCTGACGACAACGTAGCATCTCCATATGTTGTTCTTACCATTTGTAGTGTCTCTGAAGCAGTTCCCCTTTTTAACGCAAAATTTAATTGCATATCGCTGCTCGATATTTGCCTGCATTTTACATGTAACGTGGTATTGGAACTTAACAGTAAATACGTGACGCTCATGCCACTAACACTAGACTTAGTGGCCTGTGCCTGTTCTGGTTGCGTTCCTAGACATTTCACTCACATGTAGTCGACTCCAATCGGCTGCAGTCGTTGTCATATTTAGCGTAAACAATTCATTTTCATTACTTCTGAGACATACCTCGTATGTATGGACATGTGTTTAATGCATTATAAGGACGTATTATTTATATCTAAATTCTTTCATATATTTTGTGGTTTCAGGAACCGTGTAGAAACCATTTTCAATAACATATAACTTTAAACGCCTTCTGAATTCTAGGTGGTGCCTATCCATCCATTTCGGTGGTAATGTATTCAACAACTGTAGATGCATATGCTGTTCCGCGGTTATAATACTTCTATATGCTGAACTTGAACCAAATTTCTAGTTGTGGATTTATTATTATTCAGAGATGCTAGTTCCGATTTAGCACGGACTAATTGTTTATATATTGACAAGTAATCAATCTATGTCCCATGTAATTAATAGAAAAAATAGTATCATTAATTAAATGGATTACAGATATTAACGTGCCTAAGGAACTAATAAGAAATTCAACAATAATTTCAAGAGTAAAACACAGTAAAATGGTTTACAAAATATAAAAAACATACAGTAATTATAAATATCAGTTTAGGATGCATCTAAAAGAGGTAAAAAGCATATGTCAATTTTTAAATGTATATTCAAAATTGCAAGTCATTATTCAGTAAAAGAAAAAGCAAAATTTGTGCAACATTAAAATATTTCTATTAAAAAAATAATTGCACATTGCATACCGCATGTGTAAAATCATATTGGGGATAAGATATATGTATACTAGGCACACCGGCAACAACGCCCAATCGTGGCCGTAGTCATGGTACAAGGAAACAAGGTATGCTTTTGCGCATCTCTGGATGACGCGCATTCGACCTCTAGTACTACCAGTTCAATAAAGTTGTGAATTCACAGAACACTATTTCATTAAAATCCTTTTTAACAGAAATACAATACAACACAGTAAGAAAATAAAAGCACAATTCTAATTAAACATTAATTCTTAGTAAATCATTATATAAATTTATTAAGAACGTTTTCTAATGAAAATAAAAAATATACTTTAAACAATATTAAAAAATAAAATGTTATTGCATAGGTTCAAAAATGCCTCCTTCAGCAGCAAGGCATTGTCCGAGCCTATCATAAAAATTTTCTCGCACATTACGAATCATATCGAATGTTACGGATTCAAAAGCCTCTATGATTAGCCTTCTCAAAATATCTAAGTTTTCTAGCCTGCCGGCTTGTGCACTGTATATTTTATTTTTGATGTATCCCCAAAAAAAGAAATCATTTGGCGATAGATCTGGAGATCGCGGAGGCCAACGAATGTTTCCTGTTCCACTAATGAGACGATCAGGAAAAGTATTCATTAAAAAATGCTGTACTCTGACCGCATTATGTGCAGGACAACCGTCCTGTTGGAACCAAATAATATCCCGATCTATTCCGGTATTATCAATAGCGGGATGATTCTGTAGCATATCGGGGTATTTGTCCGCATTTAATATACCATCAATAAAAAATGGACCAAGCAAATGGTCACTCAAAATACCTGCCCAGACATTCACTTTCTGGGGATATTGGGTGTGTTTAACAAAATATCTGTGCTGAATTTCCCGAGCCCAATATCGAACAACAGAAGGATTGTGCTTTCCATTTAATGGAAATGACGATTCATCTGTGAATACAATATTTGCGATGAAATTCTCATTTTCATTTGTCTTTTCCATTACGGTTTCACAAAACTCCATTCTTCTAAAATTGTCATCGAGAAATATTTCTTGCGTTTTCGAGTATTTGAAACATTTTAATTTATTTCGCTCCCACATGTTCGCGACGGTTTTATTACTCACACCCAATTCCTCAGCAACACTTCTGGTAGATAGCGTATCCTCTATTTCGAGAGTGCTACAAATCATTATATCCCGCTCTTCTCGTTCCTCAGCTTTTAGTGGATTTACCTCTCTAGGATTACACTTTGTGCAATTATTTAAACAAAGACATTTTTCAAAGCTATTCAAAATATGTAATATGCTTTGCTCATAGGGTACGGGTCTGTCTGCAAATATTTGCGGAAATAAATTTATGCAATCCTTTGCAGAATGACCACTATAGTACCATTTAATAATTTGCAATTTTTCTTCTGGTGTGTAGCGAGGCATTGTTACCATTGACCCCTCCTCTCACAAACACAGAACGACGCTGTTCGACACGATCTCCAGATACAATTTTAGTTGTTAAAGGGAGTCTTGGAAAATGATTTCTGTCAGTGAGTTCAGTCAGTGACTTCTGTCAGAGTTGTCAAGTGACATTTTTTTCGATAAATGCGCGTCATCCAGAGATGCGCAAAAGCATACCTTTCTTGTACCATGACTACAGCCACGATTGAGCGTTGTTGCCGGTGCGCCTAGTATACATATATCCTCTCCCCAATATGATTTTACACATGCGGTATATCAAGGTTAAACTGTCAGATATATGGAAAAAATCAGGTAGAGATGTAAATGCTTTTAAAATAGCAAAAAATTGTGAATTTTGATATTGGGAATAATTATAGAAATGAAGGAACGTTATATGATGCAGAAGAGAATAGTTTCTATCGCAAATAATGAAAAACGGCAATTATAATTATAGTAAATTATCGAGAAAACTCCTGGTTAATTTCTCTTGTTCAATCAAAAATATGCAGAAAAACTAATAAAAAATATATTTATAACAGGGATTTCACCAAAAAAGACGCCAAGCATTCTATGACTAGAAGTCATTAGGTGACGTCTATTTATTTAATTTAAATTATCGTGTCGTCACTTGGCGACGCCTGTTTATAAAATTTTTACTGACATAAATCCAGCCAGTGAAATTCATTATAAATGAAACACCTTTAATCAACAGATGAATCCAGAACTATATGAAATATCCAGTTTAGACATAAATCGGTAAACTTATGTAAACCATTGCAAACGTCAGCTTTTTATTTTGCTGAATATAATAATTCATTTTGTTTTAATTAATACTATAACTAATTACATGTACCATTTAATTTCAGTGACAATTTTGAATCTATACAATTAATTTCGAGATTATAATGCTATACAGTCATATGTTTAGATATACTGGTCTAAATATCGTACATACCCATTAATGTAAAGGCATTTACGAACTGTATAGTTATTATTTAACACATTTCAAATGTTATATGCACATTTAATATCATTGAATATACATCCTTTATCAAGTTAAACTAACATTAGCAATTACTTGTTTCCAATAAATAAAACATATCCTGAGTTAATATGGAATGAATTTTTCCTGTTTATAACAGTGATGTATCAAATATAAAACAAACCAAAGACAACTATTAATAACATGATTAGTTAGAAGACATTATAACTTGAAAGACTGCAAAGAAATAACTAATTGATGTTATATAATATAATCGCAAGCAAATTCTAAAATAAAAATTATTTTTAAATAAATTCATAGTATTACTAAAATGTATAATAATACAAAAACAATTTTTCAAAATAGTTATTTGTGTAACAAGGCCGTAAAGTTACACTTTTAATAATCACTATGAGTGAGAAAAAATAACTTTATTGCCAAGTTGCATATTAAATTTTAAACAAAACATATTTTCATTTTACTTTTGAATGTTAATTGTGATGGTACATTTATTACCATGTTCCGCTGTCAGCTGTCAACTAGTGACAATTTATGCAAGCCAACATACACCAAAACTGTACAATAATTATTTACCTTACTGCCGATTTCGAAATTCTTTATTGCCGATTTCAGATAATTATTCTTACTGACAGAGACGTTTTCTGTTTGTCTACACTTTTTGTAATAAAGGTATAGAGAGTAATAAAGTTACGACAATACTGTTGCACATAACTCTATATTCATAACTGGAAGTACAAGAATTCACACATCAATTATTACAAATTCAAATCATCGAAAAAAACGTGGGAAGAAGGTACAGAATAATTTAAATTAAATATTTCTTTTCTTCTGTAGAAAAATAAAATAAATTTTAATTGAAATATGAAGACCTGAAACTATTTTACAGAAGAAACAAATCACGAAGTAATAGACGCGTTACTACAGTACATATATTGCATGTCTGAAAATTCAAATTAGTATAAAGAAGGATGTTTGAAAAAAGAACCTGTTAATAATTTAAGTTGCACGTGTTGATACGATACAATCGGTTCAGGCCGTGAAACTCTACAAATCATGCCCTATAATAATATTAGAGGTAGATAAACATCAGGTGTCTCTGTTAACTCCGAGAACTTTCTGGCCATTTCTTAGAAACTGACCTGACACCGTAGCAGATGTGCCCCAGTCTGTTTACAACCATAAAACCCAAATATTTGGGAAACGTTTTACGTCCGATGTTGTTCACATTTGCATACAACACAAATGTGTGGTGTAAAAGGAAACAACACGTATAAATGTTTTAGTATTGTTGGAATACATATGGGATAATAAGAAATAGTTACTTATTAAATGCTTAAAATTGTTTCACTTTATTTCATGTCACATGAATAATAAGAATTTGTTGCTTTATTTATTCCAAAATTCATTATTAAGTACTTGATAGTGTTATTAATAGTTGACTTTATACATATTGTTTTTTTATATAAAATAACGGAAAAACTATTCTAATACTAAGTTCTTTCCTTTAAAATTGAACACATACTCTGATATAGTACAAAATATGTTGTTTGTCTGTAGGTTGGAAATTGCATCCGATAATACTCACTATTCTTGTCCAAACGTTGAAAAATGAATTCTGGTAAAATTTGATTTAAATTTTAAAGAAGTGTATGCCTTGCTTTTGTAAATTTATTATGTCATAAATACTGAATAAGACAAAACATTTTTTTTAAATAGTACATACATATTTAAGGGTATAGTAGTTATAATATCCGTATAGATACCTAAATAAACAAAGACAAACAACGTAATTCTCTACTACAAAATATGCAATTTATTATATTTATTATTTAAAATCTTTATTTTTTGTATTAAAGGTAATGGTAGTAGTATAATCACTAGGGATCGAAAGTCAGGTTTACATTCCAGAAATGGACTTAAATTAATAATGTAATTCGAAATTGGGCACTGTAATAACAGTAATACAATAATACTTAACAAGCTAAAAATTCATATAATATACATATTATATGAATTTTTCCAACTGAGGTTTGTCAGTGCAAAACCTTGCTTCCAATAAAGATGTTTACAACTTACGATATGTATATATAAAAACAGCTGCAAGGTTCCGGCTTTATGGAATTTCAGAAATGCAGTTTTCTTCGGCAATAAATATACATACATTATTATTATTATTAATTATAAAGTTGCTCGACTTATTATTATTTCTAACCTTACATGTTGAAGCTTTTTAATAATATGAACAATGTTTGTAGAAAACTAAAATCTGACAAAAACAACTTTACGTCTTTGTAAGATACGAACTTAGAAGTTTGCCGGACTCTTCAAACTAAGTGGCAGGAAGTTACACAATTTTCAGCAATTCTTTAAATATCTGAATTTGTTGTGCCTTCATGTTTTTATTTCATTTATACTTTGTATTTTGACTCCAGGGCAGTTTTTAGATTTTTTTTGTATATGTGAGTAAGTAAAAGAGCATGGGCCAAACGAGCTTATAAGTTTAATTACAGCGGTTTATCAGGAGTGGCAGCAATTGTTGGATGGCGAACGAAAAAAAATTTTATGTAGGCGTAAAAAACAAATTTTGTTTAATTTGTACAAAATTTGGTAAATCTAAAGATCACGTATGCTACAAAAATTAGTCTTTGTCGTCAACAGTCATGGAGTCGACAATTATTCCGAAAGGTTTTCGACATTCTGGTGAAATGCACGGTGTAATTTAAGGTAGATTAATAGGGGACGGCGATAGCATCGTTCTTAGAAAACTACGTGAAACGGCCCCTTACGGTCCCCAAAGAATTATTGAAAAAATCGGGTGCCGAAATCATATATTACGTAATTATATAAATAAAATTAGGGACTGTTTGAAAAAGAACTACATTCAATTCGGCCGTGACAAAAGCAATTGAGCATTACAAAAGTTCGAACTTAAAAATAACAAATTATAGATAGTGAAATTGCAGTGTGACATTATAAATGGACAAAGATATATTTTTTGTGAACACTCGGATTGTGCTTCTTACTTTTGTCAAGGATCTAAAGAAGGATACTTGGTATGAGATAATACACATAGAATCTATTCTACATCTGATGTAGAACTCTGACCAGAAATGGTAATTAAGTTAGAGTAATTTTATTTTCTCGCTCTTTTATCTCAAATTATGGATTCTCGTATTTTGAGAAATCGAAAAATTAGAAACGTCAAATTGGAGAATTAGTACGAATACATATATACCTACTGATTGTGATACGTTTAGACAAAACGCTACTTGGCCATTCTTGTTCATTTTCTACACTGTCTATATTTTTGTAAAAAAAAATTGTTGTAAAAAACATGAAATAAGCCTACTGGGAATACCATGAGAAAAAAACGCCCCTTGTACTCTACCTCTAAGGTGGTGCGGAAAGGATTGCGTTTGACGTTTTGTCTGCCACATAACGGTTATTTAAAAATTTTAGCGAAGCTTTACTGCAAAAAAAATTAAACAGTGCAAGATTTAAATAAAAAAAATTGATAATACCAATAACATTCGATTTCAAGTTGTGGTATTAACATTGGCTTCCAAGCAATGATTAGTTCGGAGTCCGTGCAATTCGTATCTTACGCACGGTGAAATTTTTATAATTTAATTTCGCTAACTAGCAATATCAGTGTCGATTGTGAAGAATATAAATATTTTTTACGTTTTATAAGTTGTTACAATAGATTTTTTTATCAGATTTTAGTTTTCTCTAAAACATTACTCATATTATTACAAAGCCTCAACATGTAAAGTAAATACAAATCATGGTGAGAAATAATAAGAAGTACAACTTGTAATAATAATAGTAATAAAACTATATATTTATTGCAGAATAAGATTTAATATCTAATTAATTCCGGCAAATATCATTAAAATAATTACAAATTACATAAAACGGGAGTCTTAATAAAACTAAATAAATACAAGCCAAAAGAATATTCAGAAATAGCAAAAACAAATTGCGAACAAAAGAGATGCACCAATATTTTCATGCAATAAATGCAGGAGACAAATATCCCAAATTTATTTGCTTTCCAGTTGGCCAGGCATCGCTTCATGTTGCTGGTCGTATACCTGCATCATGTAAAAGGTACAGGGATATTAAACTCCGTAAATATATTCGATATATTTCAGGCAACCCGATATACGCCGTTCGAGAATTTTTCTTAGGTAAAGCCCACCCTTAAAACCTGAGCATTAGAAACATTAATGGTGATTTACTTTCATTTGAACTTTAAACATTAACAGTGAGCAGTCAGCATGTTTTATAAACCCTGCAATATTTCTTCTGGAGAATATGTATTGACTGTTACTTGGTAAGTGGGTACTTGTTATTCTGTAATACGTATTTTGATTCGCGTTTGAAAAATATCAAATCAGGATTTTTAATAAGCACGGAATAATAAGAAGCATTAGTATTCAAAGTAAGAACAAAACGTAGGATATCATAAAAAAAAATCCGTGGAAATAAGTGAGTGTATGTTTGAGAATCATTAAGGCTCTAAGTGATGACAAATGATAAAGAAAGAAAAATTAGCATTCAAATTAACCGACAGATGATCGAGCAAGTAAAAAGTTTTACAATTTAGACCACTTATAGTTAGTACAGGAGGAATAGATAGAAATATTATAACAGAATAACGATAAATGTAAACTTATTTCCATAACTGAAATATATTAGAATTTATAATTTATTTCAAGTAAGTGTACCCCTTTTCTTGTATTCTCTATACTGGCTGCCCTACCTGATATATAATTACCGCCTTTGCTACGTTGTAACACCTAGATATAAGTATAAATAATTTTTTATTTCATTTGTAATACAGTGTTTGTTAATGACCAAATTGGTCGAAACAGCAGTCACTCATTTAGTTTAATAGAGTTATATAACAAAATAATACGTGTTTTATTTAGTGACGCAGTAATTTTATTACCCAAGTGGCAGAAAGTCGCTCCGATAAATTAATTACTTTTGAGATACGGCTTCTAGTTTCAAAAAAGGCGAAATTTATATTGTTAAAATTTCCCCAAATTTTAATTATCGTGATTATGTTCAGGAAGTGGATTATATATTTAACAAATAGGTACATTGGCTATATAATATATATGTCATTATAATTGTAATAAGATCACAAATGTCCATTCTAAACCCCCAGTATTAGCTATTAATTTCGTATCGAAGATATTAAATAAGTTTTATTGTGCATGAGTATCCAACATGTGTTCACCGTATTCACTTTGACCTTGCCAAGTCATCTATTAATTTCATATGGAACGAGCCGTACTTTGCAACTACCATATACGTTCCTCTGGAAGCAGCAAGTCTAGCTCGTTCTTCCCACACGGTAAGAACCATTAAAGCACAGTGTTGCGAACCATTTTCAAAATATATATACCTGCGAATGTTCCCCCGGGCTGCTGAACCGGTTGCATTATCGAAGTTATCTAGGGGAATAGACCTGACGTCCAAAATAACATAATATAATATATTAATTTACAATTTTAGATTCGTAAACAAAACATTACATACTTTTGACTATATATTTAAAAATAAGTGTACATAGACATATGTAAATAAGTATACAGGGCCAGAGATTGTTACTTTATGAGAAAAGATATTTCGAAGCAGCTTTTTACTTTCTTATATGTAGTAAAGGAAGTATTGTGTGATGGTGAAAATTTTCGACCTCGAGATTTTTGGAGATGTTCACGTTTTGTCCCCTGATACCAAAAAAGTGGTTTTTAAAAAATGTCTCTCTCTCTCTGTGTGTGTGTGTTGTGTGTCTCTCTCTGTGTGTGACCACGATGGCGGTCAAACCGCTGTAAATATCAATTCCAAATTTTGCATTTACGTATATAATCTCCCTTTTGAGATATGCTCAGATTTTCAGTAAAATCGGCAGACCGGAAGTAGTAGTTTACTTTAGTGAATTTGCCAATATTTCGTCAACTACTAAGTTTAGACAAATTTATAAAGAATTCATATGCACTTAAAATTAAAAGTGAGAACAATTTTATTAAAAAAATTTTTCGAAATTCCTACCGGAAGTAGGGCTTTTACTCTGATCGAAAATCAGTTTTTTGCAAATATTTTGCAAGTCATGCTTTTTAGACAGGTATGTTACTAGTATAAAAGCATTTAAAACTTAATTTTCAATGCCCTTGTACAAAAAAAAATTCAAAATTCTGACCGGAACTAACACTTTTACTCTTATTGAATAGCGAGTTTTTGCTAAATGTCGTAAATTGAGCATTATATATACATACCGTGTGGCCGCCGTTCATAGCGCGATGCATGTATTAGTAACTACTGGTCGACTATAAATGGGCGTGCCAACTTGAATTGCCACACCGACAGCAGGCGTATAAGTTATACGTATAAATGTATTCGTAGGCAAATCAAGTGAAAAGCAGTGTAATAGTTATTGCGTTTCCGTTGTTAGTAATTATTTGTAGTTGTTTGAAGCATCAGATAATCACTGATAATATGTCAGTGAAGTAACTCATCACAGCTTCATAAACAACATAAAAGAGCAAAAATAAATAATAAATAACTCCTAGACTTTAAAACAAAAAAAAAACTTCATAACTAAAATAATATTTTTCAACAAATATTATAATCTAAAAACTCAAGTATAATAAAATACTGAAACATAAAATATTTACTTGTTAAAACAGAATTGTAATTCAACATTGCAATTAACCTGTAATTAGCTAAAAAAATGTTATTCTTAAGCAATAATAAAACTCGAACTGACGCCCATATGTGGAAGCGACACGGCGAATGCGACTGCCCGACTACACCGTATAAATGTGGATTTTTTGGACAAATACGAGTGCATGATAGGCATATGCGAAATACTAGCACTGTTGTAATCCAGTATAACACTGCGTCTACTTGTTTACCGTTCTAATACACAGACATCTCTATCTGTTTCGCTTACTCTACAGGTATCGCTATAATGCAGACGCACGCGGTCTTATGGTATATATATGCTTATTTGATTACATTTTCATTTATACATATTTGATTTACATTCTATATTTGTCAATGTTATCTAAGAATACGGATCACTTGCGCTCGGCGCGCTTGCGCTCCTACCTGAAATCGACCTATTTGCGCTCTGACCCTAATCACAAAAAATTAATGATATCTTCGCCGGCCGACTGGCGCTCCCGTTCTCTTGGGATATATACATGTATAAATACATAAAACTTACGATGTATATTGTACATAGTGCCTTTCATATTAGATGATCTACCTTATTGAGGCGAGTATATGAAAATTACTTATTGTAATTTTTTATAAAATATATATACTCGCTTCAATAGGGTAGGTCATTTAATATGAATGTATATATACATAAAACTATACAAGAATTATTATTTTTATGTATCTCTAACCTGACCAAAACTGTTTGCACTTCAATTCGTATTTTTATTATATAATTACGTGACTATGTATAGAATAACTCAAACCATTTTTTCTTGAGTATTTTGCCAAATTAATAATAATAAGAAAGCAAGCAATTAAACAAGAGAATTATAATAGTCAGATAAAAGATAGTAAAACAACACTATCCTTCACATTTCATCCAGACTTAGGACTGGCAAAGTTTAATACATAAATATAAACTTTGGTATGTTTAAAGATGGAATAATCGCTTAAATAAGCTAATAAAGCCACATTCCAATATATACCAACTAATAAAAAGTCTACTTAAAAAGGCAGAATATTGCGATCACATGTAAGACAGAAGCACTCTAAATTTAGAAGGACAACGGCGCAAAAGAAGATATATTTTAGTTGATTGCAGAGTTTCAAAAACTTTAAACAAATATGAAGAAACGAAGGACATGGGACTATTCTTAAGAACGATGGCTTATATTCAAAAGCTAGAATAAAGTAACAAACTTACATATAATAAACTGACGATTTCTTTATTCAAACATGAAGACATACTTCCTTACATATAATGACATATTTACACACTTCTAAACATACCAAAGTTTATATTTATGTATTAAACTTTGCCAGTCCTAAGTCTGGATGAAATGTGAAGGAAAGTGTTGTTTTATTAACTTTTATCTGACTATTATAATTCTCTTGTTTAATTGCTTGTTTTATTATCATTATTAATTTGGCAAAATACACAAGAAAAAATGGTTTGAGTTATTCTATACATAGTCACGTAATTATATAATAAAAATACGAATTGAAGTAGAAAACAGTTTTGGTCAGGTTAGAGATACATAAAAAAATAATTCTTGTATAGTTTTATGTATATATACATTTATATTAAATGACCTGCCCTATTGAAGCGAGTATATATATTTTATAAAAACATACAATAAGTAATTTTCATATACTCGCCTGCATAAGGTAGGTCATCTAATATGAAAGGCACTATGTACAATATATATATCCTAAGTTTTATGTATTTATAAATGTATATATCCCGAGAAAACAGGAGCGCAAGTCGGCCGGCGAAGATATCATTAATTTCTTGTCATTAGGGTCAGAGCGCAAATAGGTCGATTTTAGGTGGGAGCGCAAGTGCGCCGAGCGCAAGTGAGCCGATACCTTTTCTAAATGACAACCAGTTGTCATATTGTTATTACTTTTATTTCATTGTATGCCACTACTACCAAGAAGATATTCAATTTTTCAATACATATATTTATCAACAGAACAAAAGTATTTAGAGTTGGATTAGAAATATTTTTTGTATAAATAAAATTTCAAAATTCGGACCGAAAGTAACACTTTTACTCTTAGCGAGTAGTACTTTCTTTCGAATATCTCGCAAAGTATACATTCTATAGAGATTTGTTAAGGGAATAGAAGTATTTATAATAGGATTTTGAATAACTTTTATATAAAAAAATTCTGCAAATTCTATTATATGAAACTCTCATACGTATAAGAAAGTCGTGTGGTGGCCACACATTCGAAGTATCTTTTAAATTTAGTTTGTATTATACAGTGTTCCATAACTAGGTGGCTGACCATAAGTATAGTTTTAGATTAGAACACATATTATTACATTTTTATATTCCCCGTATAACTCAAAAAGTTGTATGATCATAATAAAAGGTCTTAATACAATCTTATTTTTTTTTTTTTTTCAATTACTAATTGCGTGTGCAGAAAACTGGATTAAAACTACGTGACACATTTTGGTCTAAGAGTCATTTTTTCAAATGGAACAGCCTGTATATCGGTTTATTTTTGAAATACTTATTAAATTTCGCACCAATACCATGTAAGACGTTATCACTTTAAAAGTGACCAATACTGGGCATTTGTCATTTTTTGACATAATTTTGCCAACTTAAGTTTTTTATTTGAATGCCGCATAATGAGCCTTAATATATGCCCCAAATTGACAATTGAATGGATGACATTTGATAAGATGTTTTTCAGTAAATAAACATGATATTATAATGAATTTTTCGAAAAATGAGCTTTGAGATATGATTTTCAACAAAATTGTCAGAGCACTAATTTTAGTTATTGCCCATTAGCCGAACACCCTTCTGGTTTTAAAGTAATGTTTGCGTCACTCAATATTTAAAGGTATTCATTGCGGATGATATTTATGTTTTTAAGATCCTTGGAGCGATGTTTTGGCTAATATCCAGCAAACGATTTTCTGTTGTTGCCATAAGAATTTGTAATTGATTTTTATCATATAACACATATTTATGTTCCCGTGGTTTTGAATAAGCAATGCTACTACTAGAGTAATGAAAGTCGCCATCACTTATAGAAAGAGAAATTGGTAATAAATCTTGGATTGAGTTGGTCTTTACTTGATGTAAATCCATTTTCAATGTGAAAATAAAACAAACAAATGTTTAAGATTTACACTGTATTTAATAATAACGACAGCTGTTTCGCTACACTGTAGCTTCGTCAGGTTAACATATACAATAATAACTATCTACATACATGTAGATAATACAAACATATTTTTAATATGTTTGTATTTGTGTTATATATTTATAATAACTGAAGAAGACATTAAAAAGAAAAGTGTCGAAACGTCTTAAAAGGAAGAAAAAAATGTTTTTTATTTGTGTCTAAGTAGATAGAAAAGGTCGCTAACACCAAGAAATAATTAAATTTATATTTAAAAGCACGACCAAGAAACAATTTTATATTTATATACATATATATATAATTTTTATATTTGCATAATGAAGAATGCCACTAGTAAACTATATTAAAAATATATAGTAATATTCCTATGGTTTTCCGTGCTTTACTAATTAATAAAATTTCTTTGGACATCTTTTAATGTATTAAGTTTAATGTAATAACTTTTTATTCTTTGATTATATTTTCAATGCTCTAGAATTCCCAAGAATGAAAAAGCTATTAAACCCAATGCGAAGGCAATACTTGCAGAACTCCAAAGAAATAAGGATCATATACAAAAGTGCTACGGAATATGGAATATCATGAGAGCTAATTTAAATAATTCATTACACTTAACGACCGTATACGTATGTCAAACAAAATTACCATAACTGAAGTCTTACAAATAAACAAATGTAATAGACATCTTTTATCATCGCCAGATATTTCTGATAAATCTACTTCTGATAAGGGAAACGTTAATGCATTACAGAAAATAAACCCGTACTATCATAAACAATATCAAAAGTGACGATTAACTGTAGGATGGACCCATACATTTGCGCAAGAAATAAGAAACCAAACGAAAATTAGTTGCATAATTATTTTTTTCTACTCCCATACTTTAATTGTATTATTAGATATGCTGAACCTGTACTTTAATGATGTCCATTTCGATACAGATTTTCATTATTATACAAGTTTATATCCAATAGGAATACAGATTTTTCATTACGATACAAGTTTATATCCAATAGGAATGCGACATTGCAATATTCAAATAATATTCAATATGGCGACTGCATATCAGACAGATATACAAATTAAATAAATGTGACAGTTCTCTGCAATTTACAAGTAAGTACTTAAAATTTGTGCTTTTTCGAAAATATAAACGGCAAAAATGAGGGATAATGACAGTGAAATGTAAAATTTGAGTCCACCAGAAATTATGGAACAAGCCTTAGTAACCACGAACAATTTATTGCCAGCTAAATTCGCAAAGGTGCATGGAAAATTTTAACCTCAATTTATGAAATGGAATGTTCAAAAAATAATGTTTTATTATGTGGTCGTAGAAAAAATAGTGTATGCAACTCGCATTTAATGGCTATTAAGACACTCGTATTCATTACAATACTCGGCTTCGCCTCGTATTGTAATTTTCTTACTCGTGTCTTAATAGCTATCATTAAATGCTCATTGCATAATATACTATTTAAGAAACATGTATCTAATACATGTATAAAAGTAATAGGTGATTGTAAAGATTGTCCCGCATATATGAAGATGCAGTCAGAGGATAATAAAACATGGGTTGTTGAAATAAAAAATGTTGACGAGGGATATCATCGTGTTCAATCCAAACGACCATCTTCAAGTAAGAAACGACTGCAGGTAGCAAATGAACACAAATTATATCTCCGTTTATAATTGGCGACTTCAATTAACAAAATATTTAAATATGCAATTGGGACAAAGTCAAAAATTATTGAGAAGTGTCCTATAAAATATCTGGAGAAGATGAAATTTGAAGAAATTTATATAGGTACAATAACTTGTTGATAGCTTTTTTTGTTCACTACTGCTTACACGAGCAATTAGCAATATATAATAAATATGTTAAAACAAAAAAGTGTTCTTTACTTATCATAGATGCAACTGGCACAGATACCTACCGGTATTAATTGCATGAGTTTCAGAAACTATTTCGAACGAGATTTCGAAATGGACATTTTCATACCTCCTACTCTGAACAGCTTTTGAAAGTAAACAAGTTTCAACTTGTTTCATCCTACAGATGTTGTCTACTGAAGAACTTCCGTAGTAAATTGTGTATTCGGTACATCTAATAATAGTTTCTTTAAAAATTAACACCAAGCTTTTGAGAACCATTGATCTAATATTTTCCTATTCATAGTAAAGCTTATTAGTAATATATTACTGGATACTTTTTATGAATTAAATGAATTCCAAACTGTTGCTGTAGTTTATTCCGCAAATGTGGGAGTTGTCGATGTGGCTATATTACATCATCGGTTTTCCATGTTATTAAAACACCAAGTGCAATCTAATGGCAAAATATGTTAATGAACCATTTAAGCGCTTAACAATCAAAATCATCAATATACACACATTAATTTAATTTTTTTGTAGTACACTAACGGTTTTCGGATTTATTGTCTGTAAAATATTATAAAAAAATGAAATAAACGTAAAAAACCATAATTTCTCATAAAAAAGAACAATAATTAATAAAATAATATATACAAAGGAACATCTAAATTTTGCTTAAATGCAAATCTAACATTTCCCCTGGTTCTTTTTCTCAATTACTGTTAATTGAAAGATTATATTTTTCAATAATTTTCTCCTGCTATCAAAAAATGCTTTGCTGATACGCAGGTTGATGTTTTTTATTTTTGTTGATAATTTGTTGTATTTCTTTATCGTATCTGCTGTTGGGATTTGTACATCTTTTTATTCTGTGCTTTTTTGCTCTTATGTGTGTGTGTGTCCTCCTCGTTCACTAGGCATGTATTTCGTTGTTAGTTTGTAGCTTTATTTTTGTTTTGATTAAACCCTTGTCTAGTTTATGTACCAGTAACATATCTTTTATTCTTATAATTTTGTCAGTATTTGGTATTCCGGTGAGTTTAGTTAGGTTGTTGGAGTTTTTTTTATTTCATCGATATACTAGTTTTATGAATCTATTTTGTTGTAGCTGTAATTTCTTTTTCATTTTTTGATGTTGTGTGACCCCATATATTAATGAGATAATTCATATTATTAAAGTAATCTAAAGTAAATAGCTATGGAGATATTTATGATTAAATTCAGAAAGTGACACTTAGGAGATGTCTTTGAAATTGCCTGTAATTCACGAGTTCACTCAAAGAAAACGAAATAATTTGGTATGGCATACACATAAAGTCTGCAAATTCATACCTATATGCAGAACTAGGCGAAGCCATAATGACGAAATTTAAAAAAAAAATCTTATTTATTTTAAATACACTGAATATTTTGTACAGATCATATTAAGCGTGATTATTTGTGATACAGTATAAATTATATAGTGGAATCATTTTGACAATCGACACTATCAAAGTAAGAACTAAACGCGACGATTCCATGCCACTACAAATTCGCATCAACCGAAAACATTTCAAAAGAATAAAATTACATTATTTAATTAATATTTCAGAATGCATAGCTTCCGCTGCTCAATCACTATTACATAAAAGCCTGTCACAATTTGACTATTACAAATAAAGTTATTAAATATTACTTTTCTATATCTGCATTTTATAATACTTGGGTATTTTGTATAGTAGGCAAGCATTATTGATAAATTTATATTGTTTGGATGACAATTATAACAAACATCAAAAGGTGTATAAATATTATTAATTATAACAGTAACAAAATTACTTTTGTAGGTTATATTACTTGACAGATTTTGCAACTTCGAATATTTGAAGCCATTTTAAATTATTGGCGCATGTCGATTGCCAAAGCGACGTAACCATAGTAGGTATGGAAAAACAGTGGCCACAAAAACACATTACTGGGATATATTGCAAAGTATTTTTAATGATCTCTAAACGTATCTTTTTTCTTTGTTGTCGTGTTATTTTTAAGAGTTTTTGCTTTTTTTTTACCCACCAAAAAAAACTTTTCAAAAACTTAAACGTAGATTTGGTGCTAACTGAACACTAGAGTATGTTAAAAGGACTAATAAATAATCACACTACAACAAAGGAAAAAGAGTTGAGAAGGTCATTTGGAAGAAAACATTAACGATTCTGTTAATTTTTACGTGCTTTCTCTGAGAGATCGACCAGCCGAGGTGGATAGATAAAGTGGCTCCGAGAACATGTGATTTTAACCTGTTGGATGTCTTTTTATGAGGATATATTAAAAATATAGGGAGAATATGAAAACAAGAATAAGAAATATTTGCCGAGAAATATCTGTCAAAACTGTCCAACGAGTCGAACAACAGCTTATACAAAGAACTGATCTATGTACGCAATTAGAAGGCCATATTTTTCAATACTAAATATTGACATAGCGACACCTTTTTAACTGTCGCACAAATTAGCGAGAATACATTCTATAGCAAGCGCAACTGCAAAATACCTCGTTATCAGTTAGCGATTTCATATGGCCTTTAGTGAGAAAAAAACTATAGCAATAACATCAATACATACTTTAGAAGAGCACGTATTAATTGCTTCACTGATGAACATATTAATAGTCACCATCATGGATAAACACAGTAATATACACTTAGCACTGAAAAATCAGTTGCGTCTTTGTTGGTTATCTCGCATGCATTTCTCTCAGAGTTAGCAAGTTGGCGGAATGATTTTCATTGGCCAAGATACCATTCGCTTTATATTGAATGTTGAGCAGGAAGATTAATTTTCTTCTTTAGACATCTTTATGCTCAGTAACATCGATAATTAATTGTTATATGCTAAAAATACTTTTTGAGCAATTCTTTTAGATGAATATAATGCGCACCTTCCAGCAAGTAGATATAAATCTGTCATTCGCAAGAGTCCTGATTGAAATTGAAATTTTCAAGTCAGATGGAATTTAGATACGAGTGCTATAGAGAGGAATATTAGTCAATCACCAATCATGTGGAATTACTTATAACAGCAAGCAAAATAAGGTTTGGCAAACGAAAGCTGCATCAACTTGCATGTCTTCAGACTGTAATCTTATTCAACCCGTGTGACATCTATAAAATTTGTTCTACTATAATACACTGACTAAATAATTATAACTCAATTTATATAATAATGTGTGTCCGCAATTGACTTAAGCATTGCGATTTAGAAATTTTTCTGTTACTAACTTGGCGACTTGGAAGGGTCTTCTTTTATTTGTTATAGCGCCAGAGTCGCGCCTAAATATTTAATTTACATAAGCATCATTTTATAATCATATCATAATGCTTACGTGCAACTATAACTTTGCCAATATGATGAAATAATATTAATACACTGTAATTTCGAATTCATGTTTTGTTAAAATTGATTATTATAGTTTATGTCACCAATTTTCAAAATCACTGCTAAAAAAACTTGTATACTGTGCTTATGGGATTCTAATGTCAAATTTGACAATTAATTTGAATTCACGCATATGTATATAATATATTTGTTTTGTTCAAACGATGTCTCATAGCTATGCTACGATTCGATAGGTGGCGCTGTGGTCAAATTATTTACAACTTCTATATTTATGGATCAAAATGACTCATATTCACAATATGTCGGTTTAGTGCCAAGAAAGAAAATTAGGTGGCGCTGTGGTCGAGTTATTCATAAATTTTATATTAAAAACCGAAATAATTTAGGACTCATCGCGCCACCTACCGGAAAGGGCAGAACAACGTCTGCCGGGCCAGCTCGTTTTAAATAAAATTATAAGTAGCTTAATAATAAGAATATAATTAACTAAATCGAGAAAATTTAGAAAGAACATTTTTATAAAAAATCTTGTAATGTGTAAAAGACGTTTCAACAGTATATATTTGAAACCTATATAAAAAAAACTTTAATAATGTTAAAACACTATTTGCATTTTTAGTTATAATTTTCTTCCGTCCACTGATACTTTAATTGGGTAAATTTAATTAGAAAAGAACTCGAGTCTTTTAAATCGTACTGAATCATAATGTTAAGACGTCAGCAATTAGATGTGTTTACTAAATTTTAGAATTAGTTTTTCTCAGTATTAGAAAATTCCAATCTAAGCGCACTGAGTACGCCAGGGCAAGTTCTCGTAACAAACGCGCCGGCGCGCCATTATTCACAAATTCGTTGGAGGTATCTTCGACCTCCCTTGACCTCCGTCGCTGTTTGAGTTATAAGGCTGAGATTCGAACCTACCACCTCCCGAAATTAGAACGCTGGAAAACTAGTTTTAAATTATTTAAAATTTACGAAATAGGTACGTCGGACTGTCGGCACTTATCTGTTACTTTATATGATTCAGACTCGAATTCACACAACCCTCAGTGGCCTGGAGAATCGTAATTAGAATAATTCCAGAAAAAATAATTTTAATTATATCAAATTCAGCGCTACTTGCATTACTTACACGGGAAATTTCCAAGTAGTTGTGGGAGCAGATTTTGATTAAAATAGAATGTCAATATTTTGAATGGAATCAAACTTAAAATATCTCTAGGTAAAGAAAAATAAAAAGTATTTACGTGCTTTTGCTCTTTTTTTCTTATTTCCAAAAAACTGGTAGTTACAAAGATCTAATGAGCGACTTTGTAAGTATCCTTTCTTAATATTACTGTTACTAACCTTACTATGCCCTAATTTCTTAGTGCACAAATGTTTACGCATTTTTTGTATGTATATAGACAAAACACGTTTGGTTAAATGTGAATCACACTATTTTAACTACAGACCATCAGCTGAATGTTTGCAATGACTCACACTTTTACAATTCCTTAACTTCCTCGGTTGTATACCTTACATATAATACGGTCAGTGATATATGTAGGTTATATAACAAATTACACATTCTTATATGTACATTATTTACATATATATATATATATAAGATAGAAATATATATGTATGTATATATGCGTTTTTGTACGCCGTGTTTGTAGATTTACTATGCGGCTACCGTGTTATCCTATACAATACTATAGATTTCTATTTTAAAGTATCGTTTTGCATACTTGAAAGTCTAGGCATTGCTAATTAGTGTTGTGTGGCTTAAAAGAATTACTCATACCCAAGTAGTTTTATGACTTTCTATTTTTAAAATATAAAGTGCAATAACACCATAAATTATAAAGTAGCTAATCTATTTAAATATTATATATTTGCCACTTTATATTATTTATATAAATTGTATAATTTAATAAGGATGATCGTCGTCTAGCTTCACTAGTTGGTCGTTTTGATAACTAAAGTATACATAATAAAAATAAATGTTTATATATATTAAGAAATTCAATAATACGATACTAGAAAACTTTTTTCTTATAATTGTAGGATTTTAAAAGATTCAAAGAAAAATATATTAGTATTTTCATTAGGGTGGAGGTAAAAAAACGAAACTCGTGTTACCAAAAATGGGCACTTGTCAATAGTTGTCTCTTGGTCCAACGGACATTTTTGCAAAATACTAATTTTTTTGAATATCGTCTTCAGCCTGCGCAAGGGAAATTTTGAAATACCTGCAATATCTTGCTAATTTTTCTGTAATTTTCCCACAACTTATATTGAATAAAATGGGGGTAGTGTTAATATGTTAACAATACATGTGAAAAATAATGTCCTTTTTTTCCTTTTCACTGATTTAATATTTTCAGCATGCGCATGAGTCTTAATTTTGCGATTTTTTGTAATTTTAAAGCTTTAAGTCGAATATTTTGCTGCTTTATGTAATTTCTGTCACAGTTCAATTGCTAAGTTTAGTTACAGTTAATGCACTGCGTTTAGTATGCAACTCTTCCCTAGTTAAAATTTAACTACCCAGGATTCACCACGAGAAGGTGGTTGCATGTCGAGTCTCACACGTGCTCCCACCCAAGCACCCTACTATGATGGCACGTTTTTAAGCTTTAAATTACCTTTTAGTATTAAAAATTTGACACACTTTTCTGTCTACAATTCTTGCTCTTACAAGATTATCTCCTTTTGGAACGATCTCAAACAGTTATAAGCGATGCTGTAACTTCTTTTACCGCTCTTTCTACTACTTGGGTATGAATTGGCAATTCAGTAATTACTGCGTCAGAGTCAGTATCGACTCTTTCTATAAGTAATCTTTGTAGGTCATCGTTTGACAAGTGACGTGTTAGATGGGGTTCAGTGACTGTAATATCTATTCATTAAATCATATCAATATAGTCAGATGCAGCGAAATTAATGACGGGGATTACAAATGGTCTCATTCCATCAGTCACATTGCCGCATTCCCTTGCTAAAAGATGAAGAACATATAAAAGGACTAGTAATAATATTTTCTAAAACAACAGTGGAAGATAAATAATAATTATTTTAACACTAGGTCAGGCCTATATGGAGGGTGGAAGGGTTGATACTTTAAATTAAATGAAGCATATTGATTTGGAATGCACGACGCAGTTTATGTTTCAGAATATGTGTTAGCATTGATTCTGATTTCTCAACGCAAAAATTTACAATCAAAATCCGCTGTCTACCTCAAAACACAATCCACATAATTCTTGTGGACGAAATTGTTTTGTGAAACCTTACTTGTCATGGGTGTTGTTGAATGTTGCCTCATTGCATGTACTGTTGTTTTGAATCTGGCGCTGGCTGAGTGTCGCCAGTGACAATTCAGCATAAAACTCATCCCGTTTGGCATAATACCTGTCGAGGAAGGTTAAAATACTAAGCGACTGGTATACGATATGTCATATTATCATAAGTTTCTTTCCAACATAAAAATCACTGATCTGTCTTGGATCGATCTATGACTGTTTTAATTGCGCATGTTTTATCAGAAAGATGGGTGATGGCACTTGTTCAGTGACTGACCAGTATCAAATGAATCGGAATTATTAGTATTATCCAAGTAAGTTGGCATTAAATTAGAATTACATGCAACAATGGAGAAAGTAAATAGTAGCTGTAATATTTAAAAATTCTTTTGCCAAAACATTCCCTATATTTCTTGTGATACGAAAATTCTCTTTAAATTCAAGTGCATAATCATCTGTATCGAAACTAATGTCTCTATCACTCAAGTTTATCGTTCATTCAAAACGTTCAAATGAAGCAGTAGATATTTAAAGTAATAAATTATTTAACTAATGGAATTACTTAGTTAGAGATATCGTAGTATAATTATCTTTGGTGTCCATGTGCTAAGTATCCATAAATTTCAGTTTGTCAAAGATCAGAAAATCGCTCGGGCTATATTTTGACAGTCCTCAAACTAGATCAGGTTATGTTGGAACAGATTGCAATTGATCCCAGATTTGTCAATTGACGTTGTTGGAACAGCGGATCCATCCGGACGTATGTTAGATCAAACCTATATAAAACACTTTTTGAAGGTTAATGAAACTAATAAATTATTATAAAATCGTATAGAGTATGTTTTCTCGAACTCCTTCAGCCATTGTTTGCACTAAGTCATCATTAATTATGGATGGCCGTCCACTTCGTTTCTCTTCGCGTGCGTTTATACGACCATCTTTAAATGCTCTAACTCCTTTTTCAGCATTCCATCAGCATATTCTTCACTAATGTATCGCTGTATTTTGGTCACTTTTACGTCTCTGAATTTAAGCGACGAGCGAGTACATATTTCACAGCCAACACAACTTGCAATCATCTAAGCAGTTTTTAATACGCATAAAAAAAATTCAACGAGGTGCAAATTCTTCCGCAATGACCTCTGTTGTTAACCTATGAGCGCGAATGCATGAAATGATGACCGTAGCGCTGCAGCAGCCATTCTTCAAAATGGTTTACTTTAGTGAAAAAGTCAATTTCTACCAACATCTGGTTTGCTGCTAAGTTTAGATAAATTTCTAAAGAATGCAAATGCACTCAAAATAAATTTAAAAAATATTTATAAAACAATTCGAGGTGTTTTAACCACTAGAGTATTTCCGTGAAATAGAAAAAGGTTGCCTTTATAAACATAAAGAATATATGAATTATATTATAACTTCTCTATTTCCTACAAAAAAATATATGATAGATTCGGAAAATTTAAATGGGTTTTACATAATCTGTGTCAGCAAATTATAGCTTCCTTTGAAAAGAGATAATCTGCAAAAGTAATACTGAATATCATTCAATAATTGGCAATGATTAAGAATATATAATAGTTTAATTCCTGCACGAATACTGGTATGAGATTTTAGAATTATCAAATGTGAAAAATATATTGCCATTGTTACTTAGCGAGACAGGATGCGTTTCGACTTATTTGAGTCTCCTCAGCATGCCGTATGCTTTCGCGATGGCGGTTTCCTCACTTATCGTACATATACGAAGTGGTGATATGTTTGTGTGAAATCACTTTACCTGCAAATAAATTAGTACTTTGTGATTTGTACACGTCTGCAGAAGAGAAGTGAAACTAGATCGACATGTGTATAATTATGGATTTTTCGAATTTAGGGATTATCCCATACACACAAATCGCCACTTTGTATATATACAGTGAGGACGCGCGGGTTGGAATAAATTCATTTAAAATTTTTGGTTTTGTTTTATGGAAAAACGCTCGGATAGGTCGATTTTTATTTTTAGCTGCGGTTTTTTTATGGTAAATAGATGTACAAAGGCTGGTCCAAACAAAAGTTACGACCATCATTTTTTTTTCAAATGGAAACATATGTTTTTTATTTAATTTATTAATTCTGCATCGAATTCTAAGTATGTTACATGTACCATGTGCTATACCCAAACTCAACAGTTATAGAGAAATTATAACCGAAATACAACAAATTAAGCCGCAAACGTTAACTGCAGTGTTCTAGAAACTGATCTTCGGCTTGCCTATTGTCAGGAAGTTAGTGGTCAACAGTTTGAACATTTAATTTGACTTGTTTTTCTGTTTTTTTAATAAATCGGTCCTTTTCAGACAAGAGAGTGAAATAAATTTTGTAGGATATGGTCTCAGTTATTGATATGTTCAATTGTAAATTTCTCGATAACTGTTGAGTTTGGGTATTGGACATGATACTGTTATGCTTTATTTTTACGTTTAGCTAATGTTTCGCATTACTTATGCTTTTCGCACTGTTTGATACTCTAAATCGCAACTTTACGAGCGGGCCTGGTATATTTGGTGAACTAGTTTGACATGCTTATATCTATTGTGTGAACTCATTTCTGTTTCTTAAGTTAAATTTATTGAAATCTAATTTTGGGTCATTCACACGATGAAGTTAATTACTTGTGTAGGTGTACTTAAACCTACGTTTAAAATAACTATTTTCCGAGGCCATTTATATTTGCCTGGTCTGACCTACCTGCATTGTGTCAGTAGTTCTGATTTTTCGGATGTAAACATTGTTATTTTCATCGACATTTTATGTCTCGGGCTTCGACATCTGTGTGAACTTGATTGTCTCCACCTTAGTTTTACTGCTTTCCTGTCACCATATTGGTAGGAGGAAATATTGTGTTAGGATGTTCTTTTAGCACCTTGTTTATTTTGCTACACCTGAATCAAGTACTGTGGCAATCGGATAACCTCTTTTGGTTTTATAGACTGTTCTTTGCTTAAAAAGAAAAGGTATATTGTGGCATGGAAATGGTTAGACTTCGTGCATACTTGTTTTCTTTCCTCACGGACATGCACTTGATGGGATAATGGGGCTTTCCGCGGTAATTTTCTTGTTCCGTGTCATCCAATGAACATAACCTTTGGAATGTAAATCGTCGCATCCACGTCCGATATCGTATGCCTGCAAAGTTCGATTAGATCGGGGCAAAGCCCGTCGGTATCTTGTGTGTGCGTAATTTGGTCAGATTTAGTCTATTTACCTGAGTTCCGGACATTTATAATGTGTGATGGGGCTGAGTTGCGTTTGTTTACAAATCTGTTTGGTTAGATGTCATGCGTGCGTTGCGTAGTCGGACAGTTCGCACAATACCAACTTTTAGGCGTGAACTTTTCCTTTCATATTATCTAACTTTATAATTTTACGTGCATTGTAGGTGTATCTCGGTGAATTTGTCATCATCTTAAGTTCCGAGGATGTCTGTGTTTAATTATATAGGTCACGTTATCGGCGGTCTCTTTTGCCGTATAGTTTGCGTTCGTTAATCTTTTGAATTTTTCCCGCTTTCTATTCTGAGCCATTTCCGTGTTACGTTATACTTGAAGCGTGCGTGTTGGCTGTCGCGCATTAGTCAAGGGGAAACACGTTCTCTGGCTTCACTTTTCAAGTCGATCTTGCATAAAGAACAATAGTACAGAACTGCTTATTTTCTTTTAGTAATTTTATTACTATGTCTAGTAGATATTACGCTTAAGCGGCTTTGATGAAATAAGTAGTGAATGTCGATACCTTAGTATAGGTGAATTATCGTAAGTTTCACCGTATTTATCGCTTTTCGAATTTGCGAAGTTCCATGTGCTGGGCTCCTGAATTTAATTTTGTGCTTTTGTGTGACTTGTGAAGTCGGTTTCGCGGATCTCCAGTAATCTGGGGTAAGTTGAGTAAATCTTGTGAAAATCTTCGGGGTTTTATCTCTGTTTTTTTTCTTTTCTAATTTAATAGGATTTTTTTTTTGGGTACGGGGCTAAGCCTTCAGTAGATATACGCTGACATGGCGGCCGTACATTTCCGTTAAGGAACATAGTGACTACCATCGTCGCTCTATTAGTTGTACCTTCCCATCCTTCTCAGTGGCTTTTGGGTGGAATTTCTCCTGCCGGCCAGATAAGCGCCGTGGAAATCTTGACCAGCTAGGGAGGCTTCCCCGCATCGTGGCCAGATAAGTACAACTAGGTACATAATTTACGACGTGTAACTCGACTAATTTGTCGATATTTTGTGTCAGTGAGCTGGACATTTTACCTTACTTTTTTTGTCCTAAGACTATTTGGGTGGTTATAAGTTACCTATTGCACCACTTAATCATATGCGAGGACACATTTATACCTAATTAAATTACTGTTTAAATTGTAAATTGTTATTGCTGTACACAGAGTGACCCTAAGTAAGAGTTGATTAGGGCTCTCGTTGATGTTTTTTTGTAACTTCTAGAGGGATGACTTAGAATGTATTTTTAAAAATTCCTAGATAATTCATTGCCGTTAAATCATTAACTTTTCATGTATGTTTTTCTCCTTTGCTAATTTTTGAGCTAATTAAAATTATATATGCAAATGTAAATTCTATACCGTAAGCTCAGTAGATTCTCTTGTTATAAATACTAATTTTTTCCTACGCATAGCGCTACTATAATTAATTAACATTTGTAAACAAGTTACTTTAATTAATCCTTAATTTTGATTTTGTAATCATAACCATGTTATGGTAAACTTGACGATTTCCCTTCTCTTTTACTTTCTTATACGTAGTATAAGGAAGTATTGTGATGATGAAAATTTTCGACCTCGAGATTTTTGCAGATGTCCACGTTTTGATGTCCCCTGATACCGAAAAAGTGGTTTTTAAAAAATGTCTGTGTGTGTGTATGTCTGTGTGTGTGTGTGTCTGTGTGTGTGTGTGTCTCTCTCTCTCTCTGTGTGTGTGTGTGTGTGACCACGATAGCGCTCAAACCGCTATAGGTATCAATTCCAAATTTTACATTTACAAATATAATCTCCCTCTTGAGATCTGATTAGATTTTCAGTAAAATCGGCAGACCGGAAGTAGTAGTTTACTTCAGTGAAAAAATCGAATTTCGCCAATTATTCGTCAACTACTAAGTTTTAACAAATTTATAAAGAATTCATATGTACTTAAAATTAAGTTTGAGACAAATTGTCTTAAAAAAGTTTTTCGAAATTCCAACCGGAAGTAGGTCTTTTACTCTTATCGAAAATCAGTTTTTTGCAAATATCTCGCAAGTCATGCTTTTTAGAGAAGTATGTTCCGAGTATAAAAGTATTTAAAACATAATTTTCAATATCTTTTGTATAAAAAAAATTTCAAAATTCAGACCGGAAGTACCACTTTTACTCTTATCGAATAGGGATTTTTTGCAAATATGTCGTAAATTATGCATTCTATATATATTTATCAAGAGTACAAAAGTATTTAGAACTGGATTTTCAATATTTTTTGTATATGTGAAATTTCAAAATTCGGACCGGAAGTAGCACTTTTACTCTTAGCGAGTAGCACTTTCTTGATAATATCTTGCAAAGTATGCATTCTATAGCGATTTATTAAGAGAATGAAAGTACTTAGAATAGGATTTTGAATAAGTTTTGTATAAAAAAATCTTAAAATTGTATAGTTTCAAACGCTCATACGTATAAGAAAGTCGTGTGGTGGCCACACCTCATTTTTTCTAAAGTCTTAAAGTGCTATCTTAAATCAACTTTCTTTATAATTGAGTAACATAAAACACATATCGTAGTAACATCGCCGTTGGTGGCACTTTATATGATATCAATTGTAGAAAAGCCTGTGAGGCGACGAAACGTTTCTGCTGCCGACCATTCCCTGCCGTTGCGCAGAGGTTATGTCAATTGTATTTAAGATTCACTAAAAATTTGATCTGTCTTGTTTAATATTTTCAAAAATTTTGATCTGAACTGCTTAATGACGCAAAAATCCAATCTAATTTGTTAATGTTTTACAAAATTTAAAAAAAAAAAAAAAAAATTTTTTATTATTGTGACAAGCACTTGAATAAGGTTTGGAGCAACCGGCCTATACAGGGTGATCCGTAGGAAACCCGCTGGAGGGACACAGCCAGTGGCTGTTCATAGGAGACACAGGTAGCATAGTGTCCTGGTGCCCGGACAACGTTGCTCGCGTCGTCGCCGACCGACGCTCTATTCTTTGTTCATTTTACCTGAACCGTCACGCCATCTGCGATTTGAGATAGCTCGGCCCTGCGTTTTTCATTTTCATCCACCTCACTACAGTGATCTCCTGATACCGTACCTTACCTTAGTCTATTATCTTAGTGCGACGTTGATGCGGGTGTAACAATACATGAAACATACTTAGAATTTGATGCAGAATTAACAAATTAAATAAAAAGGATATGCTTCCATTTGAGAAAAAAATTTGATGGTCGTAACTTTTGGACCAGCCTTTGTATAAGCGTTTTTCCATAAAACAAACCCAAAAATTTTAAATGAATTTATTCCAACCCGCGCGTCCTCACTGTATATATTTACATAAATAAAAATAAATTTATATTTAAAAAAATATATTTTTCTTGATTGTCTTCGTATGACTATATCTTCGTCAAGAAAAAAGATAGCAACTTCCGGTTTTCATCATTCTCTCCAGTTTTTTATATGCTATATACTACGATATTAAAAATATACCGTGTCATTTAAAATTTCAAAGAAAAAACAAGTAATATACATAATTTGAGAACAGCGCCCCCTGTTTTTTTACGACCACGTAATTTCGTACTACATATTCTTCAATTCTTTATAAAATTCTCTATCTAATGAGCCCAGAAACATTAAAATCCGTTGAGCCAAACCCAACTTATACCTACTTTTGTACGCAGACATACCCTCCCCTTCGTATTGGAGTTAGATCAAAAAGTTTCAAACGAAAATTGTATAAAAACGTCTGAAAATGTTGCTAGTAAAAATTTTAATCTATCTTAATCTAGAATTTAATGTAAAATTATAGAATTTTTAATTGATCTTGAGAATTGCGACCTCTTGCGAGCATTTTGGAAACTTAAAAATATTTTTGTTGAAATTCCTGTGTTGCATTTTACTATCAAGATTTTTTCCGCCAAGTTGTACGATAAACGGTTGCCGAGATATGGCCGAGCTTAAACAGACACCCAGTATATTAAAAGTGAATATTTTTCTTGGTATAGAGGCACTATAATGATAATTTGACATTCTTGTGGGAAATCGTCCAGCATATCATACTCACAAATTTTTGTGTGATGTTGCCTTTTCCACTATATGTCTCCATTCTTTTTTGTTCTTTGTTTTCATTCTTCAGATTGGTATATTTAACACTATTATTTTTGATTTCACAATTATGTCTTTCACATATAGCATTATTTGTGAGAAGATGCTTGTCTTTGGTAAACCAAGACCATCTGATTGACCCACATGATTGGTACGCGACAGCCCTGTTCCTATTATCTATTATGATCTTATTATTTTAATTTTGCAGTTTGCATCGATATTATTGGGTGGTGTTACTGAATGCCTGCTGTATTTGATAAATCAATGCCATTTAGTGATACTACATTGATAATAGCGATAGCTCTATTTTTAATAATAATAATCTTTATTAGCAATTGCTATTAAAATATACAAACAGAAACTTGGATACTAAAACTTTTTCTATAATATACTTACGGACTAATTGTTCATATATTCTAATGTTCTTAACTCTTAAAAAACTACAATTTAATCATTACTGAGCGAACCAATCCTACTTACAATCCAATTGCTACATATACATATTTAATTTTCGTTTTTTGTTTACCTACTATTCGTTTATAATGTACACTTTTAAGTACACATTTCAAATTTTTGATGATAGTCATTGAAACTTTTTAGATGACAGCTTGCTGTCAAATTATCATTATAGTGCCTCTACATCAAGAAAAATATTCACTTTCAATACATACAGGTTCGCTCTGTTTTTACCTTGCATGCGAGGTAAATTCCATGTATTGAAACGAACGTTGTTGCCAGTATTCATACACATGTGGGCAGTGGGCACGTACTGTTCGACGCTCGACGACAGGCCGATACATTCATTACGATCATAAGATTCCAATATAATGCATGTGTGCATGTTGCAGGGGTTGTTATCTTCATTTTTAGGTACTATAAGAATTCCTTCAGATTTATTATTTTTATGATTGAATTTAATATGGTTTCGCTGAAGGTCTACTTGTCGGCTCGCGTATGTATATCTGTTAGGTAGGTACGGTTTGGCAACTCCTTTCTTGTTTTGTACGGAAAGCAGCATGCAAGATAATTGTAGGCCAAACCCTGTATGTTATATATATATATATATACGATAAGTAATAAAATTATTATTGCGAAAGCGTACTGAGGATATCCAAATAAGTCGAAACGCGTCCATCTCTTGCTAGTAACAATGGCAATATATTTTCCAAATTAATTTAACGGCATTAGTCGTGAGTCGAAGAAATCATTATATCTGTAGATAAATTAGTACTTTGTGATTTATACATGTCTATAACAGAGAAGTGAAACTAGACATGTTTATGTTATCCAATGGCTTCGTATTATAAAGTAATTATAATTGTATCATATCTATAGTTGGTGCTCACTAAACTCTATTACTTTCGATAGAATTTCGATTATTTCTAAGTTGGAGTTGGTTTCTAAATACAACAACCTTTACCAATATCTTTAATTTCTGTCATTTTGGTAGTTAAACTTGAAGTATTTTCATGTAAGGCGGTTTAGCTTCAAGTTTTTCTTTGTTAATGCAATACAATATTTTAAAAAAATGTGTAATATACGCATAATGCCAATATAATGAATTAAGAAATATTACAAATTGGCATTCTGTCAACAAAATTCGATAGGAATAGATAAAAAATACAATAACTCATATTTTTCGTCATTATATATATTTTAAGGATCTCCATGTAATCAAGCATTTATGATAGTGTATTGTTCCGCAATACAATATTTACACAATCTATAGAAATAAGGCGTGTCCAAATTGTGAACAGGTAAATACCAGGTGATATTTTTATCTCTAATATAATCTATAAAAAGTTTATTTCAAAATATTTTTCATACTGAGTACGTACTAAATTATTAAATTATAAAAAAAAATTGAATGAAATAGATATAATATTTTTTAACTTGACCTGTCTAAACTATATAACGTAACAGGAAGCGGGTCTTTAAATGAGGTATATATAACATAAGAGCACCGCTAATTGATGCATTAAAGTTTAAGAAGCTGAAACTTAGATGTTTTAGAATACGTTTTTCTTGTACTAGTAATAACTAGTTTTCATATATATACCTCAGTGTAAGAAAAAAATACACTTGAAAATAAAAACGCTCTTTATAAAGTCGATATATGTTTCAAGTTAAAATTTGACAACACTGTACTCCAAGCTACTTTAAACGCTTTAAAGAAAGTAACATCTGATGACTGTAAAAGGTGTGATGAATGTGGAACAAGACAAACAAAATATATGCGATTTTCTGCATTTGTTCATTAAATATTGTCGTTAAAATGTGATGCTTAGTTGTCTCCTACTATCAGTTTTCTGCCCTCTAGTATTCTAGCATGGGGCAAGAACAAAGCCAGATACCACTCTCTAAAAGTAAGGCTGCCATCCAGAGAACCGATAAAATCGACACCCTAACGACCACCATGAATGCTCATACATATCATAATTCTGGTACACGACTTACATTATTTTCTGGATATCTGTCACTTGCCCCATGATAGTCGCCAAAGTTTATTCCACCACAATTGAAAAATTAAATGGACGAATTCTCTCTAATGTAAAAAGAAGTACTCCTTTATGGATAGCCTGAACATACTTACTTCAGCTTTATATCGTGCAAGAAAACCTAATGCCCAATCTTTAGATTGTTTTATAAATTTTTGTCTTCATAATAATTTTTCGCTAATATTAGTATTTCCATCAAATCATGAGAAAACCCCCAATCGGCACATTTCTTTTTATTGCGAGAATATACATTGACCACCAACCTATCTGTCGTGTCGACCAAAATATCTATTATTCATTGTTCCAAACTGTGTTTTCTCTTACAGCTGCATCTTTCAACGTAAGTTTTTCGTCAGTCACCCTTTCATTTGCTTCATTTAGTTGATTTTGGATATAATTTATTATCGAGATCCAAGTGGTTTCGCAAATTTTCACACAATCTGAATAATCATGAAGGATGATTGTTCGATATTATGATTAATTAATTATAATGCTAATATTGATGGGGTTAATTTTATACCATCAGCGAGCCGGGATTGATCGGATGTTGGTAGATCAAATTTGCTCAGCGAGTGTATCAAAGTCACCCCTCGGCAAAGGATACTTAATTACGGAAAACTTATAACAGTTTTAGAGTAAACTTTTGTGTTTTGATTTGACAACACACGTATTGCTATGGTTTTTTTATATATTATGGATAAGTGAAATTAAATAAATTGATTAATTTCAAATTTATTTTTCTGTGGGGCAAATGTTTTGGTACACACTGTATTTTGGTTTCTGTTTAAGAATTTGGGAGGTATAGTAGTCTTTTGGTAATCTGTGTATATTAATATTTATTTTGTTGTTATATGAACTTAAAAGAGAAGATGCCTGAAAGCTTATTTACGCTCTTCAACTTGATATTATAATATAGTATAGATGTGCGGAATTTTATTTAGATGTGGAAGGGATGCGTGATTTTCACTGGCCGTGTGTTATATATTGAAGGACATTAAATTTTGGTCTCCCGTCAAGTGCAGTTGAATTAGAGATATTTATGTTTGAATAAAATTTGTTATAATTTTCATTTTTATTTTAAGGAGCCAAGATTTAATCAAGTTTGTGTACTAGTTTTATTGCTGTTATACAAGTTAAGTATTTACTTTTAAGAAAGAGAATGCATTCTTTATTATAATAAGAGAAAATTTTAATATTGTAAAAGTAGGCTCGTAGCCCTCATTTTGTTTTCCTGCACGTATTTGAAAATATTTTATATTTATTGAGAAGCTATTAAATTAGATAATTTTCTTTACTGTATCAGTTTGCTATAATTTGATGTATTTTAATTATAGGTATTTAATTTATTTATTTTAAGTAATTATTATTTTGTATGGACTTTGTGAATAATTTTCAGTATTTAATTAGGTACATTTTGTCGCGTTTGTCAGTACAAGTTTTTTTTATCCTATCTGGTCAATTAGTGGGTAGGGTTTTTTCTTGAGAATTTGTTAATTAAAGTTTTTTTTTTGTTTTTTTATAATAAATAATTATATCTGATCTGTTTTTCTATTTTATTAAAAATTTTAGAAAAGATAATTAAATAATTATTTCATTTTTTTGTCTTCAAGTAATTTGTTGTTTTTTTATACTGTTTCCTAAGATCACGGTTCCTGACGTGAACATTGTACAGTTTCGCCGAGGGAACCTGAGAGAGAGAGAATTTTGTTTTACGAGCTATATCGCGGCAACCCTATAACAATTGTACTAATATCATAGCACAATTATTTTGGCGGCAACCAACGTGGGGCAGAAAAGCAATTATTTTGGCGGCAACCAACGTGTGGCAGAAAAGCAATTATTTTGGCTGAAACAACGTGGTTTGAAAATGGAAGGAAGCAGAAATGTACAAGGCGCTCAACAAAATTTGGATGTGTTAAACAAAATGGAGGGAGAAAAGAAAATTGAATGGAGGCAACCAGCAGGGTATGAGAGTGATGAGTCGCAGGAGCAGAGCCAGGGTATAGAGTCTATCTTAAAGAAAAAAGAAGAGGGGGAAAATAAAATGTTGATGGAAATGATATTGAAAATGGGAGAAAGAATGGACAAGATGGAAGAAAGGATGCAAAGAAGTTTTGAGGTATTTATGGCAAAGTTTGGACAGGTGGATGGACAAATAAAGAAAATAGAAGAAAATAAACAAGATATTGAAGAATTAAAAATTAAAGTTGATGAAATGAAAGAAGAAATGTTAAAAAGAATGAATATTATTGAAGATAAATGCATAAAAGTGCTACAGAGAAATGTATTAAATGGAAAAGAAATGGAAAAGGTGGAAGAGAAGATAACAGCAATAGAAAATGAACAAATTCTTGGAAATGGTGAAATAACGAAATATATTCCGATGCCAGTAGCAGATGATGCTTTGCCTAAGTTTTATGGATCAACATCAATAAATCCGATGGGTTTTCTGAAGAATTTGAAGGCGTGTTTGGAGAATGTTCCAGGAGATGGTAGAAAGCTGCAGATGGTGAGAAATTGTTTGAAGGACGATGCTCTTATCTGGTGGGACATGATTTCTGACGAGGTGATAACGTTCGAGGATTTTGAAATGAGATTCACACAGCAGTATTGGGGACAGATGGCACAAATGAGGGTGAGAAAAGATTTATTATTTGGTAATTTTAAGAAAGGAGGTTCAGATAATCGTGAGACATATATAATAAAAAAATATTCAATTTTAAAATACTTAACTCCTGCTATGCTAGAAATTGGTTTGGTTACACAATTAGCATGTCATTTTGATTTTGAAGTAAGTCAGGCAGTGGCCATACAAAATATAAAGACCATTAGTCAATTTATAGAATTATTGAGGAGATTAGATGATGCTGAGTATGGAAATAGATTTCAAAGTTTTAATATGTTAAAATATGATAGAAATGGTATAAGATATAGAGAGCAAAGAAATTTTAATGATAGAGAAAGAAATTCACACAATTATAACATGACAAATAGATTTGTGAGACCACAGGTAGAAAATAGAAATGTAAATTGGAATAGAGAGAATGATAGAGCATGTCAATTAAGAGAGGAAAATAGAAATCGTAATTATATACAGAATGAAAGAATAAATAAAAATTTTTCGTATAATGGTACTGAAAAAAAAAATAGTAGAGAAAATGTAGAGAGAGAGGAAAAGGCAAAGTGTCAGGATTTTTAGATGGGTCAACCAAGGAGATAATTAGTATGAATGCAATGATAGATAATGATTCAGATAGTTTAGATAATAAGATGTTGCCACATATAAAAGTTACTGTAGGAGGTGAGAAAGTAAATTGTTTAGTTGATACGGGGAGTGAAATTTCAATCTTGGATGATCAAATAATAAAAAAATTAGAAAGTATGAATGCAGGTAAATATATACCTACAAGAAAAATTACAATTGTGTCTGCGACGAAAAAGATAATAGCAATGGTAAATAAAATTTATGTAGTTGAATTTATGGTAAAAGATAATAAGTTTTTGGGAGAATTTATGTCAGTCAAAGGTTTACAAAGAGATGGTATTATCGGAATGGACCTGTTAGAGAAAATAAAGGCAGTAATAGACATTGAGAGAAAATGTATGGTGGTGGAGAATCAAGTAGTTTCTTGGTTTCAGTAGGATGAAGTAGATGAAGAAAATGAAAAGATTATAAATAATATGGAAATGGTATATGAAGTAAAAGAAGTTATAAATAGTATAAATGGTGAAAATTATGAAGAGGTTGAAGAGGTTAAAGAAATAGAGTCCAATAATATGTGTATCGAGGTGCCTGAAGATGTAGATTTACTTGAAATTAATGTTGAAGAAAAATATAAAGAACATGTCAAAGATATGATAAAGAAGAATATTTCCTTAGTAGATAAATTTCCCTGTATTGCTAAAAATTATGTACATTCATTAGAAGTAGATGAGTCGAGACCATTTAAAATTAAAAATTATCCAATTCCCAAAAATATGCAAGAGAAGGTGAGAGAAGAAGTAAGAAAGATGTTGCGAGATGGTGTTATTGAGAGAGGTGTCACGAGGTATGTCAATCCGCTGGTGGTGGTTCAAAAGAAGTGTGGAGATATTCGCTTATGTTTGGACGCCAGAAGGTTGAATGATCGTACCAAGATGCAATTTGAGACTCCTGTAACTGTGGAAACGTTATTATCTAAGTGCAACGACGCTATGATTTATACTAAGTTGGATCTAAAAAGTTCTTTTTGGTTGGTGCCTTTAGAAAGAAAGAGAAGAAAATATTGTGGTTTTATGGTAGATGGAGCTGTATACCAATTTAAAGTGGTACCATATGGACTAAGTAGCTCGTCTGCTGCTTTAATTAGAGCAATGCAACAAATTTTAGAACCTTATGAATCGTTTGTATCCCATTATATAGATGATATTTTAATATTTAGCAAGACAATTGAAGAAGACATGGAACATTTAAGGAAGGTTATAGAGGTATTAGCAAATAATGGTTTAAAAATTAATATTAAGAAATGTGAGTTTTTTAAAAAGGAAATTAAATTTCTTGGATATAATTTAAGTTTAAAATATGTCAGTGTGGATGATTCTAGGCTGGAGGTTATAAAAAATTATCCTAGACCTAAGAATGTGAAAATGTTGAGAGGTTTTCTTGGTATTGTGGGTTATTATAAAAGATTTGTTCCGTATTTGGCAAAATTATGTGCACCATTGTATGAATTATTAAGAAAGAATGAAAAATTTATTTGGTCTAAAGAAAGAATAGATGCTTTTGAAAAGGTTAAGAATGAATTTTATAATAGTTTGTTATTAGTACTGCCTGATTTTTCTAAAGAATTTTTATTAAGAGTTGATGCTAGTGATTCTGCTATAAGTGGAGTTTTAATTCAGTTAGATGATGAGGGAAATGAAGAGCCTATTTGTTTCATTTCAAGGCTATTAAAAAAATATGAATTAAGATATACTGTGGGAGAAAAAGAGTAGTGCATGCTGTAAATAAATTACGTTTTTATTTGTTGGCTAAAAAATTTATTGTAGAATCAGATCATGCGGCGTTGACGTCACTTTTGTCAACTAGATTTTCAAATAATCGAATATATAGATGGTCATTGTTGTTATCAGAATATTCATTTCAAATTAGACATATCAGAGGTGTTCTAATGTTACCGCTGATGCTTTAACAAGAATGTACAATATAAAAAGTAACTTCAATCATGTCGAGTTAAATGCTTATAATAGATATGCAGCTGAGGGAATGTTTGACTATGTTGAGATCCATCAGGTCCAGCAGGATGAATGTTTTGATCATATTAAAGAGGAATTGCGAAATGTGGGGAATTATAAAGATTATATTTTTCATGATGGGCTTATTAAAAAACAGATTCGTGATCAGTATAATGTGGTTGTAAATGAAATGTATGCTCGTCAAGCAATGTCTATTATTCATAATGAACTGGGACATATTGGGACTAGGAAAGTTTGGTTAACTTTTAGAGAAGCTTTTTATGCTGTTAAGGATAGAAGTATTGCGAAAAGGGTGGTAAGGAATTGTAATCAATGTTATTTTGGAAAGCATAAAAATCGCACATTGCAACATGATATAAAAAGTATAATAGTGAATAATAAATTGGATTTAGTAGCGATTGATTTCTTAGGAAATTTAATACCAGGAGATTATGGGTATAGAAATATATTTGTTATGGTGGATATTTTTACTAAATTTGTTAGGCTGTTTCCCACTACAAAATACAATTCTGAGATTGCACTTTTATGTATTAATAACTTCGTACAAAATCAAGGAAAAATGAGACGAATTTTAGCAGATAATGCTAGTTATTTTACTAATGATAGATTTATAAATGCTTTAAATGAACAAAATATTAATGTATGTTTTTCTTCGATACGCCATCCATATGCCAATCCATGTGAGCGGTATATTCAAGAGGTAATCAAATTTTTGAGGATGAAAACCCATGAACACCATGTAGGCTGGGTCCAGTATGTCCAACAGATAGAAGATTCCATCAAAAATTCGCCCAATACCCTTACTGAAGGGTGTCCAGCGACTTTGATGAATGGAATGACTCCTAGTCGGCCCTGGGATTTGCATGGAGAAGTTGTTCATAATCTAGAAGAGAGAAATAATTTTGTTCGAGGAAGACTACAAAGGCAAGGGGAGATGTATGTGCGCCGAGAAAATGAAAAAATCAAAGAAAGAACTAGGTTTAATATTGGAGATACAGTTATTGTTAGAAGATACAGAGTTGCCAGAAGAAATCAACAAAAGTGTGCTAAATTGGATCTTCCTTATTGTGGTCCGTATATTATAACAAGAATATTTAATAATGTCACATATGAGCTTTATTCAATGGATGGACGCATTAAGAAGGGACGATATCACATTAGTATGCTTCATCCATACTTGAACAATCCTTAAGAAGATTGTGAGGTACTATACAATTATATTCTGTGTGCGGAGAAGGGTTTTAATTTTTACATTATATTGTATTTGGAGAAAACATTAGAGATAGTAAGATGTTGTGTGCGGAAAATAAAAATTTCTGAAATCTTTGCTTTGCACAGATTTAATAAATTGTTATTTTGGAGATATGCTATGGTTTTTTTTATATATTATGGATAAGTGAAATTAAATAAATTGATTTATTTCAAATTTATTTTTCTGTGGGGCAAATGTTTTGGTACACACTGTATTTTGGTTTCTGTTTAAGAATTTGGGAGGTATAGTAGTCTTTTGGTAATCTGTGTATATTAATATTTATTTTGATGTTATATGAACTTAAAAGAGAAGATGCCTGAAAGCTTATTTACGCTCTTCAACTTGATATTATAATATAGTATAGATGTGCGGAATTTTATTTAGATGTGGAAGGGATGCGTGATTTTCACTGGCCGTGTGTTATATATTGAAGGACATTAAATTTTGGTCTCCCGTCAAGTGCAGTTGAATTAGAGATATTATGTTTGAATAAAATTTGTTATAATTTTCATTTTTATTTTAAGGAGCCAAGATTTAATCAAGTTTGTGTACTAGTTTTATTGCTGTTATACAAGTTAAGTATTTACTTTTAAGAAAGAGAATGCATTCTTTATTATAATAATCATTTTGTTTTCCTGCACGTGTTTGAAAATATTTTATATTTATTGAGAAGCTATTAAATTAGATAATTTTCTTTACTGTATCAGTTTGCTATAATTTGATGTATTTTAATTATAGGTATTTAATTTATTTATTTTAAGTAATTATTATTTTGTATGGACTTTGTGAATAATTTTCAGTATTTAATTAGGTACATTTTGTCGCGTTTGTCAGTACAAGTTTTTTTTATCCTATCTGGTCAATTAGTGGGTAGGGTTTTTTCTTGAGAATTTGTTAATTAAAGTTTTTTTTTTTGTTTTTTTATAATAAATAATTATATCTGATCTATTTTTCTATTTTATTAAAAATTTTAGAAAAGATAATTAAATAATTATTTCATTTTTTTGTCTTCAAGTAATTTGTTGTTTTTTTATACTGTTTCCTAAGATCACGATTCCTGACGTGAACATTGTACAGTTTCGCCGAGGGAACCTGGGAGAGAGAGAATTTTGTTTTACGAGCTATATCGCGGCAACCCTATAACAATTGTACTAATATCATAGCAGTGTGTACTTCTATGGCCCAATACGTACTCAATACGTCAAAGTGGCTATCATATTTACTTTTGTGTACTCAAAATTATCCGACTACATCTAAGTAGTTGAAAAAGAGGATGTGGAGAAAATCACTTCAAAAGTATAAATTATTTAAGCTAGTAAAGAGTGATGCACACACACAATCTTATGTATTCTGGTAAGAGATCTGCGCACTTTCCCCCCTCGCCCTAGTGGCATAACAATTAAATATGAAAGTCGCCTCTAGAAATCAATGTCACCCCATTTTATAATTTTTAAAAAACTTTTTTACATTCCACGGGTTATTGCAATATTTTAGTAGGAATGTATATTCTAATGTACACTAAGGTTATACTTTCTGAATAGATTCGTCATAAAAATGTACATCCAATTTTAAGCGCTTGTAAAAGAAAATATTTTTGAAAATTCCGTAAAAGTTTATAAATAACATTAATTTTCCTTCGCAAATTGAGTGGTACAGGAAATAATCTTAAACTTTAGCAAACGTTGAAACACACTTTGACATTTTTAAGTGAAAAATTTTACGAATCATAAGCCTAAAACAATGTTCTTTGGAAAAGATGCGTATTGGTATGTACAAACCGTCAGAAATAGAATTTATTTGAAGATTAATGTTGAACCGATTTAATAAAAACTATGTACAATTGCGTTCAAATAAATCTGGGACAATTTTAATTTTCGATTGTAAATGTGGATTATATATTGAACAGTATTTCCACGGTTTTAATGCTATTCTCAAAAAAGGACAGAATATATTAGCTGGTCAAAGTGCAAAAGTCTGTTTAAGTATTACGCTTTTCAAAGACTTTTTATAGTAAATTGCCAAGAAAACTGACAGACATTGAATAAGCGGCATTATAACGTGAACTTAAATACTGTGTTTGCAATTTAAAGAATTAGGTGTGGCCACCACACCACTTTCTTATACGTATCAGCGTTTCAAATTATAGAATTTTAAGAATTTGTTTATACAAAAATTATTCAAAATCCTATTTTAAGTACTTCTATTCTCTTAATAAATCTCTATGGAATGCATACTTGGCTATATATAATAAAAAAAAATGAGGTGTAGCTTTCTTATACGTATGAGCGTTTCAAATTATACACACGTTGTTCTGAATTGTTTTAAATACTTTTAACTTAGAAAAATAAACCTGTAAGTGTGTTACTTCATGTTCAAATCTTAAGAATTTTTTTTTAAACAAAAAATATTCAAAATCCTATTTTAAATACTTTTATTTCATTTATACAAAAAATATTCGAAATCCAGTTCTAAATACTTTTGTATTCTTGACAAATATATATATATATAATGCATAATTTACGATATATTTGCAAATTTTTTTTATACAAAACATTTAAAATTACGTTTTAAATACTTTTATACTCAGAATGTACCTGTCTAGAAAGCATGACTTGCGAGATATTTGCAAAAAACTGATTTTCTATAAGAGTAAAAGACCTACTTCCGGTAGGAATCTCGAAAAACTTTTTTAATACATTTTTTCAAATTTAATTTTGAGTACATTTGAATTCTTTATAAATTTGTTTAAACTTTGTAATTGACGAAATATTTGCAAAATTCGATTTTTTCACTGAAGTAACCTACTACTTCCGGTCTACCGATTTTACTGAAAAACTAATCAGATCTCAAGAGGGAGATTATACACGCAAATGCAAAATTTGGAATAGATATCTACAGCGGTTTGACCGCTATCGTGGTCACACATAGACACACACACAGACATTTTTGAAAAAACACTTTTTCGGTATCAGGGGACTTCAAAACGTGGACATCTGCAAAAATCTCGAGGTTGAAAATTTTCATCATCACAGTACTTCCTTATACTACGTATAAGAAAGTGAAAACGGTGGAATAACAAAATGATCTTAAAAAGGAAGACTAGTACATGGCTGTTGAATTGAAAGTCAACTGTCGAAAAAGATATGGAACTTTTAGATTTTATAAGAGGTGATCCATTTGAAGCTGCAAGAAATACTGCAACAAACAAACAAAAATCCTCCCTGCAGAGTTACCGCATGTAGAATGTAGAAGAATATTAAAATCATAAAGTGTTGTGTTGCTGCAATGCAGCCGTACTTAACCAATGAGCAGAAACAATCACGACTGTTATTTGCTCTAAATCATATCGATAAGGATTTGAATTATTGGAACCGGATTATTTTTAGTGATGAGAAGACTTTTCAGTCGACTTACTACGGTAAAATCAGAGTGTATAGGCCACGAGGAACTTGTTTCCATGAGGAATAAGTCGTTTTAGAAGAACTTCTGGAAGGTTCGGAGTTAATGTTTGGGCTTGGATCAGTTGTTAACATTTAGAAATATGTTCGCGAATTAAAACCAGGTTTAATGCGATTGCCTACAGAGACATTCTAAAATATATCATGCTTCCAATTGTCCATCATATGTATTCGCCAATCTCGACTTTAGAGCTGATTATTTTATTTCAGCAAGCTAATTGTCCGGTTCATTCTGCTAGAATTATAAGTACCTGGTTTGGAACTATAACATCGAGGTTTTGCAGTGGCCTTCCAACAATTCGGACTTAAATCCGATCGAGAATGTTTGGGGGCTTTTGGTTAAGATTATCAATAAACGAAATGCTCAACCAGAAAACGCCGAAGTATTGTGGCAATGGATCAAGCAAGCATGGGAGGAACTGAAAAATGACGAAGATTTAGGGCGCGTTCCTTAACTAATTCCATGCCAAGATGACTGGATTGAGTTATTATAACAATGTTGGCCAACAAAATATTAAATTCTCATTTCTGAAGTTATTTATTTGTTGTTAATTATTTCTTGTAAAATCAGATCTATTGTATCCTTTCTTTCATTACTTCTTACATATATTAAATGAAAATAAAAGTTTCTTTTTGTTAACTGTTATCAGCAACACTTATAATGAAATTTAGTTACGACTAACATGCTGAAAGCCACAAATACGATAACAAAAACATTGTCCCAGATTTATATGAACAAGTGGAATTGACAATACCGTTACAAGAGTTCTCCCAGATTTATTTGAACAGAACTGTACATTAGAATGTGCGTTGGGTCTGAAGGGGTAAAATCAGCCGCTTCTAATATTCTGTATATTTCTAATTTTAAATTGATAAAGTTATATCCAAAAAAGAAAAATTGGAATTTATTTCAGGCAATTCTTCAACTTGATAAAGATTCATACAATAATATCATGAAAGTTCGCTAAATTTTTGCTGGTTATGACTTTCCTCGATCTTTGACGCCATCGATGTGCTGCGTTGTTTCAACTGCAATAAATTTAATAATTCGTCCACGGGTCGAAGGAATGTAAGGTAATTCTAGGTTAGATTATTCTAGTAGATAAAGTAAATAAACTCAATTCCAGAGAACCCCATCAGGTTACGTAAATCACGCTGCATAGGATTTAAATTGCACTTCGTATAAAGTTACTACTTCTAAACTGAGAGACAGTCTATTGTCTATACAATAGCAATCACCTGTTTTATACTCAGTAAGGTCACCAGTTTACTATCAACATTTTAGAGGGTTGAAGGGTAAAGCTGCTGATATATACCATTCGTCATTATCCTCTCAGTATATATTATTGCGCTTTTTGAAACTTGGCTTGACTTTTTAGTTACCGATAGTTAATTATTTAGTAGTCAATATACTAAGACTTCGAGGCGACTGGTCGTTCGCGGGGTGGAAAAACGTTATTGGCAGTTAACTTCAATTTTTCAGTTCGTTTAATTGATTTATATCCTTTGAATTTCTCTAAGCCATCTATGATTGATTTTATATGTTAAACGCATTTTTATTCACAAAAGCCTTTACATCGTCCCTCTGTGTATTCCTCATTCCCTGCTGATGTTGCAGTAGAGCGATTTTAGCAGCAATTGTTTGAAATTCTACCGAATTTAGACTATCTCCATTCGGGTGATGTTCTGGTGCTAGAAGATTTTAATATTCCCACCTAAGCTTCTCAACATAACAAATACAATTACACCGATATGTATGCCGGAACGGTACAGAGTTTTTCCAGATTCTTTGGTTTCACACAGTACAACTTTAATTCGAATCGCAATGAGGAGTTTGTTGTTTCAAACAAAGCCTGTTGTGTTACTTAATCGTGTAATGCTTTGGTGAAAAAAATTGATCACCATCCCCCTTTGTAAATATCTTGCGTATTAATTGTTATTAACAAATTTAAGCATGAACGTTCGCCCTAGAAATCATTAAATGTTCGTAAAGCTGGTTTTTAATAAATTACACGATCTACTGTTTAAAGCCGATTGGTCATTCTTTGATAATATCTCTAACATAGATGTTGCCATTAAACGTTTTATAAGAAATTGTATTTCACATTTAAACTTTCCATTACCAAAGCTGCTTAGGCGATTGGTAAAGAATATGGTTGATGTATAAAGAATTATATCTGAATCTAACGTTTCTGAACTTATGTAAATAAGAAGCGTAAAACTGCGGTGTTGCCTCACGAGTTCCTGCATGAAGACGATGTTATCTCTAATTCTCTCGATGTTGCCAATGCATTTGTCGAGTACTTTCAATCATCATCTATGAAGTATTAGAACTCCTCATCCGGAATGAATCGTGACGAAGGCAGTGACATTTTTAGTCTTATCTCCTTCCCTGAGGTTGATGTTTACGAATCTCTTAAAAATCTCAAACGCAACTGCTGCCCTGGCGATGCTTCTTTTATTCTGAAGGCTTGCACTTCGCTTCTTACTACCCTCTTTAATGTTGCAAACATCTCAATTTCCGAAAATGTGGAAACATTCAAGATTTTGAACCATGTTCAAAAAGAGTTGACGGGTTTGCAATGGTAACTATCGTCCAATCTCAATCCTTCTTTCTGTCACCCAGTTCATCGCGACTGGTATTGATAATGGTTCTCAGACTGATGTATTGTACACTAATTACTCTAAAGCTTTTGACCGGTTAAATCATGATATCCTGTTGAATAAGCTATCAACACTTGGAATCTCATAGAATCTTCTTTTCTTTTTAATTCTTATTTTGCACAGCGTACAGAACTTGTTTTATTTGATGGTTGTCGATCTAACTATATTACTGCGACATCAGGAGTACCTCAGGGATCCATTTTGGATCCACTATTTTTTAACATTTTTATTAATGATATCACTGAGTTTGCAGATTATATGCTCAGGAAACTCAGAGATGAGTACGAAAAATGGGGAATGAGCATGAACATGGCAAAAACGGAATATATGCATATAGGTAACGAAGACGAAGACCCGGGTTTGGAATTAAGACAAATGAAAAGATGCTACGAATACAAATATTGGGAAGTATCATCTCTAGTAAAGGAACAACAGAACGCGATATCGAATATAGAGTCCAACAAGGTCGGAAGAGTGTACAAATTCTGAACGCAATACTGTGGTCTAGAAGAACAACAATGAAAACCAAAATGACAATCTACAAAGTAATTGTAGAACCTACCCTTACATACGGAGCCGAATGCTGGCAAATGACTGAGAAAGGAAAGAAAAAAGTGGACACTGTTGAGATGGACTACCTGAGAAGCATATCAAGAACTGAACATATACCTAATACGGAAATCAGACAAAGAACCAATACAATACATAGAATGTCAGAAAGAAGAGAAACGAGGAAACTGATATGGTACGGACATGTAAAACGGATGGAGGAAAACAGATGGCCAAGAAGAGCTCTAGAATACAACCCAACGAATAGAAGGAAACGAGGAAGACCGACAAAGTCATGGATAAGTGGGGTTATGGAAACAATGAAAGACAGAGCAATAGATGAAGACACCTGGAGAGACAGGAAGAGATGGAGATCGAAATGCGGGAAACGGCTGAGGCTGTAGGACCCCCGCTTATATATATATACATATATTAATGATATCACTGAGTTTTTAGATGTAGGCTACATATGTATGCTGATTATTTCAAAATCTTTTCTTACGTATACCGTTCAAAATTACAAGGTAATCTTGGTAAAGTATGTGAATGGTGTGTACTAAATGATCTGCCCTTAAACACAGATAATTGTTCAGTCATGTCATACACGACGAAGACTGATTTCCTTATTTATAATTATAGTGTTAATGGTTCTGTCATCCAAAGGCCTGAGACACTCTATTAGTTCAATAATTGCTTCATTGTATATAACCAAGTTATACTGTGTTTGTGTTTGTTATAAATTACTGTGGAATCCCTTCTATGACATACATTCGAATGCTTTTGAAGATATTCAACGCCCTTTTGTGAAATATTTGTATTTTAAAGTTGATGGTCAGTATCCCGTCATTGGCATACTGCTGGGTGATATGTTGCGGCGTTTTTCATTGGAGAGTTTGAAAAATAGCCCAATTGTGACATCTTTAATATTTTATCAAACATACATATCTAAAGGTAGAATTGAGTGCATCGAAATTCTTCACTTTCGACATTAATTTTTTTTTACCTACACCGCGTACTAATATTCTTAAACATTCACCACATTCCCTATGTCTAATAATTTAATTGTAGTTATTATACCTTTTTTTTTCATATCAGGTATGCACTTTGTTCTCTTTTCCAGTTATTCAATTTTCATTTGTGTAATTTTTTTAGTTCCTAATCTGTAATTAAATACCTGTCTGTGAATTAGTGTATATAAAAAAAGATATTTCATAATAATAAGAGAAACATATTTTTTTAAGTAATGTTCTTGTTTTGCGGTCATATCCTGAAATCATAGTCAATCCGAAAAATTTACGTTTATTTAAGACACAAAATTAGAAAAAATATATGAAAAACATCCCCATAAAAAGTTTTGTTACTACTATTCGTTTACCGTAAAATGCTTTACACTTAATAATATTTCTGATTTGCAACGTGTTTGCTTGCTAATTGGTAGTACATTCTGCTAAAGCAATTAACTCCACAAAGAAGAATAAAGCATTAATTTGTTTCTTTTAATTGAGGGCGCTACAGTAAGTACGTATCCTTTGTTCGAAAACACATACATGAATTCACATAAAAAGAATGAAGGAAATATCCGCTACTTGTCTTACACTCAAACAAATAATAACTAAATTATACTGTGCAATGTTTATCAGACCATCTTGTACAGATTTTAATTATACATATGAGTGTATCACAGATTAAGAAGAATTCCCGAAAAAGTAAATCGGACCGCCTTTGTAACGTATTACTGCACCCTGAACGATGAAATGAAGAATTTTTAATGTAAATCATAGCATTTAATGTAAATTTCGTTTTTTCTAAATCCTCAAATTGCATTGTGGGTGGCTGGTTTCGTTCTAAACAAGGGTAATTAATTTACATATTCATGTATGCCTTAAATTAAATATTATAATTCTGTATTATCCCAACGATAATATGTGATGGCTTCTGAAGGTAGACCGAAAGATTAATTAGCTTTAAACGAATATTTTAACTAATGAATGATAATTTTTACATATTTTATGGCATGAAAGGAATTATTACAGTGCCAAGTAAGCGAGTTAAAAATATACAAAAATTTATTTCAATAAGTGTCTTGCAGTCAATTTAAAATATTCAACCTCTTAAATTTATTCAACAAACATCAATTAAGACAGTAATGTATCTATACAATACAATACGACGGCTGCTTGAAATATTAGCACAATTATATGAACATTTCAACACGCTTACATATAAGGCTAGGACGCAAGATTCTTTCCAAAAGAATTATGTTATTATATGTACGGTTATAACAAAAAACAAAAATCCTTTTACTTATCAGAATAATAATTAAGAGACTTAATTGAAGTATGTGGCTTGATACTAAACAAAAACACTAATAAAAACATCTTTACCACACTAACGCACTGAAAGCTAGATACGTATTTCGACACTGATTTGAATTCAGATTCAATCAGTGTTCTGTAGACGCTACGGTGTACAGACAACGCTGTTTTTATTAACCAGTGCTACTGATGATGACAACATAGTTGTCGAAATACTTAGTGTGGTAAAGGTGTTTTTATTAGAGTTTTTGTTTTGAATAATAATTGTCTACTGTAATCAGATCAGTTATATAAATTAATAATAAAAATTAATTGCTGTTCTTTGGCAATAATATTTTTTTTTTTTTTAAATGTTCGTAATAGTCCGAATAGGGTTTGTAGGGAAAGAACAATAGAAAATTCGGGAAAAACTGAAAGTGATTTTATCTATAGGATTTTTGTATGAACTCAAAAGACCATAACTCACGATTCGAACTATGAATATGCGTAATTCTTTTTTATTATGTTCGTTATGCTCCCGGTCTGGAAATAAATCAATTAAATGTTTGCAATTGCAAAAAATCTGGAAGATCTGGAGAAAAAACTTTATATGTACATATATACTATATATAATCGCTGATGTATATGTGATCGTGCAATTTCTGAACGACTTGACCGATTTAGGTCATATTCACACAATATATTTGTTTTGTCGAGACGATGGTTCATAGCTATGGTAGGATACGATCGGTGGCGCTGTAATCAAGTTGTTCACAAATTCTTAATGTATGGCTCAAAATGATTCATATTCAGACTATGTTGGTTTAGTGCCAAAAGCCAAAAAGGAAAATCACAAAATCTGGACTCGATAGATGGCGCTGTGGCCGAGTTATTATATATTATGCATACATCATCGCGCCACCTACCGGAAAGGGCAGAACAACATGCCGGGCATGCTTCTTTAATTAATTTTACAATTCTTGGGAAGTCCTTCATTACCAATAATGGTTTAACAAATATTTAAGTTATTATATATTATGCATACATCATCGCGCCACCTACCGGAAAGGGCAGAACAACATGCCGGGCATGCTTCTTTAATTAATTTTACAATTCTTGGGAAGTCCTTCATTACCAATAATGGTTTAACAAATATTTAAAATAACTAAAACCTACACATTATAAGAAAAACAAGTAAGTATAGCATGTATAGAAAAGTTTAGAAAAAATAACACACCGACAACTAAAAAATATTATTAACTTTTATCACAGATTTTTTTTTACATAAAAGTTGATTACATGTAACATTTATAGATTTCAAAACAAAACAATATACATGTTCAATGATTTTCAAGTTATAACTGCAGGGGATCGCCAATCAGAAGACTGGAATTAAATGAATACTGTAATTCGAAATAAGACCCAGTAATAGTGATGAATTCAAGCGGTCCCCTTTTTTTGGCAATACCCAATTTTATTTGTAGAATGGAAAACATCATCTCATAATTAAATTCAAAGTAGAAAATGTGTTTGTTACTTGCCTCATCTATAGTTAAACAACTCAAGGTATTTGCTCTTTGTTTTCTGGAACTTTCAGCATTGTCAAAAAGACACTGCAATACTAGATCTTTCAGGACTTCCTGAAACCATCCGTTTGCCTTTATATAATATTTAAGCTTAATTAATTTACACGTGTGTTATATTTGCTCTTTGATATTTATTGTTTTGCTAAATATGGAAAAATTGTTATAAAATTGTAGAACGATCTACTACATACCAAAGTGGTAAGAATACAAGAAAATGAGGTGTGACCACCACACGATTTTCTTTTACGTGGGAGCGTCTCAAATTATGCAAAAGTTGTTATAAATTAAGTTCTAAATACTTTTATCTTCTTGAGAAAATAGACCTGTGAGTAAATGTGTTCAAGTTCAAATTTTAAGCATTTTTGTATGCAAAAATTATTCAAAATCCTATTCTAAGTACAGTAGACGCTTGATAATATGAACACCGGGTAATGAAAATTCGGGATAACATGAACAACCATTTTGATAACATTGAACGCCGTATAACGTTCTTGAATCAAATAAATAAAGACATTATGGTCAGGAGTAATATGATCAAAGAAAAGGCAAAAGCATTGAATTCGGAGATGAAAGATAATTCTGTTGAAGAATTACCATCGCAGCCAGAACTAATTGATCCATTTAAAGCCCATTTAAAAAGTAAAATTGGGAATTACACCTAATAAAATAGGTATATAATACTGATGAATTAGCTCTGTAGGGGAACCTTCTACCAGCGGAAACCTTTGTTTCGTCTCAAGAGAAGACTTATCTAGGTAGAAAACATGAGAAACAACGACTAACATTTTTGTGGACTACGACTACTCTAAAAGTCACTGTTTGTTCTGTTGATAGGTTACACGTTTCCAAAAATCAAGTTGATACCCAATAAAAGCTCTTCTTATTTTGGATAATGCTCCATCACATCCCCAAATAGAAGAATTACAGAGTAAAGATGGGCAAATTACAACAATGAACTTTCCGCCCAATGTAACGCCAAAAAAAGTCCAACCAATGGATCAGAATGTGATCAGAATTACAAAATTATTTGACAATAAAAGTTACTGTTACCATTTTGATGTATCCATTGAACCGAGTAAATCCAACTATGATTTAGCAATCACTATTGGAAAAATTTTAGATTTCAGTAGGTAATCAAGAAACGAGAATGATTGCCACGTAGTGTATTGCAACAAAAAAGGGAATATGGTCAGCCAGAAGCTCTAGCTGTAACACTTGATATTTTAAACACTAAATACTACTAAAGAAGCCGAGCACCATGGTGCAGCATATAATGCTTTTGCAGTCTTTATAAACTTTCCTAAATGTAACAGTGAACCAAATATTCTTGAAGTGTGATTACAACTTAGGATTAAAGTGCAATGTCTAATGTATGAATGCGAATAAAGAGCTAATCAGCATATAACATAGAAACGGTTAAGGATTACGATGTTAAAAATTTCATTATCTGAGAACATTACCATAGTACATTATAACGGAAAAATGAAAGAATTTAAAACAAGTTACGAGCCTAAGGAGAGGGCATTTAATATTTGCATATGTCTGAAAACAAATAGTAAGTATAAATAAAACACGATGGTACAATTAAAAACAAAGTATTTTATTTCAAATAAAGATACCTATATTTGTCAAATACAGATACAGTGATTCTTAAAGGCTTTATAATGTAATTTTTCTATTCCCATACTTTAATTGTATTATTATATATGCCGAACCTGTACTTTAATGATGTCCATTACGATACAGATTTTCATTATGATACAAGTTTATATCTAATAGGCATACAGATTTTTCATTACGATACAAGTTTATATCCAATAGGAATGCGACATTCCAATATTCAAACAATATTCAATATGGCAACTGCATATCTGGCAGATATACAAATTAAATAAATGTGACAGTTCTCTGCAATTTACAAGTAAGTACTTAAAATTTGTGCTTTTTTGAAAATATAAATGGTAAAAATGAGGGATAATGGAGAGTGAAATGTAAAATTTGAGTCCACCAAAAATTATGGAACAAGCCTTAGTAACCACGAAGAATTTATTACCAGCTAAATTCGCAAAGGTGCATGCAAAATTTTTACCTCAGTTTATGAAATGGAATGTTCAAAAAATAATGTTTTATTATGGGGTCGTAGAAAAAATAGTGTATGCATCTCGCATTTGATGGCTATTAAGACACTCGTATTCATTACAATACTCGGCTTCGCCTCGTATTGTAATTTTCTTACTCATGTCTTAATAGCTATCATTAAATGCTCAATGCATAATATAATATTAAATAGATAAGCTTTTAATTTGTGGAGTTAAATGAAGTACATACAGTTGATATATTAGATAATATATATTATAAATAGGTTTTATAGACTCGATTTGCTCTTCTTGTTTTTACCGGCTAAACCCACCAGCCTGTGTTACTTTTCGTTAATAACAATAAGGATTATTAGCCATTTTAACAGAAATTTCAATATTGCCAGTATTTTTTTTAAAGAAACTACTAACCTTAGAACGTCAAAATAAATAAACAAAATATCACATAGCTCAATAGCTCTTGCGTCAGTCTTTATGTTCTATGTTAGCTTATGTTCATTGTGAACAGTAATTAAATTTTACGTTTTATATATCTCTTATATGTACGTCTTATGTTTCTTATGTCCACTGTGAACAAGGACTAACAATATGTTTCATCTATGTTAAAACTTCCAGCCTCTTTTAAAGCATCTTAGTTAGGTCTTACAATCCTAAAATGTCATAAATCATTATTAAACACGTGGTTAAGGAAAAGGTTTTACGTAGAGCAAACTATGAAAATAACCATGCTTTTATATTGCGTTATACTTTTTTTAAATTACGGTGCCAATACATTCATAGTTAGGATGTCGAGAATAATGAAAAATGAGTCTGTTTATGGATGAATATTTTACAAAAATAAAAGTATCGGTAATTAGAATAAATTAGAATATGGACTAAAATATGTTATTGTTATTATATACAATCTTCATAAACATTAAGCGATTCTATGTATTCATCTACCAAAACTCTAAGCAATAATAAATATAACTTCTGATACCAATTTCCACATTTTTTGTATTCAAAAATTGTTTGAAATTCATCCTTATAAAAATTCTGTATAAAATACATAAATTGCGAGATATTTGCAAAATAAAACTGTTATTCGATAAAAGTCCGGTCCGAATTTTGTTATTTTTTTTTTGTATAAAAATTGTTGTATATCTAGCTGTAAATACTTTTACATTTGTAATCAGTCTCTATAGAAAGCACAATTTTCAAGATATCTGTTAAAAATTTTGTTTTACGTAAAAATTATTCAAAATCACGCTTTTATACTTTTGATATACATGTCTAAAAAGCATGGCTTTCAAGATATTTGCATAAAACTCTTTTTCGATAAGAGTAAAAGACTTTATTTATATTTTTTTCTCAAATTTACTCTGGAATACTTTGGTATTCTTTCTAACATTTATCCAAATCACATCAAATCAAAAGTATATATAATCGGTTAACAAAAGTTGTCAAAACGTCAATAGTCTTTATAGACGCAGAACGGTTAATATGATCAGCAAACGATAGTCTAGAATCAAACAAGACCCCCACCCCCCCAAGTGCTTCGCCACGTGACGCTGTTTTAAGCCAACAACATAAAGACTATAAGTAGAAAGAGTAGAATTGGTCATATCGGGAAATAAAAAACATGGCATTTAGTATTGTTTAAAGACAAATTGTTTGCGCCACACCACTCTAAATCCTAAGATAGATTGACTTACGGGATATGACAACCATCAATAGAAGATATTTGTCCAAACAATTTGAGATCATCCGCGAATAAAAGTTTATCGGTAGTAGATATTGAATATTAGGGGGTCCAAGACTGAACCTTGCGGGATGCCAGTGTATGCCTAGTAACACGTAGATGAGTGACCGTTAAAAAAGACATAGTGTTTTCGCTGGGACAGGTAAGATATAAACAAACAAATGATTATCATCAAGCCAAAAGCCCTCAATTTGGAAGGGACAATGGAGCGGTCCAAGCCGTCGAAAGCCTTTCCGCTTCTAAAAAGACGAAATGTACAAAAAACTATAAAGCTTATTTGCAACCACGATAAGCTAGCAACACTCCACCACGCGTTTTATAGTCGTTTATCAAAATTAAATTTTCATCATCTGTAAGATAATATTACCGTGATATACGTGATTTAAATGTGACTACAGGCATATACTAGATGGGGATTCCAAAGAGAGCAGCGACAGTATATGTAAACAGAACAAAAAAACATAATAAATGTAATTTATTATGATTCATTACAAACATGTTTAAATTATGATACACAACTCTATAATCCGCAGTGAAATAATCTTCTGTAAACAATCTCAAACGTAAATAAAAATGCCTGAGGAATTAACTATTAATCAAATGATTAGTCTCTTCTTTTTCACTGGGTAAAATACAAACCAAAAATAAATAGTTCATAGTTTTAATTTTTCTTTTGTCGGAAATTTGCTCTCAAGCCAGGAAGCACTTCTATGCAAATCATCGAATTTTCACTCTAACCTTGAAACGGTAAAATGTATATATTAATACAAAAACCCTTCAAAATAATTAAAATTATATTTGTAAATAATAAAATAATTATTATTCAATGCTGTTAACAAAGTTTAATGCCCCACTATGTTGGGTAACCAAATTAATATAGTACTGTGACTCTCTGTATTATATTCTTTTAATAATAAGGTGATTATTATTTTGTGCAGTCAACAAATAATAATGATATTGAATATACTTGAATTTGAAATTCCCGCGTTTTAGGTCTTCCGTATAGTAGGACTTACCTACTTGTGTTATTAAACTTATGAACTTATTTGGGCTCTCTTAATTTCTCATGGTGCGTGAAGTGTCCGACAAGCGTTTATAAATATGGTACCTACAAATTCTTATTATAGTTAGTGTGAATAAATTATTTTAAATTAAATTGTTTTATGGAGGGAATGAAACAAATGAAAACAAAAAAAGGCGATTTAATATATAGGCACTCTTGTATGTAACAATAAGTACCTACTATAAAAATCTTTGAATAACTAATGAAAATGCAGGAATTATTATAATCTGGTGTTATCAATTGATATAAATTAAATGACGTAAATTTAAAATAAATTAATTAAATGAAAAAACAATAGCTATAACAAATGTTCAAATATAGATTAGTTAAATAATATAAATGAACTTAATAAAAAAAAACTTCAGGAAATGGATAAATCGTATTAATGATGAAAACATTAAAAGTTTATAACTTGACATCTTTATTGAAGATATGAATTATAAAATAATGAAATATTTTGCCCAATTACAAATATTTTTATAATCCAATAATTTTTGAAAAATGCAATCAAGAAACTGATCATTATACAGGAAATAAAACAAGCTTTTCAGTCCAGATTTATTCTATTTAAAAGTTTGGAAAATACATTTTACTTTATTATACATATATGCATACAAAATGGAATTTGAAACAATGGAGGAGAATTTCCGAAGTAGAAGAAAAAATTTCTGAAAGTAGTCCATATAATGATGATCGGTTAGTAAAAATGAAAAATATTATATTAAACGTATCGGATTCTTTACCAAACAATTTTATATTAATGAAGCTGTATATAACAGAAGAAGAATATTGGGCAAATTCCGCTGCAGAGCAACCGTGGATACGTGTTTCAGAGCCGTTGGTCATCGTCAGTACGGTGTAGCTGGGGAATAAAGTGGGATATCCTTGAAGATAGAAGCAATAAACGGAAGACCATCAGGATGACAGTCCAAACATCCCCTATTGATAGTAAGTTTTTACGTTTATTTGACTTGCTATTCGCTTACAAAAGTAAAAGTAGATTTTATAATTGGTATAGAGAAGATGAAGTAGCCAGTCGAATCTTCATTCATCGGCATTCCAATACAACGCATCTGAGGTGTTGCAGCTTGTTTTTGATCGAAGTAACACTTCAGGACGTGCTGAAGGAGTTTTGCTTATTGAATATATGCCGAGAGAGTCTACCATAAATGGAGAGGCCTACGGTAACACAATTAAAATTTTAAAAACTGCTCTGGAGGAAAAACGCCCGCATTCTTATCCACAAAAAAACTTGTTGCTGCACGACAATTGTTGGGTTCATAAGGCAAACAAAGTTCAGCAGATAATCAATGACTGTGGGTTTATAGAGTTAAGGCATCCACCTTATAGCTCTGACCTAGCTCCGTCAGACTTTTTCTTATTCAAACATTTAAAAAAGCATCTCAGATGAAAGCTCTTTGCTTCTGATGAAGAACTCGAAGAAGCTGTTGAAGAATATTTTGTGGGGTTACCGAAGCAATTTTTTTCTGAGAGTATGGGGTAACTGGAAAAAAGATGGAATAAGTATATTAGTGTTGAAGGGAGTTATGTAGAAAAATAATTTTTTCTTGTTCTCTTAAGTGCTTTTTTTCATGGCTACAGGTAGACAACATAAAAATACGTCCTTGTATTAGGATGCAAACAGTGTTTGAATGTTCGTATAGGTATCATACACATAGTTATTCTCTATTTTTTATAAGAATTATTGCAATTAAAAGTAATTAGTAAAATTGAATACATGTCTTACCAAATCAAGGTAAAATTCAATTATGTCTTCAAATACTTAATACCGAATCTAAGAAAATATGTTCATTCAATTTTTTTTAAATATATTACCAGTTTTATGAAACATCCGTTAATTATTTAAAGCAAAGTGTGTTATTACTCATATCACGTTAAAAGAATAATATATTGTAAATATCTGAATATAAAAATGCAATCACATACAATTTAGATCAACATTATGTAAATGTGTTTTTCTGTTATTTGTTTAAGGTTCCTAATGCTAATACCAATAACTAAAGTAAATAAGTAGACTAAAGACATCCAAAAAAAAAAAAAAACAAAAAAAACGTGTATTTATTGACAAATTACCAATTATTGATAGTACCAATATAGTGTTGAAATATTGACAAATCTTATCGTTACTGATAATGCGATAATTTTTAATGCTATAAAAAGCTGCCTAACTGCGAATATTTATCAGTTTAGAGAAATACTGCACATTATCAATTTAGAGTAATACTACATATCATAATGGCAGTTCCTTGTGTTCTACCCAGTAAAAGTCCATACGTGAATGCTGTGGTTCTTGTACTACTAGTTGCTTATAGACATCTCCAAATTTCAAAAATGAAGTACAAGATAAAAGGTATTTATCAAAGAATTCCTATTTGTTTCTAATGTAGTAACACGAAAACATACCTTTTTATAGGAACAATTTATACCTAAGTAGTCTTCAGTTAACAAGTGGTTTCGTGCTAATCTAGAAGCATATTGCCGGAAATCTCGGAAAAAAAGATGCTATCTATTATTTGCTATAATCTGGCCTTTGATTCATGATGAAAGGAAAACGATCCAGGGATGCTGAAATTTTATGGAAGAAAGGACTTTATGAAAGCGTAAACTTATAATATAGTTTATTATAATAAAGCCAGGAATCGGTTAAATATACACTTTCAAGACGGTTTCTAGGGTATTGTTTAACTAAAGTAGCCGACGAATCACCATGTCATTCATTAAAAACTTTAATTGAAATAAGTATACCAGATCTCTCGGTAAATATATAGATAGATATAAAAGAATTAGATAAATATCATTCGTATATGTACAAATAGATTTTTATAAAATTTATATTTATACATTTGAATATTATATATAATAAATAATTTCATTATATATTATTTAAGGTATGTTAATTAGTCTAATGGCTTTATTCGTATTATTATACAAAATGTATATATTTGTATAAATAATCCCATGATTAATAGATATAAGATAGCTTTATATATTTAAATACCTAAACATGAAACCTTCTGATTACGATGCATTGTTTTGATATAACTTAAACGTTGTCTTTGTCTGATTTCCTTTAAAAAAAAAATAACGGCATAACATGCATTTTTTATAAATACATTATGGAAATAGAGTAACGGATAAATTCACTAATATTATTAATATTCATTGTTTGCAAATAATCTCGAAGGGGTATAGCGATTTAAATTAAGGGGAACATTTTCATCGCATTTTCGGTTGCTTAGTTTTTCATGTGATGACGTCACCGTGATTTTTTTTAAATGACAACCTATAACTTTTTTAATTGATTTTGATAGTATTTCCAATTCCCTATCCAACGGTATAAAAGGTTTCATTTTGAAAAAAATGAGAACAAAGTCATATAGTTTAAACATTAAAAAGTCATTATATCGACAAAATGAATTTAGTTACCGGTGTATAAAACAAAAAAACAATAGTTACGGTTGTCCGAATAAAATAATTTGTAAATGTAACAATAAAATAGGAGTTATTCTCCTTTTCTAAATCAGAATAATTAACATTTTGCAAACTATTTTATTGATAAAAATGGTACTATTGAACATTTTTCAGAAATTCACGAAATTGGCGGTGGTTTAGAGCTCTTAACTTTATAAAATTTAGACAAGAAACTGTGTTGTTTATTACATGCGTAAATTTGATTGATTTTGCACACAAAGTTTGCTATGTACAATACAGTGGAATAAACCTAAATTTCTGTATCTATGTTCTTACTTCATAGTTCTAATTTGATTCTATATAACTAACAACACCTAAATTGTGTAAGTGAGAAATGAAATAGGGAAATAGGAAATATAGAAATTCAAGTGAGACTCACTTATTTAATATCATCGGTGCTGTAAAAACCATATTTCATATTAGGGGAACTCCCATTTAAAGTATATCCAAATAAAAATTCTACCGTTTATATGTTTGTAAAAAATACAAAGTAGTAAACAATGCAAAATTAAATATCCCTTTGGGTTTCTAAGGCCCAGGTTTCAAAAGATTTAAAAACTGTTACGTGGTGCTAATCCGATCCGCGTATAACAGTTACTGCGGACCAGATCCGACCCGCGGAGCATTCGTTGCACATGCCGGGTTTATATAATCATAAAATGTTAACATTAACATTAAAAGAAAAACGTCTAGAGCAAAGTTATTAAAATTCATCATATAGGAGCCCTTAGCAAAAAATATTCGTTCAGGAAGTGGGAAGTAGAAGCGCTTCTTTCAGTCTTGAGCTTGGAAGAGGTACTCTAAAATTAACTTGTACAAGCAAATCGGGAGAGTCTATCGTAAAAAGAGTGACATTTTTTTTATAATGTTGGACTAATTAGGTGTTATCTTGCTTCAAGCTATTCAATTCTCCAGAAGGGTACGTTCCATCGAATTTATAACACAAATACTCTAGAATCTTGCGCTGTATTGATTCAATTGAATTAATATAGCAATCGTGTTATATAGGCCACCACAACACCATGACATATTTCAACTTGCTAACAACCAGCTCTATAAAGCAGAGTGTAGCTATATTGTCAAAATCTCTTCAGGTGCGGATAAGGAAATCCAATGTTCGAAATGCTAATAATAATAATATTTATTGATCCTTGGTCACACAAATAAATAGGAGAAGTCCGTAAAACATTTTCCAAAAAAAGAAAATACAGTAATACTCCTTAAAAACAGAATAATATAATAAAAGAACATCAAATCGTATATAACCGAATCTCAAACAAACTGGACTTCAAGCTAATGAAGGTAATTATAAAAAGTGTACATTAATGTAGCGCAAGGTAAAATAGTTATTTACGAACCAAATGCGGGAAGACTATTTTCCCGCATGAGCGCACTTTGAAAGCACGAGCGACCGAAGGAAAGCGAGTACTTTTAATTGCGCGAATGCGTGGAAGATGTCTTCATGCAAGTGGTATGTACAACATTTTTTGTACGTGCACAAATTAAAAAAATATTATTGATTAAAGTGATTAGTATCATACTTTACCTAAAATAGATTACCTAATTAATTTAAGCATTTCTTATACATACCTATTACTCACATTTAAATGTAGTTTAAATTATTATATTCTTGCTTATGACGTTTTTATTCCTATATTTATAGTGAATTCATCGCTTTTTGGGTGGATTACAATTAACTGTCAATTTCAATGTTACTTGTAAAATAGTCAAATAGATGGCGCCGCAAATTTATTGGAAGAATTTTTAATTATTACTCCTATTTCCCCGACATTTAGTGAAGAATAGACGAGGGAAGTAGTATTTTATAGACTAAATTTTATTACTATCAAGTTCAATTTTCTTAAATGTCCCAAGGAGCCAGTGTTTTTTTTTCAATTTTTACAGTCGCCTCGACCGGGAAATACTCCTTGCTGGGCGAGCGATGCATGCGCCAAATGTCAGTTTACAGGCAGTGAGTACAAAAAAATGTTTATCTAATAATATTTACTACAATTATTTGCAACTTGCACAGAAATAGAATAGAAATTGTTTAGAAATTATTGATTGGATGCAAATACAAATATTGACAATGCATATTATTAATAATGGATAGCAGGTCATGTAACATTTAAATATATTAAATATTAAATTAACCAATATTTTCTGTGTTACAATCAAAAAACTCTCTAACAGTGTAAAAAGCAAAATGACTTAATATTTTTTCAATTGAGTTTTAAACTTATCAGTTGACAGTTCTTTGGCACGCTTTTGCATAACAAAAACCTGCAGAGTATTGAGAGTTACCACCAATAAATGCTGACATGATCAGCGAATGTCAGCTTTTCATCAAAAGTAACTCCGAGATCATTGACGACTTTTTCGGTTGATTGCGATGTTGTCGATAGAATAATTGGAAAAAATCTACTGGGTTTTCTGGTAAGAGATATAAGCAGCAAATATGAAGACATGGTCTTTAATAGAAACATATATGTATTACAGAATTTTATTAGCGTAAGTATAAGGACGATGTTATAATTTTGTCCTATAGTTCACGTTGTAACCATTATTATTTTGAAAATTAAAATATCTCCAATAATTTATTAAAATTTTTCAAACAAAAGACCAACTACAAAACTATACCAACAATTCAAAATTAATATTTTCTTCTATATATACATTGTAAGCAATCGCACACTTATACACAATAACATCTTTAAATTAATATTCAATTTATACATGTTTATCATTAAGTAAATCTAATAAGCAATACACCCTAGCAGTTGTCTTAAGATAGTAATATTTAATTGTACAATATATATCTTAAATAATCAGTTTATTGAATGTAAACAAACAATAAGGTACATTTTTCAACTGTAGTATTTTAAATAAGAGATAAGCCTATCACACGAGAAATTATATATATGAGTTAAAAAATAATACACACGAGTCCTGACAATTACTATTTTCAGTTGTTTAGCTTTTTCTATATGACGGTAAGGCACGCCTCTTGGAGCACGCCATTGGTTGATGTCCTTATAGTATCGGTGGTTACGTTGACTGCTGCCCGTGAGCATATTCATTTCAACTGTTGTCAGTGTTGGTTGTCTTTTACCGTGTTCGAGTGCTCCCTAAAGCGCAGCGCGTATTCCTTGATTACATACACTACGTGTTGTATCACGTCGGAACCGAAACGACTCGGTCGCAACTACTTTCGCTTAAATTGTTTTAGTCGCGTTTACATATCGGTGATCGAATAATAATATTAACAGTAAACCATGGCTATACCGTTTACGATACCTAATCAAGAAGTGTCTCAGCCTAACATTCAAGAACTTTTGCGAGAACTTTGCGAAATTTTACAACAGCTTCTTATTATTTGTCGCCAGCATCCAACGAGCAACACTAATCAACAAACGACGAGAAATAGAGGTAAGAAAGGTTAACAAAGAAATCGTGCCGTAAAGTTTCTTTCAATATTCTTTCCTTTTTTATATATTAAACAAAAAGTGACTGAAAAGTCAGCGCGTTAAAAACACGACGTTAATAAATAGTGAAATGTGTGCCCCACGTGCTTTTAAAACGAAGTGGAGATTACATACACAAAATTTATTATAATAATGAACATAAGTGCAGTGATTATCTACAGTCCTTTTTTTTTGTGTGATTGTGTAGTGTTTAGTTACTTTCGAAAAATGGACCTGTTGCTAACGATGTTAATACACCAATATGAGATTTTTGGGCTTCCCAGAGAATGAGAGTTTCGTACGGTCAAAAATCGACACATCATAGATGTATTGAAAACAAAGACCATGAGGTGTTAATTGTATACAGAAAAAAAACTCTGAGAGTTGAAAGATGCGAATCTTAGGGAACAGTCGTCGAAGTAACCGTTTCAAAGGAGATCTTTGTATGTTATGAAAACAAACCTTTTACGAGTCGTGTAATTTGGCCTTGTATGCACTCTGACTAGTATTCCAACATTATTATACTGTTATTGCAGCTACGATTACGTTCCACACATGTATAAACTTACTGACGTCACTTCGTCATTTAAATGCATCAAATATACAAAAGTTTTTATTTTTATTCCTTAAAAATGCCCTTCGCTCATACTTAATCATAGCAGAAATTGTAAAAGGTTGGTTTTAATTTTAAATTTTATTTGTACACAGTTTCGACGAGCCCTGCAATTGCAAGTCAAGACAGAATTCCAGAATTAATGACGAATTTATCATTACTATCTGCCGCTTTCAATACAAGAAATGAGTTGACACCTACTAGAAATTTACGACAACGTGCTAGACGCTATCGTACAACATCTGAATCTTCCTGTTGTGAAGACGCTAAAAACACTTCTTCGGCAATCACAACAGCAACTACGACATCCGTGGATGCTGACACATCTAATCAGCAATGGATTGAAGTTGGTATGGAATTACGGAAGATAGCCGACGATTTCAAGTCCTCTGATTATAAGGTTGGTCTGTCGAAATTTAGATTTTAAGAACTTCACATTCTTTGAAAATTAATTGTTTTAATTTCTGGGATATATCATAACAGGGTCTCAGATTTTAAATTTTTGCCACACATGCATGGTAATTTAATTCAACGCAAAAAAAGGCGTGACATTTTAAACCCTGTATCACCTTATTAACATTGAATAAATAAATAATGGCTTTATTCCAAACTAACTAGTGTTTTAATTTTTTATTTATTTTTTTCATTCTCTAATTTTTTTAACCCCACATTCCTTTGAAAATTACATGCATGTCCATTTTTTACATTGCTAAGCGTTTTTTTAAAAAAAGCACAGTATACATACTATACATTTGTATCTTCAACAGAATTAAGTTAATCCACGATTGTATTCATACTTATGTTAGTCAACCAATATTACACATGCAAAGTGCACCTATCTGTATATATACATATATATATGTATGTATAAACATGACATATGTATTAACATACACGCATGCATATATATATATATATTAGGTATATGTTATACGCTTGCATAATGTGAACATCTGAACCACAGATTCATTGGAATTGTGAAATGTCTTTTCGTATCTTTTTCTCTCTATCATAATACTAACGTTATTCTTATTATTATACTGATTTTAATACCGTAACATTTGGGATATATTGTAATATTATAATAACCTTGGACTAGCGCGCGTTTAACATTGTATGCCTGATAATTATAACATACATAACTATGTTTAATTTCATTGTTCATAATGTATTGCATACTTACTACTGTGGATGATTACTCTTTGTTTGAGATGTGTCGTTATCTAATACGAAGCTTTTGTATTTATCTTTTTAGAGTGTCCGTTTGGAAAGAATGATATGTTTTTTTTTAATATTTAATGACGACGCTAATTAATTATAATATTTAATTTTTAATAATAATGGAAAGTGCGTACTTTTGTGATTCCACTATTAATGTTATTATTGTTCATATTTCAATCCTATTTACTTTGAAACTATCAACAAGTATAGGTATATATATATAATATATCTAAAATTTGTAATTTATTATAACTATTGTTAAATTATTTTTTCTTATTCTTTTCTAATTTCAAAAAATACAACAAAGAAACATTATTTACAAATTTTATTGAAATATCTGTCGCCAGTTATTATATTATATTAATTGCGCAACATGTTCGATATAATAACCAAAATGTTAATAAACATATTTTAAAACTGTTTCAGAAACATAAACACTAAAATACAACAAAGAAACATTATTTACAATTTTTATTGAAATATCTTTCGTCAGATATTATATTAAATGCGCAACATGTTCGATATAATAAACAAAATTTTAATAAACCTATTTTAAAACTGTTTGAGAAACATAAACATTATTAGTATTAAAACAGTTTATTCAATAACTTTTATTCATTTCAACACTTAAATAACCCAATTAGAAATAATTTATAAAATATATCGGCACACTCCCCATACATTAATTTTAATTAATCGTATCTCCCGATTGTTATCAAAAAAGGAGAAATTAAGGAGAGAGAAACATTTAAAATACAATAGAAATTAAAATTGAGAAAATGTAAACAAATAATAAATACATTATTTTTGAATAAACAAATTTACTATCTGTTGAGGAAATTGAGATTTTTGGGATAAAATGTTGTTTGGAACTAGGTGTGCTTCAAATATTAACTCAGAATATGACAATCTGAAATAATTGAAATACAATAATTCTCTATGAAATGAAGTTGGTTCATAATTATTAGTTGACCAACATGTACACAGTTATTAAATTTATACTAAACTATCGCTTTCCTAGTAGTTTAATAAATACATTTTTTAATGGGGTGAAGGTACCTATGATTTTGTAAATGAAAACAAAAAATATAAATTCTAAATGCTTCACGGGTATTTAATGTATGTGAGAGTGATACTAAATCATTTTTTATGGAGTTAAGCAGTTTAAAATTTATAAGTCTCATCATCGTATCAAATTTATGAACTTTAGAAAACATTTCTTATGCGTCTTATACCTATATGTTGGGAACTAGTTTACAGCTATTAAACCTAACAACCTACATAACTTATTATTAAATTAAGGAATTTCTTAAAATATAATATCTTATTCATTGGTCTTATACATTCTTGCTTCTGCTACGTAAGCAGCCGTAGCTGCATGATAATATGCATTTCGATTATGGGAGTTTACATTTCGCATAGTCCTACGAGCAAAATAAAATTGAAGTATATGGATGCATATTCAATCACGTTAGATTTACCACTCTTGAAAAAGCTTTCTTGCATAATGTGCGTTGAAAGTAATTAGTGCTTCTTATGTTAAGATATCTTGTATCAATCTTCATAAATTATTGTTGTATTGTTGTAAGTATGTAATAACTTCCTGTTGATGCTTTTTAAATATACAAATATAAACTAACTACATCCACATTTCAGATATTTCTTTAGAGAATAATATGAATTGAGAATATGTAAACAGTAAGCTCAGTAAACATAACTATTATGAAATGGTGCATAAAGTGGTAGGTACATATTTACCATTTAAGAAACTGTAACTTAAAAAATTAACATTAGAACATACATTTCTGGTTTACTTGTCCTATATTTGTGAATAAATTACACTTACGGTGTTTGTTAATTTTCTTTTGACATCGTCGTATATTTAATGTTTATTTATATTTTATATAAATTGTTATTGTTTTTTTTTCTTTCAGGGTGACGAGAGTAAGGAAGAGACTGAATCTTCGCCAAAATCATCCTCAAAAACGTCATCAACGAAACGGGACAGTATATTTTCAAAATTCGTGCCCGCGCCATTTACAGGCTCCATTTGCACAGCAGTAATATGTGTTGTAGGCTGGCATCTACTTCGAAATCGGTAACTTATTAGTTTCCGATTACATATAATCAGCCCAAAGCCATATTATATTATTATTATATTGTTTTAATAAAATATAATTACATATTTGCTAGCTTTACGTTTGCTACTTTTTTGTAATACTACTATTTTGTTTTTTTTTTTGTTTAATAGACTTTCGGTGTGTTTCAATTTTGATGTAAAAGAGAGACATTCTATTACCTAAACGATATTCTTATAGGTAATACTTATTAGATATTATTAATACTTTTATTATATTATTATTATTATTATTATTGTCATTTATCATCATCATCATTATTATTATTATTATTCTAGAGAAAGTGCTCAAATAATAAGAAAAAATTATAGTATGTACTATGAACATCTGATGACAAAAATATGAGGCATCCTTCCAACTTAATTGTGTGGTTGTATAGAAAAAAATTAAGCTTTATAAATAAAGTTTTATTAATAAATTTCAGTAGTGATTTAACAGAAAAATTCTTCTTTTCAAATACATCGATATACGCGATAGAATTTAGACAATTTAAACTACTAACATTTTTCAACCAATAATATAATTTAGATAACTTCAATGTTGTTTTCCCGTGATTCGTAATACGAAACGTATGTTTTGAATACTTATAAAGAAAATTAAAATTTAAACATATTTGTAGCCTGAGCTTATTTAATCAATTTTTCGTTATATTGAACTGTTTTATATGTCAATTTTATTATTTTCAAGTACTGTATTATATGATTAATATGTTTTGTTGAAAGTTATCTAAATAACCTCTTGCGTATGCAATATTTTCGATGTAATATATCATACTTATTTTTCTGATTAATAAGAAACTATAAATTCCTTTATAATACAAGCTTTTAAATAATAATTTGCTAGGTGTCTCATAATTTTGTTATCAGTTGTACAGTATTTGTTTCGCATTACTTACATTATAGATTTATCTTTTGTAGCACTGTGAAAAGAATTTTTGTCAGTTCCAAAGAGAGCAGGGCTAATCAAACCATTGATCTCATTGAAAAAGGACGGCCTGACCATTAGTTTCTTTTTTTTGTTTATGGTAACCGTCCTCTCTCAGGAATTTTATATGATTAGAACTAATTTCATTTTTTGAGACTTTTTGTTTATTCTTTCTTCTTTCACTTTGCCTATCCTTACATTTTTATAAATCTTCGTAAGGAATTTAAGACGAATAATTATCTATGTAAGTCCATAAATGTTTGTAATTATTGTAAATACGATCCCCTATTCTTATTATTTAATTTTTCTGTTTGTTTTCTTGTTTAATTGTTTTATTTAAACTAAATACTACAAAAGAGAAGTTAGATTCAGTATAGCCAAAGATTGAATTTTGTGCCAAGCAGGTGACAGGGGCGCAGTCCCTTTAAAGTTAATGCACATTACAAATCATGAAAAGTATTGCTTTCTGTCTGATTATGAAGTCAATGTATACTAAATAATATATGTATATAATGCAATATATGCATACGCAGTAGTATAAGTACTTAATCTATTTTTTTATGTTTCTATGGTGAAAATATATATATGATTATTTCATCGTGAATATATACAATCTGGTTTAAAATGACGCTATAACAGATTTCATTCTGATATAATTTATTTACGTTGCTGCTAACTAAGAAAAACAAATATGTGTTTTTTAAAAATACCCTATTGTAAGACAAATTTGGAATACCAATGAATATTTTCTTAAAAATACGGAGAGTCAGTTAAATATTGTATTCACAAAATTTTGTTCCAAATTTCAGAAATAAACTTAATGTCAAACAATATCATCTAGCGTTCTCAAGATTATAGTAAATATAGGTATAAATTCTTATATCTAATATTGCTATATTATTTGCGCTTCGCCTAATATTTCCAAATAAACATCCGTTTTTTTAATCACAAACTAAACTCAAAATATTTATTTTTAACCTATTATATACAAATGCTGTGCATTTACGTACTAATCGTTTGCTTATAACCAAATTGTATATACTTTAATTTTATAAGAAAAATTAACTGCAATATTTGCAGTTTTAGCATTGACATAATATGAATAACGCCCAAAAGGAGTAATCCTTTATTGTAGCTATTTTTTTAATTTGTACAGAAAGTATTCTATGTGTAAATTGTATAATGTTCATCAACTTTTAATCTATTCGCTTTCGCTAGCAATGAGTCTGACTTAATTTTATCTATAGTATTAGGCGCAGTGTTGCCAAACTGCGCCTTTTGAAAGTTTTCAAATGATCTCCATAGTTAGAATAGAAAGGTGCGTCGAAATTCGGAAGCTATCCGCACCTCAACTTGTGTATATATATTAAACTGAAAGGAAATTTATTGAGAAAAACAGTATATAAAATGCACCGCACCGCAAATCCATTGGAACGTTATGCCACTTTTGGATAAGCTTTTTCTGTATTTTAAGGAAAAAATGAAATGAAAGAGAAAAGGAACCGTTGGCTACATAAATGAAACAAACTATAATGCGTGTTAATAGCTTAACATTTAATTTTATAAAATATATTGTATATTGTATAGTGATTACATATTCTTTATAAATATAAAATACTGATATTTTTAAAGAAAATTAAGAAAAAATATAATAAAATAAAATTTAAAGCAATTTTCTAAGTAGCTTATTAGTTAGTCCATAGTTTTAAAAGTTAGTATTTTGCATCTTTTTAGATCGCTCTTCAAAGCGTCTCTGTGATTTGCTATGTGGCAGTAGAATCCTGTTGTAAACTGATCTCCGAACATTTCTAGTAAATGTTTTCGATTATTTTTGTTCCCCTAGTCAGTATAGTCGTCTTATTATTATTTTTAAGGTTGACTAGGTATCTATTATTATATATGTATATTTTTAGTTTTTTTTGGTGTTATTTGTTTTTTTTTTTATTAATTTTATGAACTGAATATGCCATATATATTATATAAATATAAATAAATCTATGTAATGTAAGTTATTTTATGTTCGCCCTGTAAATGTATATATACATACATATATATATATACCTGAAGCTCTGGACCAAGGGTTGTTTTGGCCCAATAGTGATATAGAAAAAGAAACTCTTCGAGCCCGGCCGACCAACAAAATAATAAGACACACTTGCAAACTCTTAAGACAAAAGAGATCGTTGCAGCAACAGTGTACGGTTTCGCCACTACGATCGTATTTCAAAGATATTATGTTCATAATTTTCTAATAAATTTTCCAAAATTACTTTCTTAGGTTTTCCTAAATATGTCAAAAGTTATTGATTCTACACTTGACTTCAAATTAGAAAAGAACCGCATAGTCGAAGTTTAATCGCTGTGGCGAAACCGCAGATACATGTCATCTGCAAGTGTTCAAAGAAAATACTTGCTTTTGTGAAATATTATTTAATATGTAAATGTCTATATATGTTTTATACATGTTTATGAACATATATCTATATAGTACTCTATTTTTTGGTGATGCATGGTATAGGCACTTCTGTTACGTGTTTAAACCGGCCACCTATCTATACTACCAACAGTCTTTCATTGTAAACTTTTTCACTTTTATATAGTTATTGATTTTTTTTTTAAAATCAATGTAAACATACCGAAAGAAATCTGTGTTTTATTTATCCCAATCTTCCAGTCACATTTAATTGAACATTTAAAAATAATTGAATACTATACTAATTTTAATAAATTTATATATATATATAATTATTAATAATAATTTCTTGGGTTAGCGGCCTGGCTAGAAATTATTATTAATAATTGGATTTATAATCATATTAACACGGCCAAGAAAAAGAAACTGAAGTTAACACTTTGGAATAATAATTATATATATATATATATATATATATATATATATATATATATATATATATAGAGAGAGAGAGAGAGAGAGAGAGAGAGAGAGAGAGAGAGCGATTCACCGTTTCTGCCTTTAGCTGTCACAGACAGATGTACTCTTAATTATGCGTTTATTATTGCGCCATAAACAAATTGATTCAGCGTAAACATTGATACGATATCTAAAAATAAACAAAACCAGAAAAACAATACACTCAAAATTTATGAGTAGTTCAAGGCTAATAATAACTAACCTACCTCACTCACACCTGACCTTGACCTTATTACTAAAATATTTTAAGAAAATCGATTTGCTTCAAACAAAATATATGCACGAGTCTCGAAGCTTTATAAATATATTAGAGTAAGTTTCATATATTAATTTGCTTGAATCGTCTTTGTTTGTGCTTTATACTAAAAGTAGGTATTCAGAAAGATTACTTTAAAATGCCTACGAAACAGGAAAGTAAGAAGAATTGTTTCCGTACTCGTTTGAAAAAGTCATAGAAGAAAATTATTCGCACTAGGGCTTGTTTCAGATACCCACAGGTATTTGATAAGTCCTTTAATTTCACTCTGGCGATAATAGAAGAATGATAAATTGAGGCATCCTTCTGGGGATTTATAGTCAGAACAGGGTACTTGAAATAATCTCTGCTGTGGTGTATTATAGTAGACAATATTCTCAGAGGCTTGAGAAAAATAAATTCTATATCTAAGACTATGCCGACAATGTCGACTTTCTGTTAATAGGAAGGTTGGAAATGTTATATCACAACGCAAGCAGAACTCACTTTAACGGAAAATTAGTGTATAGAAATTGGTAACTATAACCTCTAATGTCATCTTAGGCTGGCAGTACTGAGATAAATTACTGACGAACGTCATGTAAGTACAGTGTATAATAAAACACGTTTATGGAATTAAATTCGAGTTATTATTACAACTATACTCAAATCGCTGAACAGATTCAGTGATCACGTTGGGTTCACGTGATCGCACCAAAGTCGTATGCACACAGGCACATAAAATCATTCAAGGATCAAATCTGTAAAATAGCTGTAATATTTGACATAAGATATTGTGCGTATTCAAATGTTTTCTGTCAAAACGTATTAAAATTGTATTATAAAATAGCACGTCGTAATCTTCAATACGAAAGAATAAACTATTTTACATATCGAAAACTGTGTTATTGTAATATTTTAAATAATTTTCTCTGTTGTTTAAAAGACATAAAAACACATGAACACTCAAAGTGGCTATAATCATTATCAGTATAATTAGGAATTGGAACACAATTAGCCGTATTCATCCGACGATGTTGATGAATCATCACTTCCAGTAATTATTATGGATTCTATATGTTTATCGATAATATTATCCAGTTCCCACATGTTTTTTTTTTGAACTCCAAGGATACACTTCACTGCATTTTTCCAATTTACTGGTGAAGTATTACCAATAACCTGTTGGAATAACTTCTTCACATCTAATCATTTAAATGTCGTATTGTTTCTAGCAACATATCCCTTTGCTTGTGCCCATATTAACTCAATGGGATTCATTACACAGTGGTATGGTGGAAGTCTGAGAACCTTTCTGTTGCTATTTACTATTAACTCATCAACAGTATATCTGTCAGCAGCATTTTTCTTTAAGGAGAATTAATAGTTCTGCTATAACCATATCTTCCTCCTAAGAAATATTGTTTTTCTTCAGCCACTCTTGTATTTCCTTTTTTAAGTACTATCTGTAGGTCGCTTGTTTCGTTTCCGACTGTGTTTTCCTTTTCCGGAGGGCCTTGCAGTCAGAACAGATTTATCAATCCATAGTTTGCTTACGGTATGCCCAGTATTCACCCACATTTCATCCAAGTAATAAATATATGTATATATGGAAATAGTGCGGATGAATAAATTAGTCATAGAAAATAGTGGGTAATCCCGGAGTAGAGCAACCGTAGACACGTGTTTCTGACTCGTTGGTCGTCATCAGTACGGTGTAGCCAAGGAATAAGGTGGAATAACCTTGGTGATGTAAGCATAAACGGAAGACCATCAGGTGACAGAATCTTCCAATGGCGGTCTGCCACCTGATGGTCACTTCCGTTTATACTTGCATCACCAAGGTTATCCCACCTTATTCCTTGGCTACACCGTACTGATGACGACCAACGAGTCAGAAACACGTCCCTACGGTTGCTCTACTGCGGGATTACCCACTATTTCCTACGACTAATTTATTTATCCGCAATATTTCCACTTTTGTTTAACTTTCCAGGGTCGGTTGGCACGCAGGTTGACAATGTCTTCCTCGTGGCGATGTTGGTTGTTGTCCTCAAAACCGAGGATCTTCCAACTGAAGCTACAAATGGCGGTCTGTCACCTGATGGTCTTCCGTTTATGCTTACATCTCCAAGGTTATCCCACCTTATTCCTTGGCTACACCGTACTGATGACGACCAACGAGTCAGAAACACGTGTCTACGGTTACTCTACTGCGGGATTACCCACTATTTTCTATGACTAATTTATATATCCGCACTATTTCCACTGTTGTTTAACTTTCTAGGGCTGGTTGGCACGCAGGTTGACAATTTCTTCCTTGTGGCGATGTTGGTTATTGTCCTCAAAACCGAGGATCTTCCAACTGAAGCTACAAATGGCGGTCTGTCACCTGATGGTTTTCCGTTTATGCTTACATCTCCAAGGTTATCCCACCTTATTCCTTGGCTACACCGTACTGATGACAACCAACGAGTCAGAAACACGTGTCTACGGTTACTCTACTGCGGGATCACCCACTATTTTCTATGACTAATTTTCGGCATTAAGTAATGCCGAAAATTCCCACAAAGAAAAATATCATAATTTATATTCTACACGGCAAGGAAAATTATCCACATTATTACATTACATACATACATATATATATATATGTTGTAGTGGTTAAACTAAACTGATGCATATGTGTTAGTCCTCGGAGTAATGTGTTTCTTTTCCTTAAAATCATTAACAATTAAAATAATGCAAGTAATTGTCATCAATTAATTTAAAATGCCGCTAATTCAAGAAATTTCTCACGACATTTAAAATATATACGGCAAAGAAACAGATTATATGTGTTTAATATATACATTAACCACATATAAAATATTAATTGTATATATATATACAGGGTGAGTTTTTTTGAATGTTTAGCATTGGGATCTCAGAAACTACTGGAGATAGAAAAACGCTTAAATGGGGAAAGATGCGCAGTTTTACGAGTTTGACTTAAAACTGCTTTTGTTTCTCCGATAACTTTCATGGCTTACTAGATCAAAGAAAACTAAATTTTACGATTTTCTTTAAACATGCTTAGCATCGTTAATAGTAATTTTAGAGAAAAAGTGTTCAGACAAAAGTTTTAGATAATTTTACGCCAAATAAAACTATGTAGCTATTTTTTTTTTCGTTCACCATTATCGAGTTATGACACAAACTTGTGTTTTTTTAAATGGAAACCATAGTTGGTTTTGACATAATTAAAAAGCTTATTTTTTGCTGATTACAATGATATAGGGTTTGATATGGTTATTTTAAAAAATAATGAGGATATGGACATTTCTATTATTGTTCACTTTATAAGATATAAACTTTTTTAAAAAAAAATGTTTGGTGTTTTGTATTTCAAAAAAAAAGCTTATTTTTTGCTGATTACAATGATATAAGGTTTGATATTGTTATTTTAAAAAATAAAGAGGATATAGACATTTCTATGATCGTTCACTTTATAAGACATAAACTTTTAAAAAGAATGTTTGGTGTTTTGTAATCCAACAAACGAAAAATCTGAGTTACAATAGTATTCGTTGGAGCAGTCGAGATAAATATACTGACATTGCTTTCACGTTGAGTCACAGATGTGAGAGCTGTTAATTTTTACTTTTAAGTCAAGTTAATTGTCAAACATTGACAATTAACTATTAATTAATTTAATTGTAACTTAACTACAAGCGGTGCAAACGGCCGTTAATCATAAGTTTGCATTGGATATGGAATTTTCTAACGTAGAAAAGTGTGATATGGTTGAATGTTACATTCAGTGCCAGAAAAATTCAGCTAGAGCTGCTGAAGTTTATTTTGAAAATTATTTTGATCGACGTCAGCCGTCGCTACCTACTTTTAAGAGATTATGGGATAATTTAGCAGATTATGGTTCGTTCGTTAAACCAAAATCAAAAAATGGGATGGATGAAGATAGAGAAATAAACATATTAGCATGTGTCGCTCAGAATCCATCTACATCGACCCGACAAATTTCAACAGAAATGGGCTCCTCTCAACGCACTATTGTCAGAGTGTTGAAGAAGCATAAAGTTCGACCCTACAAATTATCAGTATCACAAACTTTACATAAAGGTGATAACATCAGACGAATAGCTTTTTGTAGATGGTTTAAAGATCAGTGTCAAAACGATCCACACTTTTCAATGAAAATATTATGGACTGATGAATCTCGTTTCACAAATTGTGGAATGTTTAATAGACACAATGAGCACATATAGTCTCAAACAAATCCACTTCACGTTGAACATAGGAGACCACAAATTAAATTTGGTGTGGTTTTATAGGATCAACTGTTCTTCTTCCTTTTATTTTTGATGGATCACTAGCTGGCAATCTTTATCTTATTTTTTTACAACAAGATTTCGAGGAAATGTTAGATAATTTAAATTTAAGAACCCGAGCAATGGTTTCAACATGACGGAGCGCCTCCGCACAATCAACTGAATGTTAGAAATTATTTAAATTTGAACTTCCCTAATCAATGAATAGGACGAAATGCACCCATTGAATGGCCGGCTAGATCCCCTGATTTATCAGTTTTTGATTTTTTCTTGTGGGGTGTACTAAAGGACACAGTATACAAAAGAACATATGAAACAATCGACGATTTAAGAGAAGCTGTCTTAGTTGCTTTTAATAACATCGATAGGCGTAAAGTACGCAATGCTACAAATTCTGTTGTGAAGAGATGCAATTTGTGTATTAATAATAATGGAGGTATCTTTGAACATTAATAATGTTGTGTGCCCTTAATAAAAGTTCTTATAGTTTTCATTTTATTACTACATAAGATTTCAAAATAAGTTTTCGTTTGGTTTGTATTTAGCAGTTCGAAATTCAATTGTTTTCCATAAAAACCATAAAAATGTCTATATCTTCTTTATTTTTTAAAATAACCATAACAAACCTTATATCATTGTAATCAGCAAAAAATAAGCTTTTTAATGATGTCAAAACCAACTATGGTTTCCATTTAAAAAAACACAAGTTTGTGTCATAACTCGATAATGGTGAACGAAAAAAAAATATTAGCTACATAGTTTTATTTGGCGTAAAATTATCTAAAACTTTTGTCTGAACACTTTTTCTCTAAAATTACTATTAACGATGCTAAGCATGTTTAAAGAAAATCGTAAAATTTAGTTTTCTTTGAATATCTAATAAGCCATGAAAGTTATCGGAGAAACAAAAGCAGTTTTAAATCAAACTCGCAAAACTGCGCATCTTTCCCCATTTAAGCGTTTTTCTATCTCCAGTAGTTTCTGAGATCCCAATGCTAAACATTCAAAAAAACTCACCCTGTATATATATAAATATGAAGAGAAATGTCTTGAATTAGCGGCATTTTAAATTAATTAATAACAATTACTTGCATTATTTTAATAATTAATGAATTTAAGGAAAAGAAACACACCACCCCGAGGACTAACACATATGCATCAGTTTCGTTTTTACCACTACAACGTGAACACTCGTCAGCCCGGTCTGTAATGTGTTCATTTTCCTATCCTCCGAAATTTGTATATATAGTTTCGGAAACGATCTATGCAAGCATGAGAGATAATTTCTTATCATTCTCATTTAATGAAGGAACCATATTAATTACTATGTTTTCCTTCTACGATATTACTGCACATTCGGTGCACTCTGTGTTGGAACACAGAAATCCAAATTTCATTCTGGATAATTACTATTAATATTTTATATGTGATTAATGTATATATTAAACACATATAATCTGTTTCTTTGCCGTATATATTTAAATATGAAGAGAAATGTCTTAAATTAGCGGCATTTTAAATTAATTAATGACAATTACTTGCATTATTTTAATAATTAATGAATTTAAGGAAAAGAAACACCACCCCGAGGACTAACACATATGCATCAGTTTCGTTTTTACCACTACAACGTGAACACTCGTCAGCTCGGTCTGTAATGTGTTCATTTTCCTATCCTCCGAAATTTGTATATATAGTTTCGGAAACGATCTATGCAAGCATGAGAGATAATTTCTTATCATTCTCATTGACGAGTGTTCACGTTGTAGTGGTAAAAACGAAACTGATGCATATGTGTTAGTCCTTGGGGTGGTGTGTTTCTTTTCCTTAAATTCATTAATTATTAAAATAATGCAAGTAATTGTCATTAATTAATTTAAAATGCCGCTAATTCAAGACATTTCTCTTCATATTTAAATATATACGGCAAAGAAACAGATTATATGTGTTTAATATATACATTAATCACATATAAAATATTAATAGTAATTATTCAGAATGAAATTTGGATTTCTGTGTTCCAACACAGAGTGCACTGAATGTGCAGTAATATCGTAGAAGGAAAACATAGTAATTAATATGGTTCCTTCATTAAATGAGAATGATAAGAAATTATCTCTCATGCTTGCATAGATCCGAAACTATATATACAAATTTCGGAGGATAGGAAAATGAACACATTACAGACCGGGCTGACGAGTGTTCACGTTGTAGTGGTAAAAACGAAACTGATGCATATGTGTTAGTCCTCGGGGTGGTGTGTTTCTTTTCCTTAAATTCATTAATTATTAAAATAATGCAAGTAATTGTCATTAATTAATTTAAAATGCCGCTAATTCAAGACATTTCTCTTCATATTTAAATATATACGGCAAAGAAACAGATTATATGTGTTTAATATATACATTAATCACATATAAAATATTAATATATATATATATATATAGTCATAAACAACCAACATCGCCACGAGGAAGACATTGTCAACCTGCGTGCCAACCGACCCTGGAAAGTTAATCAATGGAAATAGTGCGGATTAATAAATTAGTCATGGAAAATAGTGGGTAATTCCGCTGTAGAGCAACCGTAGACACGTGTTTCTGACTCTTGACAATCACGTAATTTCGTACTACATATCCTTCAATTCTTTGTAAAATTCTCTATCTAATGAGCCCAGAAACTTTAAAATCCGTTGAGGCAAACCGAAATTATATCTACTTTTGTACGCAGACATACCCCCCCCCACCCTCCCCTTCGTAGGGGAGTTAGATCAAAAAGCTTCAAATGAAAATTATATAAACGTCTAAAAATGTTGCTAGTAAAAATTGTAATCTACCTTAATCTAGATTTTAATAAAAAATTATCGAATTTTTAATTTATCTTGAGAATTGCGCCCCCTTGCGATCATTCTGGAAACTTAAAAATATTTTTGTTGTAATTCCCGTGGTCCGTTTTATTATCAAGATTTTTTCCGCCAGGTTGTACGATAAACGGTTGCCTAGATATGGCAGGTGCCCGAGCTTAAACAGACACCTGGTATACCGTAGTCGTCAAATTTTAATTTCGGTTTACACTTCTATCCCATGCAGAAGATGACCATATAATATGCAGCGATGCCTGCTTGCTAACAGTGGTGGGAGAGCAACGCAGTGTCGGGGGAACCTCACGCCTTACATTTCATAGGACACGTTTGTCGAGTGTACTGTCTTGGCAGCCTCGCTTATGTTTATCTTTAGTTTATTTCGTCGCCCTCTTTTCCTCTTTCTACTTTCGTATCAGAAATTAAAATATGTCGACTACGGTATATATAGGCCTTCTTTGCAGGCGAAATTGTATAATTTTATGTAGGTATCTTCTTCTCCACGCAATAATTTCTTCTTTTTCTTTTAAGATGTTATTGCGGTTTTTCTTTTAATAACTGTAAGTATGACATCTCTATTAATAATAACAAAGTGCAGGTACGAAAGTTAGATAATTTACCGAAAATTTAGTTCCTTTAATATCATCCTCAATGTCGTTATTTTAAAATTGGGCAGATCTTCTGTTTTATTTACAGCTGTGAAAATTGTTTGCACAATTGGTGGTTCGGTTTAAAAGTAGAATGAATGAACAATTCTTCAAATTCTGTTTTTCATTTCTTCATCAACAGTATCCAAAACACCCCTTTTCCTCTGATCTTTTTTTGGTAGATTAAATTGTTCAGTGTCATACAATTTCAATATATTATAAATATAACAGTGGTAATTCCTGTAAATATGATAGAAATAAAATCAGTTTGTTATAATTTCTTATAACAATAATCGCTTTTGCAGTTGTTTCAACACTGTCAACATTTGATGTACCAACCAGGTACATCAAGACTGGTTTTAAATACATTCAAAACTACGTCTGTATAGAAATCGATAGTATTCAATCTCATATTGTAATTGCATTACATTTTATTGTTATATAGTTAGGCATTTAGACTCTATGATATTTTAATGTACGGCTTACTACCCAGCCTATCTTTATATTTACAACTGCCAATGTAAAATTGTTGTACGAATATAATCTCCCTTTTGAGATCTGATTAGAGTTTCAGTAAAATCGGCAGACTGGAAGTAGTAGTTTACTTCAGCGAAAAAATAGAATTTTGACAATATTTCGTCAACTACTAAATTTAAACAAATTTATAAGGAATTCATGTGTACTTAAAATTGAAATTGTGAACAATTTTATCAAAAAAGTATTTCGAAATTCCTACCGGAAATAGGTCTTTTACTCTTATCGAAAATCAGTTTTTTGCAAATACATTGCATGTCATGCTTTTTAGGCAGGTACATTACGAGTATAAAAGTATTTAGAACTTAATTTTCAATACCTTTTGTATAAAAAAAAATTCAAAATTTGGACCGGAACTAACACATACTCTTACTGAATAACGATTTTTTGCAAATATGTCGTGAATTATGCATTCTATATATATTTATCAAGAGTACAAAAGTATTTAGAGCTGGATTTGGAATATTAATTAATATAAATGAAATTTCAAAAATTGGGCCGGAAGTAGCACTTTTACTCTTAGCGAGTAGCACTTTTTTTTTGAATATTTTACAAACTACCTATGCATTCTATAAAAAATTATTAAGAGAATAGAAGTATGTAGAATATGATTTTGAGAAGTGTTTTGCTGACCTCTTTCTTGGAGGTGAATATTCGACAGCCTACCACGTTTAACTTTGCTAGAGACAAAGAAATTGAAGTAATATTTGAATTATTGTCGAATTCTAACCTAGAAGATAGAAATACTTAAAATTTGTAATATTTCGGATTACTAGTTACTTACGTGCGTATTTAAAAATACTGATCAAAATATCCTAAAGAAAACAGAAAAAATGCGGCCAAAAAGGATTTAAAGGAATCAGAAACGTAAAAGCAAATAAACACCTGTGATACTATTGCAGTTTACCTAATCGCCTAATGTAAACGATATTTTCCGCCAACCGTTTTTATGCACGTTGTGATCACGCACTTTTATTATTGAATCTCTTCGGCGATTCTAGTGTAGTTTAGAAATACGGCGTACAACATTGGCCACGATTGAAAATACAGGCTAGAAAAAGTCGATTATAATAGTACCCACAAATATATGAATTGTACGTTGAAAGGACAGACGTTACAGATTCAAAACAGAAAAGAGTTTAACTTTAGCATCATGCTGGTATAGGTGACAAAATATTTTCTATATATTAACTCTTGCTGAATTGACATCGCAGCAAACAGTAGACCTGTTACGTTACAAAAGACGCTTTGAATAAGTATTTCATGCCACAAAAAAATATAACATATGAAAAGCATAATTATTTTTAGGCAAATGCAGCATAAAGTAGATGAGACGGTTCATCAATATTTAACACGATTAAAGCAGCAAGCTAAGAACTGTGACTTTATAGATATGGCAATGAAATATTGAGTCAGCTGCAGTGGCGGCTCGGGGTGGTTCACATAGGGAGTACATAATTTCAAAATTAAAAAATGAGGTGTGGCCACCACACGACTTTCTTATACGTATGAAAGTGTTACTTCCGTTCCGAATTTTGAAATTTTATTTATACAAAAAATATTCCAAATCCAACTCTAAATACTTTTGTACTCTTCATAAATATATATAGAATGCATAATTTACGACATATTTGCAAAAAATCGTTATTCGGTAAGAGTAAAAGTGTTACTTCCGGTCCGAATTTTGAAATTTTTTTTATACAAAAGATATTTAAAAATACGTTCTAAATACTTTTATACTGATAATTTACCTGCCTAGAAAGCATGACTTGCGTGATATTCGCAAAAAACTGATTTTCGATAAGAGTAAAAGACCTACTTCTGGTCGGAATTTCGAAAAACTTTATTAATACAATTTTTCTCAAATTTAATTTTGAGTACATTTGAATTCCTTATAAATTTGTTTAAACTTAGTAATTGACGAAATATTTGCAAAATTCGATTTTTTCACTGAAGTAAACTACTACTTCCGGTCTGCCGATTTTGCTCAAAATCTAATCAGTTCTCAAGAGGAAGATTATATTCGTAAATACAAAATTTGAAATTGATATCTGTAGCGGTTTGATCGCTATCGTGGTCACACACACAGAGACAGACACACACAGACACACAGACACACACACACAGAAATTTTTTGAAAACCACTTTTTTGGTATCAGGGGACCTCAAAACGTGGACATCTGCAAAAATCTCGAGGTCGAAAATTTTCATCATCACAATACTTCCTTATACTACGTATAAGAAAGTAAAAGTATAATACAAGAACGCTTACCCAATCTTTATAAGTTTCACCGACATACTGTTCCAGACAGGTACTGTTCATTGTACAGTTTGTTTTGAGGGAATAAGAAATATAACACTACAGTTTGATTACATCTGACGATAAACGAAGTCCATTTTGCGTGTCTTTTACTTGCAGAACAGTTCCATCACTTTTTCATTAAAATTTGGGAAATCATTTATAAATTCAATTAAAAACCGGTGCTGCTTCGATGTGATCTCTGAGCGATTTATCTAATTCTGCCGTAAAATTGATCAATTCCCGAAAAATGCCCTTGGTATTCGACGTTTGCCGTTCATCATGACCCCGAAGTGCCAGTTCAAACGCGCCACAAAATCTAATGCAATTTATTATTAAATTTAACACATGCCTATTTTTTGTTACCTGTTCATTGTGTTGTTGAACTGCTTTTCTATATGATGATCTAAAACATTCTGAATGTTATTTTTTCCTGACATTCTTAGACTAAATATATTTTTCAAATGCCCTTCGGAATTTTCCCGTTTCGTAATTTTAGTACTAAGATGAATTAAGTCTTTTATTCCGTTCTTTGACCAAGACGGTTCACCACCAAACAAAAGACACGGAAAACAAAACAAAGTATTTTTACTTTCACACCCACAAATCCAGTCATTTTTCTGATAAATATTCATTTTGAATTTTCTTATAACGTCTTTACCTTTAACAGATTGTTTATTTCCTAAACATAATTGAGGCATCGGCCGTTTAAGATTTTTATTGCGATTTTTTCATCATACGTTAACCGCGAAAACGTGTTATTCTGCATCGCAGACACGAAATTCATCTTACAACAGCGTTGAGCAGACGGGAATCCTGCTCACATGCTATGTATTATACGATATGGAACTAGAACAAAATACAGTTCTCCCCACCTTCAATGTAATGTTTAATGGCTTAACGCAGCAATAGTAGCGCTTTGCACATGGGTATGTTTCTCTCGGTGGAAGGGGTCTTTACATCCGTGCGCTGTTGGTCTTAGTCGTCATTATATCTATGACTACGATCGGTGCATGTAGGTTGTTTCGGGTGCCGTACACGCCACGTTCCTGTTCAATAACAATGAATACGTAATAAATAAATACTTTCACAGTTAGTCGCCGCTTGGTTTGTTTTGTTTCAAAATTCCAGGGGGTGCAATTGCTCACTTGCTCTCATCAAAGAGCCGCCACTGGTCAGCTGATTGTCAAATGTAGGTCAAACATTTTAAGACGTTTAATCGAAACGAGGCTACGCTTACTTAACTGCAGTTGCAAATGTTGTAAGGAGCATGGAAACTGCTGAAGTACAAGTGGGAAAAATTGAAAACGGTATGAGGAGATTAGAAGTGAACAAAGTTTCAAAAAAGAGAAACTCTTAAGTGCTATCGGTGCTGTGAAATAGAACATTTTAGTAGTGACAAATGTTCCGAATGGAAATGTAAGTGTGAGAAATGTGGCAATAAAGAATATACAGCAAGAATGTGCAAGACACGTGACAAAACAGTTAAAGACATAAATGGATAAAATAGTGGTTCCAGTGGTGTAAAAAAAGGGACACAAAGAAACAGGAAAAAATAGTCGGCGAATTTAGAAGTGCAACAGAATGTTTAGAAAATCGTGAAGTAGAATCATTTACATTCTAGATAAATAAAGTAGGTCATTTAAATTTTAATGGTGAAAATGGCGTCATTAATGTATATGTAGGAGGTCTTAATATGAAAATAAAGATAGACACAGGTGCCTATTGTAACGTGTTAGATAAGCGAAAAGGAAACTATCAATTATTGACAAAATAGGCACCAAAATCAAGGTAAATGATAAAATATGGGAAGATGTAGAAGTTTTCGTAATTGAAGGTACTGAAGTTTCTATATTAGGTCGGCACATAGCATTAGGCATGGATGTTCTAAAACTAAAAGTAAATATAAACACATTTCATGTTAATGAAACCCTAAGCTATTTCTAGATGGATTAGAGAAGTTGAAAATTTTTTATTTAGAAATACCTATCGTTAATAATATACCCCTCGTGCAACATCATATACGAATACTCTATCAATTAAAAAGTAAGTTTGATGAGTCAAATCAGAAATTAATAAAAATGGATGTTTAAGGACCGACACCATGGATATCAACGACAGTTTTAGTTCCGAAGAAAAATTTAAATATAAGGTTATGTGGTGATATGACGCTGGCAAGTAAGGCGATAAAGCGAGAAAGATATCAAATACTAACGCAGGAAATGCTACAAGAGCTTAGTGGTTGTTCAATTTTTACCAGGCTTGATATAAAGTGGGCTTTCCATCAAATAGAATTATCGCTAGAATCAAGGCAAATAACTACTTTCAGCACACACTCGTATTTTTAGGTACAAAAGATTAAATTTCGGAATATGTTGTGTTCCAGAAATGTTTCAACGAGTACATAAATATATCATAATTGGAATGTTTTCTTTATAGTATCTAGTTGACAAACAATGTTTTTTTTTAAATGTTTTTTAAGAACTTCAAAAGAGAGACTGTAGCATCTTAAGTTGTCAGTTTGAGAGAAATCTGTTGACGAACATCACGTAGGTACAGTGAACAATAAAAGGCGTTTATGGAATTAAATTCGTGTTATTATTAGAAATAGTGTAGAAACACGGGATGCAACATCTAGTAAAACCTCAACAGTTGCCTTTTTCAGGAAAAGAAATATTATAGATACGAAGGATTACCCATACATCTCCTAGGGGAAATATTTGGAAGTTACTAGATACCAGACAAATTTTTAATTGAAATTTACTGAGAATTACATACAAAGCAATAAACTAAAACAGCAATTGAAGCATTATGCAGTATGTTCACGGTATTCCTAAAATCGTCTCTTTAAACTAATTCAGCCCAACAGATTTTCACAACTTAGCATCTATCACCAAAATGTCCGGGGTCTTCGTAGTAAGACAAATTCTTTGTTCACTTCCAGCTTCTCGTCTCCTCATGGCGTCCTCCTCCTAACTGAAACTTGGCTCCATAGTTCGATTTCAAACAATGAACTTCTTTCTCCCTTGTACTCCATTATTCGATGTGATCGTGATCATGACTCTACTGGCAGGTCTCTTGGGGGTGGCGTTCTGATGGCCTTATCATCTGACGTTGTTTGGGAGATTGTGGATACTACTACATTTAAAACGTCAATGCCTTTGATTGATCTGATTATGGTGAAAATTACTCTTGACACTCATTGTTATTATTTGCTTCTACTCTACATTCCTCCCGACTTAGATGTGGATTCCCTGGAGTACTTTTTGGATTCACTTGAAATTTTCTTACTTGATAGGCAAGTGGTTATTGTGGGTGATTTCAATTTCCCCAACTTTATTTCAGAACCGCTTAGTTATGATCCCAAGTTGCGCTTGTTTTTGTCTTTTATGGAGTCTTTAAATTTTCGCCAATTTAATTCTGTTCTCAATTCTTAACCAAATAAGTTCATGCGGTTTTTGTATACAGCAGAGCGCCATGAATATTCTTTAAGCTGTTGATCGATAGCACTTGTCTGTTATCTGTCATCCACTTTAGTATCAATCCTTCTGTCATTTAATACATACACATTTCGTGACAATTATTTAATTATTAATTTGAATAGTTGAAAATGGAAACGAATAAAACTTTAATTCGTGGTTGTTTACTCTATGAGTACAAACTTGGTACTAAAGCTGCAGTTGCGGCGCGAAAAATATGTACCGCATTCGGAGATGATGTCGTAAGTGATCGAACAGCACAGAAGTGGTTCAAGAAATTTTCTTCGGGAGATTTCAACTTAACCGATGAAGCACGCTCTGGAAGACCGAAGATCATTAACAACGAGGATCTTCAACAGGTTGTGGAGGCAAATTCCAGTACAACGTGCCTAGAGCTTGCAGAAAGGTTCAATGTGAGTGACGAAACCATTCGTTTGCATCTTCATCAGCTAGGAAAGACGTGGAAGTTGAGCAAATGGGTTCCACATGAATTGTCAAATGATAACAAATTAAGTCGTCTTACCATTTGTTCGGCAAACATTTCACGCAACGATAATGAACCATTTCTTGATCGGTTGTTAACCTGCGACGAAAAATGGATATTATACTCAAATTCTAAGCGTTCGTATCATTGGTTGTCGCCTACTGATGCAATACCTCACACTCCCAAGGCTTCCTTGCACCCAAACAAGATTTTATTGTGTGTTTTGTGGACAGCAAATGGAATAGTCCATTATGAGTTTTTGGAAAAGGGCCAAACCATCACTGCGAACTTGTATTGTGAACAACTTCAGCGAGTACAAGCAGCACTCATCCAAAAACAGCCTTCTTTAATCAATCGAAAGAAAGTGATATTCTTACAAGATAACGCCAAACCGCATACTGCAACAGTGACCCGGGAAAAAATTTGTGAACTTGGCTGGGAAATATTGCCACACCCTCCATATTCCCCTGACATTTCGCCAAGTGATTACCATCTTTTTTTGTCCCTTGACAACTGTATGAGACATAGGCAGTTTAAAACTCGAGTTAATGTAATAGACGCAGTCCGTCAATTTTTTGATTCAAAATCCGTAGAGTTCTACAATACCGGCATAAAAAAATTGGTGTCACGTTGGCAAAAGGTCATTGAGTGTGATGGTAATTACTTTGATGAATAATATTGTACTATTGTTTCTTAATAAATATTTATATTTTACCATAAAAAACCGCATGAACTTATTTGGTTACCGATAATAACAGGATATTAGATCTGGTTTTGACTAATTTTTTGAGTGAGATTCAGGTTATGCCTGATCCGCAGCCGCTTCTTCCGGAAGACAATCATCATCCGGCGCTGGATGTTATTGTACCTAATGCGAAGCGACCAAAACAATTCACTTTCCCGTCTAATACCAACAAACGTTACAATTTTCGTATGGCCAACTACATTAAGCTCTACTCAGACTTATCTTCTGCAGATTGGTCCTTTCTGGATGACTGTGTCAACGTCAATACAGCCGTTGATACTTTCTATAATAAAATATATACTATTTTCGACGAGTCTGTTCCTGTCTCTCGTTCGAACTATAAAAGTCAGACGAGAACCAAGGAGGATACTCCTTGGTTCTCGTCTGCCATCAAGAGAAACTTGAAGTTGAAGTTGTACTACCACAGAAAATGGAAGGCTACCCAAAATAATTATTTTAGGCTGGAGTTTCAGAGACTTCGCCGACATGTAAAGGCTGAGATTAAAACTGCGTACGCCTCATACATTCACACCACAGAATCGAACCTAATTAGCGATCCGCGTGCTTTTTGGCAGTTCGCTCGCTCTAAGCAGGGTGTAAGCAGGATTCCTGGTAGGGTGCATGATTCGGGCAATGAGTATGAAGATCCACTTTCTATTGTGAATGCATTTGCTGCTGCTTTCTCTGATACCTTCTCTCCAGAATCACTGAGCTCTGAATTGCCTGATGTAAACTCAAATTTGCCACCGCTGTGCTTGCTCTCTGTTTCGGTAGGTGAGGTGGTCCGTGCAATCAAAAGATTAAGAAATAAATCAACAGCAAGTGAAGATTCTATACCAAGTTTTTTAGTAAGGGATTGCGCTTACATTTTTGCTACGCCCTTATGTAAGATTTTCAATGTGGCTATCAGAATGTCCATCTTTCCCGATGTCTGGAAGATTGCCAGAATTTCGCCAATTTTCAAGAAAGGTGATAGTTCAGACATTCGAAATTACAGGCCTGTAGCAGTTATCTCTACGTTTGCTAAGGTGTTTGAGACGTTGATCTACCAGTGCATCTTCTATGGAGCTAAACCTTTTCTTTCGACTCCACAATACGGATTTATGCCCGGCAGGTCTACCACAACCAATCTAACGCTGATATCCCAGGAAATAGCAAAGAACCTGGATGAGGGTGTCCAGTTGGATGTAATTTATACGGACTTCTCACGTGCGTTTGATTCGATTGATCACCACATTTTATTGGAGAAACTGAGTTTTTTTGGTATTGGCGAGTCATTCCTTGGTTTACTGCGTTCTTATTTGCTGGGTAGGGTGAACTACGTTTATTTTAATGGATACAGGTCTCGTCCTTTTCTCTCTACATTTGGTGTGCCCCAAGGATCGAATTTGGGTCCACTCCTATTCAATATCTATATTGACGACCTCATTAAGTTGATTACTTGTGTTGGCTTACGCAGATGATATTAAAATATACAATACCATACGCTCTTCGTCTGACATTACACTTCTGCAGGACAATCTTAATTACATACAGCAATGGTGTTTGCGCAATAATCTTCTCCTGAATACTGATAAGTGTTTTGTTGTGTCATTCTCAAGGAAGATCTGTAGGGTTGAATCCCAATACGTGATTGATAATGTAAGCATTTCCCGACAGTCAACAATTAAAGATTTGGGTGTAAATTCGATGAGAAATATATACTTTCCAACCATGTCCTATCTATCACGAGTGCAGCCTATAAGTCCCTCGGTTTTATTATTCGGATCTGTAGGGATTTTCATAATATTGATGCAATTAAGACTCTGTACTTTGCTTATGTTGTATCCAAGCTCGAGTACGCAGTTAATGCTTGGTATCCCCTCTACGGTGTGCAGATTGACCTCATAGAATGTGTCCAGCGAAAATTTTTGAAGTACCTCTCATATAGGAGCGACGGGCACAATCCTGCGCGTGGTGTTGATTATGGTGAATTGTTGGAGGCGCACGGCTTCATTTCGTTGGGAGAAACAAGAAAAAGCATAAGTATGTCCTTTGCACTGAACGTCCTCACAAATAGGATTGACTCACCCGACCTTCTCTCCAGGATGGATGTCCATGTACCGCGTCTCCATTCAAGGCATCACCAGCTGGGTCCCGACGGTTCGGACAAATGTTTTATGGAATGCGTCTCTGGTACACGCAGCGAGAAATTTCAATTTTACTTTCTTATACGTAGTATAAGGAAGTATTGTGATGATGAAAATTTTCGACCTGGAGATTTTTGCAGATGTCCACGTTTTGATGTCCCCTGATACCGAAAAAGTGGTTTTTAAAAAATGTCTGTGTGTCTCTCTCTCTGTGTGTGTCTCTCTCTCTCTCTCTGTGTGTGACCACGATAGCGGTCAAACCACTATAGGTATCAATTCCAAATTTTATATTTACGAATATAATCTCCCTCTTGAGATCTGATTAGATTTTCAGTAAAATCGGCAGACCGGAAGTAGTAGTTTACTTCAGTGAAAAAATCGAATTTCGCCAATTATTCGTCAACTACTAAGTTTAAACAAATTTATAAAGAATTCATATGTACTTAAAATTAAGTTTGAGACAAATTGTCTTAAAAAAGTTTTTCGAAATTCCAACCGGAAGTAGGTCTTTTACTCTTATCGAAAATCAGTTTTTTGCGAATATCTCGCAAGTCATGCTTTTTAGAGAAGTATGTTCCGAGTATAAAAGTATTTAAAACATAATTTTCAATATCTTTTGTATAAAAAAAATTTCAAAATTCAGACCGGAAGTACCACTTTTACTCTTATCGAATAGCGATTTTTTGCAAATATGTCGTAAATTATGCATTCTATATATATTTATCAAGAGTACACAAGTATTTAGAACTGAATTTTCAATATTTTTTGTATATATGAAATTTCAAAATTCGGACAGGAAATAGCACTTTTACTCTTAGCGAGTAGCACTTTTTTAATAATATCTTGCAAAGTATGCAGTATGCATTCTATAGCGATTTATTAAGAGAATGAAAGTACTTAGAATAGGATTTTGAATAAGTTTTGTATAAAAAAAATCTTAAAATTGTATAGTTTGAAACGCTCATACGTATAAGAAAGTCGTGTGGTGGCCACACCTCATTTTTTTTAATGTAGTTGCCTTAGCTTCTATGCATTTGTACTTACAATAGTTAATTTTGTACCCTTTGTGGATGTAATCTGTTGGGTATTTAATAAATATTATTATTATTATTATTATTGAGTTTTATGTTAGCATCATGATTTCTACACTAATCTATATTGCACTTATACGACAGCAATGGTTGGTGCGTGGGACATTGTAATGCGATAGCAATGTATAGGAGTGCTTCATGCATTTTCGATTGCATAGAGTGTATGTATTGGGAACAATCGAATTGTCAACAACACACACATCAGCCCCCAATATAATACGAAGCAGATTCAAGTGAGTAGTAAAAACTTTCCAAAAATCATCAAGCATCAGTCTTATGCCGAGGCACCAACGCCAATTATGGAAAAGCTATTGAATATGTCTCCATTGAACAGTTTTGGTATGCTGACCAGGGGAAAAGACGCATTTAAATCTCTAATAGACTACGCACTTATACTCTTTAGATAATGTTGTGGTCTGTACTTTCTCTGTGATTATTAGTCCACTGCATGGGTTAGTACTAATCTAACCACTGAATAATCACAGGTGATCCAATGTAAATAAGATTATTAGTGCAACTTCGTAGTCTAATATAATCACTGAATAATCACAGGTGATCCGATATCAATAAGATTAAATTATGGAGAATGTTTTTATTTTTAGTCAGATCGACACCAAACTTCACAGGAACACGCTCCAGACTATGCTAGAGTTTTCCTGAAACTTTCATGAAAATTGGTTCAGCGGTTTCGGAGTCTATAGGGAACATACACACTCCGCCACACACACACACACATCCAATTTTATATATAAAGAAGAAGAAGATAAATAATGAAGATAAATAGGTACGAGGCTACATCAAATTTAAACGGGACTGGTTTTTTGTCAAGTCAGAGCTTTGTTCTACATTGTTTACAAAAACATATTATTTTTCCACATAACCTCCCGCCCTGGTAACGGATTTTTCTTTCTGCTTTCAAGGGTCCAAAAAGATGAAAACCACAAGGCGACAAGTCTGTACTGTAGGGAGGATGCTGCAATGCTTCCCAGCCCAGGCTGTCTAATTTTTAGCTTGTGACGTTTGCTGAATTAGGCCTGGAATTGTCATGCCGAAGCACTGTTAAGGCTGGACGCCCGCTTCAAGCTGAGTTCGATTTGAAATGGGCGTACCACTGCTTTTCGTGCAAATGTAAATAAAAGACAAATGTTTAAGGGTCCGCCTGCTCTGTCTTATGCTGAGGAAAAAGATAGAGAAAAGAACTTGTCACCTAATCTAATCTGCCTGTAATTTATGGCTGCGTTATGGTCTCAGATAATCGCCGGTTGGCCCACATGTTTGGCAATCGGGAAGCAACCGCCCCTAAATTATACAATCTATATTTTCTCAAACACACAAAAAAAGTGAAGCTGAATATGTAAAATCACCTGCCGGATTCAAATTTTGAGTTGGAAAATAAAATCGAAATCGCAAAAAGGTCGAAAAATCGGTTTTTTGTGTAAATTTTAAAATTTTCATTTTCTTCAATTATTAATCCTTATCTCGTGATATCTCAGCAATGCAGAGAGCTAGGGATCTGTTTTTTTAAGGTTATACCCTAAAGTATTTGGATAATACTAGTGTTTTCGATTTTTCTTTATGGTGTGTAAATTTTATAAAAAAAAAAAGTTTTAGTAGACCACCAATTTGTGTAAGATATTTTTCAGCTATCGAGTAACTAATCTTATTTTTCAGAATTTACCCATATATATGTGAAACAAAATAAAGCCAACATTCCAAAATTATTTTTGTGCAAGAAATAAATTTCTAGATCGTTTCAGAAGCAAATTATTGCGAGTCAAATATAATAATTATACTCCCTGCCCGCAAGCCGTGTGAGTCCTAGCATGCGCTTCTAGCAGGTATAGCGGTAGGGACGGGAAGAGATATTGCTTTTACTTTCTGATACGTAGTATAAGGAAGTATTGTGACGCTGACACTGTATATCTACACAATATTGTAAAGAAAATATCAACGGTTTCGATAAAATAATGTCCGAGTAACGATTACTTTCTTAACATACACCGATCTCAGAAGTATTTTACAAACTGCGTAGAAACTGGCCGAAATGGTAGGCGGAGCTACCTCTCGACACAATGTGCGAGCGTACCACATATTCTATTTGATTTCAGTGAATTTCGCCCAAATTTCAAAATTTTGTTTTCCGTTTCGTGACCTTATTTTTAAAAATTAAGAAAAAATAAAATTTATGTATTGCTGTTGAGTGTTACATAATTTTAAATAAAGGCGTTTTTTGAAATTTTTTACATTTTTATTTTTATTTAGGGCCCTTTGGACAATTTCGAAGAAATTACGATTTATCCATTGAAAGGCATTTTTTTCTTAAATTAGCGTGTAAATTCGGTAAGGTTTTCATGAAAAATACGATTAGGAAATGGGAAAAACAATTTCGAGGCCGGGCGTATAGCCTTAACAGATTTTGTCTTCCATTTTCGTCGAAAGGACAGCTTTGTGGCATTCAGAAGTTTGCAATAATATTCGGCATTAATTTTGCGTCGATCACGGAGAAAATCCACGTGAACAGCGCCAAGCCAAATAAAGGAAAATGCCGTAACTTTTCCAGCTAACAACCATGTCTTCACTTTCACCGAAACCCATTCACCGCTCTTTCTCTCTTCGACTCGGGAGTGTAATGATTCACTGAAGTTTTGTCGCACGATTTTCTTGCCGGAATCGATTCAAGAGACGCTGATAAACCACTAGCCGCTGCATGCAGTTTCTGTTCATCCAACAATAGCCGCGGAATCCATCTTGCAGGCACTTTGTGAAATCCCAAGTCGATGTACTGACCACTCACGTAACTAATGAATGCTAAGTTCCTCGGCAATATTTCAGAGCATTATGCGCCTATCGTCCTCCATGAGTTGTCGAACCGCTTCGATATTGGCTTTGGTCGGGCTTGCTCTCGGGCGGCCATTTAGGCTCTGATTCTCAACGTTTTCACGCCCTTCAGAAAATTTCTTCGTCCATGCAAATACACAGGGTCGTGAGACAGTGTTGTCGTCAAACTGTACTTGTAATGTGAGCAAAATTTCCGTTGGTTTCACACCCTCCTTGGCTAAAAACGTTGTATAAGAAAGTATTGTGATGAATAAAGTTTTCGAGCTCGAGATTTGTGCAGATTTCCACGTTTTGAAGTCCCCTGATACCGGAAAAGTGGTTTTTACAAACACGTCTGTGTGTGTCGGTGTCTGTTGGTGTGTGACCACGATAGCTGCCAAATGGTTACAGGTAACAATACCAAACTTTATATTTAACTTACTAATATCTAATGTATTAAAAAATTATTTTTATAAAGATTTTATAAATAAAACTTTTTCGAAATTCCTGATAAATCTTTGGTCTTATGGAAAAACGGTTTTTTGCAAATATCTCGCAAATTATGCATGCTGTACATATTTATTGTAGTGCAAAAATATTTATAGCTAGATTTGAAACAATCTCTGTATAAAAGAAATATTAAAATTCGGACCGGAAGTAACGGTTTTTCTCAGAGGTTTATTTTATTAAGGAGTACAGAATTTTAAGTTTAATTTGGAACAACTTCTGTATACATATTTCGAAATGTACATACGCATAAGAAAGTCGTGTGGTGCCCACACCTCATTTTCTTCATAGTTAAGCCCTGCTTTATCTTTTACAAAGAGTTGGTTATTCTAAATAGAGAAGAATGACCACAGGTGTATTTTGATGTATATATAGAAGGTTCACAACTGGTTTCTATGGGTTTTGTACCTGTTAAATGAGTTGAGTTAGTAAGTATTTTTGAATTTTTAAAATTTACCATTACTTATTTAATATAGCTTAAACAATATTTTTATTTTTATTTGAGCAGTATTTTAATAGATTATTTACAGACATGTCTGTTAAGATAATTTCTTTAAGTTATTTCACATTTAGTTGAATAGAAAATAATCTTCTAACTTCTTGCAGCATTCTACTAATTGGCAATAACTTTTGGATCGTTCAGGATAGTATAGACAGGATACTATAGAACATTTTCTAAGTAGCTTTTAACTCTATTATTTGTTGCTATTTCGATAGCGTTCTTCTTTGTTGCTGTAACGGATGCGCCGTACATTGTAGTTGTTTGTAGATGGAAATGGGTAAATATACAGTGTTGGTTCACTATAATGATCTGCAACAACAGAAACAAGTAGAAAGGTTATTCCTTCGTAAATATCAAAAAGTATTCTTATAGCTCATATCTGATCTTCTCTGTTGTGCCAATATTCGCATTTTGAATGTCAAACTTTGTATTTCGTCTGATATTGCTTATTCTCGTATTTGCAATTGATAACACTTTGGTTAGTTTCTTAATAACCTGGTTCTATTTGAATAGAAAATAAAAATCAGATTGATAAATTGAAGACGGATGTTATAGGCTGCAGATATGCAATGCCATTATACCAATCAAAGACGAAGCTAGAAGTCTGGGATTGTTTTTGGACAACTCATTTAGATATAATACACAAATGAAACACTACATACAGAAAGCTTATGCTAACATAAAGCTCATTTATTCTCACAGACACTACTTGTTTAAATATATGAAGTCTTTGTTATGTGAGGCACTTGTGCTTTCACAATTTTCCTACTGTGCTCTAGTGTATGGACCATGCTTAACACAAGACTTGAGTAACCGTATACAGCGGGTTCAGAAATCTTGTCTAAGATTAATATTTGGAATACGCAAATTTAACAGAATCTCGCACAAACTATCTGAATTAAAATGGCTCAATATGCATAACCGCAGACACTTGCAATCTTCCAAGTTGTATGCAACAGGCAACAGTTAATAGCAAGCAACCTGCATATCTTTCGAACTAATATCATTTCGCACAGATGTGCACCACTTAAACTTGAGATTTTCTCGAGGTGCCATTACGCCGCCCGCGCATAGGACGGCGTTGTGTGAACGTGGCTTTTCATGCCAAGTTACCAGGGTGTACAATTCAATACCGGTGGACATCAGGGATAGCTCATTTAGTACATTTGCCGCTCGATATCGCGCATACCTATTTGATATACAAGATAAGTAATCTCCCGATGATTTGTTTTTCATTTATTTTTCTTCTTCTTCTTTCATTTTCTATTTTGGATGGATATTGATCAGATTTTACAAATGTATAGGTTTTGGATACGATATGTATGTTTTAATTTATTTTGGTTTTCTTATTGCGCATCACATTAGGTTAAGTTACTTTAAGTTAGAATTAGGCAAAAACATTATTATTTTTTTATTGGTAGATTTTCTTTGTGTTTCAGGGTGATAGTGGAAGATCACGGGTTAATATCTAAAACCTTGAACAATCACCCTGTGATTTTTTGTTCTACATATATATCTTATGTTTGTGATATTATGCATTGTACCGAGAACTGAAATAAAGCATATTATTATTATTATTATATTGATTTGGGTTCGTTTCCTACATTCTCTTTTCATACACTTGCCAAATTTTTCTTGTATTCACCTTTTTTATTCTCGTTTCCTACACATTTATTTGTTATTGAAGTAATTTGTTAATAGTGTTTTCGATTCTATTATCCAAATAGATATATTTCCTTGACCTCTTTGATGTATTCATCATTATCTGATCCTGTTGAATGATAATGAAATGCGCTAGGGCCGTGCATATCCTGAGATCTTGTCTTACTTCTTTTATATCTCTGTATTTTGCCACAAGTACAGGGTTATGGATTTTCCTCCTAAGTACTTGGTTAAAATGAACATTGCAAGCCTTTACTTCAACTTCTAGAAATAAGAAAAACGTTTATGGCGGCTTTTTCAAAATCTACGTGAAACTTTTTTGGTTTGAATTCAGTGACGTATTCCTTTAAGCTTATAAAGAGTTTTACTTATTTCTTTTTTTGTCTGGTAAGAATGCATAAAAACAACCGAGGAAAAAACAACACGGTACTACCTATATCCAAACTGCCGTGAGGTAGGACGTAAGGGGGTGGCGCCATATGCGCTTATGTAAATTTCGCCGATGTAAGGTATTCGTTAAAATAAAACAAACAACAGAAATTTTTGTTTTTCTTATTATGTTTTTGCATTAAATTGAATACAAAGGATTAATTAAGGCTTTGTTGGGAGTACTTTCTTATAATTAAAATTATTTACTCCTACATTTCACTCTCAGAGTTGGCAAAATTTACAACTTTATAACACAGTTTCAGAAACTTTATTTTAAAAACTAATTCCAGTCGAGCATGCATTGAGCCTTTGTTTATTTGTGTTTTAAATTTCGTTTTGATATTTCGTAAATAAAAGCGGTACTATTGTTTTAACGAAACCTTGTAAGGTCCAGAATTTACATTAGCGCTTATGGCACCACCCTATTACGTCCTACCTCACGGCAGTTAGTCGGCACCTCTGCGTAAGCCCCCTTAAATGTTCCATCAGCAAAAATAATTTTGCTTTGTCTGAATATGAAATTAACGGCTTAACTAGTAATTTCGAAGTTTAAATTCTCGTAGGCAAAAATATCTATAATTGCGCGTGCACAATATGAGCGTACGAAACGGGCATTCATTAGGTTAAATTTTTACTGAATGTACGAAACGAGAACAAAAAAGGTTAACGCAGGGAAAATTTGGCAAGCGTACGAAAAGGAAAAATACTCTGAATATTGTTTCGTTTGATATTTCTTGTTAGTTGTAGTAAGTAATTATTTCAATTATTTCTACTATTTCAGTCTAAATTTCGTATACTATAATGTTTTCCACTAAATTGTTCAATATTGTGTTTCTTTGTCTGCGATATCCATTTTAAATAATACACATAGGCAAAACTAATATTCAGTTTTTATAGTACACAATTAATTACACTTAAATTTCGTAAACTATGGGCAACCATAACCTATAGGAAATGGTTATAATTAATAAAAGTCTTAGTTCCGTTTTGTATATGTTTATTCATCAACAGTATTATATTGACCATAGATAATCTTAATGTATTTAGTTTGGCTGTAGCGCCTTCTAGCTGTTGGTTGGAAAACTATTTGAACAAACGCATGTACTACCCCATATTTAAAAATGCTATTTAAAATTATATTGTTATTGAATTTTATAATTAGTTATAATTAGCTTTATTTGTAAATAGCGTAAGCAGAATATTATAGGATATTTCTATATATTGGAAACATACTGTACGGAGTCCTATTTTTTTTTTTTTATTGTAACAAATAAAATTAATATTGTCCTTACTCCTGATTTAAAAATGTTATGTGCAAACTTCAATTTACTCTCCTGACAAAACAATAAAACTGACTTAGGATGAAAATAACGCAATATCATTTACATCCTTATATTGTTTTCTTAAAAATAAAAGAATTGAGGTCCAGTACACAGACGGAGTCCTGACCGATGGGAAGAGCCTCGACCTATAAGTCGTGCTGATTTATAGGTCATTGTGTGACAGAGAAAGTATTCGGAAAAAAGAAATGATAACATTTGTTCATCATCGCATACATTAGCCGGACGAACGAGTAAATGCAGATAAGAAATTGTAATATACTGAAAAGAGATACATGTATGTGTAACGCTTGACAATTTTTCCAGACTGCTCGTGCTTATCATAATATTATAAGGATCCACTGCGCATCTTGTGGGAGGGCATCTCTCAGTCTGCGAGCTGTACTTATTTTAACTTATATTTTACTTTTTTTTAAACTTTCTTTTACAAGATAGGTACAAATTATCGGGAAATATTTGCGTAACTTTCCAATTCAGTACATAGTTAGCACCTTTAAAATAATTTTGTATTAATAACAATATAAACTTACGTATTACAACCAATTTAATTTTCTTTCATGTTCACTACATTTGCTTTCCAAATTAAATGTATTAGCACAAGTCAACATTATCACTAGAGATCGACGCGACATTAATAAAATTATGTACGTTCTGAATTTTAAGAACTGAACTTAAAATCTTGAAGAGATCTTAAAAGGTTGCAAAATTAGGACGTAATTTTCTTGAATGTACCCCTAACTGCCGATCCCTAATTATCACACTTCATATACTTTTTCTTGTAATTAATATATGACAATAGGTGAGTCGCTGTCCTTTTGGCTGTCTCCCGGGATTTCTAAATTGCAATTTAAATAATGAGGTGTGGCCACTACACGACTTTTTTATACGTATGGGCATTTCAAATTATACAAAAGTTGTTCTGAACTGTTTTAAATACTCTTATCTTCTTAGTAAAATAAACCTGTGAGGAAGGGGGGTATTACTTCAAGTCCAAATTTTAAACAAATTTTGTACAAAAATTATTCTAAATCCTATTATAAGTTTTTCTACTCTCTCAATAAATCTCTATAGAATGCAGAGAGTGCTACTCGCTAAGAGTAAAAGTGTTATATCCGGTCCGAATTTTGAAGTTTCATTTATACCAAAAATATTCCAAATCCAACTCTAAATACTTTTGTGCTCTCGATAAATATATATAGAATGCATAATTTACGCCATATTTGCAAAAAATCGTTATTCGATAAAAGTCTCACTTCCGGTCGGAATTTTGATTTTTTTTTTTATACAAAAGATACATACGTATTGATAATCAAGCTTTAAAGTACTTTCATACACGTAATGGATCAGCCTAGAAATCATGACTTGCGAAATATTTGCAAAAAGCTGATTTTCGATAAGAGCAAAAGACTCGAAATAAAATTCTTTTCAAATTTAATTTTGAGTATGTTTGTATTCTTTATAAATTTGTTTAAACTTAGTAGTTGACGAAATATTGGCAAAATTAGATTTTCTCACTGAAGAAAACTAATACTTCCGGTCTACCGATTTTACTGAAAATGTAATTAGATCTCAAGAGGGAGATTATCAGTGGCGGCTGGTGAGTACGTTTTGGCTGGGCACGTAGACAGAACTTATTCGTTTATTATCGGTGATCTACTCGGCATCTGGGAGTATATCACCGATAATAAACGAGTCAGTCTTGTCTATGTACGTGCCCAGCCAAAACGTATTCACCAGCCGCCACTGGAGATTATACCCGTAAATATAAAATTTGGATTTGATAGCTATAGCCGTTTGACCGCCATCGTGGTCATAAACACAGAGAGAGAGAGAGAGAGAGAGAGAGAGAGAGAGAGAGAGAGAGAGAGAGAGAGAGAGAGAGAGAGAGAGAAGACATTTTTTAAAAACCACTTTTGTCATCACACTACTTTCTTATACTATGTATGAGAAAGTAAAATATGGAATTCCAACCATCTATCGAAAGAATTTCGTTTGCGCATGCTTCATATATGAGCGTATACTAAGAAGGAACAATCAGGGCCGTTCCGTGCGGAGGACAGAACGTGTACTTGCCGGCACAGCAAAATCAGGGGGGCGGCACGGAAGAAGAAAAAAACAATTATTGAGGGCAATTTGCACGGGGCACCAAAAGGGTTATATAGGAACGGCATTGGGAACAATTTTTGAAGAGGCTTTTTTATCCTGTAATGCAAAATGTCTAGCACAAACTGTGTGAGTTACATACTGTAGTAGGTAACAATGAATTTATCCTGACACGCAAACACTCCACAAAAATTAGTTTTGTTCACTTAGTTGAAATACTTTTATTAACACTGTTATGTATAATGTGGTTGTCGTACATCACTTACAATAAGAAAAAGTATATAATTTGTATATGAAACCACTAAATTCTTCATACAACACTAAATAATTAAACTGAAAATTAAAAGGACATTGTAATGCACCTGTATATTTCAAAATGCAAACTTGTCGATAGCAGCGCACCAAGTATTTGGCCAGAAAACTAAAAAAACGACGTGCCAATTAGAACCGATATTTCCTACACTATATTACACCCCATAAGATATTAGGTTTTCACAAAGTTAAGCCGTGCTTTATCTTACACAAAGAATTGTCTATTCTAAATAGAGATGAAGGACCACACGTGTGTATGAACACTTCAGCAAAAGGTTTAAATATAGATATTATATATACAGATCCAGACATAAGAATAATATAGGAATTTGCTATCAAAAACTGTTAAATACCTATTACATACTAGAGCCACCTATGGGAGGGCAAACCAGTTATAGTATACCCTTTCTCTTATTTGCTTTTATTTGTATAAAGTACTTTAAAGTAGTATAATACAGACATATTTCTGTTCCTATGCGAAGTGTAACATTAATTTAATATTTATAAGAAATATTTTCATTGTTTTAAAATACTGTAGGTATAACTTATTAGGTAGCCCAAAACGACATGATATTTAGACGGAAGAAACTTGTTAAACTTAAAATGCGTATAAATAAAAGATTTTTCGTCAAACTATACATAGTCAAGCGCTTATATATATATATAAGTATCACGTTTCACAGTCTATTATCATTCATCACAAAAATGTTGAAGTTTCATAATGGGTCGCCCAAGCAGGCGTCAAGCTGTCTAGATCTCAAGGGCAAATCATTACTACTACAACTCGGGCACATCCAAACAAAGAACCTGCCTGGGCTATATGATATAGCCCGGCTGTAATATACAATGTTCTATATACTGCATAGATACATATATGTATATATTGTACCTATATATACTTCACGTTGCTGTTCTTTCCTACAAAGAGGCAGTTTCACTGATTAAATTTATTCAACTGGCCACTTCGTTTTAAAACTGCGATTCTGTTGAAAAACTTGTAGCAATATTTCTGTTGTTGATACGGAAACAGAATATTGAAGTGGATACAAAAGGAATATACCTGAAACTGGATTTGGAATATATTTTCTTGGTATTGAATTTCCAAACTTTGTATCTAATTTATTGTGGTGTATACACAAATGAGTTGTAATATATTTATAACATATATTATTAATGCCCACCTTTCTAAACGTTAAATAAATATAAACAGCGTCTGAATTTTATATATATATTTCTATTTCAGTAGTAAGGATTTTTTTCTTAGTCGTATTAAAATTTTATATTATTTAGTTTCCTTTTATGCTATATGCTGTTAAAAATAAAAAAAATGTACCTTGTGATGAAAACAATAAAAAATTGTACAAACGTTAATAAAAAAGAAACCAAAGAATACAACATTTTAATACGGCTAAGAAAAAAATATAGCAAGGACATTTACATTACTATTGAAATTGAAAAATATATCTACCATGGATGAAAGTTTGGTTCATGCACCCATTAAAGATCAGCCAATGGAAATAAACGAAACAACCTTCAAGAATATCAGAAACAACCTCAGGAAACTGGAAAACATGAAACACAGAATAATTTTCTATCTAGGCTATATGCTGTTGAAAATAAAAAAATGTAGTTTCTAATGAAGACAATTAAAATTTTGTCAAAACGTTAATAATAAACTATTATTTACCATATACCTAATAAAAGCCGCATTCCGAGCAAAAGGAACCAAATAATATATAGCATGTGTAAAATCATATTGTGGATAGGACATATGTATACTATGTAACCGGCAACAATGCGCAGGTCGTGCCAGCAGTAAAGTACGATTTATGATTTGTACCATGCTACGATTATTCAGTTGCTTACAGTTAGCCGACGGATGAACATGTATTTATCTAAGTATCACACGCTTCGTAAATACATATTTACCAAATGAGAATTCAAAATACTTCTGGAAGTTTTATTATATTGCGTATACAACGCAATTATGGATGATTATAAAACTGTTCTGGAACGGTATCATGAAAACGAAAACAAATACTTCGTAATTTATAATTCAAATAATAATTTACATTCGAATTAGATTTTTATAAAAAATGAATTTGAATCATTGCATATTTTTTATTTACTTAGTAAATTTATAGAATAATTTACTAAGAATTAATGTTTAACTAGAATTTCTACATTTATTTTCCTACTCCGTTGTATACGCAATATAATAAAACTCGCAGAAGTACTTTGAATTCTTATTTGGTAAATATGTATTTATGAAGAGTGTGATGCATGCTTAGATAAATACATGTTCATCCGTCGGCTACTGTAAGCAACTGAAATGCTATCTTTAATCGTACTTTACTACTGGCACGACCTGCGCATTGTTGCCGGTATGCATAGTATACATATGTCCTATCCCCAATATGACTTTACACATGCTGTATATATGTAAATTTTAATTAGAAAAATAATAATATATATATATTTATATATATATATATATATATATATATATATATATATATATATATATAAAGAAGGAGAATAATAACGGGTAAATCCCGGTGTAGAGCAACCGTAGGCACGTGTTTCTGACTATTGGTCGTCATCAGTACGCAAATTTAGTGTTTTCTTAAGTTTTAAAATGTAATTATAGTTCACTTCATTAGTATTTTATTATTATTTCTTTCTAATTAAATTTTCAACTAATAAAAGTTCTATAACATATTAGGAGATTAAAGCTCGCATAATTGTTTTATGTTTTGGAATAAAAGTAGATGTTATCTTACTAAAATCTTGCTAAAGTATACTCCACTTGACAAATTTAATACAATTAATACATTTACTATGTATTTTGCAAAATGGAAATGTTGTCATTCTTGGCTTAGCGACCATTTATTGATTTATTACCATTATTCAATACTTAACATGGTAAAATAAGTCATATTTAAAAATGTTTCGACAACTGTATATTGTCTTCCTCAGTTTGTACATACACAACATATTAAAATTCATTTTAGTTTGTTTTAATACACACACATGCATTATGTCATTATGTTTCTAAATTGTGCACAAAAGGAACTTCATTGTTTTACATTATCAGACTGTATACTATGTATCTTTATGATTTTTAGGAGAAATTATAAAGATAAGAAAATGGGTCTCTGTCTGGTATTTAAATTATACCTACATATAATTAAAGTATAATTCAAGTGCATTCTTGAAAGTCTAATTTAATGTCTGCAAATATTTGAAATAAGTTTCAATTGCCTCTCCCTGATTATATTTCAACGCCTCTATTTACATATCTATCAAAAGCAGCGCACAGTTAAAGGGTTATCCTAGATATAGATGGCACGGATAATTAAATGATTGAAACGAGGTATTTTGTATCAGTCAACCGCACACTATTTGCTAATTGCTAACAATCAATTACGCTTATTGTGTGATGACACCGTGCAAACTATTGTATTCATTGTCTAAATAGGCATGTGTATAAATATTATAATATATTTCTGTTTACACAAAACGTAATGTTAAAAGTAAAAATGCATTACATTGTTTTATTCGATTTGAGGAAATTAAAAACTAGCGTGCTTATCGACTTTGTATCTGCGTATTCTGTTCCTCTTCTACTTGAATATAGAGGATTTGTTTCTTCTTCATATTTTTAGATTGTTTTGTAATTACCATTTTATTAGTGTTATTACTGATAATTCCTTGTCTTCTGGTATACTTTGTTTTCCAGTTTTTATTTATAATATGCTATTCTCTAGTTTCTTAATCATTTCTTCTACTTCGTCTATATGTATGTTATCGGATTTGTAGAACTAATAAACCAAATTTGCTATAGCATCGTTTTTTGTTTCTTCTACTACGCCAGGATGTTTATGTCATAATAATACAATTTCTTTATTTCTTAATTAATACATAACAGAGTATAGTAAAGTAAACTAAAAGAAATGAATCAAATTTACAAAAAATAATTAATGAGTTCTTGTACATAATAGCAATAATTTGACAAATATAGTTCTTCAATTTTATTTTAAAAACTTATAAGGCACGGTGTTCTGATTCCTTCTTCTTGCTCATAAGGATGTTTCCTCCTTTTTCTTTAATTTGTTGTATCGTTTTTTTAAACACGCTATAAAAAAATGTTTAGCTTTTTCTTTGCTTTCTTTTTTTGTTTGATATTTTCCATCGTTAGCAAAATGTATTTCTAATCCTTAGCTTTAACCATCTCAACCATGCCTTTTGAAAAAATCTCCTTTGTTTATAATTGTTATAATTTTCGGTAGTTTAGTTTTTCATGTATTTCTTGTACCTCTTTCTTTATCGCATTGATGGTTTCTTTTACTTTATTATATCATCAACTACTTTTCTATTTCGATGAACCACAGAAAAATTACCCCTTTTTTTTTCGAAAATCGAAAATCTGGCGGTTGTTCAAGGTTTGTCCTAAATTGCTCCAAAGTATTTCCAAAAAGCAACCTGGAACAGCTATTTGAATATTGATTTTCGAAAGAGACCCTTTTTAGCTAGCGCAAAATCGTTTTTCGCTCTTTTGTCAGCCCATTACGATTTTTTCTTCGATATACTTGGAAATAATTTAGAACAAACCTAGGATAAGCTGTAGCATCCATAAGAAATTCGATTTTCGAGAAGAGAGGTCTAACTTGACACTTTCGAATTTCGTTTTTTTTCAATATCATTTGATATATAAGAGATACGGTTTTGACGTAGGTATTATAACGATGTTTAGAACAAACCTATAACAACCTGGAACAACCGTCAAAATTTTAATTTTTGCAAAAATGGGATCCGATTTTATACTTTTGGATTTCTTTTTCCCCATTTTCTCGACTAATTTTGATTTTGTTTTTTGAAATACTATAATATGTGGAACAACTTAAGGCAGTCGCTAGAACATCGATTTTTAAAACAGGGGGCTGGGAAAACCCCGTTTTTTTCGCTCATCTCGGTCAATGATTTTTTTTGCGATTCTTTAGAACAATGCTTAGAACAACTAGAACAACCTGGTGCAACCTTTACAATTCAATTTTCGAAAAAAGTGAGATTGGGTGAAAATGTATTAACTATTTCGGCCACTTTTAACTTGTTCTAGAAATACTTTGCAACAATTTAGAACAAACCTAGAACATCCCGGAACAACTGTCAGATTTTCGATTTTCGAAAAAGGGGGACTAACTTTACACACCTATAGTAATCGTTCGTAACACACGTACAGGGCTTCTTCTTTTTCCTTGCTTATTGTACAGTCTACTTCGACATATTTATCTCTTATTTCTCTTTAGTGAAATTTATATGCATCTTTTGGGCTTATTCTCTAGGTCTTTATTACGAAAATAATTAGCAGTTACAAAGTAAATATGGTTTAACATTATTAGTTTACATAATAATAATAACATTAGACTATTTCAGAATGGGTAGAAAAAAAATAAAGCTAATTGTTTTACAATTGCATGTACCATATTTTGCAAATATTCGCTCGTGCTACTATCGCAAAACTTTAAAATAAATGATATTATTGGTATTAAATAGAATGTCATTAACCCTTTCAGCCCTGAATTTTTAAAAGCTAATGAAAAATTTTTTTGGTGGTTGCTACTACTTACATATTGCTGTGGTATTTTCTTGAAAGTAAATGAATAAATAAATAAAAGAAACAAACAAATAAAAATCAAGGAAAATAAAATATTATTATGTTTATTTTAAGTAAAAATAATTTTACATATTCAATATAAATTACAATTTTATATATTTCAATATAATAAATATTTTATTAAATAAAATACAGAATAAACTCACTAATTAAGGTAAATGTATGTAGTTTTAATTATATTTTTAGTGCTTACTAAAAATTTCATAGCTATGCAATAGTATGCACATCAATGCAATATGGGTTGCATACCCGTAAAAATAATAGCACAATTAAAAGGAATGTAAGAATTAAAAAAATATTAACCTCAACTTAAATAAATTAGTACACAGGAATTAAATATCTATAAAACAATATTCAAACACTGACCTCCGTTTAATAAAAAAGGATATATAAGAATTTAAAGCATTATTATTAGTGGTCAATAGAAAGTAGGTCAACCAGGTAATACATTCTTCTAACAGCAATTATAGTTCAGAAATAGGAATTATCACAAAGAATATAAATAGTATAACCACCAACAGTGTCAAGAAGAAATGTTATGTATCACTATACACGTTTTACTTATATTTTCTGTATTAAATATTATTGAGTGTACGTAAAGAGGCACGATTTGTTTATCTTCCTCTATACACAAATATATTCTAAGAAAGACCCAGCTAAAACCAAAAATACAATATTAAACAAAGGTCTATATACATGAATAAATAAATATATACCATTTATTTCACGATCACAAGATCAATTGTATTCTTTTCTGTATGGGACAAGAAATGCACGCAAAGGTATATGATTTATCTGTTTTCGATATACATCAATGCATCCAGAATATAAATATTGTGGTCTAGTTCACCATTGAAAGTAAAACATTATGCTGGCTATGCAAATTCACTGATGTTCACAAAATAAAAGGACATTGTAGAATGTACATCTAAATATGCGATGGTACATAATTTTATCCACGTATAAATGACATTCCAGGCTAAAATAAATAAATAAAGCATTAGTCAGTACATAATATAAGACAATAAAAGAATACTTACCAACGAATGAAATCATTCAAAATGTCCATGGAATAAAAATAAAAAGATATGTAAAATAATAACAACAACAAACATGGTGGAAACAAGGTCACGTGATTGCATAATTTCGATAGTTACCGAAATTAACACGGAGGGCGTGACAGACGAAAATTCAAACGAAACGCACGATTTAAAAACAAAATAAGCCGCGAGTCAAATGTTTATCCCTATAAAAAGCGGGACAGAAGCGAAAAGCAGTCAGTCGATAAGTGGTCCGGATTCTCTTAAAAACTCAAAAGAAAATAGTGAAACCAGTGCGCCGAAGGAATAAAGGGTCTAAAGGCATAAACGCCTTAAGATTCAAACACCGTGGTCGCAAGAGGCGACAATGATAAGTGCGTTCGAAATACACGAAGAGACGCCAAGGAACGCGATTGGATCGCAGAAAGAACCCACAATAATAAATTCAAATAAAATGGAGGGATTGAAATACCAGGAGGAATTTGATATGCTATATAACGAAGAAAAGTGAGTACAAGCACAATAAATAAACTTCATCTTGCAATTCTAAAGTAAATAAATAAAAAAGCCTTCATGACTGCTCTATATATATATTAGTAAATTTCGCCGGATAGCAATAAATTTTTAGAATATTATTTAAACAATTAAAAATAAATTCTTCTTTGAATACGTCCTTGGGTCGACGTGTGAATCTTGGCTCGAGACGGTTCAACGGGGTATAGGTAAACTCTCCGGATAGCAATAAAATTTTAGAATATTATTTAAACAATTAAAATAAATTCTTCTTTGAATACGTCCTTGGGTCGACGTGTGAATCTTGGCTCGAGACGGTTCAACGGGGTATAGGTAAACTCTCCGGATAGCAATAAAAATTTTAGAATATTATTTAAACAATTAAAATAAATTCTTCTTTGAATACGTCCTTGGGTCGACGTGTGAATCTTGGCTCGAGACGTTTTCAACGAGGTATTGGTAAACTCTCCGGATAGCAATAAAAATTTAGAATATTATTTAAACAATTGAAAATAAATTCTTCTTTGAATACGTCCTTGGGTCGACGTGTGAATCTTGGCTCGAGACGTTTTCAACGAGGTATTGGTAAATTCTCCGGATGGCAATGAAAATTTTGAACGTTATATAAACAATTTAAAACAAACTCTTCTTTGAGTAAGCTCTGGATTGACGTGTGAATCTTGGTTCAGAGCGACTTAACGAGGTGCTAACGCTTTTATAGGATAGCAGTAATCTTCGAAACATGAGCATACATGAAGGACTAGAGCAGTAAATTTTATTTTTATTCATCATTAACAATTTTGTAAAAATTAAGGATTGCAAAGTGCTTGTACCGCGGATGAAAGAGACTGGATATGACAATGAATTAAATAATGTATTGTATTGCATAGTTATGATATTCAATAATGTTTTTGTAAATATTTATATATAAAATAAAATAAGTTGTGCTGACATTCTATATCTATTTATTTATACCCATCCCAGGAGAATCTAAGGAAAGTAAACATCACAATCACAGCTAGAACTCACAATAAGTATAAGACTGTGACACATCATCCGATATAAAAAATATAATTAATTCACACTTAGACCCTGAGATCAATAAAAAAATATATTAATTTATTAACTCAATTTTGGTCATCAACCAATATAGAAGAAGTCACAGCAATATGTTGTTAAGAACATATAAACGACATTTTATACATATAGCTTCGCTATAAAAAAAATTAGAACTTGGTGGCAAATGCCACCATTAGGTCTAGGAGGAAAACAGGAGGTGCAATTTGAATCAATATAATTTATTGTTTTATGTGGTATTTTTTAAAGCAGTTTCTTTGTTTACTAAGACATAAATAAATATTACATTTTTCACAAGCTGTTCTTGACCTGCCACTACAGTTTTCTAATTTACATCTTTGCTGGTGACCTTCTGTTGGCACTGGCCAGTGTCCACAATTGTCATATCTGATGTTTGAAACTCGTGCTTTCGCAACATGAAGCTTCTTACGTAGCAAAAGCGGAGAATTTTCTCTTGAAGGCCTACCTCTTTTTGGGGTTTGGGTAGTGGGGATTCCTGCAAAAGCAAGTGCTTCAGCAACATCTAGCGTAAATTCTAGCAAATCTTTTGTCTTTTCCTTCGGCAAACCTATTGCATTAGCCTGTTTTCTATATTCCAGCCATGAGTTACATACAGCAAGATTGAAATAATGAAACATAACTCCGAGTGTCCACTTTTTCGATCTAATGAAAGTTCTGTATAAAGAAAGCAAAAAGTCACACTTATCTACACCTCCCATAGATGCATTGTACATTCTAACGATTGCCGAATGCTCTATCTGTACGTATTTTTTTTCTTTCTTGTCCCACCTTTTTGCTTCATCTCTTGGGCTAACAGCGATAAAATTCGAAGCCAAAGTCACTGGTTTATTATCAAACCACCTCACAATTACTATATTGTTGTCGGACACTACGTAATCATAGGACCCTCGACCCATTATTTTCATTTGTTTTTCGGTTTTTATGGGACATTTTTCAAGTCTGATGGCACGTATTGTTCCAGCTGCATATATCCCTTTTTTGTACAATTCTTCTAAAAGAGATATAGAATTGAAATAGTTATCAAAAAAAAGTTTATGACCTGAATTTTCAGGAATTCTAACGGCTAAATGAAGAACTAGAGAACATGTAATGCTGGGACTGCTAGTTTTAGCTTCTTCAGTGAGTGTGGTGGAGCCTTGGTAAACCAAAAAGCGGGATATTATGGCGACTCACCACATAGCATGAATACTTTTATGCCCCAGGGTGTGGGCTTTCCTCTGATGTATTGCTTTATATTGAGTTGTCCCTTGAAAGGGATCATGGATTCATCGATACATAGGTTCTCTTCTAGGGCCAGTTCTTCACATCTGGATTCAAATGCTTGAATAAGTGGACGGACTTTCCATAGGCGATCGTGTTGTTGCACCTGATGTGGATCATTTCCATCAGTAATATGTAAATTGTTTCTCAAACTTTCAAACCGGTTTCTTGTAATCCCAATGTCTCTAACAAGAGCAATTTGAGTAGATGATTTCCAATAGAGTCTTAGTCTAGGGTAATTTAGTACTCCCATTATGAGATGTAAAGCTACCAGTTTTCTAATTTCGTATTCACTTGTATTTACTGACTTGCCATTAGTTGACAATGAATACATGTTTGTTTTCTCAGCTAATTCGGAAAAAATAAGACGAGGGAAATATTTACAAAATATAACGTAAGGTGATTCCGGCTCATCATCAGTTATAGAGCTGTCAGATTGCTGAAAACTAGTCAATAGTGGTGGTATAAATTCTGTTCTTTTCCAGCTTGCAGCTAGTCTTTTTTTATTGTCACTTTTTCTTTCTATGTAATAAATATTTGGAGGTATATTTTCTTCATCACTTTCATCTTCAGATGCAGACTCAGTCTCGATTTCGTCACTATTTTCTGGGTTATAATCATCATCTTCAAATGAACAATCATTGTCAAAATTTTCAATGTCTGATTCATCTAGTTGGGATATTGTAGTCAAAGTTTTGTTCAGTGGGATCTGCTTTGAATTACCATAAAATCTAATCGTCGGTATTTCCAAATCTGAAAGAAACATCATATCAAGAACTAAAATTGATGCCTGGCGGTGGCATTTGCGTACACACTTTTTTAGGGTTCAATAAATCAATGGCAATAATAAATTTTGAACAAATATTGTAAACTAAGGAACTTTGGCAACCTTATGATACTATCTGCTAAAATACATTTATAAACAGAGCAATGATTGCAATAATATTTACTGATTTTGTAACACTTACCAGCACAAGAATCACTTATGTCAGCATCCATCTTGAATATCTGTATAAACCATAGAGAACACTTATGAAATAAAACTTCTGGGCACAGAAATCGAAACTGTATAAGTGATGCCACCTAGTCCATGAATGTCGAACTAAATAAAACAGTTTACAGGTACGTAGGCCTTGAATTTGATGGTGGCATTTGCCACCATTAGGGCCGAAAGGGTTAACACTACAGTAGACGCTCACAAATTAGAACCACTTTGTTCCTTGGGCAATTCTAATTCCCGAATTGTTCTAATTTTCGAACGTTTTTTTTAATTTACCCAAAAAAGCTAAAAATAACAGACGATAAAAAATAATTAATTAGTGACAAAAGTTTTTTTATTAGTTTTTACTTGTACATACATAATCTATAATGTGATTTTTTTTTTGTTTTGGTTTTATAACATTAGAAAGAACAATGTCGTTACGGAAAAGGACAATTGATTGGGCATGTGCTTGGAGAAACTCCCTATTTTTGCACTATTTTATCAAGTTATTAACGCTTTCAATGGCAGTAGAAAAAGAAATTATTAGTGTGTCATTCATAACTACGTCGTAGCTGGCTACTTGGAGCATCATCATCGCTATTGAGTTCATCTTCAAATTCGTTTTTAACATCTTCATCCCATTCTTCGATTTCGAATACACCAATGGAATTCTTTAGTTGAATTTCTTCTAAAAGACTCCTTCCTTCCTTTCGAAACTTCATACCATACTTGATTTTTTGAAGTAACTGTGCTAATGAAAATTCATCGTTGCTGTCGTATTAAACAGAGTCCCAATTTAACAATTTGGACCAAGAATTCTTTAGTACGCTTTGTGGTAACTCATCCCAAGCTTGCTTCAAAAAAATATTCCATTGCCAAATGAATGGCATTTCAAAGCAGTATTTATTTCACCACTTCAGTTATTATTTATGCAAGAATTTTGCTGTTTTAAGTTGCTATCTGTATTGGATTTTGATTCATTGGTTGCACGGCTGCTGTCACATTTGGTGGAAAGAAATATGCAACTATTCATGATGAATAATCCGCGAAGTCATCCAAGCATTTTTTGAAAAATTGTAATTAAGCGGGTATTAAATCAAACTTACTCCCACCGTTCGCCATCTAATTTGGCGTTTACTGTATGTTTGCGCGTATTAAATATTCACATTCGAATGACCAAATATTTGTATGAGTACGGCAATAAGCACGCTAAGGAAACGCCCCACCAACAGCTACTCGTATAATTCGGCAATTCCCTTTTCTATTTTCCTTCAACACACAAAAAAAAAAAAACGCCTCGGAATTAGAACTTAAAAGTTCTAATTTTAGAGCCTTCCATGCATTCAAATTTCAGGTTATAATTTCCCGAAGGTTCGAATCTGCGAGTTCTAATTTGTGAACGTCTACTCTATTAAGAATTTCAATTGATCTACAGAAGAACACTATATGGTTTGAAAGATATCACTGACTATGTTTCGACAACAAACACACAATTTTTTACTAAGTTTATTGCTTTGACAAAATCATTACATTTTGGTTTGTTTATTTTAACATTTGCCCACGTATAATAGGATCAACATTATTTCAATGTAAATATAAATACGTTTTCTGAGTGTATTTGGTGGTTGTTTATCACTAAAACACGACGATGGGAAAGTGGCACACGAAAAATCAAAGGATCCGACAATACTGTCGCTTGTCTATGGTCGATGTTCTTTGCTATAACTTTGTAATTATTTAAAAATTTCGATATGAAAGTTTTACAATATACTTTTAAAATGCTTTACTTTAGAAATATGTAAGAAAAGAAATGATTTTTTGAAGCCAATACTTCGAGGAATACGAAGTTTAGGGGATAACTTCCTATTCCGCCCGTATTCAAAAATAATTCGTTCTAGTGAGGATAGTCGAGAGGCCTTTCTTTAAAGATTAAATTAACACATATAGAAGGAAGTTCATAATAGAATTAAATTATTTCATTTATATTCATTGTAAAACAAAATTAATGATATAATGTCAACCGAATCATTTTCGACGTTTAAAATATAAAAAGGTTATGTATCGTATTACTAAAACCATTAAGATAATTATCCAGGTGTTTCCTATTTAATTACATAGAAAATGAATTGAGAAGGCAGGATAGATTAAAGATTATAGTAGCTAATCCTGTCAAGAAAATTTAAAATATATGCAAATTTTCAATTTGGAATTTGAGAGGAAAAAAGTAAAGCCCCGTCTAACAATGTGGAGACAGTTCGATATGCGGATATATACATAATATGAAAAGAAACAATAGGTTCTATATCGAATTAATTCTGTCACAGGATTTAAGAATTTACGAGATGAAAATCTGCGATCCGAATAATCTAAATGGAATTGAAACCAGTGTCAATCCGTAACATTATCTCACTTCAGTCGCCTCCCCTCTTTGTAAAGTTAAAAAAGTATTTGGCGTTGGGCTGTGACAGATTACTATAGGGCTTAATGTCAACATCATGATTCGAATTACACCATGGGTTAACCCAACTCTGGGGTGAGTTACTACATCTCCTTTCAACGTTCTTGCTTTTTACATACATATATCATTAAATTTGGATATATGGATGTATGCATAAATGTAAGCAGGTGGCTTTTTAACGCCAGATCTTTTTTATTTTATTTCCAGAGAACAAAAACGTATTTGAAATTGAATGCAGAATTCGTTTTATACAAGTATTATTTATTACATTTCAACATCAACATACAGTAGAACGCATGAAACAATCCACTTTACTCATAAACGCAAAATAATGTATTTCCAGTTTTATACATAACAAGGAAAATTATTAAATGGGGAAGTGGATGAATGTCTATTTTACTTTTAGCTAAATTTTCACAAAACGCATTTTAGGCATTTCTCAGCGAATTTTTTATTATTAGACTAAGAAGCTTGAATATATTTTGAATAAATGTTCTAAATGGAAACATAATAATACATATATTGCACACACGCAGTAAAAAAGGTATACGGAAGTACAACATACGGACAAAAAAAACAGAAAACATACGCCCTTGGTGGAGTGAAGAAATTAAGACTGCAGTAAAAGAAAAGAGAAAATGCTGGAAAAAATATCTGGAAACCGGTAACAATACTGGCCATGAAGAATACAGGAAGGAAATATCACGATCAAGTTAAAGTATTGAATAAAGTAGCAAAACAAGAATATTGGACTGACTTTAGAACGAAAATGGAAGAACAAGGAATAGAAAATTCGAATCTGTTATATAGAACCTTGAAAACCTTGCGTAAATCAGCTGGAACACACCTCCAATATATAAGAAAAAAAGAAAGACGTGTTCTAACCTCGGAACAGTATATAAGGGATAGATAGTATAACTATTTTTGCGATTTGTTTGAAGGCGAAACAGTCGAAGAAGTCGACATAGAGGAACTTTCGCCTGAAGAAACGGAAGACGCCAACAACACACATACAATTGACCGAGATTACAGTAGCAGTGGAAAAGCTAAAACCACGAAGGCAGCCGATTATGACAAAGTCAGAAATGCTGAAATAAATGGGAGTTAATGCTACACGAGTATTACTTAGATTAATAAACTTGGCATAGAAAGGAAAACAATTTCCGAGGACTGGAAAATAGCAATTATCATCCCCTTAAAATAAAAAAGTTGACAATACGACATGTTCCAATTACAGAGATATCTCTTTGTTATCAGTAGCTGGAAAGATATACGAGCGGATAATAGAGAAGCGATTAAAAGCAAATTTAGACTCAAACTTCCAAGAAAATCAGGCAGGTTTCACGCCATGCAAGAGCTCGCAGCACTGGATACTCTGTTTAAGGCAGTTCAAGGCAAATTTTGGCCAGAATTCTAGGTGGTAATGGCAAAATGTACCTATGTGCAATTGACCTAGAAAATTGATACACTTCCGAGACATAGGATATGGTCATTGCTGGAAAGAGAGAGGTTGAAAAAGAACTACTAAACGCAGGCAAAAGTATATACACCCACACGAGCTACATAATGAGAACTTAAAGCGGATATACAAGAAGCTTTATCACCCTTAAAGGAGTAAGACAGGGCGGAATTCTGGGTCCCCTTCTCTTCATAACTGTTATGGACGATATTGCGAGAAATGCCAATAACGTAACAATGGGTATTTATGTAGACCCCAAAAACCTCAAGCCTATAATAGCAAAGGAATTCTTGTATGCCGACGTCTTGATAGTTGCAGCTCCTAATAAAAATGTCCCGGAAAGAAATATACAAATATAGTAATCATGATAATAATAATAAATCGTCTCTATTTGGCGGAGTGCATCTAAAGCTGTTCAACTCAACCGTCGCCAAACATGGCATGAAACTTTAAAAAACTTTGGAATGAATATTAATAAAAAACAAAATGGAAGAATTGACAGACTCGACAGAAGAAGAAAAATTAAATATAACAATACATGGTTATCCAATAAGAGAAAACTTAAAATATCTTGAAACCATAATCAACCACAAATGTGATATAGAGGCAGATGTGAATAATAGGATAAAAATTGTAAACCGTTTATATCATGTATTGAAGTACATATTTTAAGTAAGAAAGAGGTCAGCTGGGAAACGAAAGCAAAGATTTACAAGACAATATTTCTTCCGACACTATGCTACGGCAGCGGTATTGACCAAGAGGCTGAAATCAAGAATCACTGCAGCTGAAATGAGGATTTTAGAGAATATATGGTATTACCAGACTGGATAGAAATGAGAAGATACGAGAAAAACTAGGTGTGATATCTGCAATAGGAAAAATCCAGGAAAAAGAACTTAGTTGGTTTGGACACCTCACACGAATGAGCAACACGAACCCTGTTAAAGAAATATGAGAGGCCGGCTGGAACAAGAAAAGAAACAGAGGTAGACCAAGAAGAGTATGGAATCAGGGGATAGGGCAGCTTGTGGCGGACTGGGGAAGCACCTAGAACGATGTTCGAAAAATATCCAAAGATAGGGCAAGATGGAGAAAATTCTGCAAACAGAACGCCTCGACTCCTAACGGCAGAGAAGGATACAGATAATCATATTGCACACAACCACAGCCGTTTTTACTTACAAGCCATGAGTTAAATTTGGCAACACCGCCTAGTTGCCTTCAAGTGGGTCTACTCGTGGACTTTAGCAGGTGCTGAAAGTGAGATAGATTAACCGCGTACCTAATCTAAAATAGGTTTTTTGGTAGGTAATTCTTTCTTTAAATTTAGGTAGGTAGGTATAATGTGGCGAAGAAAGGATGTATAAAAGGGAAACGTATAAAAAACATTATTAATATTTCAACATTTTTAATAATATTCGCTAATTGTTCAAAGTGATAATTTTCTCGTTTGACCACTTTTTTTGGCGACATACACTATTTTTATTTCTGCTATAATTATTTAACACTATATTGCTCATTGGTGTTCCACATTCACATACAACATTAAAATCAATATAAAAGTTATCAGACTTTATACACTTTTAATTACTAATGAGGTTAATATCTTTTGATGATTATTTTTGCTCAAGAATTGTTTTTCAATTTTTATATTTTTTGTTATAAAAGCAAATATTGCACATAAGTGAAAATACAAATAACCTACTTCATCAGTTGCCGCACAAAGTCCGCCTCTCTGCAGATAACCACAATAAGCATCACCAAACAAAGCACCATTACTCTTCACTGCCAAATTTGTACTATTCACACACTTAATTTAAATTTTAATTGAATAAACAGCATAACCACTATGTAATATTAATATTCAGCGTATATACATAAATCACTGCATAAACTACCTAGATATATCTTGCTAACAAATTTTGTAATTGAGACCAACCAGTCAACTTACGGGTTTCAGGTAACACCCACATAAGATTATTTGATGCTAATTCGGTATTATTAACGTAAACTGTACATATACACTATTTATTAATAACGATACTTGAAACCATTTTTACACTTTCACCTTCCTTGTCTTTATATGACTCAAACCGTTGAATTTCACCTTCATCAAACAGCAAACCACTGAATTCCCTGTGGTGACGAAATTTTCTCTATTAATTGCTCGTAACCACTTTTTACGTAAGTAATTTTCCTTTGAAAATGAAAAGGTTGTTTGTAGATCTTCCTGTTCAAGTGTATGTTGTAGTTCGATTTACACAATGAGAAACAGCACAATCATGGCATCTAAAACATCACATAGTTATAAAAAAATGAACAAAACTAGTAAATGTATATTGTTCTTACCTTCTGCAAATGTATTTGTTAATCAAACTTATAAACAGCAAACAAATGATTGCAAGAACGTGTTGACACTTTGAGGTTATCTTTAATACTGTTATCGGCCACATTTACGAAAATATGAATTGTTTACCCATAGGTACTTCCCGAGATTGATTTTAACTTTGTAAATACTTCTTCTCAAATGTTTTTGATTCAAACTCACGTAAACTTTAGCTAATAAACGTGACATGCATATCATATGCACATGGTCTCGTGAAAATTACATAGAATGAGAACCACACGGGCAGTTGCCAAATCTCCAACTTCATGGCTTGTAAGTAGAGACGGCTGTGACACAACACATTCTTCCATGCAATCCAGTTCAACAAATGCAAACATATACAGGTTGAGTCATCTTCATGGGAAAGGTAGATTGTGACTTTATGTGAAAAGATATTTTGAGCCGTTTTTTTTCTATGATAGCCGCTTTTAAAATTATTTTGTTTTATACAGAGTGTTCCATAAATTGATGGCTGCCCACAGTTATAGTTTTTTAAAAAGAACACGATATATATTATTACACTTTTGTATTCCGCATATAATTCTTGGTCAATAAGTTATAAAATAGTAAAGGCAAAAGTTTAAGGTTTTCGACTTATTACCATTTTTCTGAAAAATTCAATGTTTTTATAAAATTATATTTCTCGAAAACGACGTATTAGATAGACACAATTTTTGGTAGCGTTGTTTATAATAAAAAGTCCTAATACAAACTATTTTATTTTTTGCAATTACTAATTGAGTTTGCAGAAAACTGGATTAAAATTACACGACACATTTTTGTCTAAAGTGAATTTTTTCAATGGCATATCTGTTCATTTTTGAATTGCTTACTACATTTCGCACCAAAAAACATGTAAGGCGTTATTATTTTAAAAGTGGTCATTACTGAGCTATTGTCGTTTTTTGATATAATTTTGCCACCCTGAGGAAGCTCGTGAAAAATCTAAATGAGAGGTAGTGTCATTATTCGATCGTTGTTTTAGGGAACAACTTCGACCCACTCTATCCTCCATCATCGACCGTCAATTGTTTTTACCAAGAGTTGAGTAGTTGTACAGAAAAATATATAAAGATCCTAGCCCAATGAATTTAGACTTATAGGACGATCGATTTGCGAAGCAAAATACTTGCCTCTGCTTACGGCCAGCTGGTAGCAATTCAAACTTCATTCTTGAAACTTCTTGTTTCCAAGGCAAACAATGTGATAACGGTAAAAAATATGAAATAATTTAAATATAACACAGAAATTATAAGTAAAGTTATAAATTCCTTACATTCACGCAGGAATACTTTAAAAAGATTTAAATCTGATTTAAAGACGATAAGATTCAGAAAGGCTAACATAACGAACTAGAAATATACAAATATACACCAAAATCAACAATGAGGAAACAAATGGTAATCGATTATATCTGCCTGTAAAATGTGAAAATTATGGAGGGCAGGAAACGTACGAATTAGTTTACATGATTTCCGGGGCTCATATCTATTTGGTTGTACTACAGTAATTTAATTATTTTTCTTATAAGAAACACGATTGCTGTATTATTTTAAATTCCACTGTATGAAGAGAGTGCTTTTCTCACCCTGAAAATATGGCGAATATTGACAAAAAAGGGAAGAACAGAAGAGATTAAAAAGATGAGTAACTTCACATATAGGAGTTTGTGACGGCCACCCTAGAAAGCACGTGTCAACAGCAGACATTTATTATTACAGAGGGATTTGTTATTTTCTGAAACAATCATCTCGTGTTTACTTATCTGTATTAGTCTCCTTCTTTTTCTTTGCTTGTTTTTTTTTGTATTGTATGTATTGGCAGATATATAAATCATACAACGTGAAAATAAGCTCAAAATATTCAAAGAAGATTAAGTCGTTCAGAATGCATTCTTAAAAAACAAATTTTTAAAATAATTAGTCTCAATAATTTCTAGAAATACGATAATTAGATGTTGCCATTTGGTGTAGTTTGTTTGTTTTGTTTACAAAGTTCTTCATTTATGGTATACACAAAACTTTTGCATCTCCATTAAAAAATTTTGTTTTTGAAAAAAGTAAAACGGGGATAATGTCAACATATGAGTTTATATCTAAAGTAGAATATTCTGAAGCCACACTATTTTTAATGTGTTAGTGAGACGAAAATTTTCAACAGACCATCAGAGAATGCATACAAAACTTGTTTTAATTACTTGGTAGTATTGATACTTTATATGTTTTAGTTATAGGGTTACATACACTGCTCAAAACAATTACAAAAAGCAGTTAATGAAACACCTACAAATATAATTATAAAATAATTTTAACAATTCTTAAACAAGAAACTGAATATACACACGTCTTATGCAATAAGAGGCGTACACAGGGTAAAAAAGTGCTTTTCTACCCGTTCTGGGTTACTACTTAAGAGCTCACCTATGTGCTTAACCGTTTGTGGATTGACGGGACTTGAAAGTCCTAATGAATTTAAGGCCCTTGTCTAATAATATTTATTTGAAATATGGCTTCCTACTTTGACGATACTGCAACTTACAATACATCAAGTTCCTTCCGATTCTATAAATTTGACATTCGGTATCAATGGGTTCCAAAACCTACAATCACGTTGTGTTCGTTTCCAGTACCTTAATTTTGTAAAATATGTAATTTGGCTAATCTAATTTGTAATTTGTATTTTTTTATTATTTATCTGTATCCTCTTTTGCCGTTAGGCGTCGAGGCGATCTGCTTTGCAGAATTCTTTCCATCCTATCCTATCCCTAGTCATTTCTTGAGCTTCCCTCCAGGTACTTCCCCGGTCCGTCAGCAGCTGCGCTATCCCCTGATTCCATATTCTTCTTGGTCTACCTCTGTTTCTCCTCTTGTTCCAGCCGGCCTCCCATATTTCTTTTACAGGGTTCGTGTTACTCATTCGTGTAAGGTGCCCAAACCAACTAAGTTGTTTTTCCTGGATTTTTTCTATTGCTGATGTTACACCTAGTTTTTCTCGTATCTTCTCATTTCTGATTCTATCCAATCTGGTAACACCAACTATTCTCCTTAAAATCCTCATTTCGGTCGCTGTTATTCTTGATTTCAGCCTCTTAGTCAATACCCATGACTCGCTGCCGTAGCATAGTGTCGGAAGAAATATTGTTTTGTAAATCTTTGTCTTGGTTTCCCTGCTGACCTCTCTCTTACTTAAAAATATGTACTTCAGTGCATGATATAAATAGTTTACAATTTTGATTCTATTATTCACATCTGCCTCTACATCTCCTTTGTGGTTGATTATGTAATTTGTATAAAATGTAATTTCATCACAATCTTTCAGAACTGCTTCAGAAAGTGGCATTTTATATGCTGAACTCAAGAGTTCTGTCAATGCCAAAAAAGTTTTGTTTTATTTTCTTGGCGGAAAGCAGAATTTTGGAACGACAAGGAATTATTAGTTGCCGTCCTTGTAAATTTACGATTAGATAATTCTATAATTACCGATGATGAACTTGATAAAGATTTTGATCATTTCGGGGCATCTTAAGTAAATGAGATTGTGGTAAAATGGAAGTGAAATTCATGTGGTAGAAGTTGAGCAAAGCATCGTCAATGAGATAGAAACTGATTCAATTACGGAATCAGATGAAGAACAAGAAACCAGTAAATCTCGAACACAAAAGAAAGCTAAACGGGTAAAAGAAAATAACAAATAAAAACAGAAAAGTCTAGAAAATGGATGACAAAAGATGTCAGTACCTCATTACCAAGTTACGTCATCGACGAAAATATAACGGAAGAACCTTTTAAAAATTGCATTACATATTCAAACCTTTTCTTGATGGTTTTCGGACCTAATATTCTAAAAGATATCTTTACCAATCGAATTTATAAGGTACCCAAAGATACAAAGCAATGAATTTAAATACGTCTAAACAAAACACAAAATGCAGATATAGAGAAATTTTAAATGGATAGAGGGGTCTATTGAAAATTCTATTCAATACTGCATGTCAATATGCAAGCAGAAAAAAAAGCCATTCGGTACAAGACTCGGGAAAAATATTGCATACACTGATGATGCGGCACTACTAACCTAGAATAATTGTAAACATGTTAGAAGAAATAGGGGAGAAGAAAAATAGAATAGGTTGAAAATAAACTTAAGAAAGGCCAATATACTGAGATTTGGGATATCATTGAAAAATAAAGAGATTCAGATCGGTGAATATATAATTGAAGTATTCGACAGAAGTATCTTGAAATAATAAGAACAAGAGATGAGATAGACAAACAAACTAAAGAACAAAAAATGATGGCAAATAGAGTATTCTATGCAACTGAAAAGCTACTGGTATGTAGAAGTCACAACCAAACACACAAAAATGAAAATCTATGAAAGACGTTGATATAAACAGCCATGACTATAAGAATAACAAAAAAGCAATAAGAGAGTCTGATAATACAAAAAAAAACATGTCCTAACAATTATATTGTTATTGAAGAAAATCAGTAAGAGAATACAAATGAAGAAATGAGTAACTAAATCTAAAGAGACACAATAAGCAAAATAAAAGAATGAATAATATAATAGTTGGGTTATGTAGATCAGAAGCAAGTACTTACTCGACCATGGAATAGAGACCATGTACTAAGAAAAGAAAATATAAACAAATTTAAAATTCTGTTACATTTATTAATATGTTATACACACCAGATAAATCCAAATGATTAACAAATCAGATCTGGTTAGAATTTTAAGACAGTCTATCATTTTAATTGCATTTTGTCGCAAGCTTTTATGCAGAAAGAGAAAATCATGTAGCGAGAACTCATATTAAGAGTTGTTCAGTTTTAATAATAGCGATTAAGATGACGGCACCAACACGTGACTAGTTCATTTGTCTAGGGTTAGAAACACGGGGTGTTTGTTATTCGACACCCAGAAACGTGCTGGATGTTTTCATTTCATTTGTATTTCACCACAAAAGATTTTATTTATTATAGTGATCAGACGGAACTGATATACAGGCGATTCGTAATGTGTAGCATGTAGTAATCTCTTTCCATTCCGGAGGAACAATTGATTACCGACAGCGAGCCAAGAGCGGCATCCTAATCCTCTACAAATCTGATTGCAATCAAGACAGACGAAAAGAAAATAACTGTTGATTAGATCGGAATTTTTACGCTATTCGCCTAGCCAAAAATCATAAGATTAGATGTAATAAACTTCGCCAAGTTATTGGAGCCGTTAGCTTCACCTAAATCGGCTTGTACGTTTGCCAATTTTCGTAAAGCTAATAGTTTAAAAGTAATTGTATCTTCTTGATAGCTCCTATAAAATACCCGAGTTTGTTTAAGGAAAATTATTTTTCTACAAATTAAATATGCAACAAAAATTATTTAAATGATTACTTCGATACTATGAAAGCACATGAGTGATAAACTGTTATTTATATTATAATATATATGTATAAGAAATATATACCATTAAAAAAAACTGCCATCGTGACGTAGAGGCTTTATTGATACATTATAGTAAACTAATAACAAAATGACAAATAGGAAAGCAGACTGCCATTTGTAGCGTTAGCTAGAAGATCCTCAAATTATTGGGGAAAACATCCAACATCACCACATGGTAGACAATGCCGACCTTAAATGACACAAGCGACAAAGTACAGAAAGATGATAAAGCGGAATTGTGTAAATTAACAATTAAAATGGAAACATTTAGGTGAAGTGCAGCCACAGACATGTGTTTCCCACTATTTAGTTACCGTCAGTACGGTAAGGCTAAGAAAGTGTATGTTGATTAAATGATATAGATCGATAGCGAAACATTTTTAATACTACAATTGTATGTAATCATGATCTCTGCAATATAAATATATATTTTTTATATAGAGTGTTCGGCAACGACGAACCAACACAAGCTTGTTTTTAAATAGAATGCTACACATTTTATGATATACCTTCAAGAGTTAATGAAACAGACATCTTTTATTAGTCGATTTTCAACAGTTTCTGAGAGATATCAATTTTTTGTAAAAAATTGTACAATTTTTGAAAAATTGCTATGAAATAACAATTAATAATGAAAGATCTCAATTAGTAGAGATATCATTTCAGTACGTGAATTGAATATTCAATTCTACAATTCAAGGCATGTTGTTTAGAATTACATAGCATTTGCTAAAGTTAAAAACTTAATAAAAAAATAAATTAAATACCTATATTTACATTATTTAAAAATACCTACCTTCTTGCGTTTGCAGGCGATAAGGCCCGATAACGACCTATTAATTTAAGAATATGAGTTGCAATTACACCTAGTATAATTAAAGTTAATCCAAACGCGTTACTTATAATATTTTTTTACAAATAAGTAGTTTTCATTAAACTTTTAAAACCTTTGGTTGTTTGAAATTCAGACATTATGGCCCGGTTGTACAATGTTCCGATAAATCTAGCCGATAACAATCCGGCTGACAAATCTATCGGTAAGATAAATCTATGAGGTGTATTACAAACTGTATTTGTCGGTAAGATTGTTATCCGTTGAATATAAGTGAGTTGGTAATACATTTTAGTAAGAATTACCGTATTTCATATCCATTTGTGAGGTTTACAGCCCTGGTTTTTAAATTTATAAGATTATCTACTAACTTATCAGACGCTAACAGTAAACAAGTTGTTAATAGTAAATATTCGATAAATTTTCATTTATATACAAATATTTGAATGATGTTCAACCTTCTTGAGACTAGTAGCAGCAGTGATTCAGAAAATGAATTCCTAGTCAATAACTTCTTAAATAGAAGAAAAGAAAAACGTCTTCGAGAACGTCCCAACCACATGGATTGCTGGGATGATAACGAATTTTTTATGCGTTTTCGTCTAAAGAAAGAGAGTGTTAGATCACTACTACTACAAATTGTAGAAGAATTAGAAACTCCAACTAATAGGTAAGACAAATAATTATTTTATTTTGTGTATTCAAAAAACAAAACTATAAACAGCTTTTACTTATTATATGTATATATTTTTGCTTACAATTTGTATCTTGTAGAAATGCAGCTGTGACCCCTATGACTCAGTTGTTACTGACTCTACGGTACTTTGCTACAGGTAGCATGCTTATTGTGGTTGGAGATTTTTGTGGGGTCCATAAATCTACTGCAAGTAGAATCATAAGGAAAGTATCTGCAGCAATTGCCAGCCTTAGGAATCAGTACATAAAGTTTCCACAAAATCAAGAAGGAATTGATGAAATTTGCAGAAAATTTTATGAAATCTCAAAATTTCCTCGAGTTATAGGAACAATTGACTGTACACACATTAGAATTCAGTCACCAGGTATGGCTTATAATCATTTCGTATTTTTATTATTAAATATGATTTTTTAGGTGGAGATAATGCAGAAAATTTCCGTAATAGGAAAGGCTATTATTCATTTAACGTACAAACAATTTGTGATGCTAACTTATACATTAGAGATATAGTATGCAGATGGCCAGGCTCTAGCCACGATCAAAGCATTTTTAACGCCTCCGTAATAAAAAGTAGGTTTGAAAGAGGTGAAATGCAGAATAAGGTATTGTTGGGTGATAGCGGTTATGCTTTATCACGATATTTAATAACACCATTGGCAAACCCTTTGTTGCCACAAGAAAATTTATTTCAAGAAGCCTTGGTTCGCACGAGAAATGTTGTTGAAAGAAGCTATGGAGTTTGGAAACGAAGGTTTCCTATATTATCATTAGGAATTAAAGTAAATTATGTACGAGTGCAATCCATCATTGTAGCTTGCGCTGTATTACATAATATTGCAATTTTGAATGGTGAGAATGAACCCCCATTAGATCCTGCAGTTGAAGGAAATATTGTGAATGACATACAAGAAGGAAATATTGGAAATGGGTTTGGCCATGGTGATGGTGGTAATTATGGAGCACGTGCAGAATTTATTGAATATTTTGCAACACTATTGTAATTAAAGTACTTCTTTTATTGAAAATAAAAACATATAATAATTAGTTGCGTGTTTTTTTTAGAATTGCAAGTTCTTCTTTTAATTTTTCAATTTTTAAATTATTAATTTCAATTGCTTGAGAATTAAGTAGTAGCTGCTGATCATGCAATTCTTTTTCTCGCTGCTGCTTAAGATGAAATTCTTCTTGGAGAAGCTTGAATTTCAAATTAGTAAGCTCCGTTTTAGAATCCAGCCAAGGCTGCATCTTCTTACCAGCTGCCGAAACATTTGCATTACGAGGTCGTTTTCTTGGTTGTTGACTCTGAAGAACTGGATGCTGTGGTTTTTTCAACTGAGCAGGAGAATAACTACTCCAATTATTTGCTGAAAAATAAAAGTGTGTAAAATCATATGAAATTTATACATATAAATAAACTTATTGTAAGCAATTCTAAATCAAAATAATATTAAATAATTTAGATTTACTGTTTGTTACCTGTTTCAGCACTCTCCTCGATAAATAATGTGCTCATCAAATGAGATTGTGGATCTGTAATTAAAGATATACATTTAAAACTAAATTCACTCAATAGGTCATTACTAGAGATCAGAAGTTTGGTATACATTGGCAGAACGTAAATGTTATAGTTAGAACTATAAATTCTGCCAATATACACCAGACTCCCGATCTCTATTCATTACATATGAACTTACCAGCTGGTTCATTTCCTTTGCAATTTGTCTGCCAACTAACACAAGCATCATTTGACGGAGGTAGTTTATCTGCAACAAAAGATAAACTTGATCCATGAAACATGTCACCTAAAAACTTATAAATAAGTATAAAAAATACCTTCTATATTGTCAACTACTTCATCGAAGATGATGCTCATATTGGATTGACCATCAAAAGTTATTTCTTTTTCATCATCAACATCGGTACTTATACCACCTACACTCTCTTCTTGTCTAGATAGACCTTCAGAGTCTAGAGCAAAAAATGTTATAAATGAGAAGCAGCAAATAACACTGAACATTGAATATGTAATAAATAAATAATATTCAGTATGTATCAATCATAATATGTTTTACCTATATAATCGCTGTCAAAACAAGATGTCAGTCCATCACAGCTCAATTTTATTAGAGCCCTAATTTTTTCGTACAGTGGGTTCATAGTGGTTTCACAGGGGCCTCCACCAGTTCCCTAAATTTCATTCCTTCTTTTGGCCACAGCTCTTCTTGTTTCCTTCTTAAGAGTTTCATATTTGCTTCGTAATTGCTCCCATGTTCGGTTTTGTGTGCCAACAGAATTAAATTTTTTGCAAATATTTTGCCACGCATTTTTCTAAATGTATAATATACACATATAAATATATATATTCATTACTAATTTATTTGATAAAGAAGCCTTACCTTATCTTTCCATGTTAATGCATCTGTTCTTTTGTTTTCTATTATATTGGAATAGCTTTCAACTATTTCAACAAGTCTCCAACATTCTTCCTTCGTGTAATTCGCAGTGCGCAAACGATTACTTTCCTTTGCCATTTTAAACGATTTGTTTTTGTAATATTGTTGTTATTCTCGAGCTACCGTATAACGATATAACAAAATATAATTGGTTATGTTTTGCCTGAATTATCCGCCCAACAACTCCTATCGGTAACTTTGAGTACCCGACAGATTATCTCGCCGATAAGGTGGCGAATAAAGATATCTGTATATTGTAATATGACAGAAACGACCTTGTCGGCAAGATAACGCTGTCGGACAGTATATCGGTATATTGTACAACCGGGCCTATGCATAGTTTGAAGATATAGCAGTTACAATGTATCATAAAGTTGTCAAAACGCCAACCTTACGATTATAGCTCTAGATGAGAAAGACAAACCTCAGAACAAGTATTCAAATTTACTTTAGTAGATATGGATAGGTATCTTGAAAAACATAGTATAGGTTACTGTTTTCCAGCGTCATAACATCACAACACCTAACAAATTAAAAAATAAACGAACGATGAAAGGCATAAATATTACTTTATTACTACCTGCATATAATTTAATAATTAAAATGTATAAAGCATACAAACAAACACATCTAAACTTAAAAATGATAAACAAGACCAATAAACGTCCATATGTATCTCCTTCTTCTGCATATATTTGAAGTCGAGTTTCAAATGACCTATAAACATTTGCTAAAATATCTTTATTAATACTGGAAACTGTATATGCCTCTATATTCTTTATGCCGGTAAATAATTTCATTTTCACCGTAAAGTAAATTCATGTACTTGTAATGAAGATTTTCTTTTCCAGCAAAATTATAATTATAATTTGAAGTTTTCTCAATTTTTTGACTCAATGCAACTCCGAGATTTTTAATGTATTGTTAATTGATATACTTTCAAGCTTGCTTTAATATTCTGGTAAAAATTACATATTTGAAAATGGAAAATATTATAAACAACTTATTTCGTCTATTTTAAGGTATGCTATGTGTAATCCAAGTCATGCCAACTCATATTTTTAAGTTAATAATTACGATTTAATAATTTTAAAATATGAATTGCTTGAATATTAAGGTGGCTACACACATGCAACAAACCATCGTATCGAACTCCGTCGCGCAACATTTCTTGTTGCGCGACAAATTTGCGATGTGCTGAAGTTTTGAAGTGCAACAGAACATCGTCGCGCAACATCAACGCGAACATAATGCCGTCTCAGTCTCCCATAATCAGCCAGGCCCGTCCAGGCATGCGAACAAATGGCGCAACGTGAACGCGCAACATTTCTTTGATGCGACGACAGAAAACCGACAACTGATGGGACGCCGTTATGTTGCGATGTTGCGCTGTTGCACTGTTGCGTGGTTGCGTCCACACTTGAGATGCGACGGAGTTCGGTACGATGTTTTGTTGCATGTGTGTAGCCACCTTTATATATGAAATTGCTGAAATAATACTGTTAGTAATTGATAACATATTATATAGGACTTTCATCTTCAATTGTTATTTTAAAATCGCCATATCTCAGAAACAGAAACAGTTAAAATTGGTTAATTCAAATTCAATTTAATCAGCTCTTAAAATGATATCATAAAATGTAAGAAGAACATGCATAGCATTCTATTTTTAAAAAAAAAGGTGTGGCTAAATGTCCGCTGGCGGAATCTTTACGATTGTATTAATGTGTCCGCCGACAAAGGCGGTGTTTTGTACAGGTACCACGGAATGGGCTTATTTGAGATTGATTTCCGCCGGTCGATGGCATGTTAGTATACTACACGAAAATTCCGCCGTTATCGTAACGTTCATGATAATAACCTAGTTTTATTTAACGTACGTGTGAATTTACTTATTTAATAAAATCGTCAAATACGGAAGTAATTCAGTCCTATATTTTTTAATTGTATTTGAATTATTATTGTTATCTTTTTAATTCAGTTAAAATAGGTTTGTAATAATTAGTAAGCAATAGATCTATTAAAATACGCAAATAAACACTGACAAAATGCAACAACTATGAAATACGTCTTCTTTATGTTTAAAGTATTGTTTATGTTTCAAACTGTCAAGATTGTGTTGTAATTAGTAGACAATGGATTTACTAGGATGCACTTACAAAAACTATACATTTTCTCAGTATATATATATATATATTTAAGAAATATGTTTATTTATATATGATATGATCAAATTAAGTGTTGCTGTAATTAATAGGAAATATATTTATTAAAATCATCATAATATAAAGGAATATTTCTTAATAAAGAAAAAGGACGTAATACAAAAATGTATGTCTCATATAATTATATTAAAGAAATATTTACAAACATGTTTTTTATTGTTTCATTCCTTTTTAAAGGTATGGAAAAAGATCGAGTTGTTGAAACTTTCTTAGGCCCGGCGCACACGCAACGATTTTTACCGTACGGCAAAATATCGTCCGATGAAATTCCTTTAGTGGTATAAAGAAGTGAATGGGAGCGCGTACACGCTTCGAACTCCACACGATACGGCACGATGCCGTGTTGGCGCCGTGATTGCCACTACGACACACGGTCGCCGTGCCGTTGCCGTGAGTATAGTGGCATATATGATCCAATGAACGCACGCACACGCCACGATTTTTATTCGTACGTATTCGTGCGCTAGGCCTGTTAGTGGAACGAAGAAGATCCTATGCTCTTCTTTGTTCTACTAACAGAATTTGATCATACGATATTTTTCCGTACGGTAAAAATCGTTGCGTGTACGCTAGGCCGACACACGATAAAAAAACGTCCGATATTTTGCCGTACGGTCGAAATCGTTGCGTGTGCGCCGGGCCTTATACGTATGTGCCTTCCGAATTGTTTATATAAAAGTTCTCACGTATTATGGCGGTTCACCGTCGATGGGCAACCCGCAAAATCATGAGGGTGGAAGCGGGAAGTAGGCTGTAGGAGGACCACGATATTGTATCTGTCTCTTCTTAAAAGAAGACGGAGCTAGATTTTTGTCCAGACACAATCCAGATCCGGCCGAAAGTTAAAATCATGTAAACGAGGGTGCAACGATTCAAGCACGAATCAGTCAAACTAAGATTTTTCTCACTTCACAAACAATCAAACAATAGGAAATATATAGGAAAATCGACTGAATAGGGCATATAATTAATTTTGCTATAAAGTAATTGTTTAAATAATTTATAAAAACTGCTAAACTTGTGAAAGTTACTCATTTTTAGATGTTATATCTCTTCCGCCTTGAAAACGAAGCTAGATAGAGCAAAATTGTATAGTACCTTTTTTGTAAAACATGAAATTCTCTACAAAAAAGTTCACGACGACCCCATAGTGAAGTTGATAGTTTAGACGTAGGAGGTAAAAAAAAGGAAATATAAGGGAGTTCGTTTGTAGCGGTCTGGACCAGTCATTTGTAGAGCAGTGACCGGTCAAATACAATTATACCCTAGTAGCGACATCACTATATGCACACTTGTTCTACATTAGCAAATATATATTTTCATCCTCCTCTAAAATTGTGATTTTGCTGCTTGGGTAAAATTAATAACGTCACGGGTCATCTGGTACCTTTTGGTCATTTCCCTAGTAGTAGAATCGCTATATGCCACACTTGTTCTGCATTAGCAAATATATATTTTCATTCTTCTCTAAAATTGTGATTTTGTAAATTCTTAATTAATTAGATTTAGAATTCTTGTCGTGAGCATGGTCATTGACTGTCATTTATTTGGTACATATATTTATCTCAAGCAGCAAAATCACAATTTTAGAGAAGGATGAAAATATGTATTTGCTAATGTGAATATAATAAAAGTCAGGAAGACTAATTTTTTTGATAGCAATTCCTTTTTCCTTTTATTAATGTAGATTACGTTATATCAACTACATAAGGTATAATGTGTATAATATATAAGTATAATGTGAGTTATAGGTATAATAATATATTTTTAAAAAATTATTCTGTCAAACCAAGAGAGGGAAAGGTGTAACAGATTCCGAATGAAAATAAAAAGATGGAATTTAAATTGATGTGATAGTGATATACTATATAATGAATGTACACATAAATATTTAACAACTTTGTCTAAAAATGTATAAACTGTTGATTTTATTGATATTCCATACAAACATGTTTAATTAGGAAACTACAATACATAATTCCTCACGACACAAGTCCCACAAAAAAACAAAATTCAGGCTAGTTTTGTACCACGGTCTTGTTTGTTATCTACGAAATACATCCCGACGGACATTATCTCTACCTATTTTGAATAAAAAAAATGAGGTGTGGCCACCACACGACATTCTTATACGTATGAACGTTTCAAACTATACAATTTTTAAAAAAATTTATACAAAAGTTATTCAAAATCCTATTCTAAGTACTTGCATTGTCTTAATAATACGAATTTTGAAATTTCATGTATACAAAGAATATTGCAAATCCAGTTCTAAATACTTTTGTACTCTTGATAGATATATATAGAATGCATAATTTACCATATACATATTTGCAAAAAAATCGCTATTCGGTAAGAGTAAAAGTGGTACTTCCAGTCCGAATTTTGAATTTTTTCTTTATACAAAACGTATTGAAAATTAAGTTCTAAATACTTTTATACTCGTAACGTACCCGTCTAAAAAGCATGACTTGCAAAATATTGGTAAAAAACTGATTTTCGATAAGAGTAAAAGACCTACATCCGGTAGGAATTTTGAAAAACTTTCATAATAAAATTCTTCTCAAACTTAATTTTGAGTATATATGAATTATTGATAAATTTGTTTAAAATTAGTAGTTGCGGAATATTCGAAAAATTTGATTTTTTTACTGAAGTAAACTACTACTTCCGGTCTGCCGATTTTATTGAAAATATAATCAGTTCTCAACAAGGAGATTATACTCGTCAATTCAAAATTTGTAATTGCTAGCTATAGCGGTTTGACTGCTATCGTGGTCACACACACACGGACACATACACAGGCACACACACAGACACACAAACACAGATATTTTTTAAAAATCACTTTTTCGGTATCAGGGGAGTTCAAACCTAGACATCTGCAAAAATCTCGAGCTCGAAAAATTTCATCATCACAATACTTCCTTGTACTACGTATAAAAAAATTAAAAAGAATTGAAAAAGTCAGCGTTATCGCGTGTAATGTAATCTCGAGGTCAGATTAAGTGTTACGCTAAGCGAAAAAAGTTGTAAAGATTAAAGTAAATTATCCAATAAAGAATGGATAAAGAAAATAGTGAGCCGAGTGTTGAAAAGGATTTTTTATTTGAAAAAGACAGTTAAGTTCTTTATTTAATGCAATAACACTAGCCCACAGTTCTATTTTTTTTTTATAACTGTTTAAAAATGGGTGTACAGTTCTTACAGTCTTTAACTGAAGCCATAACCAAAAACCAAATCTTTTCACCACATCTAGTTTTAGAATTATAATCATACTCCGCTAGTAGATAAACAATAATAGTATATTTAGAAAATTTGTTATACAGACGTTATAAAAAGAAATAGATAAGTACAAAAATCTTGACATAAAAAATACTTGAATGTTTAATTAGTATCAAGAATACAAAAACACTTAACTACACACAAAGAAAAATTGCTCATATATCAAACTATTGTATAAATAGAGTTATTTCTGCCTTTTATGTTACCTGTTGCATTGTCTAATGACAAACCAGCACCTTCCTTGATATCGTTTCTTCATGTCTGCAATCTCTTGATGGAACCTTTCCCCCTGTTCATTACTCGTCTTTCCTAAATTAGCAGGAAAGAAATGCAAATGGGAATACAAAAAATGAACTTTGAGCGACATCTGGCACCCTAAATTTTTATAATTTTCTAGCAAATTAGCCACGATATCTTGGTAGTTTTAACTCTTTTGATTTCCCAGAAAATATTTGCAAGCATTTTTAAAAGAAGTCCATGCTGCTAGCTCTAGTGCTTTGACAAACTATTTAATCAATCCTAATTTAATGTGTAGAGGGGGTAGTAGAATCACCAAATTAGAATCCACTAACGGCTCAAATTTTATATTAAATTCTCCAGAAACTATGTTGGTCCGTGGCTGCCATTCTTTTATTTGGTAATGATGCTGAACTGCTCGGCTATCCCACAGACACAACAAACAATAATATTCGGTAAACCGTCCTTGCAGTCTAAGTAAGAAGGAAATAACCTTCACCACAGATTTGCCAAACATTATTTGAATATTGAATGAGATTTAATATAGTTGACATAGTGTCATACGTTTCTTTTGTATTTGTAAAATGAGCCATTAGAATTGATGGTTTCGTGTTATCATTATAAAGTAAAACAGCTTTGAGACTTGTTTTCGATGAGTCGATAAACAATCCCCATTCTGCAAGGTTATATTTAATACTCATTTCACAAAAATGTTGATCTACAGTAACAGAAATGTCTTTCAACTTTGTAAATTATCTGAATTTTTCCTGACGATTCTTCAATACAGAGATTCTTGTAGTGGGATGTAAAATATTCCATTATTTTAATCGATATCCCAAAATTTGTGAGTTTTTTTGGTTAAACGCAAATCCCGTATCAAATCATTCATATCTGATTGAGTAACGGGATGTGGTTCGTCAGAAGGAACATACGTCATATCACTTAAAAATGACAAAAGTTGCAGAAGAATATGAATGCATTGGAGTTGGAAGCTCACAATCAGTTCTTTTCAACGGTTTGCTTACAGATGGAATCTGGATATATTACTTTGTGTTTATTTCTTTTTAAAAACCCTGCAATTTTTACAAGACAGAAGTAACTGTCCGTAGCGTGATCTAGTAGTTCACGCCAAATCATTAGCCTTTCTGACAGGACTTCAGAAGAATTCTTGTTTTTGTTTCACTGAGTTAATTTGACATAACACGAAATACAGCATATATGTGCTACCCGTGTTTTGTCACGATTATTAATTTTGAAGCCAAAATATTGTTCATAACATCTTTGAATTAATTCACTTAGAGGCTTTTTTGGGATTTTGTAACATACACATATAATACACAAACATAACAAAAACTGTCCGGAAGTTTTTTACAGCCTCTTTCACGGTTTTCCATTCTTAACTAAGTGACAATTCAGTGACATTTCGTTTGCCTCTTACCAGACCGCCACAGCAACTAAACAATAAATGAATCACTAGGTCGGCTGCAACCTTCATATATGCACGTATCAATTAGTTTCCATATTAGTATATTGCGCGTTGACTAATATATTAGAATTTGCTACTTATCTCTGGAATGCGTGACGTCGTATTCTTTGTAGTTGTCGCTGTTCTTCACGGTATAGCCGCGACAATGCTCGTGCTTGTTGCAATTTTAAATTTTACGTTAATCTTAGTGAAAACAGATAAAAATTTGATTTTGAAAATGTCACTTGTACCCTATATTAGAATACAGTTTTTATATTTAAAACAATGCAAAATACTAAAATTTTAGACTGATTTATAATATACCTATACAACATTTCCGAAAATAAGTATTCATATTTTTTACCCATAATTAAAACTCCCTGCTTGAAATATTTTCTCCTTAGGTATACTAAAACGCACGAAACAATCCACTTCGTGATCAAAATTCATTATGATCGATGACAGAAATTTACGAATTCTGAAGTTTACTTTGAGTAAATTAACTAGATTTTTGTCAAAAATAAAATAGTATTTTCTGTGGGTAGGCATCGTTAGTTGGAAAAAGAACTTTTAGTGATAATAAATAACAAAATAACCAAGAACTGTAACCTGTAATACTGTCAAATGTTATCAAATGACTTGCGAAGTTCAAACCACGTTTCATGTAAGCCAACATCCGATGTTAACATTTCTAGTAAAACTCGTTGAAATAGCGCAAACATTATTATTTTTAATTAATATTAATCATTCAAATAATCCTGTAATTATTATATACATATAATATATTCTACATAATAAAATTATAAATTTAGTAATATAGAAGGAAATTATTTTCGTTGTTATGAAATTGGAAATACAGACGGCATTATTTTTCGTTTATGACGAAAGTAGATTGTTTCCTGCGTTCTACTATAACATGGTATAAGAATAAAACGCTTCAGTTAAAACATAGGGCCTAGAATAATTATAATACGTTCAGTTTGGAGTCTCCACCCATCCAGTAGTTGAAGCTAAAATGCACTATGCAGCGCCACTTTCCAGTGGGTTAAATAAGCAGAATTGGTGAATGTAAGCTTTACGGTGCCAATTGATTATACATTTATTAAAGCATGTATTTTATTTCTGATTTTTGTAAGATATTTGCAAAAGACAAATCTATGCTTCTATAGAAATACTTTCTCGATAAAGTTCATATTTTTTCTTAGAGACACGTTAGAATTCAGTCATTTTAGCACACTTTTACATTAGAATTTCTCTTAAGTGGGGAAAGTTATTGAAAATATAATTCTATAGAAGCATAGAACCAACTTTCCTTTTATTACAGACAAATTTTCGTTAAGAAATATCCTGCAGTAAGGGCACAATCAATTGGCAGCACAACCCCTGCGCGTCATCACCTATCCGACCGTATGAACAGCCTTAAGTTTTAAATCTTCTTAATAAATCTGTGAATACAGTGTTAGTATTAAGTTAGACAAAAGAAGTACATGCAAGCGCACTGATCTTTGCAAGTTAGGGAAAACTGAAACAGCTTTTACTTTAATTGTTATACGATCCTTGTAACTTTCATAATTAATGCGATTAATTATGGTTTTTAAATGATAGCTTATGGAGGGATAGTAAAAGTATTGTCTCATAAATGAGAACACAGTTATCTATGATTTTTGTATTAAATTTTTTCGGTATCTACGTTAATATATCTACCAATCATTGACTTTATCCCTTCGCTAGGACACTGGGTATGTATGAATAAAATAAACAATACATACACAGTTTAAAAAAAATATTGTTAATGCTAAAAATGGTGTTACTACTATTATTAAAAATTAAGCTTAAATATCATGTGTGCAAGTTCCATTGTTTCAAACCTATATACTTAGCTAAATTATTAAACAACCACTGATACTGATCAGATTTCCGATATTTTTTGCTTAATAGTTTTCTCTTTTTGTCAATTCTTTATATCACGTACAGCGCCTATCAACCTTTCAATTACAAAAATAATAACGTTGCTGTATGTGAATGACAATTGAATCGCAGTGTAACACCAAAAGTAATAGATGTCAGTGTGACACGCCCTATTGTAACAGAAAACCCTCGAATTGACAGTTCATTCCACTTATAATTACCATTAATTTCACGCCTTACCCAATCCTGATGTATGTATGTACATGTGCGGTTGCTTTTGACATACCAACCGTGTATTTACTGTACTAAAAGCTTGCGAAATCATTTTGTTCTCAGATCTTTACTAGTTCTATATCGCTTTCAGGCGTTGGAAATAATGTCGCTAATAAGACAAACCTGTGCCGAATTGTTAATGAATTTTTGCGATTTTAATCGATTGCATGCGATTGTGTTCCCTTCTCAATACTTATGCTACCCTACACATGTATACAATATATACAGGGTTGAAATTAAGTAGCGGAGTAATTCGTAAATTTCATTAAATTTAGTTTTTCTTAAAAAAATCATTAGGTTACAAATTAAATCCCTAGATCCTTTTGTAGGATGCATGCTTCTGATGGCAAATTTACTGATCCCTAGCTTATTAATGCTTTCGCTTTAAGTTTTTCTTCCGCTTAAGGCTGTATTACGTTTATCAATTTCTTGATCAAGTTATTGACCAAGAACTTGATCAAGTTAAAATGGACGACAAGTCGTGTATTACATTTGTCAAGACGATTTGATCAATTTCTTGTCCAAGAACTTGTTGAATTAGAACATGTTCTATTTTTCTTCTCAACTTGATCAAGTTTTTAGTGATTTCTAGCAAAATTCGTGCTATAAAGTTTTTTGCCAACTGTGTAAAATGTAAACACAAATTCCATTTTGGAATATTGTTAAAAATGACATGTTAATTTGATACTCTTGTGCAGTTATTTTTACATTCAATATCAAACACAAATCTTCGGTAAATATATTAATTTTTTTATTTCGTACTTTTGCACTATTGGTACTGCTAATTCACCTAAAAAGTTGGTGAAGAAATTGATAAGTGTAAAACAGGCAAGGTCAACAATAACTTGACCAAGAACTTGACGACAATTTCTTGATCAATAACTCCGTCAAGAAATTGATAAGTATAATACAGCCTTTACATACATAATGGTGGGAGTGTTGACGAGTTATCTGATGTGTCTTCTGCTTTATGTATCTTTCTACTTACTGAGAATAATAATAATAATTATTATTATAATAATCTTTATTACCCAACAGAAACATCTATTTACAGGGTAAAATACAAAAATTAACAATTATTAATAATAATTGACAATACGGTACAATAATAAAAATAATAATAAGAAAACTTAAATATACTATGCAAAAATAAAATAAATAAAAAACTAGATTGTACTCAATGTAAAGAAGAAAATGAAGAAACTACTTTCTCCAAAAGGGGTTTTTGAACACAAACGGATAGCATTCGTACATATATGATAGAGAGGGGATTTCAATAAAACATTTGTACGATCTGTGGGTATGTAGAATGTATCAGCTGATCTAGCAGCATACCTGAGTACTAAGAAATTAACTTGGGAATGAAGAGCAGGTGAATCAATGCCATTGTTAACAAGTTTTAGAAGGAAGTTACCAACTTGTTTCGTCCCGTCTTTTACTTAAAGAAGTGAAACCATGTCTGTCTAATAGGCTGTCACAAAGTACACCAAGATCTCTGAACTGCGAAACTCTAGATATCGTGCTCTGAGAGACTACACCACTCGTTAATCAGTGTAATATTTCTTTGCAGCAGTAAGGAATCTGAAAGGGAAGATATGATATTAAAATTTTTTAAGTCATCTGCGTATGCGAGAAACCTTACAATCAAGAGCATTGATAAATAGTCAAACATCGATTTAATTCAGGAATGGTGTATTACTAATAAACTGCAACTGAATATTAGTAAGTGTTGTTATGCATACTACAATCGTGGATATAATAGAATCGATTCTAACTACCTACCGGTGCAGGATCTGGGTGTGATTTTTGATAAAAAGCTTAGTTTCTCGAATCATATTTTGAATACTACATCGTTGTCATTTACATCACTGAGATTCATTATACGAGTAGGCAGGGAGATTACGAATGTTGCTGCTTTTCGAATATTGTATATTGCATATGTTTTAAGCAAACTAGAATATGCTTCTATATTTGGTATCCATTATGCGGTATTTAAATTGATGCTGTTGAACGTATACAGAAGAAATTTTTAAAATTCTTATCTTACAAAATTGATAGACTATCCTGGTTGTTGCACTAAAATACCTGCCTTTGCTGAAGCGACATCGTTTCGAATTGTTGTCGTTACGAAGGGACAAGTACAGTGCAGGATTTTCTTGTGTTTCCTAGGCCAAGGACTAACATTGTTTACAGCACCGCTGGTACATGCTACTCGTAACTTCGTGTACCAATATACAAACGATTTGTTTGAATATACACACACATTATATTGCGTTGTATAGTATATTTATATTTTATCGCTTCTTTGTTATTATTTCTTTGTTCATTTTGGACCTCGTTTGTTCCGCAATAAATATATTATATTATTATTATCAAAATTACAGCACATACTGAAACACAAAATTTATGTTAAGTTATTATGTTGTAAATGTTATATAACGTCATGGATTTTTATTATTCATTCCGATATTTTTTAACCAAAGGCTTTCCAACACGATTAAAATTCTCGGTAAACTAATCATTGATTGAGCCTAATCATTGATTATCTCTAACCTACGTTTTCCAATACGAAGAAATACGCCGCTTATCTAAACATGTTTAAGAATTTATTGTACAAAGTTGGCAACATATTTGCTAGTGCATTTGATCTAAATTAATACATTTTATTCTATTAATATTGGCTCCGCGAATGGGAAACTGTATGCGTATTGTACTACCAAGTAACGTGACAAGAAGCACATGCAGCCACAACTTCCTAGCGTTTACAGTTTCTGAAATAAAGTCGCGAAATTTAACAAAATTTCACAAAATTTCGCGACTTTATTTCGGAAAGTATGCACGCAATTGGGAAACTGTGTGCGTATTGTACTACCAAGTAACCTGGCAAGAAGCACATGCAGCCACAACTTCCTAGCGTTTACAGTTTCCGAAATAAAATCGCGAAATTTAACAAAATTTATGCACGCAAATGGGAAACTGTGTGTGTATTGTACTACCATGTAACGTGGCAAAAAGCACATGCAGCCACAACTTCTTAGCATTTACAGTTTCCGAAATAAAGTCGCGAAATATAACAAAATTTCAGAAAATTTCGCGACTTTATTTCGGAAAGTATGTACGCAAATGGGAAACTGTTTGCGTATTGTACTACCAAGTAACATGGCAAGAAGCATATACAGCCACAACTTCCTAGCGTTTACAGTTTCCGAAATAAAAGTTGGCAACATATTTGCTAGTGCACTTGATCTAAATTAGTACACTTTATTCTAATAATATTGGCTCCATTTCCAACATTTGAATTTGTTCTTATGCTTTTTGCCCTTATTTAATTTTTTAAAGGCATTTATTTTGTTAATATTGCATATGAGAATGTTTTCAGACTGTATATAGAACATATTTAAAATTTCTATTATGAAATAAATAGTAAAGCGGAACCACCTAGCGTGATAGTGAAACAAATTTATTGATTAATTACTGCTATTGAATAATATAATATACATACATATAACATATACATATTCACTGTTTAATAGTTATCATGTGCTCCAAACAAAGGCGAAATTATCGACCTTCTTAATCAATCATTAGCGCTAACCGGGGCGTTGGAAAAATGCAAATTTGTACTAACCGATGTTCTAATCAATGATTACGCTAATCGGCATTTTAATCGGAGTTGAAAAAACAGGCCCTAAAACACTAAAACCTTATTAATTTAATTGCAAATTCGACAATAAACATTTTTGATAAAATTGGAATGGGTATACACTTGACAATTTTTGTATTAAATTTGTAAATATATAAACAAAGATTAATATTGTTTATTAAATTATTGATTGGTAAACTATAATGAAATTTTGAAATTCTGTACGGTCATTTAATGCTTTATTGTGCTTTGTGTTATTTGAATCAAATTTAAAGTTATGTTTTATATTACTGATATGCTGATATGCAGTAACACGTTTAATGTATTTGTGAACTATTTAGCTTAAATGATAAATAATGCCTAGTTTGACGTATTTATATGTCGTCACGATTTCTACCTGGAATTTTGTTACTCAGAATTAAACAAGGCATAAATAACCAATTATAGGGATCACTAAAGGCGACTGCCCTGCAAAAAGTAGAATGGAATATTTGTCAGAAGTTACGTCCTCTTCAGGTTTGAAAATAGATATTTTTCTCATACGATCAACAGAGCCAAGAAAATTTCACTTTTCCAAAAAAAATCATGAAAATCCATGTTTTCTAGATATTGTACATATATTTTAAATTATTATTTCATGCGATTCATTACTACCATAATTATAATTATATTATTATGTATTCTAATGTGTAATTATAATAAATTCATACGCAGCTGTATTTTTTTTGTTTTCAAATTCTTAATTGAACTCGTATTTATTCGTTGAAAATGTTCGCCCATACCTTCACAATACATAGACAGACTTGAATCGGCCTCTTTCTGTTCAAAATTCCGAGGTGGCCCGTGTAAAGTTGGTTAAAACCTGATCATAAGATCCGACAGCAAACATTTTTTTTTATTTTATATTTAGAATACATACATATATTATAAACACTGAAGTGCAATATTTGTATATAAATAAGAAACGAAATATTAAATCTGGTAAATAGAACACAAGAATACATAGGAATAATTTCCCTCGCTTGTCGTTTAAATAGGACTTTGAGACAAAAAAAAATACGAGGAAAAAATGTGCATCACATAGAGCATTAAGACAAGATTAAAAGGTTTTTTGCAGTAATTAAAAACGTGGAAGTTATAATTCATTGTCACGCACATTGATCCGGGTAGATCTAAACGAACGTAATAATAAGTAACGAATAACAAAAGGTTCTTTGACAGTTCAAACTTCAAAGTGTATCTCAACACGTTAGATCTGGGACCCTCCCCTGTCCCTTATATCCTTTAATGCTCTATAAATCCAGGCTTGCATATAACTAAATGAAGGTTTACCGCTATTCTCTCGTATACAGTATAGCTACTCGCTTTGTCCGTTTCGCAGATTTATGGGGATTTGAGGCATATTATATTAAATAAGTCAATTTGTCTTTGAGATGTCATTTAATTAATAACAACGCTATTTCTTCTTTTTAACATCGCTTCACGTTTTAATACACATATATTTAATACGTTTTTTTAAACTGAAGTGTTGCTTATTCTCCAATAAATATTACAATACTACAACTTGTGTAGTTTAGTAGAGCGAAATCGGCCAAAAAATGTGTCGTTTTTTTCGACGTAGTACCAGATGAAACCGTATATAACTTTTATAATAAAACAATGTATGCACAGTCCTCTTAACAAAAATGTTGACAATATAAAGTATAAATTCTGTCTAATATTATAGTCATGGAAAATAGTGGGTAATTCCGCTGTAGAGCAACCGTAGACACGTGTTTCCGACTTCTTGGTCGTTACCAGTACGGGGTAGCCAAGGAATAAGGTGGGATAACCTATATATATATATATATATATATATATATACAGTGCGTTAGTAAATGCCTGAGATGAAATTCAAATTAACCGCCCAAAATTTAAAATTTAAGTTGGTAAAAAAATAAATTGCCCTACCTTTATGTCATATGGCTTATATCTATTGTGTTCATTTTCTGTTAAACTTTATATTTTGATGCGAATCCGTTTCTTCATGTTATATTGCGTATTTTGAGAACCTGTAGAACTATAACTTTATTGTAATTCGACCAAGTAATATAATAAGGTAATGTATACATCATGCTTCAACAACATTATACGTTTACTTTTTAGTTTTAAAATGATCTTCACTTCTGAGGAAGATGCCTTCATGGCATATCGTAGTGGAACTCAAAATCCAGATGGATCTTGGGCATACAACTTGGAGTCTTGTATTCATCAATTTAGACAGCAGTTTCCTGATATAGATTTTAATCGTCATAATTTTGTGAATCATAAAAACAATATTATTAAGTGATTTCAAGAAAAAAAATGCATTTGTAAGGGGAAGACTTCTGGAAGACCAACAGAATTAACACAACCAGTAATGGATGATATTGAGCAACGTATGACAATTAGTCGAAAAAATCATTAAGAAAACTATGAGCTGAGACAGGTATTAAGCATGTACTATAATATGTTTATTTATTGTAATTGTAATGTTACACCCATAGAAAGTAGGAGTGTGGGTTGCTATTTCTCGAAGACGAATAATAGGACCTGCATTTTTTCATGAAAGAGTTACAGCAGAAAGATACAGGCGTAATATTTTACAAGAATTTTATAATAATAGGCTCATTAGTCAAGGCCTATGGCCTCCGAGATCCCCTGATCTTACACCGCTTGATTTTTATTTGTTTGGTCGACTAAAAAATAGTGTTTTTAAGAACAGGCTTCATAATTTGGAAGAACTTCAAGAAGCAATTAGACAACAAATTATGGTAGAAGAACTACAAAGAGTGTTCGAAAATATGAAAAGAAGGATTAACATGCACAGAAAATGTGGGACATCGCTTTCAACATTTAATGTGAATGTTCTATTTTTTATTGTGAATATTATAATTATTATACTTGTGTTACCATCTCATTTTTAATAAACTGTTTATGTAGATTACCCGCTTTTTAATCCAAACAAATATTTGACAGAGTATAATCATATTTAGGAACTTTTGTTTTGAATACTAGCAATCTGTATATTTGGTTGCCTATGGTTCTCATCTCAATCATTTACGAACAGAGTGTATATATATATATATACCATAAGACCGCGTGCGTCTGCATTATCACGATACCTGTAGAGTAAGCGAAACAGATAGAGATGCCTGTGTATTAGAACGGTAAACAAGTAGACGCAGTGTTATACTGGATTACAACAGAGCTAGTATTTCGCATAGACCTATGATGCACTCGTATTTGTCCAAAAAATCGACATTTATACGGTGTAGTCGGGCAGTCGCTTCCACATATGGGCGTCAGTTCGAGTTTTATTATTGCTTAAGAATAACATTTTTTTAGCTAATTACAGGTTAATTGCAATTCTGTTGAATTACAATTCTGTTTTAAGAAGTAAATATTTTATGTTTCAGTATTTTATTATAGTTGAGTTTTTAGATTATAATATTTGTTGAAAAATATTATTTTAGTTAAGTTTTTTTTTATTTTAAAGTCTAGGAGTTATTTATTATTTATTTTTGCTCTTTTATGTTGTTTATGAAGCTGTGATGAGTTACTTCACTGACATATTATCAGTGATTATCTGATGCTTCAAACAACTACAAATAACTACTTACAACGGGAACGCATTACCTATTACACTGCTCTTCACTTGATTTGCCTACGAATACATTTATACGTATAACTTATACGCCCGCTGTCGGTGTGGCAATTCAAGTTGGCACGCCCATTTATAGTCGACCAGTAGTTACTAATACATGCATCGCGCTATGAACGGCGGCCACACGGTATATATATATATATATATATATACACGTTTATTCTAAATATATGCGACAAATTTTATAGGCCGATTCATAGGATTATTATGATTATAAAAGTTCATATGAATGTATGTCTTAAATAACATAGTTTTGAAGTTATAGGATGTTAAATTTAAGATATTGTTATAGTATAACTAATAAGATTTAATGTCACATGTATTTCTACGAAAACATTCATTTTGAAGGGAAAATTTTTATTTGTCATTTCAATATTTATGTGTCACAGCTTTGTCAAGGTATTGTCAAAGTTTTCTAATATGAATTACACAAATGCTGAGTGTGCGATATGCTATTTATTTACGGTCTTGCCAATGGTAATTCATGTGCAGCTAGACGTCTTTATGAAGAACGATACCCGAACCGTGTCAACCTGCATCATTCGATATTTGCCCGTCTTAGAAAAATGGGTAATTTTAAAAAACATACGGCTAATAGCAGGCACCCACGTACAGCTAGAACTCCACAAGTCGAAGAAATGGTGCTAAATGAAATTGGGGAACATCCTACTACAACTACCAGAAAAAATGCCTCTGCCATAAACATAAGTCAATCCACAGTTTGGAGAATATTGTACAATGAACTGTTGTAACCATATCACATACACGTACTTTAGCCAGCAGATTTCCCGCAAAGATTGGTTTTTTGTCAATGGATACAACAGAAAATCACTCTAAAACCTCAGTTTTCTTTACCGACGAGGCTATTTTTTCCAGAAGAAAGCCCACATAAAACTTTGGAAACCCTTCATTAACATCAATTCTCTTTTAATGTGTGGGCCGGAATTATTGGAGATCAGTTGATAGGTTCTTTGCCCATGAGGTTAAATGGAGAAGTATATCGTCGCTTTCTTGAAGAGGAGCTCTCACTACTGTTGGAAGAAGTCTCGTTGCAATTAAGAATTCAAATGTATTTTATGCACGATAGTGCTCCAGCACATTTCAGTTTAATTGCTCGTGAGTTTTTGGACGGTGCGTATCCAAATCGGTGGCTAGAGTCAGCAGGTCCACTACCATGGCCTCCATTATCTCCAGACTTAAATTCTCTAGATTTTTTCTCAGGGGTCACCTTAAATTACTAATTCATATGACTCCCATTAAAAATGTTGATGAACTGAGAAATCGTATTGTTGCAGCATTTGAGACAATTCGAAACACCCACGGTATTCTTAAACCCACTCACTAATCAATGCAACGAACAATACGACCTTGTACTGCAGTTGAAGCCGGTCACTTTGAACAATTTTTATAAGTTAATTTTGTTGTATTAGTACATTTTGTTGTATGAACTATTAAATTTACTTTTATAATATCGGCCAAAGAGAGTTATCAAGGTTAGTTGGTGCTTAATTGTTCACATTTTCAGTTTTATACATTTCATCATTTTATTGCATCACATCTTGTTAGTCATTGCAACTTTTTAGATGTCAATTATAATCAAAATTAAAATACTAGTAATATTTGCATCCAACTTTAGAGTATTTACTGAAACTGTCATTGAACAGTACAATCCACATTATATTTTTTCAAAATTTTAGACATAAATAATTTAAATTTCAATTACCAAACGACGAACATACATAAAAAATTATGTAGTTTTGACATTTACATTAAACGTCACATTTTAAAATTCATTAACAACACTTCACTTGTTTACATCGACAAACAGAACCATGAAACGATGCGCATGTCAGATGAAAGTCAATCATCAAGGGTTAGTGTCCTTTCTCTTCTATGCTGACAGTTCTGGAAAATTAAGAACAAAGAACTTGCTGCAAAAAAAAACTTACCAAAAGGGACTTCTGTTTTAAAAATGTTTGGGAAACACTGCTTACATGATATCGTTGGAAAATTAGAAGAATTTATTGCTCTCTAGGAAAATTCTAATTGGATTCGTGAAGAATGAGGCCTAGCGCACACGCATCGATTTTTATCGTACGGAAAAATATCGTATGATCAAATTCTTTTAGTGGAACAAAGAAGGGCATAGGAGCGTGCACACGCTTCGAACTCCACTCAATACGGCACGATCGCCGTGTTGGTGCCGTGTATTGCCACTACGACAGACGGATGCGCAGCGTCGTTGCCGTGAATGTAGTGGCGTATATGATCCAGCGAACGCTTGCATACTCCACGATTTTTATTCGTACGTTAAATCTTCACGTTGATCTCTGTCCTTTATGATTTGCTTAAGATATTAAGTACAGTAGCAGTTAACTAGCCTTGTGTGGTCTACTCATTTTTTAAATATAATTTGTTGCTCTCACTATGGACGACAATGTGGATAACGAAATCCTCATTTCATTGATTCAAACAAAACCAGTGTTGTGGTACAAAACGCTATCGATTTACAAAGATAGGAATGCTACAAAAAATGCATGGAAGGACGCAGTGGCGGCTCGGGGTGGTTCACATAGGGAGTGCATAATTTCAAAATTAAAAGGTATAATACAAGAACACTTACCCCAATCTTTATAAGTTTCACCGACATACTGTTCTAGACAGGTACTGTTCATTGTACAGTTTGTTTTGAGGGAATAGTAAATATAACACTACAGTTTGATTACATCTGACGATAAACTAAGTCCATTTTGCGTGTCTTTGACTTGCAGAACAGTTCTATTACTTTTTCATTAAAATTTGGGAAATCATTTATAAATTCTTTTTCGCAAGATAACATAGTAAGGGCATTGAATCTGTCTTCTTTCATTGTATTTCTCAGGAACGTTTTTATTCTCTTCAGCCGTGAAAACTGGCGTTCCGCTTCAGACGTTGTCATTGGGATTGTAATGACAATTTTTAAAAGCTTAACAACTTCATTAAAGGTGTCACTTAATCCATCCAGCAGAAGGCCTAGCAGACCTACAGCACTGACTTCTATATTTGGCCTAAATTCTTCTCTAGAATATAGAACACAATTCAGTTCGTAGTCTGCTTTCATTGAGGCATGGATAAAATTTTACTGCTTCTTTAAGGCAATCTTCCGGAAATTTTTTTTGAAAAGAGGAGAACTGTTTAAAAGAAATTAAGTTTGCTAATATTAAGTGCCCTGTATACCTACCAAAATCTAGTTTTTATTTCAAGCAAAATAATATCGCACACTTCAATAGTTTCCCTCCGTCTTTGGCTACCATCAGTTACTCTTCGTCGCGTTGATGGTCGAGGAGTCAGTTCTGAGTCATTTTGTTTAACCAACTGATTATCTGTGTCAGCGAGTTCGGTTCGAATTTTTCCAATAGCGCGTTCAAAATTATCTAAATTATTCTTGATTTTTAATGCATCTGTATTGACATTTTGTAATTGATTAAACAATATGTCCACATGTGGCATAATTTTATGAAAGAAAGTTAACCAATAGATAAAATTTTCCTCCTCCAAAATTCGCAAATTGGCACCAGCTTGATGAATGGTAGTTTGTAAACTAGCTTCTCTCTCGATTTGTTCTAGAGCTTCAATTATTTCTTCTCGGTGCTCATATATTGTATTCACTGTCCTAGAATTGAAGTTCCATCTTATTTTTGAAGAATGAGGTAAGCTTTTTCTCTGAAGGAATTCTTCCAATCTTGCAGCTCGTTGTGGTGAAGTGGAGAAAAAAGTACATAATCCCGTCAGATTGGCAAAAAAAATTCTGCAGTTACTACTGCTCGATGTAGCATGTGACATAATAAGATTTGTCTGATGTGCGTAACAATGTACAAAATTGGCCCTTGGATACTGGTCTTGGACATGTCTTTGCACGCCGTTAATAGCACCACTCATGACTGCTGCCCCATCATAGCTCTGTGCAATCAGTTTTTCTGGGTCATCAACAAGCAAACTAATTTCGTTAAGGATGGAGGCAGATAAAGAATTAGCATCATGTCCACTAGGCAGAAGAAATTTCCAAAATCTTTCGACCGGTCTCGCGTTCACAATATATCTTAAAACAACCACCAACTGAAACTGATTGGACACATATGTGGTTTCATCAGCTATCACAGATGTGAAGTCGGCTGCTTTAATTTCACTGGAAACTTGTTCATGATACACGTTCAACATTGCATCAAGCAGCTCATTCTGTATCGTTTTTGATAATCCCTTAAAAACCGGTGCTGCTTCGATGTGATCTCTGGGCGATTTATCCAATTCTGCCGTAAAATTTATCAATTCCCGAAAAATGCCCTTGGTATTCGACGTTTGCCGTTCATCATGACCCCGAAGTGCCAGTTCAAACGCGCCACAAAATCTAATGCAATTTATTATTAAATTTAACACATGCCTATTTTTTGTTACCTGTTCATTGTGTTGTTGAACTGCTTTTCTATATGATGAATCTAAAACATTCTGAATGTTATTTTTTCCTAACATTCTTAGACTAAAAATATTTTTCAAATGCCCTTCGGAATTTTCATGTTTCGTAATTTTAGCACTAAGACGAATTAAGTCTTTTATTCCGTTCTTTGACCAAGACGGTTCACCACCAAACAAAAGACACGGAAAACAAAACAAAGTATTTTTAATTTCACACCCACAAATCCAGTCATTTTTCTGATAAATATTCATTTTGAATTATCTTATAACGTCTTTACCTTTAACAGATTGTTGATTTTCTAAATATAATTGAGGCATCGGCCGTTTAAGATTTTTTATTGCGATTTTTTCATCATACGTTAACCGCGAAAACGTGTTATTCTGTAACGCAGACACGAAATTCATCTTACAACAGCGGTGAGCAGACTGGGGATCTTGCTCACAGGCTATGTATTATACGATATGGAAGTAGAACAAAATACAGTTCTCCCTACCTTCAATGTAATGTTAATGGCTTAACGGAGCAACGCACAGTGGTCTGAAATGCCCGAAAAGCTGGTCAAAACTCGAAAAAGGTTCGGATTTGGCTGAAAATCAGTATGCTTCAGTTTTTTTACTTTCTGATTGTAGATATGAGGTAAAAATGGTAAATTGCAAAATGGGGAGTTTTAAATTGCCAGTTTTATGTTCAAAAATACGATAAAATAATATAAACTTTGGCTTAATAAATTTTGTGTTGTTTCTCATTATACTTTTTATAATTATACTTATGATAAAGACATTATCAATTATGATAACAATAGTATTAATAATAATAATAATAATAATAATAATAATGATAATAATTATGATTTTTCCTTGGTAATTGCACTTTAAATAATTCAAAGTGACTTCTTCTAAGTTACTATTTGGTTCGGATCGTGCGCATATTAAATCTCTTCAAGATTAATTAAAAATATGTAATTTTGTTGTGACATATACATGTGACGCGTCACATGTATAGGGCCGCGCAACCTAATACAAATAAATCAATTGCGAGGAGAATCGCAGAAAGTCGCACCTGAATGTTCGATTTTCTAGTTAGTTAGACATTCATCTGGGAAATGAATCAGCGAACAACGCGGAGTCTCGCGGAAACATAACTTTTTTGACAATTTCGGAAAATTTTTAATAACAAATTATAAAAAATTGTTTAAAAAAAGTAAAGTGTCAAAACATTATACCAATCTTCAGGCGCATCCTCCATCTTCTTGTTGAAGATATTTGCACGTTCACGAATTTTTGTGTGCACTTCAAATCTTGTTTTTCTCGTTTATTGTTGAACGTTGCACGTAGCAAGTTTTGACAACCGCGACTTTCACACACAACTACACGTCCCGTAGGCGCGCCATCTATCTGCTATTCGAGAAATAGACGCGCAGACACCTCGTTTACCGACTACCACACAAGAAACTATTTGAAAAAAAATGTTTTTTTTTGGTTTTGACCAACTTTTTGGACGTTTCAGACCACTGTGCAACGGTTGGGCTTTGCTCATGGGTATGTTTCTCTCGGTGGAAGGGGGTAAACATTCGAATAGTTTCTCGTGCGCTGTTAGTCGTCATTATATCTGTGACGACGATCGGTGCATGTAGGTTGTTACGCGCGCCGCACACGCCACGTTCCTGTTCAATAACTATGAATACGTAATAAATAAATACTTTCACAGTTAGTCGCCGCTTGGTTTGTTTTGTTTCAAAATTCCAGGGGGTGCAATTGCTCACTTGCTCTCATTAAAGAGCCGCCACTGGAAGGACGTCTGCTGCTGCAGTTCATTTTATTTTCATTAATTGGGTGAACCCAATACTTTCGGTTACATCTGCGCTGTACGAAACGACGGTACAACAACCACATGGCAACGACACGTTTCGGATTCATTTTCGCAAACTTTTAGCAAATGCCTATGCAGAGAACATCATAGTGTGCAAATAACACAAATGATGAGATAATGTACGATATTTTTCCGTAAGACCGAAGATCGATGTGTGTGTGCAAATAAGACACACGATAAAATAACGTACGATATTTTTCCGTACGGTCGAAATCGATGCGTGTGCGCTAGACCTTAATTTGTCATTTTAATGTGAAATTCGTAAGTACTTTTAAGACTGTCTGGATTCTGTATAAAGTACGACAGAAAGGGTAAGAAGGTTACTAGCACATACTAAATGCAGACACGCTAATTTGAATGAGATTATCCATTATTTTCTTGAAACATACTAATTGTTAAATTATTTATATAATTCCAATTATATTCAAATATAACAAGGGATAATCGCTTTAGACACTTTAATCTCTTATCTTTACAATGTCTGGGTCATTTACCTTCTGTATATACATATTGTCTGAATGTCTATTCAAGACAATTTTTAAAGTTAGACGGAAGCCTGGAGAGAAAAAAGGAAACAAAAAAAAACTTTCCTGAGCACAAAGTTCGTGTCAGTTTGCATACACTTGAAATTATCGCGATATTTTTTTTTCTTTCAGTCCGCTAATTGCTGATTAATACATACATACACATACATGTACATATGTATATTATATATATGCATGTATAATACGGACAGAAAAATATTACTACAATTTTAAATTAAATTCTGCATTTTTTAGATTCTCGTTTTAGATTGCAGAAATTACATCAAGTCGAGTTTTCAACAAAACATTGTTAAAATGCAGTGCAATGAAATTAAAATAATTTGAATAATTAACAGCTAAGAACTGCTTCGGTCTCGACTGATTTTTTTTGCTATTATTACCGTCTTTTATATTTTTATCTTTCTCTTTAGCCACCGACGTATAATACATAAAAAATGTATACTGTTTTTTCTTATTCGTCGTTGTGTATGGTATGAATCAGAGATTATTATCTAAGTTCATTTACCTAATTTACAGATTATTTTTATGCGATGCAATTTAGCTAGAAATCCTTTTTGCTTTTTAAAATAACATAATGTCGACAAATAAACAAACGCTGTGGCTAACTGTCCGCCGGCGGTCTTCCCCGCATAAACTGAGAGTTCCGCCGGCCAGCGGAATCTCTTATGACTGTAGTAACGTGTCCGCCGAAAGAAGCAGTGTTTTGTGAAGGCACGGCGAAATAGGCGTATTTGTTTTGTCTATTTCGGCCGATCGGCGGCATGTTACTATATTACATGAAAATTCCGCTGTTATTATAGCTGTCATAATAATAACCTAGTTTTATTTATTAATATGTGTGTAAATATGCTTATTTATGAAAATCGGCAAATACAGATGACATAACTTGTACTTTTTAATATTATTATTTATTATTATTTAAATTATTATTGTTATATTTTAAATTCAATTCAAATAAGGTTTGTAATAATTAGTAGGCAATGCATCTTTAAAATACGCAAATAAACACTGACAAATACATATATACTATTTTAAATTATTTTGTGAGTAACTATCAACTATATTTGAAATATTATTTACGTTTCAAACTGTCAAAATAATTGTTGTCATTAGTAGAAAATGGATTTATTACGATACACTTACAAAAATTATTAGAAAATATATTTATTAAAATCTATTTCTATAAATATTTTTATATAATTTGTAGAAAGAAAACAATCAATATTTAGTAAGTTGTAAGTAGTATTTATTGTTTGTGATGTAATAAAATAAGTATTTAAAAAAAAGCACGTAATACGAATGTCGCATATAGTTATATTGTAAAATGTTTAACAATGTCGAACTTTGTTCTAAGAAAGAATTAAGAATTAATTAAAACCCACTATAGTGCATTATACGGCTATAAAAATTTTAACTTTGGGATTTATCTACAAGTTAGAAGACCTTAAAAATGCTATGAAAACGTACACTTGGATCATGTTTATGATACTACCTTGATTTGTATTCATTAAGTGTTGATATTTCTTCGCTTAGTTTTGTGTCCTTCCAGTAGTTCTTGTATGTTCTAAAGTACTTAGTTTCCTTAAAACATTGTTCATGGGCACTCAAGTCTGGCCTTTCTCCATTTTCTTAAAACCTGTCCTTGGTTCGGCGGTATCATAAAATGTTACAAGCTCATGTTTATTTAGCAAAATTAATTTGATATTATAGTTTATTAATGATAAAAATAACACATAGTCAAATTTAATGCTCCGTCATTCTCGGCAAAAAAGAACTTTTTCTATGGCATTTTTAAGGTCCTGTAACTTGACTTGTAGATATATTTCAGATGTTAAACTTTGTTCCAAAAAAGATAAAGTATCCAATATCCGATTTTTTTTGAAATTTTCTGATTTTGAAAGCCCATAACTCAAAAAAGCAAGGTTGATTTTTTTTTGTAAAACAGTTCACTAAAGTAGCTACACATCCCCACAAAATTAATATGAATAATAGATTTCTTTTGGGAATGATATGCCTTCGAAAATTGAAAGTTTGTCATTTTTTAAGTCAAAGCTTAGGTTGATTTTTGCTACTTTGGATACAATTTTTCCTTACTAAAGATAATAAAGGTTGCATATTCCTGAATAATCTAGTTTTTCATTCATCAACTTCGGGTTCACCAGTTCCGAGTTAAAAATGGCTGCAACCGAATTCATTAGTCTTTTTGGACTCTCCCTTTTATGACTCTCTAATCATGCAGGAATCAACAACAAAAAATTCATTTGATTATAAAATGGTCAAGCAACCAATTTTTTTTGCGGATCACTTGACATGGAATGACCCTAATGTCAATATCATTAACAGTGAACAAAGTAGTAATGTAATAAAAAAATTGGAAAACAAGGATGCGATTGAATTAGAGGTCGACCACAAGTGTATCCAACAAGTAAGTCAGTTTAAGTACTTGGGAGCTTGTATAACAAGCTGCGAAAACTTATAAAGTGAAGTTCGAGAACAAACAATGAAGGCATCTCGAATCTCGGGTTGCTTGAGAGACATAATCTGGAGGAACCAATACGTAAAAGCAGAGTGTAAAACCAGAATATACAAAGCAAATGATGCGAACTGTCGAAATGAGGATAATAAGAAGCATGCATGGAAAAACACTACATGACATAGGAAAGTAGACAAGACACCGAAGAAAGTATTGAAATAAACACATAAGCAGTAGGGACGACAACAGGCTTGCGAAAAGGGCTCAGCTAAATAACCCTGTCGGAAAAAAGAATCAGGGAAGGCCATCAAAACGCTGGAAGAAAGAGTCCTGAATATCCATTTACGAAGAGGCATAGGAAGCTTGAAAACAGGCACAGCCTACCTACCATGAGTAGTAAGAAAGAAGAAGAAAAAAACGTGTGATTGAAGAGAATTATCTGGAAACAAGCGTCAAAATAGAAATTGTTTCATATTTGTGAAATTACCGTCTAGAACATAGGTTCCCAAAGTGGGCGATAACGCCCCCTTGTGGGCGCTGCAGGTCTAAAGGGGGGCGGTAAGAGACCCAGAAAAAAAATCGGGGCGTTGTGTAAAGGCTTAGGGGGCGATTTGTAATTTCATCTAGAATCTAGGAGGACTCTTAGACACCGACTGAGCTCTCGACTCTCGACTAGGGATGGGCGATAAACATCGATGTTCATTGAACATCGATATTTTAGGATCGATGTTCGATGTTTTTGCATCGATGTTTGCAATTTAGATTTATCGATAAACTATCGATGTTAGAAGAAATATAGTGAACATCGAACTTTTAAGCTTGACAAAATGTATTTGCACTAATCACAAAATAAAACAGCGTCCTCTGTTGACAAATACAAAAATGTTTCCAAATTAACAGCTCACATACAGGCTACGAGGATGTAAAATTGTCTACGAATAAAAGAAGTATTTAAATTACACAGTGCTATATCATATAAATTCGAATATTTCATTTTAGGCTCTTTTAAATATTACTCAGTATAAATATTTAAATAATATATAATTAAATACATAAATTTATAGTACTTTTAATGTGCAGAATAAAAGTTAAATTATGTATGCATGCAGAATAAGTGAAGGAGGTAAACGTATTTTCATAGAAAAAGAAGGGAGATAGACATTACCGATGTATACTTCTTCGGGAAATTCCCTAGTGCGTACAATCATACACGACGATACACGTATTAAATGCAAGATGACACATCAGAAATATAAAACCATATCCATATGTATCTCGGTATTTGCCAGCGTAGTCAAAAAAAAATGCAAGACTATAAAATCCCAAATAAAAATCGTTCTCTTAAAAAGCTTTGATACACGTAAATGTATATATTTTTTAAGTATCAGACGATTTAAGTCATGCGGTTGTTTCATGCGTAATTGCATAATATTGTTTTTTTATATAGTTTTTTTTGAGTAGTTTCTAAAGTTAACTACATATTATAAATGTATATATTTCTTTTATTATTTTTTTTGAATAGTGATATCTTTTATATCATTTTGTTAAGGACGTAAATTAATTAAGTTATAATAAAGTTTTTGTTAAACTGCCAAAAAATAAATCTATAAATATAATTATCGATGTTTAAAAACATCGATGTTTGGTAGTCGATATTTTGCAACCATCGATGTTGATCAACGATGTTAACATCGATGTTTGATATCGATGTTTACCCACCGATGTCCCATCCCTACTCTCGACTACAGCTTGTGAACATCAACTAATATTAATTAAGAGATTGCTCAAACCAACTCGGTTCGATATTTCTCTCCGAGTAGTTCATATATCTGTCCTGTTTTATTGAATAAATAAAATAAAAAACATATCAATCGGTCGCTCCGTTTCGAAACGAAAAGAGACACAAAGAAACAAATAAAAAGGCAACTGTATCAATCGGCTGGTTCATAGAATACTTGTTCTTACTTGTTGAGTACGATTGAGCGTCGAATGAGATAAACGAGTTTATGCATGTTTGTCTTATTCCTGTCGGTGCGTGCTGCTTATGCAATCCTATATAAACAACGTAATATTTATTTTATTTTCATTTGCGGTTTCGCGCGTAATAGATAAGCAGTACTTAAGTTCAACACTTATACTTACGTATTTCTCAAAACAAAACAATGTCGGAAGTAAAAAAGAAGAGACGGTAATACTGTGCGGAATATATTAAATTCGGATTCATTGAAAATCCTACAAACCCATCGTCGCCTTTGTGCCTTCTATGCCTAAAAACATTTTCGAATGAAGCAATGAAGCCTTCAAGACTTCAAGATCATTTGAATAAAATGCATCCAGATAAGAAAGACAAGAATGTAGCATATTTTCAAGACCTAGAGAAGAAGCATAATACTCGGCCAAGTGTAGCAAAACTCTTTTCGGCGGCTGCTAAGCAAGATGACGACGGACTTCGAGCTTCGTACAACATCTCTTTGTTAATTGCTCAAAAAGGCAAACCACACAACATCGGAGAAGTGTTAATTTTGCCAGCAATAAAGGAAGTAATAACTACTGTGCTTCATAAACCGGCCGCAGATATTATCGGAAAAATTCCTTTGAGTAATAATTCTGTGCAAAGACGAATTGATGAAATGGCCGGAAACATAGAAGAATCATTGTGCAATCATCTGAGGACTAGTCAATTCTCAATTCAGCTCGATGAGTCCACTTTACCAACTAATGAAGCATTGTTGCTGTCTTACGTGAGGTTTATTAAAGATGAGAAAATATGTGAAGAACTATTGTTTGCTAGAAATTTAGAGACCGATACAAAAGGCGAAACCATATTCAATACATTGGAAAAGTTTTGTGTTGAGAAAGAGATTCCCTTGAAAAATATTATATCAGTTGCTACGGATGGCGCTCCGGCTATGACAGGGTGCCATAAAGGCTTCATAGCGTACGTAAAAAATAAAATTCCAGATGTCCTTGCTGTACATTGCGTTATTCATAGACAACATTTGGTTGCTAGAAATTTAAGTGAACGACTATTTCAATCACTGCAATATGTCATCAAAGCAGTCAATAAAATCCGTAACTGCTCTTTGAATGATAGATTATTTCATCAGCTTTGTGTTACTAATGACGAAGATTTCAACCGTTTGTTGTTTCATACCGAAGTTCGTTGGCTATCAAGAGGCAATTGTCTGACTCGATTTTACAACCTGTTTGACTCTGTGATAGAGTTTTTGGAAACTAAAGATACAGAATTGCGCAACAAGCTCATTACATCAAAAAATGATATAGCTTACATGACAGACCTGTATAAATTGTTCAACAACATGAATCTCCAACTGCAAGGCGATGAACTAAATTTAATTAAAACAAAAAATGTCGTTGCTGCTTTCGCAGCCAAACTGCTTCTACACAAAAAGAATATGGGCAGACGTGAGTTTCATAATTTTCCGAATTTATCAGTATCCTGCAGTAACGACGACTTGTTTGCCTACTGCCAACATTTGGAAAAGCTCCACATTGACTTCACCGAACGATACCAGGATATTTTGAACTTGGAAATACCAGACTGGGTGTTGGATCCGTTTTCAAATGTCAACACAGCAATATCACCACATCTGGAAGAAGAACTTATAGAATTGACAACGAACGAGGAAATAAAAATCAAGTTCAAAAATGGCTACCAAGAATTTTGGCTACAAAAACCGATCCCGCAATTGTACCCTGGATTGTGGTCAATCATTCAACGATTCTTGATAGCATTCCCATCGTCATATTTGTGTGAACGTGGATTTAGTGCTGTAGCAACGCTGCTTACTAAAAAGAGAAATCGTTTGCATGTTACCGAACGTGGTGACTTGCGGCTGTTCTTGAGTAAATTGGAACCTGATATCAACAAACTTATTAAACAGCATCAGATTCATCCTTCACATTAGTTTTTATATTAGAATCGATTATGTTTGTTTTATTTTGAATTTTGAATAAAAGATACTTTGTCTGAATACTATAAAGTTGCGTTTCAATAATCATTCTCATTGGCAGGTGTAGCCCGTAAAAGTTAACTTGAGACCTGAGCGCCGTTGTGTACTACCTACTACGCTCAGGTCTCAAGTTAACTCATTCATTCTAAACGAGACTTTTACTATAACCCATAGTAAAAGTCTCGTTTAGAATGAATGTTTAATCTCCGCTAATATAGCTCACAATAATTAATTTAATTTGAAGTTATAGTGGTTTTTGAGTAGGTGAAAAAATGGGGGCGCTAAAAAATAATTTATTCTCAAAGTGGGCAGTAGGCAAAATAAGTTTGGGAACCACTGATCTAGAACATAGAAACATTAAGTCAACGACTAGTACAAACGAAACGCAACCTCTTCTGCAACCATTTGTTGAAAATCAAACTACTAGTAAAATAAATGTGTCAAAAAGAGCAAAAAAAAGACTTCAAACAAATACAGAGAAATAGATGCCTAATCTAAACAGAAAAAACGTGAACAAGGATTGTCTTATATTTTTCATGAATGTAAAATAGTAAAATACCTACATACATACATATCTAATTCAAGATGCATTCATCGTACGAAGAACATATGTGTCTGTTTTCATAAAATGTACTCGTAAAATTTATACATTGGTCAAATATGAAAACAAAACACATTAAACTGACATACAATGCGTGCATTAAAAAAGATTACTAAATTAAATTGATTTGGAATTCACGAACGCGCTTTGTTACACAGATACGTAAGCTTCTGCATGGAATTGAAAAACACTGTCCAATATTGATTATTGGACACAAATTAACAATGCATGGCGTGCTAAATTGATGAATCTCCGTTATTAATGGATAGAAAATATTATGTATATATAAATTTGATGCGTGTATGTGTTTTGGAAATATGTAAATTGGTTTGGATTTTTATTTTATACCTATGGAGACCTATTATATTCCAATACGGGAAATGTTCCCAAAATCTATTAATTATTTTTACTAGACTTCAATATTTGCCGTAAAATTACAATAGATAGTTACTGATAGTAACAATATAATAGTACATATAAACAGAATAATTTGAAAAGAATGTATTTTTATTATTAGAGAATAAAATTATAACTTTGAAATAAAATCATTTTCTACAACTTAATAGGTCTGAAAACAGTTTTTCTTGATGTCTATAGTGAATTTTGTTATGATATAAAATTATTATTTATTTCTTCTTTAAATTTACAAGGGGGCGTTTTTATGTTCGCGGACTGGGAGACAAGGGAAGAAAATAAAAATACAAAATTATTTTTCTTTTCCAATGTATTCATCTCCAATCCTAATACATTTTTGTGATCTTTCAATTAGCTTGTGTATGCCTCCATAAAAAACGTTTTATCTTGCAAAATGCGCGCAGCTTTTTTTTCATTTTAGGGAACAGGTAAAAATCACTAGGAGCCAGATCAGGACTATAGCGTGGGTAATTAAAAATATCGAAGCCCACTTTACACAGGGCAGTTGCGCAGCACGATTCTTGTGGACGGGAGCATGGTGGTGCAGGAGCAGGATACCTTTTATTAGTTTTCCTCTTCTTTTTTCTCTAATGACTTCTTTTAACCGTTCCAGGATTGAAGCGTAGTATTCTCCAGTTATGGAAACGCCTTTATCTTTCTAAACAATTAACAGAAGTCGATATAAACAGAAGACATAAGTTTCACGATCGACTGTGGCACCTTCAACTTCTTGTGTGGTGGTGTGCCTGTTTTGCCACTGTGTGGAGTGCATGATCTCAGGTTCATAATGATAAATCCAAGTTTCATCTCCAGTAATAACACGAGATAATACACCACCTTTACCTTAATTACAGCACGGGAACATTCCACATGCTGTTGTTTTTGCGGCGGCGTGAGCATTTCTCGGCATTCTACTTGCGCTGACATTAGTCGTGCCAAGATGATCATAAGGAATTATCAAAATAGTTGTCTCAAATACTACAGTCATTCCTGCTAGTTGTGTCTTCTATAGCCTAGCATCTTCCATTATTAATTTGTCAACTTTTTTAACAAGTTCTGGAATGGTAACTTCTATAGGCCGCCGATGCCGTGGATAGCCTTCAAGTAGTTTCCTACCTTACTTAAAGCGACTATGTCACTTAAAAACCATCATTTTTCCCGATCATAAATCCCCGTAAATCGGTGACTTCTCTTCCAGCATGGTATGAACAGATTTTTCTTCTTTTCCCCATATGTCGCACTTTATTCCCGATTAAGTTGCTTGGTCGACGGTAATTTTAGACTACTGACGCAGTTGTGTTAAAGCTTTGTATTTATACTAATAATGAGTCACTGATCACCTTACGACACGAACGAGCTCGACCACTACCATTCAACCTCTCCCTACCGTAAACTTAAAACTGCTGCCTAGTAATTCTTCGCCCACTTCTTGCTTTTTGCATCTACTTTGGCTTTACTCCAATTAAGTTCCTTTCTCTATAGCGTATCAGAAATAGTTTTTTTTTTTCATATTTTTCTTAGTTGACCTTGACTTCTATATTTTCGTACGCCCATTTCAAAAATCACATTTATCGCTTTTTCTTCACTTTTTCCACCGTGAATCCAAACAGAATAAATTGCTGCGTCTCGATTTTATCTAATACACTTGTGACGCTCAGTTTGTTTCTAATGACTTCCTACTTATCAATTCGCTCCACATCCGCGATCTTTCTCAACACTCTCAATTCGCAGAACTATTTCTTCCTATTTCGTCAGCTAGTTCGCTTATTGTTTAAATTTTCTGTTGATACTTCATTCATTCTTAAGGTCAGTCTTAGTATGCTTCCTTGTCTGATTTTTCTGACGCGTTTATATATTTCTCGTTCTACATTTGCTATTTGCTCGCCTATACTAGGAGTGTCGAACCAATGGCAAGCGACAAAATAATTTGGGCACGGCATTAATTAAAGAATTAGATATATAATCAAGTGTTTCGATTATATATCTAATTAAACACTTTACTTTTTCGTCTATATTTGAGGTTTCAAACAAGGGAGAGTTTATGAAGGAAGCCTGGTTAGCATCCGCCCCTTCACTTTTTGCCGACTGTGAAAAGATAAAATGAGATAATTCAGCGCATCAAATATACTCCTTTATCTAGAAACACAATAAAAGATAAAATCCTAAAACTGGCAGAAAACGACAAGAATGCGACATTAAGTCCTCTTGCTTTATATCGCTATGTTTTGACGAAAGTACCGATGTAACTCAATCTGCTCGTTTAGCTGTTTTTGCTCGATATTGTGTAGTAAGCGACATCAAGGAAGAAATAATTGAGATAACTTCGTCTAAGGACACAGACACAGACACGGCTGTTCAAAATGCACTTGCTGAGAGAGAAATCGATTTAAGCAAAATTGTTTAGATAACGACTAATTCTGCTCCAAGTATGATGAGCAAAACAAATGGTTTTATCAGTTTATTTCAAACACACATAGGATATTTGATTCTTGAATTCCACTACGTCATTCATCAACAAGCCTTGTGTGCTAAAGGTGGTCCCCTCTCTTGATAATATAATGGCCGTAGTCACAAAAATAGTGAACCTCATACCGTCGCAGGCTTTAAATAAGTGAAAGTTTAATCGTTGATTGAAGGAATACATAAAGATGCGCCACCGCATAGCACTGAGCGTACCCAAACTGGATCCGAGATCTATAGCGACTGCATCAGTCGTTTGGATCCGAGATTCGAAACAGCCCGAGACAGCGATGATGTTTCCCGGCAAGGGGTTTGCGGGACGACTTAACGGAAAGACACGCTATTTTACTATAGCGTTGCGCATCTTTATATACAAGGTGTGTATAAATTGGCGGACCCACTACACGCGGCGATGTTCTTCGTTAAATTCGGAGTCCAAAATCCTAATACGAAAATGTTGTACCATGCTCCATATCTTTGCACGAGGTTCCTAAAGTTCGGACTTTCAGTCTTGAAATAAGCATTATTACTTGATATTTGTTGACAGAAAGAGCTACAATTTAGAAGAAAGAAGAATTGTTGTTATTATCCTTCCGTTAAAGTTTTCTTTTTGATTTTAAAGTTTGTTTTTAATATTTGTTTATTAACTTATTTTGACGAAACACACATCTGACAACGTTGTAAAACAATAAGTAGGCAGCCTAATGTTGTTCTAGTCAAATACATTACTACTGTCAAATTTTGACACTTCGTAATCTACCTGTTTCATTCGACTTGCTTATTTTTCGTATTTCTTTGTATAGTTTTAATCAGTTTTCGGGTTTTCGTGTTTACTAGTTGTTCTGTTTGTTTATTATGAATTTTACGTTCAACGAATATGCCGATATGTACATGATATACGGTTTCTGTCGTGGAAATGCTAGCATGGCAGGGCAGGAATATCGAGTGCGTTTTCCAAATTGGAGGCATCCAAGTAAAAATGTATTTCGAAGGCTGGACCAACGACTTCGTGAAACAGGTTCGTTTATTCCAAGAAATGCGAACGCAGGTCGACCAAGGCAAAGGCGTACCGTGCAACTAGAAGAGCAAGTTCTAGCCACAATACAGGAAGATCCCTCTGCGAGTACCCGTCAATTAGCTTCTACACTAAATATTCCCAGTAATAAGACTGTTCATTTGGTTCTACGAGAAAACTTGCTTCATCCATACCATGTTTCTAAAGTTCAGCCTCTTTACGAAAATGATAAGTTATTTCGAATCAATTATTGCAATACAATCTTAAATAGAATTCAGGAAGAAGGTGACTTTTTAAGACGTATTCTTTGGAGTGATGAGTGCATGTTTACCAGAGATGGTGTGTTTAATACTCATAATTTTCATCATTGGGCAGATGAAAATCTACATGAATTTCGCGAATACGGTCACCAAAGAAGGTTTTCTGTTAACGTTTGGCTGGGTATAATAAACCACAGGGTAGTTGGACCAATTTACTTACCAAATCGCCTAGATGCCGTTGAACATTTAAATGTTTTAGAAGTTATTGATGAGATACCGCTGAACGTACGCCGTAATATGATTTACATGCATGATGGAGCTCCTTCGCACTTTGCTCGTAATATAAGAGACTGGTTGACTGAACACTTCCCAGACAGATGGATTGGTCGTGGCGGTCTCCTTTTGTGGCCTGCGAGATCCCCCGATCTCAATCCATTAGATTTTTTTGTTTGGGGTTTCATTAAAGGTAAAGCTTACGCTACACCTCCACAGGACGCTGACGAAGTTAGAGCCCGAATTGAAGCCGCAGTATTAGAAATCACATCAGAAAGACTTGAGCGAATAGTACAAACGGTACCACAAAGATTGCAGCTATGTCTACAAACTGATGGATTTCAATTCGAACAATTATGTAGGTAATAATTACATTGATTTCTATCAAGAAGATGTACAAAAATTAGTCAATATTATCAAAAAAATTTTAAACTTTGTAATATTTTCGTAATAAATATGTAATCTAAGAAACCAATTTTATTTCGTTTGTTTCTTTTTTAAATTTAAAATGTAAGGTTCACATGACGACGTGTAAAAATGTTCCGAAGATTATAACTAGCACCTGCGTGTTCAATGTTGCCAAATGTATGTTTCTTTCAAATTCATTCTGAAGACAAAGGAAGCCTGATACATCGTTTTAGGATTAGGACTTTTAACTCAAAATTTGACCAAGAATGTCACCACGTGTAGTGGGTCCGCTAATTTAGACACACCTTGTATTCCTTCAATCAACGGTTTAATACCTTGTTGGATGAAGTGAAATTGGTGTATAATGGGTTGTTTACTGATGTATAATAATGTTCGCTAGTAAATCCGCGGTAACGTACTTCAAATTTTTGTTGATTGGAAGAAATCAGCCTATTTACAAAATGAAGGAAACATTGAAAAATACTCACAATTGATCGATGTGGCTTTCAAAATTAATGTTTTTTACGGATATGGGGCAGCATGTGAAGCTTCAAGGCGCAGATAAAACACATTTCGTTATGATAAATCTCATTCGTGCTTTTGAGGCTAAACTGCAAGTTTTCCATAACAATACTGTTACTAAAAACTAAAAGTATTTCCTAAGCTTGAAAAAATCACCATATATTTAGATTTACACAAAAAAACTGACCTAAAAAATTCGCTGAAGAGTTCAATGAAAGAGTTTGCATCGAGATTTCAGTTCAAAGAATTATCGGAAACACTCAAGATTATAATCTATCCGGATGTGACTACATCTGATAAACTGAACATGGCCAAATTTTGACTGATTTCCTGTCTAGTTCAAAATGGATTCAAAAATTGCACATTGAAAAAGTTGGAATTAAATGAAAAAGAAACACATGTGATACGAGTAAAAATGCCAATACCAAAATTATGTAAACATGGAATTCATTCCAGACACAGTTAGGTGATAGCAAACGCCAAGTTCTTACTTTTGCTGTCTTAACAATACTTTCATCTACCTGTGCCTGCGACTCATTATTTTCAGAAATAAATAACACTAAAAACTCGCTTAGAGCCGCTTGTCAGACGACTCCATTTCAGCGTGCATTCTGCTAAAAGTTACAAAGTATGAAGCTAATATAAGTTTTTTAGCAACTAATTTGCAAAAGCAGCAGTCACGCTAATCTTTTCTTTCATTTAAATAAACATAATGTTACTAGGGCTTATTTTAGCCCAATCTTTAAAAAAGATGACAGAACTAGAGTTGAGAACTACAGGCCAATATCCATTCTACACAACTTTCAGAAGCTTTTTGAAAACGTAATTTATATCTGCATAGCTTTCAATACAAAATCTTTGATTTCTGAATGTAAACATGGTTTCATTCGTGGACGGTCTACAGTTACGAACCTACTCACTATAACTCAGGCTATCTCTCATGAACTGGATGCTAATGGCCAATTAGACGTGATCTACACTGATTTTAGTCGCGCGTTTGACACGATAGATCATGGTGTCCTTCTGGAAAAGCTCGCGGCAATTGGATTCAGCCCGTCCCTGCTCAAACTTCTGCATTCATATTTGACAAATGGGCGCAATTATATCTTTTACAATTGATTCAGGTCATTTGAGTTTACTCCCTCATCCGGGGTGCTACAGAGCTCTAACTTAGGACCTCTGTTATTTACTCTATATACCAACGATTTGCTTAAATCAATAACATGCAATGTACTCGTATATGCGGATGATATAAAGATCTACTGCTCTATACGAACTTGGAAGGATGTACTTCTTCTTCAAGAAAACTTGAATCGTATATCGACTTGGTGTTCCAACTTCAATTTGAAACTAAATGTAAGTAAATGTTGTTATATGTCTTACTCTCGCAAAAAAATGTATATACTATCTACCTATTCTATTGAGGACAACCAGCTTAGGCGTATATGTCAGAGTATTGTTAATAAACTCATAGTGAAACAAGCCAAGTGTTTTAATTTATTTAATGTATTAATGTTGTTACACCATTATCAAAGGGGTATACAAATCTCTTTGATAATGGTGTAACAACCGAAACGCATATGCCAGAGTATTGATAATAAACTCATAGTGAAATAAGCCAAGTGGTTTAAGTTATTTAATGTATGAAGTTAAAAATGTTTCACCTAGAAGTGTCTGCTACAACAGTCACGAATCTTAATAAATCTCTATAAAATGCAGTTTGCCACGTATTTGCAGTAAACTACATTTCGATAAGAACAAAGGTGTTGCTTGCGGTTTTCTTTTATACAAAAGTTGTTCTAAATTATGTACGAAATATTTTCATACTCTTTTTTTAAAGGCATTTCATAATTTTATGAATTAAGATTCTGTTAGTAGAGGACTACGTATTTATCAGGAAATATATCTCAATATTCTGTTGTTTTGCATTTAGAACATATGTATATATATCGGGTGTTTCGGAATTGCACGGCACTATTGTAGGTACTTGTTCTCCAACATAAAATAAACAAAAAAATCCATATAAACATATGTCGCAAATTAATTTATTACTAAGATATTGGAACATAAAGATATTTATTTAACAATACAACATCCAAAAGAACTGTTTAAGTGGCCACCGTTTTGTTGAATGCAGCATTTCAGCACGACAAATTCATTCTACTTTGACACTTCGTATAGCATCAGGATGATCCTTGATAGTTGCTGAGGCTTCCACGATGCGATTACTAAACTAGCAATCTAACGGCGTTAGATCGGGAAATCGGGATTCATCAGAGTTTAGTAATCGCATCGTGGAAGCCGCAGCAACTATCAAGAATCATCCTGATGCTATACGATGTGCTAAAGAAGCATGAATTTGTCGTGCTGAATGCTGCATTCAACAAAACGGTGGCCACTTTAAACAGATCTTTTGGATGTTGTATTGTTAAATAAATATCTTTATGCTCCAATATCTTATTAATAAACTAATTTGCGACATATGTTTATCTGGACTTTTTTGTTTATTTTGTGCTGGAGAACAAGTACCTACGATAGTGCCGTGCAATTCCTAAACACCCGGTATATAAGTTGAAATAGTTGTTTTATTAATTTTGCCAATAATTTTATAGGTAATAATTATACCAGGAAATACCGAAAGGGGCTTTTATCCCTTAATGTAATGTAATGTTCTCTTAGAATTTCTAATTAGTGTCTGCCTATTTAGTACTTAATGCCCCTGGCTAAGCACGTTCTGGAAAGTGGGCAATTTACTTTATCTAAGTTGTCATATAGTTACTTTCTTTGTTAATCTTATACAATTATAATGCTTTAAACCGTATTAATATTTACCTAAGTTTAGAATTCCAGAAATGCCATAATTTATGAAATTACTAAATGCATAGCAGGCTTTAATTTTACAATAGATATTTTTATTGCCATTTGTTTGATTGGGGGAATATTAAATGACAGTTTAATCTTGGGTTTTTCCCAAATAGCAATGGATGAAGTGTGAGTGTAAATGTTCAACCCCTACTCTAAGTTTTTATTTCTTGTATCAGCAAAGTTTATACTTCATCAGTGAGTCTCAACTTGCCAACAGGAAGTTTTTGTTATGTTAGGTTCAAGTTGCCCAATGGAAGAAAACTATATATATAGGTATATGCACATGAATCATACATACGTATATCTATATACATACGCACGGATTTCCTGAAATTAGCGGCTTATAAGAAATTGAAAATTTAAGCAAGTAATTTTCAATTTCATGTAAGCCGCTAATTTCAGGAAATCCGTGCGTATGTATATAGATATATGTATGTACGATTCATGTGTATTAACATATACGGCTAAGAATTTGATATATATGCGTTTAATACATATTAAACACATATTGAAATTATATATATATATATATATATATATATATATATATATAAATTTTAATTTCGGTTTACACTTCTATCCCATGCATAAGATGCCCTTATAATATGCAGCGATGCCTGCTTGCTAACAGTGGTGGGAGAGCAACGAAGTGTCGGGGGACCGTCACGCCTTACATTTCATAGCAAACGTTTGTCGAGTGTACTGTCTTGGTAGCCTCGCTTATGTTTATCTTTAGTTTATTTCGTCGCGCTCTTTTCCTCTTTCTACTTTCGTATCAGAAATTAAAATATGTCGACTACGGTATATTATGTGCAATGCAAAAACGACCACGCCGCGATTTGGCCGATTTAGAACACCCATAAACCGTAGAACAATTAGAAACACCATTAACTATGTATAGTTACTTAGTTTATTCATGTAGCAATATACGGAAGACTGAAATATATCATAAAAATAAAAGTTTATCATTTACTCTTGCAAGCACTGCCGCTGTGACATTTGGAAATGATCAGTACCTCTTTAGACCGACAGTTAAACTTTTTAGTATTACGATAACGCTTGCAATGTCACATAAGAAAAACTTGTTTTGAAGCCAGATGTTAGATCAGAAACTTGTCTCAAACTTACCGAAGAACGGGAAATATCCGAGAGAATAATAAAATTGGTATCCTTAAACTCATTTCGACTATAAAGAGTTTTCAGCATTCTTTCTTTGGATCCCAATTCACACACACTATATTCATTAACGTTTACGACAGCCAGGATATTTCTAGAAGCAGGTCGTCCTCTGTCAACGTCCGGAACATAGACCATAACGTTTTGACCCACCGTGGCAGGAGGTATTTTTTGACGGAACAAAGCTAACATTTTTTCAGCTTGTTTCACTAGTCCAATTTTTGCGGTTTTACATTGTTCTGTAATAGCATCAGTTCTGTTACAACGGCTTCCAAACCTTGAGTGTACCTTTAATCTACTTTCTCTATATGGCACATAAAACTGTACTAGTTAGAGTTTCTTCTACTTCATGGTTAGGTCCGCGCGTCATTCTATCCAAAATGTTTTCCAAATCTTCCTCAGTTTTCATAGGTTCAGATACTTCCTTTTGCAACGAAGAATCTGCCAACCCAATTCTTTACTTACTACCAAACATAGCTTTATAAGGAATTTTTAATGCCTTCATGTAATGAGCGATTTTTTTTATTTTGAATGACTCTTAAACCCTCTGACCATTCTTTGGTTTTATTATCCAACTTTCATGCAACCAACATCCCGTTTAGACCGCTCTACCGGTTCTTGGCTCTGGGAATGTCGGGGTTTCCCATGCATTAGTTTCAAACCTGGCCGCATATCGGTTAAACTTTCAATTATTTTATTAGCAATTCTCTTCCGTTATCGTTTTGGAGAATAAACGGAGCTCCAAAAATACAAAAGATATCTATTGAATTATATGCGTCCTTTTCAGCAGTTTTGGTTTTAAGTGGTTTGAGTAACGTAAATTTGGTTAAATGGTCTTGATAATTCAAAATACAACGATAGTCCGTACCGGTTCAGTCTGCATATCGATCAAATTCACTTGACATGGTGAGTTGATATGATTTGACAGAATAGGCGCAACAGCTCATCTCTTCTTCTTCATTTTCTTTTTTCCTTGGCATTGTTCCCAGAGCGACAAATAGATCTGAATAGCGGCTCTAGTGACGTTACAGAATTTTTTCTTAATTTCAATCTTCATAACTAAAAGAAGTAACAAAGAAATACTTACGTATATATTCTAAAAAGAGGCCTCTTATGTCCAGTTGCAATTTGGGCAGTGTCAATTATGTGGAACATTTCCTCAGTGTTACAGTAATATTTAAAATGTTCTGTCGGTGTTACATCGGTTTTTTTTAATTAATTTTTCGTTTCCCCCAATTGTTACTGTGTCATATCTCTTCAGTCTTCGACATTATTTGGTCGACAGCGACATTTTGGTGTCTTTCAAATGATTTGCTCCTTTCACCTCCTTCACTATTTCTTTATAACAGTCCTTCGCGAAATAACACTCCGATTGTTGCTGTTATCAATAATGCGCTTAATTTTTTCATTAAACGTATCCTGCATATTTGTTTTGTTGTTATACAGCTCTCACCACAAAGTGTGAGAGCTGTGTGTTAAAATAAAATAATAACACACTTCTTCAATTAAGCAGGGTGCTAAGCAAACTGGCGTGCTTGAATGGGTCTGAACAGTGATGCCAGATCAGTGTTTGATGTTCTCAATCGGCCAGACCGCGGCGTGGTCGTTTTTGTATTGCACACAACGCTTTGTGGTCCGTAACAACGGCCACGTAACAACGGCCACAACGCGAAAAGTGTTTTCACTTCGTTGTTTGGTCATCTTACAATGACCACAACGGTTGTGGTTATTTTTTTCGCTCAGTGAGCGTTTCCGCTGTTTGGGCATAACATATACATACATTGTGTATATAAAGTTACATAGGGGAAAGTCGAGTAGTACCGGACAGCGGGTAGTATCGGACATGTAACGAATTAAAGAAGAAACAGTAGATGGCACTGTTTCTTTACTACCAAAACAAACAACGTGACCACAGCAGACACCTTCTTGAAACTTGCACCATTCGCACAGTCGAGACGCGTATTATTGCCGAAAGAATATTTTTTATGCATTTAATCGACGTATGAAATAGTTTTTGTGGGCTTATAACAGTGTTACGGTAAGTAATTTAAGCCGCATGTTTGTACATTATTGTCGAAAATGTATATAGAGTACCATGTTAAAACGTCATAATGAAAGAACTAAGATTTTGCTAAAGGTTATAATAAATTTGTTATGGAGTCAAACGGGTAGTATCGGACAAAATATTTTCGGGTAGTATCGGACAAAAGTTTAGTCGTTCATTTTTTAATTACAGATATCAACCCGTATATTATTGCTGAAAAATGCCTAAATTCAAGAAATTAAACCTTCGCGGTAATTGGGATGAACAGAATATGAAAACAGCCGTGGAGCATGTGCTTACTACCCGGATGACGATAAGACAAGCGGCATTGTCTTTCGAGGTTCCAAAGTGCTCTCTGGCAGACAGACTAAAGAAAATAAAAAATGGTATTGAAACAACATTAAAACCTTATATGGGAATATTCAGGCCAACATTTCCGGTTCAGTACGAAGAACAACTTGTAGCTCATATCAAAGATCTGGATAATCGTTTAATGCCTTTGAGTCGACAAGAATTTGGAAAACTGTCTTACAAGTTAGCTGAAGCTTTGAAACTTCCTCATCGTTTCAATAAGACAAAACAATGCGCTGGACGTGATTTCTATTATAATTTTATTAAGAGGCATCCAGAATTATCATTGCGAACTGCTGAATCAACAAGTTTGCAACGAGCTGTTGGGTTTAACAAGCCACAAGTTGATCGTTTTTTTGAAAAACTACGACAACTGATGGAAAAATATAATTTCCACCCATCAAAAATGTTTAACGCTGATGAAACTGGAGTCACTAATGTTCATGAAAATAGATTAAAAGTTTTGTCTTTAAAAGGTAAGAAACAAGTTGGAAAGTTGACGTCTGGGGAAAGAGGTCGCTCTGTTACAATCATGCTTTGCAGGAATGCTTCTGGAGATCAGTTTATTCCACCATTTTTCATCTTTCCAAGAAAAAGAATGAACGATCGTCTGACGATTGCAGCACCAGAAGGATCACAATTTGCAGCTCAAGATAATGGTTGGATGACTGGACCTATTTTCATCAAATGGTTCGAAACATTTATTGCACGTGTTCATCCTACCAAAGAGGAACCTGTTTTATTGATAGTAGATGGGCATTGTAGTCATAAAGACTTAGATGTCATTTTGATGGCGCGTAACAACAATGTTCACATGCTAAGTCTGCCTCCCCATTGTACACACAGACTTCAACCACTCGATAGAACCATAATGAAGCCATTTAAAGATGCTTACAATGAAGCATGTTCTCTCTGGATGAGAACGAATCCTTTTAGTAGAATTACGGACTATGAAATATCTGGATTGGTACGGCACGCGTTTACTAAAATCTGTCGAATGGATATAGCCAAAAAGGGATTTGAATGTACTGGGATATATCCATACAACCCTAATATTTTCACTGATTTGGATTACTTACCCTCTCAAGGTTTAGACATTCCCGAAAACTTATATGAAGAAACCAGGACAAGACTATCAGCACCTACCACTCCTTCTCCTTCTCCTCCTAACTCTTCGACACGATCAGTAGAGCTACCTCCTGGCTGTGATTCACAGATGATTTTAAATTTACCTGGAACCTCTAAAGAACCTATAGTTTCTGTTACACCCTTGTTGGCAGAAAGACCGTCTACTCCAGACTTGTATCCTCAACCATCAACTTCTGTTCAACAACTGTTAGAAAAAATCTCACCACTTCCAAGTGCAGCTGAACGACGACTAACTGTTAGAAAACGGCGAAGCGCAAAAAGTGAGATACTAACTTCAACCCCGTTCAAAAACGAACTGGAAATAAAAAATATGGAGAAAGAACAGAAATCGAAGAAAAAAGCGGAAGTAAAAAAAAGGTTGATTTTGGCAGTAGTTCGAAGAATACACAGAGCAGAAGAAAAGTCATTAAGGGGAAAAGGAAAAGAACTGCAGAAGAAACGGAGTGCATAATATGCGGAGAAAGCTTCGAAGAAAATTGGATTCGATGCGATTTTTGCTTAGGTTGGGCACATGAAGATTGTGCTAACGTAAATAATCCAAATTATTACAAATGTGACACTTGTATGAGCAATTAATAATGTTTCTGGATGAAATGCTACAATGTCCGATACTACCCACCATATTTGTGAAACACCAAAAATGCAAGGAATTTTTATTTTTTATTTTCATTTATAATCCAACTAGAATTTATTTTTTTGTTATTCACACATTGTTACTGATAGTAAGAAGTTATGTTTGCTTTTGTTTAATTTTAATAAATGTTACGTTTTGGGAAGTTATGGTCAAAATACCTTAAGTGTCCGATACTACCCGACCTTCCCCTATACCTATGCAGTGAAGTGGTATCATTTAAAACACCAAAACAATGAAGGGTTTCGCTACTTCTAAACTAAGAAGATCCTAATGAAAATTTATTCACAACTTCCGAAACAGGAAGATTATACACTCTTAGTAAATCAATGTTTAGATATATAATTAGTGAGATATTCTCCAACACTGCATTTTGATCAGAGTAAACGACCTATTGTCGGTAATAATATTATATAAAGTTGTGAAATTAATTCACTTGTGAGTTTTTTCGTATTACTTAGAAATATGTGTATAAACTTAGTAGTTGAGATATTGAGAAAATTCAGTATTTTTCCACAGTATACTACAGGGCAGAAATCCACTCTATCAACAATCGCGCTACTGTCCCCCCCGTAAAGCTATCTAAGTGGCATAATGCGCTGTAGCCATATATATAATACTACTATATCGCGTGTAGACAAGGAAAACTTCGCTCCAACATTGTGAAATAAAACATATGGTGCTATGCCGTTTTAGAGTCGCATTGTCCAAACTGCGCATGCGTTACAAATAATTTTTCAAATTTAGGTCTGTTTGTTTATCAATTATTATTTGTACATCGTTAAACATCGTGTAATAATTGTGCGTTTTCAAAAGTGGAAAAATAATTTAATTTCCCTTAATGAATGAAGAAATATCGTCGTGGCATTATGTGCAAATCAAAGACAAACAAACGATCATACTGCAGAAATATATTTGTCAAAAGTTGTACGAATTGTGGTTGTTATCGTAAATATTGTAAATTAATTGAGTAAAACCCGCAATCAGTTCAATTGCATTGCAACTGTGTTTCTTTGAATATATTATGATGGAATATCATGAACAGATAGAAAAACACCTCTGTAGGTCATGTACAAAAATTTATGATATAATAACAACACCAAAATTATTCAACTCAACATGCAAGAATAATAATGAATTGGATAATGTGGTATTCTTGTATCGAGAATTACTCTCATCTACATCGGAGCAATGTACAGAAAGAACACAGTAAATTTTACATGAATTAGGTAATTGTATGTAAATATTATGTTACATATTAAAATATTTGAATTGCTCATAATAAAAAGGCTTCTATTAAACCTCTTAGAAGAGACACATACCAATCTTTTTGGCATGACCTTCTAATTTTTTTGGTATATGTCTAATAGTACAAGTGTTCATAGAAAGTTGAAGAATTTTGACATGTCCACCACGGAATCCACAGATCCCATATGATATGAGATAATAATATGCCGAAATTGGGTATTTTGAGAAGAGATTGGGCCGGTTATTGGAATTTATGCTATGATGCATCACTGATTGTGAAAATAACTTGAAGGATGAACACATTATTTATAAGATAGTGTTTTTTTTAATTTGTACTTTGCTAAATATGTATCGTAATGTCTGTCACTAAATTGTAATCAAGCACATAGAATGTATTTTATATTTAAATTTACTATAAAATATGTTTTAGTTTAAAACAACTTGGAGATGGTACAGTATAAAGATAATATTCATTTTGGCTTTTGCCAAGACAATGTGTGATAAGTTCTTCTGAACTTTTCCCAACATTGTGGAAGTAAATACTGCAGTGTTATGAACTGCAAGGTAGGCACGGCATCAAACAGTATTCCTGTTTTTATGATATTGTTACATTCTCTAAATCTTTTTTATCATTTTATAAATTTGTATGTATCTATTAGTTCATACAAATATTTATATTTCATAATAATTTTTTGTTGTTTTAAGAAAGTTAAACAAAATAGATTTCCGAACATAAATAAAATAAAATTTGATTTTTTACTTCGTAAGTAGAAATTGAACTTTGATGTAATTATTGAATCAAATACAACATCAACATACCTTTTTCACAAGCAATAATATAAATTATTTGCAAGTCTCATTTCTACTCATCTCAGTTTATGAGACAGACACTCAAGAAAAATGTATTGAATATGAATGTACTATTAGATACACTACAGAAATTCAAGTGTATCAGAGTAATTGTTTGTTTATATTCTTTGCTACCATATGGGCATAAATTACGCTTTAATATTAATAAAAATTATATTCAATCACAAAAATGTCATGCTGATTAATTCCACAACTTTTGCTAAAACATTCATGTTTCAGTGTATATCTCGACAACAATTAAATAAAGGAACACAACAGGAATTTAATTAGTTCTTTACATTGTTGATTACGCGACATTATATTGAATAATGTACGTAGACAAATATAAAATAGATGTTGTTTTATTCTTATATATAGCCAAAATACTAAATACAGTAATTTAAGAAATTTTATTTGCATTCTTAAGCTTAAAAATACATAGCAAAACTACATGTTGAAATATAATACAATCTAACTTACATAAAACATACCCGAATCTATTCGATTGTGTATGTAAAACATTAATTTATGTGTTTTCTGTAAATCAAAATGAAAGAAGCAGTATTTACATTCAATAATTTCACATACACCAATAAGCATATACAAATCAATGTACACAAGATTTTCTGTTCAAAATCTTTTCAATAAGACGAAATGAAACGATCGGTATTTACATTTAATAATATAATTTCACATATTCTAATAAACACATACAAATCAATGTATTAGTTGTAAGTTCACAAGTTTTTCTGTTCAAAATCTTTTCTGTTAATGAAAATGAAACGATCGGTATTTACATTTAATAATATAATTTCACATATTCCAGTAAGCACGTATAAACCAACGCAGAAGTTATAACTTAACAAGTTTTTCTGTTAATAATTCACTGAAATCAGCCTTCATATCGTTTATTTATTCTACCGCGTATTTTCTGGGTAATTCTACAAATTCACCGATGAACTAAACTTGCACAAAACTGAATTCAATAAAAACAACAACCTTGCGTATGCTTTCAGTAATATCATAGTTATAGATGTCAATTTAATAGTGGAATTCTGTATTTAAATCAGAGGTTATAATTATGTTTTCTGTTTATCTGTCATTTCGAAAAATTCAAAATGGACAATTTCAGTCGACGCATGCGCAGAACAGGCAATGCGATCAATTCTATCTCTCTTAGTTGGGACGAAAAATTACACATTATCAAGATACAACACACGCAATATAGTAGTATTATATATATGGCTGTAGCACAATACATTTCTCTGGTTGAGTTACACGAACGTTGGTTTACATTTACATAACCCTAAATTTTAAAATATACCTACCATTATATGTTCACTTCCTCTCTGTCCGAAGGTCAATGCGCAGTCGTCCTAAAAAAATAAAATTGGTACACAAACATCAAAGGAACCGCTGAGGAGTGAACTTACTCTTCGGTCACTATACTGTGGTTTTTCACAGATACAGTGAGAGAGAGGGGGAGACTTTTATTATTTAAATGACGGACAGATCAAATAGTTTATAAGCATCCAATAATGGGTGGAGACTGTGGCTAAAAATGTGAAATAAAATGCAAAAGGAAAATCCCTTACCACAAAAAATATATAACTCAAAAAATCTAAATACGTATTTCGGCAACTAAGTTGTCATCTTCAGTAGATATCTGTATAAAACAAAAAAGAGTGTTAAACGTGGTATTTTTGGCTAAGGTGTAACCTTAGAAGATATGCTCTTCACCAAATCACCAGTGGGAAAACACTCACCAAATCACCAGTGTTTTCCCACTGGTGATTTGGTGAAGAGCATATCTTCTAAGGTTACACCTTAGCCAAAAATACCACGTTTAACACTCTTTTTTGTTTTATACAGATATCTACTGAAGATGGCAACTTAGTTGCCGAAATACGTATTTAGATTTTTTGAGTTATATATTTTTTGTGGTAAGGGATTTTCCTTTTGCATTTTATTTCACAGTTTATAAGCAGTTTGTGAATCATCTCACTATTCTGTTAAAAAACAAATTAAGTATACCCTTTATGTATTAATATGTCAGTATATTTTTTATACCCGACATGAATTATCTATCTACTGTCTCGACAAATAAATCAATTCCACAAGCAAACTATTTTGTCATAATGAAAGAAGTTGCGACACTTGAACAGTTTGTAATGACTTTTAATAATAACTCCTGATATTCTTCAATATATTTTATTATTATTATAACATAAATAATAAATTATTGATATAAATATTTGAGATATCAGAATAGGTTTGTTAAATTAATTAATATTAAAAAAAAACAATGAAATCTGAATGTCACTTAATATAAGTTTATTAATTAAGAAATTACTTCTTATCTTATAAAATAATATAAACATATATGTGACAAATATCTTAAAACGTGAATGCTAGAAAATATAAAACATATTTTATTTCAACAATAATTGCATTTCAGTTATTAATAAATATAATTTATCATGTTTTATACCAATTATTTTGTAAGGTTAGATAGCTGTTTAATAAACACAAAAAAATGGTAGTATATATACGCTGGACAAAATTTGTAAATCTTTTATCCGAACTTGATATACGTAACATGTCTTGCTCATGCTTCAAATAGGGTTGCAGAAGAGATTAGAAAACATTTTCCTCTTGTAAATAGTTTAATTTCCAACATAAAAAATCTTCCTTAAAGAGCCTATTCAGTTCTATAAAGAAGAAACGTTTTTTATAAATTTGTTTGTTTCTTAAAGTCATTGTAATCTTAATCAAGCGAGTTTATTAGTGTTATTTAGACCTTGTTCAAATTTTCATAAGTATTTAGATGTCTGTTAGTGTTTTTTCTGAAGTTTGCTTGTTTTTAATCAAACCCTCCTCTTCCACCTCAACCTGTTATTACAAGATAGGGCACTTGGTTGAAAGCCGCTTTTTTTATTGCGAGAATTTCTGGCTGACGAATCTTCTCAAACCCTCACTGATGTTAAGCAATTATTTGAAAACAAATAGATAAAAACATCAACTTTCATTTATATAAACCATTATAGCTTTGTTTCTAAAGCAATAACACAAAGGTAGGAAGCTAATTTGCCATTTACTCGAAGTGTGGAACTAGTAAAACAATCTCATTTTTTGCAAAAATTCAAAAATGTGATGGAAAAAATTGCGCTAGATATTTTAGAGGTAAAAGTTACTGAATTCATTGATTTGGATCCTAAATATTAACCTATTAAAAAAAACGCCCCTATTACATTAGCTGATGTGGAAAGTACTTTTTCCATTTATAAATTTATATATTATGACAGGAGACAAAATTATTTAATTGAGAACTTTGAGCAGCATTTAGTGGTTTACTGTTTTTACAACTAACGACAACCTGCTTTTGTATAATAAATGCCTGTTTAGGTATAGTTCAGTATGTAGAAAAATTAAAATGTCTGTTTATGTTGAACTGAATCAATAAATTTATGTATTATAAGTTTTATTTGCATGTTTTCAACATTTTTGTGCATATTTTGACTAAATGATTTGCTTATTTATGTGCATATTTTTGGGTTTTCCACTTGTATATTTGGGTTTCTCTAGTAATAACTTTATCCAAAAACCAGACAAGGCCAATGAATTTTAATTATTTTCACAAAATATGTTATATATAAAAATTTTATTATAGTATCTATGCGAAGTTAGCAATTAACTACATAAAAATTACGAATTTTTTCCACACGCTACAAAGGAAGCTACATTGCTTTTTCTAGTTCCTCAAAATTATTATTTTTTGGACTTGCCTTGTTTTTGGAAGAATGCCTTCAACTAGATTAATTGAATTGATTTTTTACAAATAGGAAAAAAGGATTTTATCGGATATATTTGCAGACTTTGAAACACCAGTTCAACTGTCAATTTATAAATTTGATCTTTACAATAATAATTCACCAGTTCCTGTTCTGTCAGCATAAACTACTGGCCTACGTTTCTCGTCTCTATAATCTTCATAATCTATTGGAAAAGTTAACTTTTTCCCGTATCTGTAATTTTCAACAGTATATATTCCGTTAAATTCTTGTTTTTTTTGTTCGTAATCAAACTCATGTTCCGGAAAGCTAATTTTACCGTGATTATCTTCAACATTATTTTCATTATAATTGTAGGGAAATTTTAAATCGGACGTGTATTCAAATTTATTTATTGGGTGTTCACCATATCTTTTTTTCGAATATCTATAGCCAAAATCTTGCTGGTAGTTAGGATAATTTTGATCAAGTTGGTTTGGTGGTGTTGTACTACTTATAACGTTATTTTGATTAATGTAACTGGATTTTATACCATTAAAATATCTAAAAAAACCGCCGTTATAATTATTAAGATAATTCAAAAGCACATCAGGACTGCTTGGACATCTCGGGTAAGCAGAAGTGCACGCGTCGATGCCATCCCTTGATTTATATCCTAATAAAATCGCTTTTCCGAACAACAGAACAGGCGAAGTACTTGGAGTTTCAAAAGATGATAATAACCTATAATAAATAAAAATAAAATTGAAATAAATTATGGATTTGTATATTCTATTTAAGTATGTACCCAAATAATGAATCCATGTCAACTTGAAACGATGGTGAAAGTGGTAATTGCCTTCCTCTAGAAGCAAATACATCTTTACCTGCAGCCACCTCGCATAACAATTTTGGAACGCAATGATGGTCATCATTTTCAGCGATAGTATGTAAAGCTTCCAAAAGTATGTGAGTGTTCGGTCGATAATTATTGCTCGGATGGAAGGATTGATAATTATTTTGAAATATGTTAGCAGGACTCTGTCGACTTTGTAATGCAAAATTTGTTAAGTTCCTGAATTGATTTGAAAATATTAATTTAAATGCGATTATTACTATAATGGTACATACCAAAGTAACTGTACAGGATCTCTGTCTGTTTGAAGTATTGCTAAGGCACTAAAATAAAATAAACTGTTTAACACCAATATATTATATCTTTTGGACCCGATCATTTTGAAACTCGAAGAACAACTGAATATTATTAAAGCATAAGGAAAGAATGCAAATTTGCGAAATTACAATTTCTCTTACATGTGGGCGATATATCCAGTTCTCCAAGATGTATAATTACATATATGTGTTTGCATTAGTCAACTAAATTTCACCTTACCTATTTTTATAATATATACATTAAATAAACTTTGGACGTCACGTTAACCAATATGGTCACACTAGCATACTTTCTTTTTAATTAATTTCTTTTATGATACTTTGTTTTAGAAAATGTTGTTACACAAATATTCATTCACAATTGTACTAAAATAAAAAGACGATTTGAGTTAGGTACCATTGAAGTTAATAATTACAAATGAATAACCTCTTCCTATGCACATCTTTCAAATAATATGCGTTTGTTATTGGCGACTGCTTGATATGAAAGACAGTGACTGCTCAGACTTTAATTAAAGAAAATTAATAACAAATTTATGCGCATGCCTAATTAAATCGTATTATTGTAAATTTTACATTTTGTAACCAAAAATTGATATACTTTTCCACTATAAAATTGAATTTATTTATCTATAATACATTGTTCGTCATTCTTTTGATTTACATATTCAAGATCTTTATGTAATTGAAAACTATTTTGTAATACTATGTTATGAAATATATGACATGTGTAAATTATACTAGCTGCTTTAACAGGAAGATATATAAATATACGGAATCTGAAGAAACCCTGATATCTACTCATTTCGATAATATTGCGGATGGATTTAAATCTGATCCTGAGCTTCGATATACCATTCTTCTTCAATCAGGTAAAATTATATTACCACCAAAAAGCAATATGTGTGCAATTTATAGGGTGGAACGAAATGATCTCCAAAGGCAGTTTGAAAATCTAAATATATATATATATATATATATATATATATATATATATATATATATATATATATATATATATATATATACAGAAAAACGTTTCATTACTGCTTACCGCAGAATGATGGATTTATCTAATAAGTAAATAATACACAGTTTCATATGTATGTGACGTTTCGATCGTATTTCACGATCTTCATCAGACCTTTAATTAAAAGGAAAAAAAACAAGGATATACAATATCGTCCAACATTACGTCATTTATCGACTTACACTAACAAGTACTGCTTAAGAAAAACCGTCCAACAAAGAACACATTACAAAATTACTAATTAATGTGTTCTTTGTTGGACGGTTTTTCTTAAGCAGTACTTGTTAATGTAAGTCGATAAATGACGTAATGTTGGACGATATTGTATATCCTTGTTTTTTTTCTTTTAATGAAAGGTCTGATGAAGATCGTGAAATACGATCGAAACGTCACATACATATGAAACTGTGTATTATTTACTTATTTGCTAAACCCATCATTCTGCGGTAAGCAGTAACGAAACGTTTTTCAGTACATTAGTCAGTTGACTGAAAGCCACTTAATATATATATATATATATAAAAGCGGAAATAGTGCGGGTAAATAATTTAGTCGTAGAAAATAGTGTCTTCCTCGTGGCGATGTTGGTTGTTGTCCTCAAAACTGAGGATCTTCCAGCTGAAGCTGCAAATGGAGGTCTGTCACCTGATGGTCTTCCGTTTATGCTTACATCTCCAAGGTTTTCCCACCTTATTCCTTGGCTACACCGTACTGATGATGACCAATTAGTCAGAAACACGTGTCTACGGTTGCTCTACAGGGGTTACCCACTATTTTCTACGACTATATATATATATATATATATATATATATATATATATATATTGTTGCAATACATTATTTAAACAATTTAAATGTTTTAAAAGTTTATTTCAAACTTATGACATCATATTGGCAATGATACTTATGTTTTACATATAAATATTTGGCATAACATGAATCAATATAATTTAGATGTATTTTAAGATTTGTAAATTAGTAACACATGTTCTGTTATTGTTTAGTAAATATAAAACATGGTTATTTTTAAATTTGGAGAAAAAACGTATTGTTTAGAAATGAATTTAGTTGATGCCTTAAAATTATACATGTTATACTACAAAGATAACTTAGGTGCATATTGGGTGGTATATGTGTCAAATGAGCATAAAAATATCACTAGTTACAAGATTGATAAAAAACAATGATTATTATTAAAAAATAATTGAAAGAGAGACGCTTCCAATCTATGAAAAATAGGAGACGTATTTTGAATTGGGAGCACATAAAAAGTAAAATTAATTGAGTTAACTTATTATTACCAGTAAAGAATATATAGTAAAGTGGAAATTAATAGAAATGAATAATTTATAAAAAAAATTCAATTCAAAATATATAAAGAAGAGTTGCTGTTACATCCAAATTGTGGAGGTTATATAACAGATAAACTAATAGAAGCTATTAGTGGTAAAGATAACGAATTTGTTTATTTAAACTTACCAAAAGAAAATATAAAAGGAATACCCTTATTGCGAAAATCCAGTAAATTATACCTGGAGGTTGAAAAGAAGCAGATTACCAGAAGGAAACTTTCATTGACTTTTACTGAGGCCATCACCAACAAGGAGGCAAGAGATCATTGCGAAGGTATCGTGAAAATAGCTAATATACCTATCGTCTATTGACATTTAAATATGAATAACCTATGAAATATAATCAAATCAGAATTAATGTTATAATATTTTACTTATGTAAGTTTGTTTTTCGTAAATCGTAGAAGAAATAGTAATCAAATTAGTAAAGAGCATTCATATTTAAAATTTGTTATATATCAAAGTATAATTTGTGAATAATCATTCACGTGACGCCTATTTTGAGTGCATACTAAATCTTAATTGTTAGAACCTAAGAGGAAATTGATTTCTTAAGTATTATTGATATTTTGAGTGTCAAATTTTGTATTTGTTTAAAGATATAATTTTATTAAACACTTACCATTTATATTTAAAATCCATTGTTTTATTAGTAGATACATATCTTCACACGAATATAGTATTTGTGTATTAATTTATTTACATATCAAATCACAATCATTTAAATTCGAACCTGTACACGTCCTGAGAGTATAAATACAAGATTTTATAAGTTATTAAGCACGTAAGTATAAATTTAATATCATATGAAACGGCGGACATCGTTGGTTGTCAAATAAAATACTTGTCATGAGCTAAGGCTGCGGGAAATTTGAATCAGTTAAATATATTTTAAAATTGTTATAATTTTGTATAATTTGTATTATTTCTTTAAAAGTAGAGTCTCATATAAACCAGGTATCGGTTTATATTAATATATATATAATATATATATCATCCACCTACTCTACACTATCATCAATAGTTTCGGACAGAAATTCTGTCAAAGTTGATTCTCTTTAAAAATTATGTAGGTACTTACGGTTTTAAAATTTTTACAAAATTGCAGAGAAGGAGTAATTTTGTACTTCACAAGTACTTCTCTTCTTGAAATTGGAATTACTTACGTAGTTTTCCAAACAATGGAAAATTTTTACAGCTGTAGTATTAAATTAAATATATGAAGTAACAAAAGAGCTAACAAACCTTTTCAGAATCTGATCTTATTATCAGATGAGGTATGTATATTATTGGAGCGACGCAAGACATGTTCTATTTTATCCTAAGATGTATTAATAAGACAGGAAAGGAACAAAATAATAAATTCAAATGATCTCAATAAGTATGTATAACAATATAACAATGGAAAATTTGAAACATCTTGGTGTTCCTATTGTAATATTTCTTTTATTAATTACTGTTCTCAATTCCAAAATAAATGTTTTTGAAAACCCATTTCAATTGTAAATAACTTTAGAAACTAGAAATTTCGTAAATATTCCATAAGTAAACTGAAAAAATATCATATTTACTTATTTATTTATTTATTTGTTTATTTAATCATTTAATACCCAATAGATACATCTAATTACAGGGTAATATATACAAAAATTAACAGTGACTTAATATAATAATTCACAATACGATGCACAGATAATAATAAAAAACAGAACACAATACGGCATACAAAAATACAGAATACATTAAAAATAAAACAAAAAAAAGCATAAATATATCAATGTATCATCACCTCCCCAAGAATGGGTCAGCGCACAAAAGGTTGGCATTTGTGCACATGTGATAGAGCGGGGATTTCAGAAGAACATTTGTCCGAGCTGCCGGGACATAGAAAGTACCCGTCGACCTAGCAGCGTACCTGGGCACTAAGAAGTTCACCTGAGACAGAAGTGCAGGTGAGTCAATGCAATTGTTGACCAGTTTCACAATGAAGCTGCAGCTCGCCCTGTCCCGTCTTTCACTCAAAGAACTGAAACCGTGTCTGTTTAGGAGATAGTCATAATCAATGCCGCGTTGTGGGTAAGCACCATCGATTTTGAACGACATATATTTAAGAAAACGTTTCTGTATACGTTCAAGCATGAGACGGTGGTATACATAATGCAGAAACCAGACCAGGGATGCATACTCCAATTTGGAACGTACAAAGGAGTAATATAAAATAGATAACGTTTCCAAGTTGTTAAACGCTCTGCATGAGCGAATAAGGAACCCCAGTCGAATAGCACACCAAGATCTCTGAACTGCAAAACTCGAGAAACACAGTTCTGAGAGACCTCATAAGGGTACGACAGAACGTTAGAGCATTTAGAGTAGGAGAGAGTTGCACATTTGTCCACATTTAAGCAAACTCTATTATTGTTGCACCATTCATTAATTAATGTAAGATTTCTTTGCAGCACTAAACAATCCGAAGGAGTAGATATTACATTAAAAATTTTTAAGTCATCCGCATATGCAAAAACCTTACAATCAAGCAGCATCAAGAGATCGTTGATGTATATATTAAACAATAGCGGGCCCAAATTAGATCCCTGCGGAACACCGTTGAAGGCTGTAAAAGTATTGGATATATATCCATTGTAAGCTACATAGAACAAGCGATTCCGATATGAGTTTAAGAAAGCAAGAGTTCTTCTGGAAGCACCTAAGGATTGTAGTTTAGCAGATAGCAGAGTGTGGTCGATTGTGTCGAACGCTTTAGTAAAGTCAATATAAATGACGTCCAGTTGCTGACGAGCATCTAAAGCCTCACTTATATATTGAGTGATTTCAACTAAATTTGTCGTAGTTGACCTTCCAGTAATAAAACCATGTTGGTTGATGTATATAGCGCAATTTTAACCAGGCATGCCTCTATAACAGTTGAAAATTCGACTCATGTTTATAAGAAGTTTTTTTAGTTATTTTTGACAGAGAAATCAGAAATGCAAAAACCTCGCCCTTCGTCGTCCGACAGCCTGTATATATTCTACCACCTGTATTCTTTATTCTTGATTTAAATTAGCTTAATTTGCAACGGAAGATAATCGTCCTTATACTGGATCAATCATATACAAACACTTGTCTGATTGTCGAAGTATTGTAAAATTTGACAGTCTGAATATATACATTTCGATAATTAACTTTATTATTAAAATTGATATGTCATATTCGAATAATTATTATTTAGCAAGATTTTATTAACAAGCCCATTTACGTTCACCTCCAAAGGTATAGATTCTGGTTTACCATTTTGGGAAGCGATTGTATACGCAGTCTACCGGGAAGGTACAGGTACTACTTTGTTTGGTTATAACTTTTGGTTAAATGAAAGTGAATGGACCTATTGTTGATAAATGGTTTATTTAATGTAAGCAATTATGTATGGAATATAATATCAAATAAAGGTCCGCGTCTGTTAGTTTCACAAATGCAGATTCTTTTGAACTCGCATTTGCGCATTTTTTTTCATTACATCCTTGACACACTTCACCCGGTATTTCATTAATTTCAGCACGAATATTTTTTTTGAATCGCTCAGGGGTTTGGTTTGCATAAACCTTGCTGTTCAGATATCCCCACAAAGAAAGTCCGGGGCAATCAAATTCGGTTACCGTGAAGATCAACCAACATCACCAATGTTTGAGATAACTTGTTATGTCTCGCAGTAAATCCATTGTAATTCTGGCTGTATACGATGTGGCACCGTCTTGCTGAAACCACATATTAATTAAGCCCAAAGTATGCAGTTCTGGTGTCAAAAAGTATTCAATCATGTCATGATATCGTTCGCCAGTGACGGCTACCGTTAAGCTGTTTTTTTTCAATGAAGTAAACTCCAATTCCTCCTGACCAACTGCACACCAGAATATCACTTTTAATAGATGTAAAGGTGACTCATCAATAATTTGTGGGTTTTCCATTGTCCAGAACCGACTATTCTTATTATGCACATATCCATTCAAATGAAAATGCGCCTCGTCACTTATTATGAGTTTTTCATGAAAATCAGGGTTGTCATGGGCGAGGAGCTGTAATAACCTATTGGCATATGAACGGTGTCAATTGAGGTTGATGGATTGATTTGAACACATTCTTGAACAGCAGTAACGATCTTAGGCAATCTTGCAGTAAGCTGGTGTCCACGCTTGGGCCTATCAACTACAGACCCTCATTCTTCGAAATCATGCACTACACGATAAATAATGCGTTTTATTGGTAAGTTATTTCTCCCAAAAATTCCACGTAACTTTCTCATCGTTACAGTAATCGATTATTGATTTGCATAAAATGTTTTAACAATTAAAACACGTCGGTTTATCGAATATTTATCCATAATAAATTTGTTTTTACTTCACGACCGCCAAATATGAACTGCCCCCAACACTAAGATTTACCAAAATGGCGGCAAAATAAAGCAGTATACCTTCCGGCGGATACGCGTTATAATGTCTGTCTTATTCTTCAAATATTAATTTACAATATTTAGTCCTCTGCAACAGGATAAACAGTTGTTACATTTGCAAAAAGACGACGCACTGATATACGAAACATGTCAGGGAGGATTCTGAATTATAATAAACAGTACAGTTCACTGTATACCAAAGACTACTCTAGGAGGATTAAAAAGTATCGTAATTAGGTTGAGTAATCAAGGTTATCATAGAAAGAATTACGATTTGATTACTGACATTCTGTTAAAAAATGGTTAATAAATTATTGAGAGATTTTGTTGTGTATGGAAGGGTTGATGTTGATGTCAATCTTCTGAACTTAAAAAATGTAAAGAATATTGACATGATACGTATTGTACCAGGTGTCCCAGAGAAGTGGAAAACTCCATTATTGTTATCTAAAAATACAGATAACGAAAAATTTTTAATAAAAAATTGTAGGCAATCATGACCTCTACTATATATAAATATTTTCATTTATACCAGGTGTTCGACAACGATAAACCAACATAAACTTTTTTAAAACAGAATGCCATGTTTTTTATATTTCATGATAGCCCTTTAAGAGCTGATTAAACTGACATTAATTTGTATTAGTCCATTTTCAACTGCATAATACAATAACTTTAAAGATATGACACTATCCGGTTTATTTTTCGTCAAGTTTGCGCATGATATCATGTGGTTAGTAACCGGTGGGGCTCAACATGATCAATCGAACATAAATCAAAGATAATTTCACCTTCAAGGGACCTAAATAAACAAAATACTTGTAGAAAATCTTATTAACATGATGGTTTGATAACTTAACAAATGAAAAAGAATAGAACCTGTATTTTCATATATTTACTGACGTATTGTTAATGAATTATAATGTAACTTACATACAAAAGGGTTTTAATTATTACGAGTATTATTTTAAGTATATATTTTCGGGGAAAGGGAAGACAAAATACTCAAGGTATTAATTCTTTACTTAAATGTATCATTCTAAAAAGCATTCTACTTCTAAAAAATAATTCTTATGATTTCGTAGTACATGTAAAGCTTGAGCTCTTCAATAACAAATTTTTTTGGTAATTTTTGTAATTAGAATGCCATCTGAATTAAAATTATTAAAAATAGCTTCCAATTGCTCTACGTGAACCATAAATTCTGGCGATGATTTGATAAAACCACCTTTATTTAGATGGTCAATCCAAGAGAAAGACGCTTCACCAGAACCTGCACGCGAACATCCTGGCTCATGTACTTTATTACAAATGAAACCAGAAAGATTTTCTAAACCATCATACGCAATGTCTTCTAATTCTTTTAAATTAGAATCTATCTCTGATTCAGATTCGCTTTCCTTTTCAATGAGACCCGAAAAACAATTTCCATTTAATTTTTTTTTCCATTGATAACAAATATGGAGTTATATCTTTTTCAAGGTTACCGCACGATGAAAGAGATACTTTATTCCTGACTAATATATAAGGACTCAGACGATATCTAAACTCCAAAGGATCTGGATGGACATGAAGACCTCCTTTGGCTCGTATAACACCAAAAAAAATTCAAGAAAGTCCTGGTTGAGTCTGTAGTTAAAATAAATTTCGTACAAAAACAAACAAAAGATGTGTTGGTAATTATGATTCCTGCAATAAAATATTTTGTTTTATAAGAGAACGAACAAACATATTTAAACTTGATATTATGTTTGTACCTGTTTGGAAAGGCAAAAGTGTTTTTTTCCCTTTTACGGTCATATTTTTAACAACCGAAGTCATTTGATTGATTATGTTATTTTGAACATCAACTTGATAATCCATAAGCATTAGTTCTTTCTCGAGAATCTGGTTCTGGGATGCGCATAATCAGGCAGTCAAACCAGTCATTTACCTACAGAATGAATGTGAAAAAAAAATGTTGTGCAAAAAAAAACCTTACCACTTTAAAAAAAAAAACTGTGCACATTCTATCCAATTTTCCGACTGCAACTGACCATTCATGCCACATCTTGAAATGGCGCTAGAAATTGTGTGAGAAAATAGTTTTGTAGCAAGTTTGACTTTCTATCTTCCAGCATTTTTTACATTCACTGTATATACCATTTGAAAAACTGATATAGAACAACGATTAATAATGTATGACCTATTGTGGGTTCAATTAGGACAGAATAGTACCTAAATTTAATGTTTATTTCGACATTTCATCGCATGTTCTTTAAAATTAAATACCACTAAAGAGTACTAAATATTTACTACTTAAAAACACCAACTTTCTTGCATACGTGGTCCATATTGAAATAGCTATAGAATATTTTATCTAATTAGACCCGATTAACAACTTTATCGCGAAAAATGTCTGATGAATGTGTAGGTGCATTGTCGTATAACAAGAATCAACTACCCTTTTATCGAAACTGTGGTCACTGTCATCTTCAAGCTAGTATGCACCAGTAACTGACTGTTCTTCCGGTAAAAATTATTTATCGATTACACCCTGTCCATTAAAAAACGTAATCGACATGTTTTTAATTCTGGATGTTTGCAAACAAAACTTTTTGGGTTTGGGTGATATATTTCCAACCCATTGCATGTTATGGCGCTTTTGTCTCAGGATCGTAGTGAAACGCCCATGTTTCATCACCAGTGACAATGCTTAACTGCATGACATGGTCGCGAGAATTCTGAACAAAGTCTTCGCGCGATAAACACTTCTCTGTTTTTGCTCTTGAATCTTCAATCTTCCTCTTTCCCAAATTTTCATGCAAAATTTGTCGAATCGTCTCCTTATAACACTTCTGCATCATTTGAAGCGTTATTTATCAATCGCGTGTCACAAGTTCACATACTAATGCGATCGTATCTACATTTCGACAGACCAACAGACGTCCAGATTTAGCCTCACCTTGTACACCCTCATGTCTATCTTTAAATAGCATAAACCACTCAGAGACAGTAGTATAACTTAAGGTATTGTCACCATATACAGATTTCAATATCTCATAAGTTTCTGTTGTAGTTTTACCTAATTACAAGAAAATGTAATATTTACTCGTTGCTCTACTAAGATTGATAGAAATACGTTGTGCACGCTAGAGTGCATAAGGTGGAAAGTAGCATAAGAAATGTTGGATTCACACGTCTTGTTTTTTTAGTTTTCCGATCCAATACTTGGTGCGCTGCTATCGACAATTTTTCATTTTTCCCGTGATGCTCTATTGTTTTATTTACGTATTAGAAGGTAATTTATTGTGCAGATTTTCTAGTGCAAGAGATATTTAATTGTGCAATTTTTTGGTTTGTATACTGTAAATATTTGTAGTTTTTAAATATAACTTAGTAGGCGTTGTATACAAATTTTAATGGTTTTATATACATATTATTTACTGGTAAGTGATGTACGAGACCCATGTTATACATAACATTGTTAATATAAACTATTTTAGCAGCTGTGCAGTGTTTGGGTGTCGGGATAAAGGATCTTCCAGGCATAGATTTCTTAATCCTGAGAAATATTTAGGCAGATTCAATGAATGACTTGTTGTTTGTAATAACGATAAACTAAATCATTTTTACTTCCAGGTAAGTGTCCGCTCATATATCGTATGTTATCAGAAATATGTTATATGATTTTGTATTGTAGATGTGTCACCTCAATCTGAAAAAATATCTTTATCACCAGAAGCCGCATCATTTGCAATGGAAAATAACAAGAATCTTTATATGTTTATATTAACATATGTGCACAATACTTTTTTTTGATATACAGTACAAGATGAGATATCACAATCATCAGCATGCAGTATGAATGTACCTATTAGTCAAAAAACAATGCAAGAACAATTCAGGAGGAAAAAGGTATTAATAAAGATTTGGCTAATTCTGCATACATTTTGTACCTTGCATTACAAAAATATATTTTATTATTATAACATATCGACTGAAAGCGAAACAATAAAATTAAAAAAGACTTTTAGAATAGGAATTATTACTACAAAAGTAAATGTGTTGGAATGGTAAAAGAAATACACGGTTGATCATTGTATAAGGTGTTTTATTTAATTGCAAACCCTATAAACTGCAATCGGACTAAAGCAGTTGCGATGGAGAAATAAAAGAAGATATCCAAAAGGCCAGATATTTATCTGTTGTCAAATATTTATTACGAACAAAAGGTATAAACAGTATGTGATAATTAGGATCGGTAGGCAGGGGCGCAATATTTTAAGAACTATTCAAGATTTTAAGCTCAGCTCTTAAAATAATGTAATAATCAGAACCTAATTTTAATTTGGTGCGGTGTACGATATCAGAGGCAGGTGTTTTACGACAAAATAATGTTCTGGCCTGACTTAGCCTCGTGCCATTACGCCAGAAGAACAAGAGACCGGTTAGCCATAAAAGGCATGAATTTTGTTTTGAAGATAGATAACCCTCCAAATGTTTTTCAGGCGAGGCCCATTGAGGAATTTTGGTTTCATTTGAGCAGAAAGGTATATGATGGGGTTTGGATAGCCCAAAATAAGGAGCAGTTAAGACGCAGAGTCTTTCAGAAAATTCGGGAAGTCGACGTTGCTACCGTCCAAAGACTGATAGGCCATGTAAGAAATAAATTACGTGACATAGAAGAGCACGTGCCTTTATCCGACATGTAAATGTTATATTTAGTTGAATTAAGACTACATAAAAATATTATTGTTGCTAAAATGTAAAATAATAAGAAATAAAATAAAAAAATGCTTCTTTTACCTTTCTTCGAAAACTTTTGAGACATACGTTATGTATTGAATGGGAACGTTATGAAATTATTTCTGAATAATTTGTACCAATCTTGTGAAAGGAACTATGAAAAATGTAATATTATATATGTAAAATAAATAATGCAATTCTTTCATTTTCAAGAAACTATTATGATGTACAGTACACAGACCGAGTGCTGACCGCTGAGAGGAGTCCTCGCTGCGCGACTTATAGGTCATTGTGACAGAGAAAGTATTCGTAAAAAAAGAAATGATAACATTTGTTCATCATCGCATACATTAGCCGGACGAAGGAGTGAATGAAGATAAGAAATTGTAATATACTGAAAAGAGATACATATATAGGAAACAAATTGCACTTCGATGTGTAACGCTTGACAATTTTTCCAGACTGCTCGTGCTTATCTTAATATTATAAGAATCCACTGCGGATCTTGTGGGAGGCGCATCTCACCGGTGAGCTCTCAATCTGTGAGCTGTAAATGTTACTGTCCGATTTTTTAATTAGGTTGCTCAGTAATTAAGTGTATTTGTCGACAGTGTAAATAGGATATTTATAACAAATTTTGATTAGAATATTTCGCTATTTTCTATATAAATGTAAAGCAGACTGTCCTAAGTCAATTTTATTGTTTCGACAGGAGAGTTAGTTAATTAAAGTTTGCATATAACGTTCTTAATAAGAAGTAAGGACAATAACATTTAAATTTTCTTAATTTTATTTATTATAATAAAGTTAAAAATGGAGTTAGTATCGACTGTATGTTTCCAAAATACGGATAAATATTCGTAGAATATTTTACTTACACTGTTTATAAATAAATCTAATTACTAAGTTGACTAATTATAAAATACAATAACAATATAATTGTAAATGGTTCTTTTAAATATGGAGTACTACCGTCGTATCATGGTTAGAGAGATAGCAGAGCCTATGCACATACCGAAAGGGTGCGTTTGTCATACAGGGCGACCAGTGAAGTCTGCATCATATGGGATTTTTTTTTATTAATAAATTTATTCTAAATTTGAGTTTGGCATCAATTTCTACTTCGATCAAGATGAAAATTAACCAAAAGAATAATAGTCACGTGATTCGCATTATCTGTCAAATTTAAATTTTGTTCCAAAAAAAATTCAAAAGTGGGGTTATTTCTCAAAATATCGAAAAAAGTTATTAGAAAAAGTTTTTCTAAAAACAATTTTTAGCCCATACGCAAAATTTCAGCTGCATAAGATAATTTAGATTTTTTGCCAATTTTTTTGTAAATTGCACCACTGTTGCGAAATAAGACAACGCAACCAACATAAAAAAAAGGGCTATTAAAATTTGGTCACATGTGATGCAAAGTTTATTTGTTTTTGACCCTGTATAAGGTAACTTCATAAAATAACTATTTTTGAAAATGTAGTTTGTGTCTAAAAGTAATACACATTAATATTAAGAAAATAGTTTAATTGAAAAGTCAAATTTTCTAATAAAATAATCATAATACATTATAAAAATGAAACGCATTTAAAATTCCACCTTTTTAATTAATAACAATATGTATTTTTGGTATTTGAATATTAAATTAAACATAATTTGAAAAACCTAAAAATTAAAATTACATTTCTGTGTGCCTCCCATTGCGTTCAATACAAACAATAATTGTTCTTCTTGATACATCTTTAATGGAGTTTCTGATACTAAGGGGCCTTATTTCTAAAATACAGTTTCGAATCACCGTTTCCAAATGATCAACATTGCGGAAAGGTTTTTCTTTGTAAACTTTTTGATTTAGGTAACCCCACAAGAAAAAATCAAGTGGGGTTAAATCCGGAGACCTAGCCGGCTAGTATTGCTCCATATTACGCCCAATTACTTTGCCCCTAAATATTTCCAAGAGGCGTTCTTGAACCCGTCTTGTAGTATGGATGGGAGCACCGTCACACTGGTACCACAAATTATGCCTTATTTCAATAGGCATATTGTTCAAAACTTCAATGACCTCGGTCTTAAGGAAGCGTAGGTATTCTTCAGAATTTAAATTGCCTCTAAAAAAATAAGGCCCAACAACTTGATCGTTTAAAATACCGCACCACACATTAGTTTTAAAGGAATGCTGGTCCTTGCATTCTATTATAAAATTTGGATTTTCTTGAGCCCACCATCTACAATTTTGAGAGCTAACAACGCCGTTTGAAGTGAAAGTGGCCTCGTCGGTCCATAAAACGTGAAACGGTAAGGACACATTTTCTTCTTTTTCCCCCTGGTACCAAAAAGAGAATCCCAAACGTATGTCAGAATCTTGTTCCTTAAGAGTATTTATAAATTTAGGTTTATACGGCTTAAATTTATTTTTGTGCAAAATATTCCTTACACTCTCTCTTTGAACGTCAGTTCTGCGAGAAACATGTCTAATTTAAATACTAGTTTGACCATGTTCCACAATATCTAGGCAAACATTTAATTGGACTTCTTCACTATGTTTTATAGGATTGTGAGGTTTTTTAAATGAACTTTCCACCGATCCAGTTGATTTAAATTTCACCATAATCCTACTCACAGTAGATTGTTGCACATTTTTGCCTGGATGCCTTTCATTAAAAATGTTGGCCGCTACACGGTGACTTGTGTTTTCACCACATATTAATACAATTTCAATTCTTTCCTGTACAGTTAATATTTTTTTATTTAATACGCAATATTAATTAAAAGCCACTATGACAAACAGAAAGCAATTTGACTGTCATTAATAAAGCAAGGGCTTGTTGATCTTTTTTATCATTTGTTTTGCGGCCAACTTGTGTTTGGTGCATCATCGTAAGGGACAAAACTAGTTAATTTTTTGGAAACTGAACTTAAATAATAAAAGACTATTTTTACTTTTTATAACATAGCTCCATAACAAATTTTAATAAAGGGGTTTTAAATTAAATCATTGAAACTAGTTAAACTTACGTAAAGTTAAACGAAAATTTATTTTCCACTTAATGCAGACTTTACTTGTGACGCTATGTACTTGTTTGTATTAATATTAGTGTGTATTACTTTTAGACACAAACTACATTTTCAAAAATAGTTATTTTATGAAGTTACCTTATACAGGGTCAAAAACAAATAAACTTTGCATCACATGTGACCAAATTTTAATAGCCCTATTTGGATTTTGTAGGAAAACACACATTGAATATGGCGCTACCTTAAAGAAAATGTGTCTGGAATAAAGCATTGTTAAAACTAAGAAGTTTTATGTAGGTTGCGTTGTCTTATTTCGCAACAGTGGTGCAATTTACAAAATATTGGCAAAAAATCTAAATTATCTTATGCAGCTGAAATTTTGCATATGGGCTAAAAATTGCTTCTAGAAAAACTTTTTCTAATAACTTTTTTCGATATTTTGAGAAATAACCCCACTTTTGAATTTTTTTTGGAAAAAAAATTAAATTTGACAGATAATGCGAATCACGTGACTATTATTTTTTTGGTTAATTTTCATCTTGATCGAAGCAGAAATTAATGCCAAACTCAAATTTAGAATAAATCTATTAATAAAAAAAAATCCCATATGATGCGGACTTCACTGGTCACACTGTATATTGAATGAAGTACTGGATATGCGTAAGCTATCCGCGCATTGGTGCCGCGCTTGCTCACTTTGAACCAAAAACGCATTCGAATGAACACCATGGCCCTGTTGGAGTGGTTTAAGCAAAACAACTTTTTTTTGTCGATGTATAACTCTACCAATACACGTCCGAGACGACGGAACAGTCAATACAGTAGATTGCAAAAGGTGAAACTGCTCCGAAAAATACTTAAGGGGCGGAGACAATGAACCTGACAAATGTGGAACAGGAAAAACTGAGGAAGTTTGACAGGCAAATTGTAAGAAAAATATATGGTTCGAAAAAAGTGGCAGATGGATAATACAGAAGGCTAAATAACATCGAAATGGAAAACATCTTAAAAGGAAAAGAGATCGTAAAGTATATAAAAGTACAGACTCCGATGGTACGGCCACATAAGAAGGATAGAAATAACAGGAAAGTAAAGAAAATTACCACATAGAGACCAAAACACAGGTACAAGAAGAAGGAGACCGAGAAACAGGTGGGAAGATAGGGTAGAGGAAGGTCCAGGACCAAGATGCGCGGAGAAGGACAACTGAGGAAACAAAGTTAAATAACAGTTTGGTATAAGGCAAGATTGGAAAAACGTGAAGTAACTCACCACAAGTAATGAGTTGCTAGAGCTCAAACGAGAAATGAGCGGTCACAATTCCCAAGGGAATGTATGACTCTATATATGTACCGTGCCTTCATATACTTTCCTCATTAGAGTAGGCTGGTTTATTAAGTTTTTGTTTAGTAATCAATGTTGGTATGCATGCTAATCTTTTAAAAACTACAAATTCTGACAATTGTCATACTTAAATTCAAATTATAGACGCTTATTATTATTTACATGACATAACCAAACTATCAAAATTATGCGCGTGTACCTAATTATGTACACCAACCATTAAAAAAAAGTATGGCTATCTCTAATGAGGAAAGTATTTGATGGCACTGCATTACGCATCATTACTTGATAGGCTGAGGTTAGGAATTGCAAAAAAAGCCCGCATTTAAAGATAAAGCAAGTTCTGTTCCATCAAGACAACACACCTGGTCACACATCGGCGGTCGCCATACCCAAAATTTGAATTGCACTCGAATTGTTTGAACACCCACCGTTTTCACCAGATCTGGCCCCCAGCGACTTTTTCCTGTTTCCGAAGCTTAAAGTTTCGCTTTGAGGACATAGATTTTCATCGAACTAGGAGATCATCGCACACCTGAAAGCCTATTTTGCGTAGCAAGACGCCAGCTACTATTTGGAATGGTTAAAGTTGTTAGAGTATCGCTGCGAAAAATATATAGACTTTAAAAGGGGACTATGTTGAAAAATGAAACAACATTTTACTGAAAAATTACTTGTTTCTAAGTTAGGACCAAAACATTTCAGACTACCCTCGTATATCGTACCTAGCGTAAAATAAAAAGCTAAGTAAAACAAATTAAGAAAAAACATGAAAAGATTTGAAAATATTTAATAAAAGGCAGTAATAATTTACAAAAATATTAAACAAATTTGTATTCATGTATGAATCAATAGTCAAAAAAGAACTATAAATAGTCAACGTAGTACTAATAAATTATAATTTCGTTACATTATCTAGAGATTGAGCAACTTAAAATTAGTGCGTACGCCTGTAATTATATACAGCTATAAAGTGAAACATCTTTAATGATGTGTCATTCGATGCAGTTCTTTGTTTCAAACTCACTTACACGTTAGATAAAAAGCAAGGATCATTTCACAAGCACGCTACATGCTATAAATAATGTACACATACATTACGTACATTAAAATGGAACGAGTAACATGTGGTCTTATTATTTTTACTCATCGAGTGGTCTTCCTAATCAAATTTTCTAAATTCGTTTGTTCTTCCCTTTGTTTTGAGATTATATTATGCAATCATTAATAAATTATTTTGCGTGATAATATTAATACATTAGTATAAAAAAAAACTGTTCTTATAAATTAAATTAAACTCGTTCTACACATCCCTTTCACTAATAAATAATACAAATTAATATAAGCATAACATCGTTTTCTCTAAAATAATTTTAGTTTATTTGTTATAAAAAATGACTGGATACATCAATGTGAATATTAATTCATAATTGATAAAAATAGTTACTTAGAAATTATAATTAGAATATAACTAGTTGTACTTTCCATTTCTGAATTTGCCAACTGTATTTGACAGCACGCAAAAACAACATAAAAACTTTTAATAGTATATTAAAGGACAAGTTTCATTTTGACGTTTCAAAGTACGAATTCAGAGTTTAAGAAACGAGTGGCGTAGACACGAGTTTCTTAACTGAATGAGTGCTTTAATGTCAAATGAAACGTGTCTTTTATGCTATTTTTTGCAATTAGTTTTAAAATTTCTCTTTTTGTAAAAGCAAAACGAGAAAAATTTGATAATTTAGGGAAATTTTGTGGCGGTTGTCACCAGTTGTCACATTGGTTTGGTACAAGATTTAAATTGACAAGTTAATTTAAAATTGACACATTTTTGAAATTTGTTATATATTATATTACTAAAGTAACTATATTATAATATTTAATATGAGTTCTACAACTTTTTCATGCACTCCGCCTGAAATACGGCAAATTGCTGAAAAAACCATTAATAATTTACTTCCGGAGAAGTCGTACACTATGTATCAAAAGCGATACAAAAATTTTGAAAAATGGTGCAAAGAAAAGGAAATTCTTCATATTTCTGAGAACATCTTACTTGCTTATTTTGAAATGCTACGTAAAGATTATAAATCGTCATCATTATGGTCGATTTATTCGATGTTAAGATCGTGTTTAAATGTACATAGAAATGTAGATATATCAAAATATATGAAACTTCAAGCATTATTAAAACGGCTATCTAAAGGTTATCAAACAAAAAAATCTAAAATTTTAGAAGAAGAAGATATTCATAGATTTTTGAAACAAGCCGATGATAAAATATACTTAGCTATAAAGGTTAGTGTTGATTTTATTTCGTTACTTTTTTGTAAATTTTTTATATTCTAGGTTATTTTGATAATAGGATATAATGGAGCCTGTAGGCGACAAGAATTAATTAATATATGTGTGGAAGATCTTCAATACAATTCCGATTCCATTATAGTCAACATACCTAAAACAAAAAACAATGTACCCAGAATGTTCGCAGTGACTGATGTAAACTGCATCGAAATTATAAAAAAATATAATAATCTGCGGCCTAAAACAGTTACTCACAAACGTTTTTTTCTAACTTATCGTCATGGCTGCTTAATTAATAGCCCTATCGGTATTAACACCATGGGAAATGTTCCTAAACAAATTGCCAGTTTTCTTCATTTACCAGATTCTCATCTTTATACAGGACATTGTTTTAGAAGATCCAGTGCGACACATATAGCAAATACTGGAGGTGATATTTTAACTATAAAACGATTAGGTGGCTGGAAAAGCACGGCTATTGCTGAAGGTTACGTTGCCTCTTCTATGAAAAATAAAATTGATGTTGGAAATATGTTTGCACAGGAAAATAATGTGAATCTACCTGGAACTTCTGGGAATGGTTCACAGTCTGAGTACTCCAACTGAAGCAATATCACTATCGCAGAGAACGATAATTTTCAACAGAATGTTTCTACTGCACACGGTATCACTATCACTTCGAAAGATAATTCAAACGTTAATATAAATGTTTATAATAGTTGTACTATTTCAAAGGTTAATTAAAAATATCAAATCTTACAATGAATTTTAATATAATAACCTCAAACTTGCTTACAAAATGTCATATTGACATCTCCATTTCTGTTGCAATGTGACCAACTTAAAATAAATCTGTTTAAATGTTCCATTTCTATTACGCAACTAGTGCTGTAATAGACCCTATTACGGCACTAGTGAAATAAATGGTATGATTACAGTACTAATTGCAAAAACAATATTCCAATATTGTTCTTGTATCAATTATAAATTATTAACCCTTTGTTTTAATTCATCTAAAGAATTGCTATTTAATGCAGGATTACATAAAGAATGAAAAATCATTTTATTAAACAACACTAAATATTGCCATATAGAATAACTTTCATATCATGCAATAAAGTTTCACCGTTATGCCAGAGAACGACGGCTACAGTGTTCGTTGCTTAGTTCACCCCGTGAGTAAAGTGCACGAGGTCACAGTTTGTCAAAATGTGTTTAAAACGTCACTTAGCGCCATGGAAACATATGCAATAAATGACATTTTAAACACGCGAGTAGAAAAAATAAATTATATTTCTAATCTTTTATACCGGGTGTCTGTTTACTGTTTAAGCTCGGCCACCGGCCATATCTCGGCAACAGTTTATCGTACACCCTGAATTTCACGCAAAATATTTTTAAGTTTCCAAAATGGTCGCAAGGGGGCACAATTCTCAAGATAAATTAAAAATTCAATAATTTTTCATTAAATTCTAGATTAAGAGGGTTAAAATTTCTAGCAACATTTTCGGACGTTTTTATTCAATTTTTGTTTGAAGCTTTTGATCTAACTCCCATACTAAGGGGAGGGTGGAGGAGGGTATGTCTGCGTACAAAAGTAGGTATTATTTTGGTTTGCCGCAACCGATTTTAATGTTTCTAGGCTCATTAAGTAGAGAATTTTACAAAAAATAGAAAGGTATGTTGTACGAAATTGCTTGTTAAACAAAAAATAAAAAAATAATAGGGGGCGCTGTTCTCAATTTATGTATATTACTTGTTTTTTCTTTAAAATTTTTAATGGAACGATAGTACTCAAAGTAATAACATAAATATAAGCGAAATACAAAAAGAAAATGGAATGATAACAACTGTGCCCAAAGAAATAGCAGAAGAAATCAACAAATACTTCGCAAATATAGGTCAATCCTTGGCAGAAGAACAAATGTCAAAAAACACAAAAGCCCCAATAACAACAAAGATGAAGAAACAAATACCTGAATTAAAATATAGATTGGTAACTCTGAGAGAAGTGACAACAATAATAAATCAATTAAAAAACAACACAGCACCAGGTTTTGATAAAGTAACAACAGCAATAGTTAAAAGGAACAAAGACGTACTGTCACCAATTTTGACCAAATTAATTAACAACGTTATACATGATGGAGAATTCCCCGAATATCTAAAATAACTATTATTGTGCCCATATACAAAAAAAGGCAACAGGCAGAACGTAGAAAATTATCGTCCTATCTCCTTACTATCTACACTGAACAAAATCTTAGAGAAAAGCTTACAAATTCAATTGTCTGATCATCTAACAATAAATAAAATTGTGGGCTCGAACCAATATGCTTTCCAGAAGAACTCCGGTACAACATCTGCAACAACAGATTTTATAAATGAAATTAAAGAAAAAGTGGAAAAGGGGAACATAGTAACAACATAGACTGAAGAAAGCATTCGATACAATATCCAAAACCAAACTTATCGAAAAATACAGAGCAAAAAATTATTGAAACTTACCTAATGAATCGTCCACAAAAAATAAAAATAAACAAAGTCGAAAGTGATGTACGTTTTGCTAAATATGGAATACCACAGGGCGGGAACTTACCACCATTACTTTACATACTGTATACCAATGATATATTTGAATTACCACTCCATGGTAAAATATACGGATACGCAGACGACACCTGTATTATATACAGTAACAAAAACCCCCACATAATAGAAAACAATATTAATAATGATATGAAGAAAACAGAAGAATGATGCTTTAATAATTTAATAACAATTAACGAAGATAAGACAAGCTTTATGATCTTCTCAAATAAAGCACAAAAACCAAACTAAATATACAACTTAAAGGCAAGAAAATCCACAAAGAAAACAAGTAACTTACCTAGGGTTAGAAATCCAAGAAAACCTAAAATGGGACGGTCCTGTCCAAAACCTTATCAAAAAAAACTCATAAGCAATAGCTGGAATACATAAAATTAAAAATATAATACCACCAAGCATGAGACCGGCAATATACCACGCCATGTTTGCATCTCATACGAATTACCTCGTCAATATATGAGGCCAAACAACGTTAAAAAATATAAACAAATTACAGAGACAACAAAATAGATTCATAAAGCTAATATATCGACTAAATAAAAGAACTCCAACAGCACAACTATATAATATCACTGGAATACCAAATATTGAGAAACTTATAAGAATTAAAAATATACTGCTGATACATAAAATAGACAAGGGACTAATCAAAACAAAAATAAAACTACAAACCAACAATGAAATACATAATTACCGAACGAGAGGACACACACACATAAGAGCAAAAAAACAGAATAGTAAGATGCGTACAAATACCAACAGCAGATGCGATAAAGGACTACAACAAATTAACAACAAAAATAAAAAACATGGACCACCATAACTTTCACAAGGAAATCAAGAAGAGGATATTGAAAATATAAATAAAATCGAGAAGAAACCTGAGAGACATCCAGAAAAAAAATAAAAGGAGAGAAACAACACACAGGAGCCCTCAATACCGCTCGTGTGGGAAACTGGAAAAAACCAGGATCTTGCAATGAGGCTGAAGACCGAAGGGGACATGTTATGTACAGTATATGTGTATATGTATATATGTATCGATGTGTATGTACATGTTTTTTTGGAATAAAATGTTTAAATCATATAATACCGTAATATTGAGGCACATAAAAAACTAAAGGGGATGATGAAAACCGGAAGTTGCTCCCTTTTTTCTTGATGAAGATATAGTCATACGAAGACAATCCAGAAAAATTAAATTTTTAAATATAAATTTATTTATTTATTGCGAGTAATAACTTTATTTTTTTTTATTTTAAGAGGATCACTAGACAGTGTATAGTTTGCTTTCGTTTGAATTTTCATCATACTCTTCCATAAATGTATTCGTATCAATCTTCTTACAGATTTTTTAATTCATTGCATATGTTACGTTAGATTCATTCCCCTTTTAAATGTTTTCCAATTCTCTAGTTATAGTTTTTTAAATTTCATGTCTTGTTTTTTCCGTCACTGAAATAAAATAATAATAATAATAATAATATATCTTTATTACCCAACAGATATACATCTAATTATAGGAAAACAACAAAACTCATGAACTAAGTATATAATAACGAAAAAAAACAATATAATATAATGCATTAGTTATAGCCAAATCGTTTACTCATTAGTAACGAAAGAGTATAGAAATTGATATCTAATTCATCCCCGCCTATACCTTAAAAGTAAGTCAAAGAACAGATTATTACACCTAAACATAAATAAGAAAATATATTGACCATGTAGTATAAACGAAACAAACAAAATATATTTAAATAAGAAAGTACAAAAAAATAAAAAAAAAAAAACCTCAACTTAACAAATGTTCAAAGTGCCCACCATTATTTTCAATACACATGCTTAGTCGTCGATTAGTAGAGAGCACAGCTACTTCAATTTCGGAGGCAGCAATTGTTTTAATCGACTTTTTGTGATAAACTATGTCTTTTATTCTGCCCCATAAATAAAAATCAAAAACACCTCGCAAGGCGAATAAAAGCTCAATAATGTCGTCTTTCGGGATAATTTAGGGAATATTGCCGGGAAGCAATAACTGCATTTTCAAAGCATTGAAAATACATTCTGATCATGTCATAAGCTTCAACGTTAGAATATGACATTTTACCAACTTAATAGTTATGTGGAGGTGCCCAAAAAGGCATAATTTGCTAAATACGTACAACATGTTTAACTACAAGTGACACTAATATTTTGACATCTCGATTTTCATGGCTCACCTTGGAAATCTCATAATAATGGAATTTAGTATCACGGTGCAGCGCCACCTATCAGGTCCAGATTTTGTGATTTTTTTTGACACTACACATATATGTTATGAATATGAGTTATTTTCGTGCATAAATATAGAATTTGTCAATAACATGACTATAACGCCCCCTATCGGATCCTAGCATAGCTATGAACCATCGTCTCGACAACACAAATATATTACGTGAATATGAACTTCATTCGGTCAAGTCGTTCAGAAATTAGACGATAACTAACAGACGCACCAATTTAGGTTGGAATGCATTTTTCCAGATTTTTCTCCAGATCTTCCAGATTCTTTTTCAATTGAAAACATTCAATTGAGTTATTTCCACCCGGGAGCATAATAAACAAAACAAAAAAAGAATCACCCAATTTGTCGGTCTATGGTCAGTTTATGAACGAGAGTGCATACAAAAATTATGATTGTTGCAGTTTGTCCGAATTTTCCGACTTTCCTTTGTAACTGTCCCGAATTTTTTTCCTGAAAACTTTTCCAGTATCATAACCAAGCAAAACAAAAAAGAATTACGTATATCAATCGTTCGAATGGTAAGTTATTGTTTAGAGTTCTTACAAACATCCTATAGAAAAAAATAACCACATTGGTAAGAATTAAATGCATTATTATTATTATTATGTCACGAGCACATTTGTACTATTGAAGAACATTTTCAGGGCAAGCACAATTGTGAAGTGCTTCTTCCCCTAACCTGAGTTGTTAGATAAAATTAATAACCTTATAAAACACAATACTATTTTGTATACTTGATAAATATAAAATAATTAGTTGAAACATTGCTGACTAGTGTAATTTAACTAATTTGAAGTCGTGAAGTATTCAATAAATAAAAAGTATTCAAATAAACTTTAAATTTTAACTTTAATTTAGATATGAGAAATAGAATAGTTCTTTTTATGTAAAATATTGATACCAAGTCTAATCCAGTTAATTTCTGGTCTAATATGCAGTTAACCTGTTAGAATATTAACTAACGATGCTATACTTATATAAATTTTACCATATAAAGACCGTACTAAGGCTAATGATTTATCAATGTAATCGACGTTATACATCTTCAATCGTCTAAATTTAAAAATTCTATATTTACACATACTTAAACTAGTCCTTGCAAACCCTGCCTCTTTTGGCTAGCTGATTGCAAAACTTTGGAGACGCTAAGATATCTCCGAGAAAAACGCTCAGCAAGTAAAACTCCTTGTTCTTCTCGGTGGTCGCCTTGTAGTGACTAGAAAACAATTTAAATAAATTATAATTATCATGTAGGAATAAATGTACATGTTATAAAATAAATTGTTTAATTCAGAGGAAAACTAAAAGTAATTTAAGGCTACCGATTTACATACCACCTGTATTTAAATATACCATTACATAGAACTAAATTCTGCGTTTACATAGTGAAATATTAATATTCACATCATAACAGCTTTCTCAAAATGCAGTGTGAAAATGAAGTAGGGGATATATTTAACTTCGGTAATATTCAGTTTTTGAAAAGATCTCAAAGGAGGGTGGCGATTTTTACTAATATTTTCACCCTATTTTCAGTTTGTTACGTTATTTGTTTTTCATGTTATGACGTCATCAGCTTTTCTTTTTATGACAGCCTGTCATTTTTGGTTTCTTATACGTAGTATAAGGAAGGATGTAATGAGGAAAATTTTTAATTGAGAACATAATCAGTGGTGCTCGTAATTTTAGGAAAGCCTCCAGAGACAACAATTTGACAATTAAAAACGTAGGTTTTATTTCTGTTGGCAGTTCAGAGCGAACTAGTGCAAAAAATAATAAATTGAATTTTAATGACGAAAAAACGAAAAATTTTCAAATCGATTTTTCTAGAAAACGGTGTATACTACCGACTTAAAGTAAGAGTACCTTTTAGTACTAGAATACCTCAAAATTTAATAATCTAGTGTCACAAATGCTTAAAAGTTAAAGACAAAAAAGTTATGCGTTAAAATAACCGTTTACCTACCCAAAACGGACGCCTATGACCGGTACTAGAAATTCAAAATTGATGGAATAGATTCATCTCGGGAGGATAAATAAGCATACCAGTTTTTGTTTTTCTAAATAGAAGCGTTCGAGAGATATTAAAAAAAACTAATTACAAGGCGCCATCTTCAAAGAGCTCTAGCTCCCTTAGGAAGCATTTCCGGACTAGGGTGAATTGGGTTAAATTGTCTTAAAATTATCTGAGGAATCTCCGGTCTTCGTTTGTCAGGAGAGTTTCAGGACAGCCTGTATATATAAAAAAAATAGTTACTGATTGTCAGATGCTATTACTCTTTTAGTGATTTTGAAAAAAAATGACTGGCAGATCTTAAATTTGCATATGTAAATTGTTTGTTTATTAGTATATTTTTTGGTATTAGTTACTTATGCTTATGTTATGTTTGCATTATTTTATGTTTATATTTATATTTGTGGTGACTTGTTCTATACCATTTGTATGGTCAAATGAACGAATATATAGGGTTGTTATAAAGTAAGGGATATACTTTAACTTATTATAACTTTTTAACAAATTAAGTTAATACCAAAAACTAAACGAAATTTAATTGTTTAAATAATGGGATTTTGTATGCCCAAACCCAGTTACCGCAAATGTTCAATATGTCCTCCATTTTGATCTTGTAAAATCAGCAACCGTTCCTCTAAATTGTACACTGTATTTCTTAACATTTCTGGTTGAATTGCACCAATTTGCTCCGTAATATTGTCTTTTAATTCTTGTAGCGTTGTTGGTCTTCTTCTAAACACTAAATTCTTTAAATGACCCCACAGCCAGTAGTCCGCTGGGTTAAGATCAGGTGATCTTGGTGGCCATGAATTTGCAAAATGTCTGCTTAAAACGCGATCTTGAAAAACGTTAGTTAAAAATTCTTTAGCTGGTCGGAAAATGTGCGGAGGTGCTCCATCCTGCATAAAAATCATGTTTTCAATTCTGTGGTGCTCGTCTTGCAGCTGTGGAATAACATAATCTCTTAACATTTGCAAGTATCGTTCACCGTTAACAGTTACAGATACGGCTTCTCCATTCTGTAGCTCTTCGAAGAAATACGGACCGATGATAAAATCAGCTGTAAAACCGCACCAAACGGTGACTTTCTTGTCATGAAGACCTTCTTGAACAATTACTTGTGGATCTTCTGCAGACCAGATTCTACAGTTTTGAGTATTGACTCCACCATTCAGAGAGAAATGTGCCTCATCTGTCCATAAAATACGGGATAACCATTCGGGTTCAATTTCCATCTGAGCCAATAATCGCAAAGAAAAATCGTACCTACTAGCCAAATCTGCCTCCTTTAATTCAAACAGCATTTTGAGTTTATATGGATACATTTTTAGAATTTTGCGTAAAATTTTCCAGACCGTGGTGTACGGCATTTGCAATCGCTTGGATATCGCATTTGCACTGCTGATTGCTAGTGGATTACCTCTGGCTATGTCCTGATTTTCGTGAAGAACCTCTGCAACTTGGACATCACTAATGCTTGGTCTTCCTGATCTCGGAAGGTCAATTACCGAACCTGTTCTTTCAAACTTTGTATCAAATTGCGGTACGCTTTCATACGACAGGGCCCCGCTCTCAAACCCATTCTCGTGCGAAACCTTCGTAATCCAGCTGTGTAATTTCTGCCGCATTCATAATAACACTGAACTAAACCAATTATTGTTCGTAGGTCCATGCTATTACAGTTTGAGTCGTTAAAACTTTACGTTTACTTGAGTTTTAATTTGAAAATAAACTCCAAATTGAATGATTTACTTTTAACACTTGTGTCAACAACTGTCATGACAACGCTTTTGTTTTCCATAGATACAACAAATCCCATTCCTTAGGCAATTAGATTTCGTTTACTTTTTGTTGTTAGCTTGATTTGTTAAAAAGTTATAATAAGTTAAAGTATATCCCTTACTTTATGATAACCCCATATATTATTATAATATATACTTAAGTAAAATATCCAATTATTGAATATTGAATTTTTTGCTACCTTAAATTTACACTAAACTAACTAAATTTATATGCATGAAGGAAATGTAAGAAGATATTGTTTCCATCGATTTCGAAATCGGATCAATTTCGTAAGAATTTATAAATCATATTTGGCAGACGAAATGGGCTAACAAAAGGAAGGTCGGTCAGGTCTAACCAATCTATATGATAAATGTTTTAATATATAAATTGATATCAGAACGTTCCGTATTGTGGACTCCAACGATAATAAATATCGATAAGTAGATAATTAACGTTGTAAATAAATTGGACATGAATCTCGTGTTATTTATTGAGGGATATTACCTAAAAACTTCGTCCCATTCCACATTATAATTTGTCCTTCCTATAGATTTTCGAGCTTTTTCCGCATTGTGTAAACATACTCTCGTATATATACACACGTTTTCTCCCAGTTCTGCTACAAGACGTTTTTCAGCTTCTACCATATCGATCATGTCATCATTACCGATCGCTCGTTTAGTTCGTGAAACGTACGTACCTAAAAGGACATTAAAAATAGTAATATTAATGACAGTCATGTATAATAGAATCATACATATTATTGTGTCCCTATATAGCTACAGTGATGCCAGATGAGACAGCATAAGTATCTCTAGGTACTAACATATTTTTCCCTAGAATTCCCCAAATAAATCTAAATAAATCCAATAATTCTAAGATACTATTTAATAAATAGAAATATACATATATTTTATTAAACAATAAAAAAAAATCTACCAGGTCATAACTTAAAATAATTGTTTATATGTCAAGTAAATAATATAAATATATAAATAAAACTATTTTATTTATACAAATTTTGCGACTTCATTAGTGCTATATGTTCCAGATGTACTGTAAATGATTGACAGCATTGTTCATTGGAAAAAGGTATTTTACAAATTGCATTTAAAGCTTGCCCAATTTGTTTCTTTTTTTAGATTTTTCGTCATTAACGACTAAAAAAACTCTCTCAGTCTCCGAATTACTATGTGGTAGAGACATAGGTTAGCCAACTTAACAACATTCTCAAATTCAGATTTGTTCTCAAAGTTCTTATAGTTTTTTTAAATGTTTCCAAAACTCTGGAGATATTTGTTTCATAAACAAAACAAACGCTTATGTTATACTGCAATATCGAAAAATTAAGAAAAAACTCACTGAAATTATTATAACACAGTAAGCAAAAGCAGTTATCATAAACATTTACATACAAAATTGCTTTATATGCATTAATACTAGTAAATCAAAACCAATATCTATTTAGATCAAACGTTTCCACTATAGTAGAATTACCCAACAGAGGCAGTAGCAACAGCGCACGAGAAATACGTCACTTCAATGTCATACGTAAAATAACGCTTACTATTGGTTCGTTTGCAAGGACCGCCACATTAGAATAAATTTAGTATTGTGTTTTGACAGTTTCAATTTTGCATTATTATTATTTTATTCTTTCTCAGTTTCTTTGCTTAATATCTAACAAAATAGTATTTTTGAATACTACTGTACATTGTTTCTGTGACAAACGTTAAGTAAGCGCATGAAATATATATATAGGCTATAAACTCAATCCTACATTTAATCGCCTGTGGTATCAGTCTGTCCCTTTGCGTAACATTATGGAGAATTCAGCTCCTAAGAAGAGGCTCTTCAATCATTTTACAGTAAGAGACAAGGAGAGGTTTTTAAATATATACAAAACCTTATAAGAACAGCCAGGTACTTCGAAAGTAGATATCATTGCAACTACAGCAACAGCAGTAGGTAAATATTAATATTATTTTTTGAATAATAAATTCTCATTTTGGTGATTTATATTCAGGAATATCAGAACGTAGTGTTTACAAGATTTTGCATGAATATAGTGCTAAGCATAAATTTCAATCACCAAAGAAATACGATAGGAAAAAGGCCATACTGGACAACGTTGATGATATAATGCGGAATAGCATTCGAGGAATTATTCATTCCTCCAACCTCCAATTGTACAAAAAATTCTTATGTTGATAAATGAAAGAGACGATTTACCAAATTTTAAAATTTCAACTCTCAGAAAATTAATAAGAGAACTGAACTTTCGGTAAAGTATAATGAAAATGTTTGTTTAATTTTATAAACAGTTTTGCATTTGTAGTTATCAAAAAAGGAATCGTAATAGTATTCTAAAAGAAAAAAAATGATATTATTACTTGGAGGAGACAATACTTACGTAAAATAAGAAAATATCGTGAAGATGGAACACCAATATATTACTTAGACGAAACATGGGTGAACGCGGGGCACACAGTAAAGAAAGTGTGGGCAGACACATCAGTGCTTACTGCGAGACAAGCATTTATAGATGGTTTGTCTCCTCGCCTTAAAAACCCTTCCGGAAAAGGGAAGAGGTTAATTATATTACTAATAGGTTCTGACGAGAAATTTGAAGAGGATGGCTTGCTACTTTTTGATTCTAAAAAGACAGGTGATTACCACGAAGACATGAATGCGGAGAGATTTGAAGAGTGGCTTCAACATATTCTGCCCAACTTGAGAGAAAACGCAGTGATTGTTTTGGATAACGCGCCATGTCACAGTCGCAAAATAAATAAACCACCTACAGCCAACAACCGCAAAGCTGAAATTCAACAATGGCTTGAAAATCAAAACATACCATATTAAGATGACATGGTGAAGGCAGAATTATTAGCATTAGTTAAGGAAAATGTGACCAGCCTTGCGAAATATGCTGTAGATGAGATAATTGAAGCATCAAATAGAAAGGTATTGCGGCTACCTCCATTGTGAATTAAATCCGATAGAGTTGATATGGGCACAAGTGAAGGGGTATGTTGCGAGGCACAATGTGTCATTCAAACTGGAAGATGTAAAGCAATTATTTCAACAAGGTGTGTTCAATCATGTGAAAATTGGAAAAACGCAATTAAAGATGTGGTTAATGTGGAAAACAAAATGTGGGAACTTGATAATTTAATAGATTGTCAAGAAGACTCATTAATTATAACAGGTGATGATTCCACTACATCATCTTCTAGTGACGACTAATTAATAGTGAGACTGATTTGATGCTGTTTTATTTAATATGCTCTTTTTGTAAATCATTGCTTTCTTATACTTTATTTTTCATATGTAAATTCATCTATTGATGAATGAATAAAGACATTTTCTTTGTATCATGTAAGTAATCATAGAAACTTAAAATATATTTTCTCCTAATAGTGTGTATATTGCATTAAAAATTTCCGAACCTGTCGTTTCCTTTATTTCTTCCCATTTCCCCAATTTACGAGCGAATTGGACAAAAAATAAAAATTAAATTACTACTTTATATTCATTAAATTTATTTTGAAGAAAATTATTCTTTGATTTCACCACTTTAGCTACCTTAAGCTTGCTTTTAATAAATTGTTATGCAAATGCCATTATAAACAGGATAGTAAACAAAGTTGTTTATTATAATGTACTATTCCAAACGTCAAACAAATTATCATATCACAACATTTCTTGTTCACATAAACCTAAAGAGAGGACGGCTCTTGTATTTGATTTTCATTTCATCTTCCTTTCAATTATACGTAAAATAATCTAAAGTAATGGAAAGTATTACTAACTGTTCGCTTAGACAGAGCTTATATTACGTACATTGCATTAATTTTCGTCTATTATAATTACAATTATATAGGAGAATGTATAAAATCCTTGCATCGAAATATGGGGTTAGAACTACATATTTGTTTATAACGTCTAATGTCAAAACATTTATGGTTAAGGTCATGCGTTAAGCGTTGTGAATTTGCCTTTTTAAGCTATTACGTCAATGCAACGTTACTACTGCATCTGTTCGGTAATTCTACATAGTAGTTCATGTCTCTTTGTTGTATTTCTAGAGAGAAGATAGAAGAAATTCGAAATTAACAAAATATGTATGAATAAAATATATATCTTAAGAACATACTGGATTATTCAAAGGTACATTTATTATTCTATGTATCACAGATTGATATTCTGCTAGTTTATGAGAATCGGGTAAAACGAACTTTATATACATAAGTTCGTTGTGTCTATGTGTGTTGGTTTATGGTATACAGCAAATTCATGTGTAACTGTTTCGTGAGATATTGTTAAATCTAAAGAGTTGATTGACTTATTTTGTTCTTTTTTAGTAGTGAATTTTATTTTTGGATGTTAATATGATTTTCGAATGTTTTTGTCTGTCTATACCTTTGAAATAACTAAATAAAGGGTTTTTGATTATCTCCTTTTCTATATGGTTCATAAAAATTTCTGCCATTAGAAGACTTAAGGGATTTCCCATTGCTAGACAGGCCCGAAGTTTATTTATACCATTCCTTAATGAATTGAAAGTACTTCTGTTTTATGCAAATATTCATTAATTCTAATATTTCTGTTTTTATGGTTGGGTTAACTTTGTTTAGGTCGAATTAGGGTGATGTATTTGTGAAAAAAATTGTAACATCAAAGGAGAAAAGTTTGCTGTTATATACGAAGAATTAAATTTCGTATGGTACAATATGAGATTAATTAATTCTTTGGAAACTCCTTTACATAGGGCTTTGACATAAGAGAGTACCGGTTTTATAGGCGTATCTGTTTTATGTAGTTTCATTAAATCATAAAGTTTGGGTGATTGTGCTTTCATTAGTGTTCTTGATTGCTGTTAAGTATCATTTTTGTATTATTTAACGTTAATTTTAATTGTTCCTGATAGACGTTCGGCAGGGACCGATCTAATTTTGAAAAGACATTATGATCTAGAAATTGAATTACTTTTTATTATAATCTGGTTAATATATCTCAATTACTAGCTTTCCTTCATCTGCTTTAGTGATGTTTATATTATTGTCTAATGATTTTTTTTTTGTAGAAATTGTTATTCTCATGTCTTTATTGATATTTCTATTATTTTTTTTTAATTGTATTAACTGCAGAATATATGTTTCCTGAATTAGTGTTGGATTTATTTATTGTTTATTATCATTGAAATAAACATAACATATCCGATTGTATCGACCTTCCTAAGTTAAATAATAAGAAGTAAGTTAGTAAGTAAATATTAATGTAATTACTGAATATACAATGCAGCTAATCAGTTTGAACATGTTAATGTTATTTGCATAAATAATTTAAAATATACGGAAGATTACACATGTAATGGAGTCCATCTGTGGTATCGAACAAAAAGGTGTCTAGGCTCTCAATATCTTTTTGGAAAGAGATTGTCATATATTCTGTGTATCGGAACATTGGTGTTTTTCAGGGACTAGAGAAAACATTCAGTTACAGGACTTTTGCTTGATAGATTATTTTAGTACAAAAAATTATAGACACGAAGGTGTAGCAAGTTTAATACGGAATAACATATCTCGATATAGTAGTAACATTGAAGCAATTGGGGAAATTTCTGTTGACCTCCATTTTGAATATGTTGCATCAAGGATAGAGTTCCCTGGTTTAAAATTACTGGTGGCGGCAATCTACAGCAGCGGCAAGTATGACTTTTCAATATTCTTCAGCAAATTAGATGAAAGTTTCCTGTACCTTCATGGGTACAGAGGATACAACTTGGTTTTGAGCGGTGAGTTTAAATATTAACTTTCTGTCCCCTACATCAGATGTGCTAAATTTAAAGACCCTATTAATTCATATGGCATAATAATCTTATAAATGAACCCATTAGAATCACTAATTTTTTGAACAATACATGTGTTAGCACAACTTTCCCTGAATACAAATCATGGTACACAGTGGTTTATCAGACCATTCTGCACAGAGGTTGAAATTTCTGTTGCGCTCTCGGGAAACAACTTACAAGATAATCTTAATAATTTGCCTCATTTAAATAATCATCATTCATACAACACGCGAAATGCATTACTGTTCGAAATACCAAGGCATAAACTCGCATTCTGAAAGAATCCGCATTTACTACCAGGATTGTATGCAGAAAGAACTTAAAGTACAATACAAGAATTAGTGTGCGGGATTGTAACAACTTGTTAGCAGTTTTTAAGTAAGCTGTAGATTAGATGTAATATTCTTCTGTTAGTTTATATCCACATAGTGTATGCTTTGTTTATATATATATATATATATATATATTGTGTGTATAATTGTTTTGTTTGTTAACCGTGTAATATTTGAAGCTGTCTTTTAGTATTACCAGTTGATATGACATATCCCATACTACAATGTAGTCGAGAGGACAAATAAAGTATCTATCTATCTATCTATAAATAACAGTTAAGATCATTAGATAAGTGAGTCTCAACTTATATAGTCTTAACACAGTATTAGTATTAGTCAGTCTGTACAGTAGTTTATGATATTAATATAGTACGAGTACTAATGTAAGACCACTATACAATAAATACATCTTATCAACAACATGCAAGAGTTTAACAACACCACCTAGCCTCGGGCATCATCAAGGATAATAAAGGCAAAACATTCAGTCCATTACACTACACTGATTCAATATTAGTATAAAAGTATTTAGTGATAGATTTGAAAATACTTTTTTTTTATAGAAAACCAAAAATCGCACATTACTCTTAAAGAAAAATATCTTTTGCGAATATCTCTTACATTATATAGTCTAAATAAAGTAATGCCGACAACAAATGTGTTCTACAATTAATTTCTCAACCTTCCATTGAATTTTTTTAAGCAAATGTAAGAAAGTCGTTTGGTGCCAAACTTATTGATATACATATAATTAAGTTAGGAGGTAAGCAGATTTTATTTTTTCGTCTAGGTTGCTTTCAAAAGAGGACTCTCACTTACGATGTAATGTTTTATTAAACCCCATAGCCGAGTTGATTGTTCAAGTATTTGCAAATTATATGCACATCCGTGTACAGACATCTATTGTCTGCGCGCATAATAACTGTGTAAGTTATACATACGTAATGTGTTTATACCGGTGAAATTTTTAGTTTTACTTTCATCAGAACTACGTGACATTGATTAACTAAATTTCTGACACATATGCCGTGACATTTAATAGTAGCTATACATACAAGTATTTCTTTTATAATTTGATTATACCTAATTGTGTCACTATTTTCTCTTACATAATATTTAATGCCTATAGATTGTAAATTACTTGACCTATACTTAAGTAATTATATTATTATTTTCACTATTAGTTGGTTTTGCAATGGATATTATCATCCAAAAAAGAAAAACAGTTCTTTGGGACAGGAATGAAAACATTATAATTACTTACTACGCATATACAGCCAATAGTTAATTAAAAAATAATGTTTAGTTTAACACTGTTACTTGTTCAAATACAATCATTCTCAACTAACGCCAACCATTTTTCATTAAAATCAAAGTATATTATAAAACAATGATTCTGTCTATACAGGGTGTTTAAAAAAGATGCGGCAATATTAAAGGGGTTGATTGTCCAGGTCATTTTATACAAAAAAGTTTATAATAAACAAGGTCCGCAAACGCTTCGTTACCGATCTACAGCGTGTTGAAGTTTAATTAAAAGAAACAGTAAAAATTAGATTTCTCCAAGACGGCATTAAAGATCATAATGAAATTTTAGGCGTGTTATTTTTCAAGAAAAAAATAGGACGCCGCTGATTTCTCTAAAAATAAAAATATGTTTCTATTCTTTGTTTAATTGTGAAGAAAAAAGCTCTCTTAACTTTCTATTATACGACGTACCGTTTTTTAGTAAAAAAAAAACACATTTTAGTGCATGTACATTTATCATGCTTACAAAAATATTTTTAAACAGTCCTGTTTTATTCACTGACATATTGAATGACATATGATTAATAATTTTGTATGTGTGGAATTTGTTGAATTTCCTTAGGAAAATCAGCAGGAAGTAATGCTTGAACGCGTTGTATATGGAATGGGTACAACAAATTTTCCTTCAGAATGTGCCAAATAGTCCCATTACTTACATCCAAAGCGTCAGCAATTTTTCGAGTAGAAGTACCTCGATCTTCTTCAATCATGTCTAGCACATCCTCTTCCAGCTCTACCGTTCTTGCTGTCCTTGGCCTTCCTGCTCCTCCATTTCGTCTTAATGTGCCTGTTTCATAAAGACGCCGATGAATACTTTCGAAAGTTTTTCTATCGGGAGCAATACGGCCAGGAAATCTTTCAGTATACAACCGCCTAGCTTCTAATGCATTTCCATCAGCAAGTCCATAAATGTAGTGCATGTCGGTCATCTCTGCATTTGTATAGCGATTCATGATAAGGAAATTCAACAAATTCGACACAAACAAAATTATTAATCATATGTCATTCAATATATCAGTGAATAAAACAGGACTGTTTAAAAATATTTTTGTAAGCATGATAAATGTACATGCACTAAAGTGTGTTTTTTTTTTTACTAAAAAACGTTACGTCGTACGATAAAAAGTTAAAAGAGCTTTTTTCTTCACAATTGAACAAAGAATAGAAACATATTTTTATTTTTAGAGAAATCAGCGGCGTCCTATTTTTTTCTTGAAAAATAACACGCCTAAAATTTCATTATGATCTTTAATGCCGTCTTGGAGAAATCTAATTTTTACTGTTTCAACTTCAACACGCTGTAGATCGGTAACGAAGCGTTTGCGGACTTTGTTTATTATAGACCTTTTTGTATAAAATGACCTGGACAATCAACCCCTTTAATATTGCCGCATCTTTTTTAAACACCCTGTATATACAGGCTGGCCCATATTACTGATTTTACTAAAGACAGTGCAAAACAATTATCATAACTATTGATTAAAACTATGAATTAAATACATGTAATACCACAATATAAGAGAAACTATATCTTTGAGCGTTTCCCAATTATAATCAAAACTTTAGAAAATCCTTTAATTAGAAATTTTATATTAATGATTTAGAAGTCGCCCAGTGGTCGAAATTCGACCTTAATTCATTGAACTTTTAAGTTTGAACGTTGCGTGAACAATTAATGTTCTATTTTATTTAATTTAATATATATGTAACACATATTATACATATATTTTATCTTTCTGCACTCCTTCTCTATGTGAACTTTAACTATGCCAAATCTCACCTCCTCCGTGCGCGCAATATGCATAAAAAGGGGTACAATTTTTTATTTCAACGTATTAGTATATAGATATGCCTGTACCTGTATGGATGCATATATGTGTATGTATGTGACACTGTTGCAGAATGTTACCTAGTTTATTAGGCATGCTATAGTTACTGCTATAACATTTACTTTTTCAGTTTTTTTTCCAGGGTGTAAGGTGTAAAAACAGACGTAATCTGAACCTTAAACTAGTCGCCCACTGCATACGAGGCGTGTGCCATGCGAGCTTCTTCGAAGACGTGGTGGGACCGTCCATTGCTGCTGTGCATTTGTAGGTAAATTTCCTCTGTTTATGCCATGCCTTCAAGGAGAATGATTGTGAAAAGAATTTGAGGGTAATTTGATTTTTATAAATATGGTAAATATAAAAAAACACAGATTTTGAATTGCACGTCATATATTAGAAAGAAATATAATTGGTGAATATAGCACATGAATACCCTCCTTGTGAGAAGAGGATTATAAGAAATAATTTGCATTAACAAAGAAACAGTATGTAGACATTCATGAGTTGATACGTTCTGACAATGCTAAACAAAATGCGATGTTGCGAAATAATACACTGTTTTTTATTTCCTGGTTTTTATAATTTTTCTCGTCCGTTTCTCAAAAAAGTAAATGTCCCCTAATCACTTTAATAAAGATTGTATATAGATTCACCAAAATACGCAGTGAATCTATACACAGGACAGCACCGCACATCATGCGTTTGAAATTGGTCCCGGTGCGAAATCAATCTGACTCAGCAGCACACCGCTTCCTTACTCCGCACAGTTTAGCATTAGTGCACCGTTGCCTATTTAAAACATACACTCTCAAAAACGCATGATGGCTCCGTAAGACACTGCACATCACCTCTCAGCACAGCCTTGCAATACACTGGACACCAGACTTTACCCTGTGGTTGGCTTTTAATTAATTTTATTTCTTCTTTATTTTATTGTAGATTTTCTATTTTATAAAAGGCGAATATTATTATTATTTATTTATTTATTTCTATTATTACATTTAGTATTAATTTATTACAATAATTCACAGCTTTCGAAATATGAACTTTAATTGTCACTTTATATAGGACACGAATTATAACCAGAGATATAGAGAGGGGAGAATGCTCTTGAACCACTGCGCATCTAATTTTTACGCGACGCAACGATCGCTGCCATTTTGACCCAGGTATGTCATGAGCGGTTTTGTTTATGTTCATCTAGGTTATGTTTGTGTTTGTGGTGTATTACTAAATTATTGTGTTTTTGTTTTTGACTTTTAAATGTAGTTCTCAGACATACTTGTTTCTGGTGAATCGTGTGGAAAAAGTAGTTGTGAAAGCAATATTTGCTTCATGTACTCAAGTGTGTAGTTTCATTATTGTATAAATCTTTTAGATATTAAATACATAATTATCCATATAAACATGTCATGCAGTGCTAAAAGCTGTCCCAATATTAACAAGTTTTAACCTGAAGGATAAAGTTTTCACAGGTTTGATGGCAAGATCATTTTAAATTTGTTGAAATATCAAAATTATTTCAGATTTTCAGAAGGTGTCTTGTTACCGATATGCTTGAAAGCTTTGAATATAGCAACTGATTGGCTATGGTCAGAGAATAAATATGTTTGCTTAGAACATTTAAGAGATGAAGATTATGTGCCAATGGAACACCAGCGATTTCGATTGAGTAACAATGTTGTAGCATCTTTGAAAATAATACTGGAAACATCTGCTGTTGATGAAGTTTCAAGTATTAGTTTTGCTGGTGTTAGTCGACAAAATCTCACTGATGAATCGTTAGCAGGAACACATGAAGTGCCTTCATTAGGTTCTGAAAGGGGAAGAGCTTGATTGGATGATCCCATTAGACCAAGATTAGATAGAAAATTGAGAGCACGAAAATGTAATAAATTAATTAAAATGATTATCAGATTAAGTATATAATAGCACACTTTTTTCAGAATGTTTTCTGGTTATGAGACTTGTTCTGACACGAGCTGCAGGAAAAAATGGCAAAGTTGACAAAGACTTTTCATAATTTTGCAAATTTTTATATTGTATTTAAGAAATATTATGTAAAACATCAATTTATTTTTATGGTATCTCCTGGAAAATATAAAAGAAAATATGAAGCTTGGAAAAGAAGTCATTCAAAATCAAGAAAGAAGCTTTATGGCACAACACGAACTATGAAGAATCTAAAATCTTGCCCGTGTTGCAATTAATATTTTGTAGTTTCTTATTTTATTATTGTAGATTATTGCAGCTATTGTATATGGGTATATGCAGGAAGTATTTAATTGCAGTGTAAAGATAAAGTGTTTAATACCACAAAAGAAATACCTTTAATAAATATAATATTTATAATAAAAGCATTAAGCATCGTTTCATATTGTTATTAATAAAAACTTGTAAACATGAACGAATGAAGTATTTTTATTTCACAAAACATTACACTGAATAACAGAAAGCATGAAGAGAATAAAAAGTACATTTCTAATTGTTATTACAATAAGTTAAAAAACACTAAAATTAACTCTTGCACTTTTACACTACTGTTATTTGCACCAACTTAATTTCAAAACATGAATGTTGATCATTAAAATTACATGTTTTCAAGATCGGATATTGTCGGGGGTAATACCATAAGAGTTTGTGTTTATCCGGACAAACTTTCATTTTGAACGAAAGCTTTGTTGCTTGGTAACTGACGAGAACAAATAACATGGTAAAACCGCGACACCGAAGGTGGAGCGGTTTTACCTTTTGTTATTTGTTCGAGTCGTGTTACCCTTAAGCAACAAAGTTTGAGTTTTGTCAAAATGAAAGTTTGTTCCGGAAATAAACACAAACTCGAATGGTATTTGGTAAGACAATTTAATGAATCATTTAATTAATATTAATAAACCGAAATATTTTTATTTAACATTCCTTTGAATACATATACAAAAGAAAGAGAAAAATACATATGTTTATGTATGAAATTTATTTGAACGATACTGTCAGAATTGAATTTTCGTTGCCATGGAAAATCAACATGCAGTTTATCCGCTAGCAAACATGCAGTTTATCCGATGGCAAACTAACACAGCGTGTATTAAAATGTCATGTTTTTGACAGATGAATTAAATTGTCAACAATATTTCAGTATCATACACTTTTTCTTCCATATTGACATGATAAAATCAGCATCAACCATGTTTAATCCTAACAACAAATTCTGAACTCTGTGTCTAATTTAAATGAATTCTTATTGGCAGTGACATGATGTTAAACTTGAACCCATACAAGTTCGATGTTTAAATTACAGTGATATCGAGGTAAACGCAAAGCAGAACAACCTTTTTTCCATACTATTTCATTAACACCATATAAAGGAAAATGAAAGGTTGTTTTTTTGCAAGCTCTAGTCATTCAGATTTTAGAATACTGCTATTAGCAAAAATTCCTCTTGGTAAAAGTTATTCAACTTTTCCTTTGACATGTTCGTTTTATTGGCCATAAGTCACCATTGGTATTAATAACAAATCAAAATACTCATATATAATTTATATGATAAGTCACAGAATATGTACATATATATTAACTAACATTTTTCTACTATTTGGTAACTCATTCCTTAAGAAAAATGAAAGCACATGTCGTCCAAATGATTTTTTTATGCTTCATCCAAGTTATTGTTTTTCCTTAATATTCTTACTACTACCCACTTTGTCTGCTGTTTGATTGACAGTAGTTGTTTTAGACATAGTATATATTTATGCTTAAAATACACATTATAAGCCATTTGCCTTTGTCCAAACCTTATACGTTTTCCTTTACGATTTTTTGAAGGACCCAGTAAAGCGCTACCACCATACTATAAAATATTAGCGATTACAAAAAGAAAGCTAATGAAAGTGACAAAATACCTTCATAAAGTGAATATTTTGACTTGCGTCTTCTAAAAAGGACTATTTTTTAAGAATGTTAATAATAAACAATAAACTATGTAAAATACAATAAATAATTGTTTGACAAAATAAGCAAAACGCGATTACTTTGCGGATTAAATGCATAAACCAATCACCCGAACGTTTCTTTTAACATTACTTTCTCATTTTTTGTTTGAAAATTCGTTCTTTCAAGAATGCCTATGATTGGTGCTTTTTGACAACCCCCCCTCTCTATATCTCTGATTATAACAAATTATAAGAGAAATTTGTGAAACTTAACGATTTTAAATATTCCCGTGTTTATTATCTCAAACATAGAAAACAAACTTATGCAATTTTACAAAATCTTAGAATGTTGAGTAGTTATAATTATCAAGGACACAGTTTCTTTTGTTTTCAGTGTTTAATCCTTAACAAGATGATAGTCTATAACAGCGGCCGAAACAACATATTTTATAATTCTATCTTCCATGACGAAATATGGTTTCTAAAAAAAGTCTCTCTCTCTCGCTCTCCCTCTCTCTCTCTCTCTCTTTCTCTCTCTTTCTCTCTCTCTCTCTTTCTCTCTCTCTCTCTCTCTCCCTGTGTGTGTGTAACCACGAGACGGCCAAATGACTAAAGCTATGAATACTAAACTTTATTTTTACGAATATAATCACCCCCTTGAGATCTAATTAGATTTTCGGTGCAAACGATAGCCTGAAAGTAGTATTTTACTTCAGCGAAAAAATCAAATTTTGCGAGTAACATTTTTACTGTTATCGAATGCCAGTTTTTGCAAATATTTCGCAAATTATGCATTCTATATAGATTTATTATAAGTGTAAAAGTGTTTACTCCTAGATTTGGAACTATATTGGTATAGGGAGAAATTTTAAAATTCGGACCGGAGCTGCGGAGGTAATACTTCTTTTCTTATTCAATAGCAGTTCCTTGCAAATATCTGGTAAATTTGCATTCTATGCAGATTTATTAAAAACACAAAAGTATTTAGAACTGCATTTGAAAACATTTTTGTATAAAAAAAAATTTTAATTTGGGCCGAATGTAACACTTTTATCCGTATTGGAATAGCCGTTTTTTGCAAATATTTCCCAAATTATGCATTCTACAGAGATTTATTAACACATTTCGAAATGCATATACGTATAAGAAGGTCGTGTGGTGTGCACACCTAATTTGTTTTTTATCTACGACTGGGATCAATATAATTTTTACGTTTTATAACGTGTACGTTTTTGAGGTGTTATGTATGTGTTATGTGAAATGGCAGCGGTTTTGATTTTAGCTAGAGACTACCCTTCAAAAAATCCTGGTTTATATAGATTACAAGTTATTTAATGTTTTGTCTTATGAAATTAGTGTATGTCCCGGATTACAAGTTTATAGAATAAATAAAAAACCGCCTGGATTACTGAAATTTGGATGAAAATCCTGTAATTACAAAGTGAAAGCGTTTTAGTGTTTCTGCTGTGAAAGAAGGCTGAAAAAAGGTGATTTATTTGACCACATAGCAGTGCGTAAACCTCTATTACCATTACCAATGTAACATCGAGATTGGTCAGTTAAACAATGAAAACTGTTTTGTGGACTTATGAACCGAAATTCGAACTCGTTGATTCCATAAGGAATATCTTTATTCGAAGATAATTAGGCGGCAAAATGATCCATAACACCTACCGTCAAGTAAGGGAGAGGATCAGTAATCGTTTGAGGATGTTTTGTTAGTACATCCGTCCAAGATTTTATCCCAATAGATGGAATTTTAAAGAAAGAATTTTACCCAAAATCTTTAGAAGCAGCTGCTGTTCAATCTGGAATAAAAGTATCGTTGACAAGACAACAACCTGAAACACACCTCTTAACTCTGCTACAAATATTTAGGACAAGTAGCGACAACAAACAAGTAATTTTGTATATTCTTGTCAGGGTCTTATAATTTTGATAGATGGCATTTTTTTTAACATTAAAAGAGTGTTTGCAAGTACCAATTAGGAGACTTAAAGCTTTTAAACATTCAGAGTTTTGGCTAAAAAAAAATTTCCCAATTAGTTCAAACGTTGCTATTGTGACTGTAGTTTATTATATGTCAATTAAAATAAAATTATTAAATATAAGAATGAGTATGCCTAGTATTTATGTTTCCAGTCATACGCATACTATATTATACTTCAAAATAAAAAACTATAAACAGTAAAAAATAATAACGTATTTAGTTATTTTAATATAATAAGAGCAACCTGAGAAAAGTCACTATTATGTCAAGGAAACATGTTTCTCGTCCAAACGTAAATTACGGAGCAAACCTTGTTCGTTTTGTAAAGATTTCACTGTATATTAATCAGATATTACCATAGAATATCTTATTTTTAACTAAATAATAGATTAATTTTTCTTTACATGGTAATGACATCTTCAAATGGCTAATATTCTATCCTCAAATCTTTATATGACGCCTTGGATTATTATTTATATAAACTAATTATTTCATTAGCACAGATATATATAAAAAAAGTGACAGAAGGTTGGGCATACACCTAGCGGCAGTTTAACATGTAGAGAAAATGTTTGTACACATATCTACATCTATATATTTGCACAAGGCCATTTACCTTTTATCTAACATAATAAATACATATATTACTTGTATAATTAAAACTAGCTCACTATTTTCATTTGTTGTAAAAGCCCTTAACCTATGTTATAAATGTCAGCACGATGTTGAAACTTATGCGTTCTAATAAACACATAAATATAAGACCTTTGTCAAATTTATAAACACATGTGACTTACTTGGATTCAAGGAATACGCCAATTTTTTCACAAAATTCGACAATCTCACTGCTAGTACGATTACTGGAAATCCGACCAATTCTACAGGAAGTTGTATCGATCCTTCTTGGGCTTGAACGGGTATTATTGTAATATACAATAAGGTACTGATAATGAAAAATACACAGAGAAACCAAACTGACGGCTTCATTATTGTTCTACTTCGACGTTCTTTTAATGCGGTTCCAAGTGAAAACGATCAAACGGTCTTTACGAACACTCATATCGTATAAAATTATTGGAGAAAGTAGTATATATCCACCACTCTCTTTTTCACCTCCAGTAGTAGCCTAGAACGGTACCTGAGTTGTTCGTAAGAATATACTCTTAAAATTCTCCAGCAGTATAATGAAACCGAAAGTGCATGGTTCCTATTTAGAATTCACAATGCATTTGAAATAATTGCCACTTAAGACAATACTTTCATTAGTATTGTGTAAAGTTCTGAATGAATTATGGAGTTAATTATAACCCAAGAAGACGCTTCAAATATATACATTGCGATTAATAAAGTAATTAGTGTACATAATTGATTGCACGTGACATCAAGCAAACATCTCAGAATAGATAAAATATAATATAATATACTTGAATTAAATTAATTTACTATGTAAACTTAACCATTAATTTTATGTTAAATTAGTATTCAGTTGGTTTTAATTTTATTAAGTGCAAGTGGATCTGAAGAATTGATTTTTTTTATTATCCCCTATTACATACAATTAATATCAGACATTAAGTATTTTTTTGGATTTCAATGGTCGTGGAGGAAAGCAATTCCAATGATTTTTTCTCTATTTATCAACTAGACAAGTATTCCATATGACTATAATACTAAATTTAAAAAATTAATTGATGCCTAAGCTATATTCATTAACTAAATCTAGATAGCAAGTTAGTGGATTGGAAGCGTTTCAAACTTCTTGGTTCAATTGTTTCTCCAATAATTGTTTTGAGTAGAACATTGGTATGCACTTTGACCATATCACTGTATTTTTAACTCTGCTTTGAAATTTCACTCTTCACTGATGATACTCGTTGAATAACTAAGCTTGGGACATACCACGGAGCACTAACTGCGTACCACTTCCTGTCTAGGTACATGCCAAGGTATTTAACAGAGTCAGCATGTTTCAATTGTTGGCCATTTAATATTACTGCAGGACAGTCTTTTTCGAGCGATAAACCGGCGGCGCGAAAATTGTTAGAAGTATTGCAATTATAATTTTTTTCTAGCTTGAGAGTTTTGGTAGAGAGTGGAGCTGTCGTATACTATTCATGTGGTCTAATTTACCCACATGAATGGTATACGACCGCTCTACTCCCAATTTCTACATTACCTACTCTTTTAAATGTGCAATTTTCTTCGATATTATTTGTGTGGTGGAGTTGAATGCATGTCTTACATAAATCTAGACCATTTGATAAAACTGCATAGATAGTGATGGCTCTATACTTAAATGTTCACATTTTCACTTTTAGACATTACTCGTGAAACAATTTGTTGTCATTTTATTATTTAGTATATATTGGTATATATATATATATACAGGGTGAGTCATTAGTAGCCGCTTCTTCCATTGATCTTTTGTGTTTCAAATAAAAGAAGAAACAATTAGTGGAAGATGCATGGTGGCCTGTGGCGCATATTGTAAAAATACTTTAAGCTCTGACGCACTTCCGGTTTCACCGAAAATGCACGAAACTTAATTTTTTTAAATGAGTCACCCTATTATATTTTTGGATTTTCTTGTACTGCTTTAAATTGTCTGTTCAACTGTTTATTCTTTTTCAAAATTGAGCCAATAGTTTTTGAGTTATTAATTTTTTTTTGAAAATATTTGACCAAAACAGGTGTTCAGAAAAAAATCATTTTCACATTGTTTTTAAAAGTAAAAACATTCACTTTAGTGGTGCTTGTAGCCAAGAAAATTCTGCATCATTTGGTAAAGTTGCACTTGACAATACCTCAAACAACTTTGTTTTTTCAAAGCCTACGTCCTGAAATTTTCACATACCTAAAACTTATTCTTCTTAAATGGAACACCCAGTATTTTATTGAGGCATTTTGTTCCTTTTTTTATTCTCTCTCCATTTTGTTAACAATGTCCTATACCTATCTTTTGTAATTTTTGAGATAATCACTATAGGAGCAATTAGCGGTCAATTAAAGAACTACGGGCGCTGTTCCATGCAACCAAATATTCGTCCAATAAAGGCTGGAATGCCGCTGACTGCCTGAGTCAACTGTTAAAGAAAGACGGTATACATTTAAGTCAAACTTATAAAAGCAACGCTATTAGTTATCATCCAAATAAATTATTCTTATGAAGAGTTAATAGATATGATTGATGTTTTGGGTGAATCTGAAAGAAACTCTTTGCTAGCATCCAAACTTTCTGAACAGCGATCTCTGGTGGAAGTCAACCGAAGCCAGAAACAGTCGAAAGTATAAAGTGGACGGTTTGAGTGAACAGAAAATATTCACTATGAAAGAAAGAGCGGAAAAAGCAATAACTGGTGAGGATAAAACGTTTATGGTACTTGCGAGTGTAGTCGAGTAATTAGGAAATATGAAATTCACCCGTAGCATATTCATACACAGGGTTAGATGAAATAAATTTTCAGAATCGCTTACATTTTTGTCAATTGGCAGCAGATAAATTATCCTGGCTTTCTCAATTTTTTGTTGTTTACCAACTATTAAAGTAAATACCTTCATTGTCAAAATTTCCGTTATTATAACACATAAAACCCCCCACTTTATCACACCTGTAAACTTTCAAAATCGTTGGTTATTAAAACTGTGGGGAGGAATAGTGGGTAGTTACATAATTGGACCTTATTTCTTTGATGAACATGTTAATGGAGGAGAGAATCTTTGCTATGTGCGGACGGATTTTCAAAACTTTTTGAAGACATCTTCAAATATGTCAGTAAAGATAACATTTATTTTATTTTGATGTTAACCAACAGTGTCAAAAATAAAATACTGCAACTGGACATTGCAGGAATTAAAATATTGAAATGCGATGCTCTTCATTCTGTCAAATTATTACTTTTGGGATAGTTGGATTTAACATTTACTTTGTTTGACAGTTGACTATGGAAGTCGGGTGGCATTCCTGCCTTCCATTGGTTGAACGAAAATTTTGGTGCATAGAACAACAGCGCTCTTAGTTCTTTAATTGGACGCTAATTGCTCAAATAGTGATTATTTCAGAAACTACAAAAAATAGGTATAGGACATTGTTAACAAAAAAGAAAGAGAATGAAAAAAGGAACACAATACCTCAATAAAATACTAGGTGTTCCATTTAAAAAAAAATAAGTTTTTGGTATGTGAAAATTTCAGGAAGTAGGCTATGAAAAAACAAAGTTTTTTGAGGTGTTGTCGAGTACAACTTAAACCAAATGATGCTTGGCTACAAGCACCACCAAAGTTAATGTTTTTACTTTTAAAAACAATGTGAATATGATTTTTTTCTGAACACGTGTTTTGGTCAACTATTTTCAAAAAAAATTAATAACTCAAAAACTATTGGCTCAATTTTGAAAGAGAAAACAGTTGAACACACAATTTAAAGCAGTACAAGAAAATCCAAAAATATGTAGGGTGAGTCGTTTAAAAAAAATTAAGTTCCGAGCATTTCAGGTGAAACCGGAAGTGCCTCAGAGCTTAAAGTATTTTGACAATATGCGCCACAAGCAGCCATGCATCTTCCACTAATTGTTTTCTCTTTTATTTAAAACACAAAAGAGCAATCGAAGAAGCGGCTACTTTGTTTGTGTATTATTTAATTTTTATGTTTATGATTATATTATTTGACTTGTTCTATACCATGTTTATGGTCACATGAACTAATAGATATTATTATTATTATTATTATTATGACTCGCCCTGTATATATATATATATATATATATATATATATAGTTGACGCTCATGATGACATCCGTTCCGCATTATAGCAAACTTACATCCGGCAGTATACACGATGTGCATATAGTACAGAAAAAATACAAACTGACATCCGGTCTACATTACGCTCAAAGTAACGGCCGCTTGCAAATGGGGAACCCCCGATAAAAATATACAACATCAAACAATGGGTGTAATTCATGGCGCTATCAAAGCGATACATTGCTGTATTTGTCACTGCGTATTTTAAAGCTTGGAATTTAGGCACATCTAAATATTTAATATTTTTCTATCGGGCGGGACAATTCAGTTACATATTCGAGATTTTAATTTTAAGAACATTGAATTTTAAATTAAATTTAAAAGTGGAATAAAATAAATTAAATAAAAAATCCAACTGTTTAAAATGGGGCTTGTGAGAAACACCTAAATTATATACAGGGTGAGTCACTAATAGCCGCTTCTTCGATTGCTCTTTTGTGTTTTAAATAAAAGAAAACTGGTGAAAGATCTATGGTTGCTTGTGGCGCATATTGTAAAAATACTTAAAGCTCTGACGCACTTCCGGTTTCACCGGAAATGCACGGAACTTAATCTTTTTTAATGACACCCTACATATTTTTGGATTTTCTAGTACTGCTTTAAACTGTCTGTTCAATTGTTTATTCTTTTTCAAAATTGAGTCAATAGTCTTTCAGTTATTTTTTTTTTTTGAAAATATATGACCAAATCACGTGGTCAGAAAAAAAAGTATTTTCACATTAATTACCTCATTTAATACCTCAAACAACTTTGTTTTTTTAAAGCTTTAGGCCTATACTATCTTATAACTTTTTGACTAAAAATTATACGGGGAATTCAAAAATGCAATAATATATAGGGTGTTCCATTTAAAAAACTATAACTACGGTTAGCCACCAAGTTATGGAACACTCTGTATAATACAAAATATTTTTAAAATGTGCCCCTAATGAACAGCTACCACAAGAAAAAAACCGCTTCGAAATATCTTTACTCGTAAAGGCACAATCGGCCTTACCCGCGTAGTTGACTAACCCTGTATATAAATATTCTATGTATATTTACATGCTACTTACGACTCACTCTATATATTTTTGGATTTTCTAGTACTACTTTAAACTGTCTGTTCAATTGTTACTCTTTTTCAAAATTGAGTCAATAGTTTTTCAGTTATTAATTTTTTTTTGAAAAATATATGACCAAAACACGCAGGAAAAAATCATTTTCACATTGTTTTTAAAACTAAACACATTAACTTTGGTGTTGCTTGTAGCTAAGAAAATTCTGCATCATTTGTTATAAATTGCACTCGACAATACCTCAAAAAACTTTGTTTTTTCAAAACCTACTTCCTGAAATTTTCACATACCAAAAACTTATTTTTTTAAATGGAACACCCAGTATTTTATTGTTGTTTCTTTTTTTAATCTCTTTCATTTTTGTTGACAATGTCCTATACCTATCTTTTGTAATTTCTGAGATAATCACTTTTAGAGCAATTAGCGGTCAATTAAAGAACCACGAGCGCTGTTGTTCTATGCACCAAAATGTTCGTTCAACCAATGGAAGGCAGGAATGGGGCCCGACTTCCTTAGTCAACCGTCAAACAAAGTAAATGTTAAATCCAACTATCCCAAAAGTAATAATTTTACAAAATGAAGAGCATCGCATTTCAATTTTTTAATTCCGGCAATGTCCATTAGCAGTATTTCATTTTTTACACTGTTGGTTAACAACGAAATAAAATAAAAGTTATGTTTACTGACATATTTGAAGATGTCTTCAAAACGTTTTGAAAATCCGTCCGTAGAAAGCGAAGATCCTCTCTTCCATTAACATTTTCATCAAAGACATAAGGTCCAATTATGTAACTACCCACTATTCCTCCCCACACATTTAATGACCAACGATTTTGAAAGTTTGCAGGTGTGACAAAGTGAGGGTTTTTATGTGTTATAACGAAACTTGTCACGATAAACGTATTCACTTTAATAGAAGGTGGCATCGTCAATAAACAACAAAAAATTGAGAAACCAGGATAAATTATCTGTTGTCCATTGACAAAAATGTAAGCAATTCTGAAAATTTCTTTCATCTAACCCTGTGTATGAATATGCTACGGATGAATTACATATTTCCTAATTATTCTGGATTCTCAAATTTGACTTAATCTAACTGATGACTAATTTTCGTAGTACTAGTATGCGGGTGTACAACTACACTCGCAAGTACCATAAACGTCTTACCCTCATCTGGTGGTTTTCCGCACTTTTGTTCATATTCAGTACATTCTGTTCACTCAAACCGTTCCTTTATACTTTCAAAGGTTTCTGGCTTCGGTTGACTTCTACAAGCGATCGCTATGCATAAACTCTGGATGCTAGCAGAGACTTTTTTTAACAGTTGACTCAGACGATCAGTCGCATTCCAGCCTTTATTGGACGAATATTTGGGTGCATAGAACAGGGCTAGTAGTTCTTTATTTGACCGCTAATTGCTCCTATAGTGATTATCTCAGAAATTACAAAAGATTGGTAAAGGACATTGTTAACAAAAATTAAAAAGAATAAAAAAGGAACAATATGCCGCAATAAAATACCGGGTGTTCCATTTAAAAAAGGATAATATTTTGTTATGTGAAAATTTCAGGAAGAAGGCTTTAAAAAAACAAAATTTTTTGAGATATTGTCGAGTGCAACTTATACCAAATGATGCAGTATTTTTTCTGCTACAAGCACCAGCAAAGTTAATGTTTTTACTTTTAAAAACAATGAAAAAAATGTTTTTTTTCTGAAGACGTGTTTTTTTTCCAAAAAAAATAATAACTCATAAAATAATGGCTCTATTTTGAAAAAGAAAAAATAGTTAAATAGGCAATTTAAAATAGTACTAGAAAATCCAAAAATATATAGAGTGTCATTTAAAAAAATGAAATTTCATGCATTTCCTTTGAAACCGGAAGTGCGTCAGAGCTTGAAGTATTTTTAGAATATGCGCCCCATGCAACCATGAATCTTACACTAATTGTTTTTTGTTTTATTAGAACACAAAAGAGTAATCAAAGAAGCGGCTACTAATGACTCACCCTTTATATATATATATATTAATCAAGTCATTTAAAGTTCCATTTCAAAGCTATACAGAAGAAGAAGGCGATACTTTTGAACATTTATTATGTTTATTTATCATTCTTTACTTTAAATGTATTGTTATGTATGAGCCTTCGTCGTTAATCGTTATTTCATAGCAATTTTCAAAATTTTTACAATTTTTTACCGTAGGTATATTAGAAATAGTTGTAAATCGATTAATGTAAATTGAGTCAGTTTAGTCGGCTCTTAAAAGCTCATAAAATGTAAAAAATCCATAGCATTTCGCCACTGTTAAACAATTTGTTTAAATAAAGATATTTTTAAATTGTAGGGCTTCTGATTATCTAATTAATTACTTTAATTTTTGTATTACAATTTTTAGATATCTACACGCTTTGATACCATTAATGGATTTTATCGCTACGCTGTGATAGAAGGTCTACAAAAAAAGAAATGATGTCACAAATTAAAAACAAAATCGGAATTATAGTGTACCTTTAAAAACAAAGGGTGATGTGAATTAACATATAGCATTGCATATTAATTTTATTTTGAAAGAGTTAAACACGAAGTTACTGAAAGTATTTGAACTGGATTTATTTATATCTTATAAAATATATTCATATGTCATAATTACGACCTACTCCATCCAACATTATTTTTTTAAAAATCAAACAAGAAGACATTTTTATGGCAATTGCGAAACTGATTCAATTTGCAAACCGACCTTCAACATTACTTCTTTGAATGAGTACCTAAACATACAGATATTAGCGGTTCCTCACGGTTAAATAAAATAGAGATTCGGGAATTCCCCGCATTTTAAATACCTAGGATGCCAACATGTGCGCTATATACATAAGAGTTATTCTGCAGTATATACAAATTCGCCCTCTGACCTATATGCACGAAAACTAAAGTGTATAGAAATATAGAGATAGGGTTAAAATTGACGTCCGGCCAATTTTAAGTTTATTTGATAGATATAGGTGTAAGTAACTCAGTAATAAAATTTTTCATAGGAGACAAGTCAGCGTCCGTATATCGGACGTGAACTTGTCGCGGATGCTAACTTTACCGACACGTGTAGATGCTATCTTGTACTCCATGTATATATATATATATATATATATATATATATATATAATTCAACACAAGGCACTCCAGCAGAATGGTTTCAGTGAATCTGCTATCAAAAGAGCATCCAAGCCGAAACTAACAACACCACAAGAGGAAAAAGAAAAACCAACTGCCAAAACCTACTTACCCTATGTTAAAGGCACCACCGATAGAATATCCAAAATCCTACGAAGACACAACAATGAAACAACATTCAAAGCAGACAGAAAAATCAGTACAGTCCTTCGAAACCCTAAAACAAAAATACCTTTATAAAACCAAGGAGTTTATGAAATTCCGTGCCTCAACTGTGAAAAAAACTTACATTGGACAAACGAACAGACGGGTAAACGCAAGAAGAGACGAACACAAAAATTCCGTAAGAAAAGACGAGAAAACTTCATCCTTGGCTCAACATGTAAAAGAAACATCCCACACGATAGACTTCAGTAACACCAAGCTATTAGCGAATATCGAACATACTAGAATCAGAATCATCAGGGAAGCCATCGAAGTTGAAAAACATCCGAACAATCTGAATTCACGAGATGATACCCAGAGGTTACCAACAGCATGGAAACCAGCACTAACAAGAACAGATACCAACAAAGAACACCAAACTAATACATCTACATCGCAAACCAGCCGACACACTCCAAACACGAGCCCAACGACACGGAACCATGCACACACTCGTCCAAGGGCAACCAACCGAAACGCTAACGGAGTATATAACCACCATCCGAATCCCGAAAACGTCAGTTTACGAATAACAAGAAGCAGAAGCAGACAGTTATCGCAGACCTGAAGATGGCAAGTGTGATTTTGCCGAAACGTCGTCAAGAAACCAGCATCGGTCTTTCCAAAGACCAAGCAGTGGAAACGCGGAAGAAAACCCGGAATCCAGTGACAACATATATATAAATCATACTTAATTCCTGGGAATAGCGGCCGTATTAAAATAACCAAAATAAAAACAAAATTAACGTTTCGACATTATTTCTTCAGAAACCAATATCTATCGGAGTTATTTAAATGTACATATCATTGTTCTTGTTAATGGCATTACAATTTACTAATACATGATAGAAAACAATATTTTTATATAGTTAAATCTAAAGTAATTAAGAACATTTTTGGTGTTGTATGATTACTAGTAATATTACAAACAATATGTACTTGCATAATCAATACTTAATCCTACTTTACCATCTTGGGTTTTTTTTTATATATATATATATAAATATAAAATATATTAGAATTCTTTGCCAAATATACAAATCTATTGAAAAATTGAAAATCTTCTTGGTAGTAGTGGCATACAATGAAATAAAAGTAATAACAATATGACAACTGGTTGTCAATTAGAAAACAATGACAAATATAAAATGTCCTATGCTTATTTGATTACATTTTCATTTATACATTTTTATTTTACATTTTATAATTGTCATTGTTTTCTAATTGACAACCAGTTGTCATATTGTTATTACTTTTATTTCATTGTATGCGACTACTGCCAAGAAGATTTTCAATTTTTCAATACATATATATATATATGTATGTATGTATGACTGATTTACTTGTGTTACTTAAATCACTTTACGGTAATCAAATTGTAATTGTTTACATGCAGAAAATCTAATTGAGAGGATCGTGCATTTATGGACCTTTCAATACATTGAGTGACAATCGCAATCATCATGGGGATTACAAACGCCATAATTCCATAATAAAACTAAGGTAGTCATCAATCATCATTGGCAATTACATGATGAAGATATTCCGAAGTGCTGCCTCGGTTAAAATTAATACCATTGCTATTTATTTACAACGGGGCATTAATGGTCAACTCGTAAACGGAATAATTACTACATATTGCTTTTAAGATCAACAAGAATATATTGCATGTCATCGCCGCAAAATTTACTGCTGTGGACGTCTTAAAAATGTCATTTGTATAAATGTCTATACACACGTATATATATGTAGATTTTTTACTACCGGATGGTAAAATTCGGGTTAGGATATTTACGAAAAAAACTTTTTATTAGCTCGTGACGTTTCGGTCAAATCTTCGTGACCTTCTTCAGACCTTTCGTTTTATTTAAAAGAGAGAATACATTACTATCTGTCCATCGGATCTTTTGGATCACGTCATCAATTGCGTGGCGTTATCAAGGACATCGGCACCTAGAATGTATATACAGATTGTCGTAGTTAAAAGTTAATATGCATCTTCAAATACACACACATAAACATGTACCTATGTATAAGACCGGTGGTGTGGGGAGATAGTGGGGAGATCGAGAGCGGGGACAACACATTCGTTCCATAACTTTAGAGCGTGAACGTACATACAGTATCTGAGCAATCTCGCAAATATTAATACCGCTGAAGGAAATAGAGCGATTGATTTGGATGGCTTAAGAGAACAAATTCTTAACGCCATACAAATGATTACTCCTGAAATGCTATCGAATGTACGAAATGGGTTTTATAATCGTTTAGGGTACTGCTTGATGCAAGAGGGACAGACATTTGAACATCTTCAACATTAAATTTTGTATAGTTCATTTAATATTTTGTTTCGTTTTAAATGTGAGAATTTTATTTAATTTTTTTATAAGAATTTTATTTTAGTTACAAATTTTATAGAGTTTTGTTTCAGTTCAATGTTAATACATCAGTTACCAAAATATTATACAAAAGCCGTAAAGAGCGTAGCAATTCCTTAAAGCAAACGTCTACACACTAACTTTCAACGTTTTGCACTAAAGCCTCGGTACCCCGGTGTCCCGATATGAACTGATCTGTACTCCCCTACTATCGTACCCCTCCAATTCATGTTTGCATGCACTTGTGTGCGTGTTTGTGTTTCCCTATATCTACTTTTATTTCAGTCAAACGGTATATACTCATTGCTTTCCAATCTCAATGACTAAATAAGGATAGGAATTTTAAACTTTAACGTGAGGTTGTCTTCCCCGTAAGAGTAATAAGACAGACAAAGAAAATATACCGCCATGACACTCTGTTTCTGCGTTAGTCAATTTATTAAATTTTGACATTCAACATTGATCTCTGCGTTTTGGTTTATTTTCGTTATATTGCTTTTCTAATTTTCTTAGTTTAAGCAATGAATAAAACATGTTATAAAATATGGAAAATATTAGATATAAGCATCATAAGCTCTTTATTTTTAAATATTTAATTCTATTTTGAAGTAATGAATTTGAGCCAGAAGTGTTGATTTAATTCATATGGATGAAAATCAATGACTTAACCCAAAAGATCCGACGGACAGATAGTACTTAATATAAACAAAGCAGTGTAAGGCTATAAACAATTTTTCTAGAAATTAAAACGTGGGATACTTGCATTTGCCCAACGCTGTATAGTAGTTGTTGTTTATTAACATAAAGATCAGATTATAAAAACACATTAAAATCATTATTTATAATCTGATCTTTATGTTAATAAACAACAACTACGATACAGCGTTGGGCAAATGTAAATATCCCACGTTTTAATTATTAATTAATACACAAATTGAACTTTTGACACTCTGTATCTCCGAAAGCATCCACTTTTGGACTGAGGTAAGTTGGGTTAGATCGTCATATTTTGCCCTCAGAAATGTGTGGTAGCGTTTTTTCTGCACCTTTTAGAGACACCCCAGTATATATATATATGGGTGTTCATATATGCCTGTCGATCTTCAATACCTTTTTTTTGTTACTACACGGAAAGAAATACTTTGTTGAGTCAATTACATATTTGTCGAATAAAACATTTATGTGCAAGCAAGTATTTGTTAGCTGCAACCAAGAAAAACTTTAGAGTTTCATGTTTAATTTCTTGCTTCAAGCGTGTAAAACACTAAAATCAAATAAGATTTTGCTTGACCTCTTAACTAAGCATATTTAATTGTGTCGACAAACCCTTTGTTTCTGTGAACATTTTGAGAAAAAGCAAAGCTTAAGAGACGTTACCTCAAATCCCTGTTATATAATTCTATTTAATTAAGGCCCGTTTCACATGCGACTGAAGGTCAGGACCGATTACCAGTACTAACGGGCGTTAGACTTTGTATGCATTACCTCTTTCTTAACTGTTTTGTGTTTGTGTGTGTATATATATATATATATATATGTAATATACAAATTATATATATATATATACAGGCTGTTCCTAAATATCATGTACATAAGGAAGGGGGTAACTATTTGGTTTATTTTGTGCCTAAAATTTCATATAAACATAGGTCTGCAAACGCTTCGTTACCAATATACAGGGTGTTGAAATTTCAAGAATTTTTCACTTTTTACTGTATAGCTCCTGCAGTTTTTTTACGATTTCTAATGTCAATTGTCAAATTAATAAATTCAAGTGATTATCTGAATAAAGCCAGAGCCTGCTAGACCATTTTAAAAAATTTAATTTTCTCTGGCGAATTACAGAAAATTGTTTTCTATTTTTTTTCTCGATAACGGTCAGAGATAAGAAAAAAATATAAGAGATCAAAAAGTTTCTAAACAAGACAGAAAATTTATTGCGTATTTTAGAATCTAGCAGTGGCGCATCGCAAAAAAGTTCAGGGTGAGAAAAGAGGGCATGACCCCGAAAAAATTATTACCCTGTAGATTTACATAATCATTTGGCATGGCTAATGATGCAGGCCTTATAGCGTAACCTACCTTCCAAATTTGAACAAAATATCTCAAAAACTGCAGGAGCTATACAGTAAAAAGTGAAAAATTCTTGAAATTTCAACACCCTGCATATTGGTAACGAAGCGTTTGCAGACCTATGTTTATATGAAATTTTAGGCACAAAATAAACCAAATAGTTACCCCCTTCCTTATGTACATGATATTTAGGAACACCCTGTATATATATATATATATAATTTGTATATTATATAAAGAAATAAAGTACACAAATGGCGGATGTGTTCTGTATGGTTATGCTTAAGAAAAATCAAATTAAAAATATGTCCTTACCTTGTAATCGAATGTAGAATCGTTCCTCTCTGGTGGCATCACACAAGCACATTTTGTTAACGCGCGCGATACCGATTTTACGGACTCTTTTATATGTTAACACTACACAGCTGTAAAAAGACACACAAAGAGATACATAGGTAAAAGTTTGCACTATTGGCTTAGAGATAGTTACTTCAACTACAAAGATTTACTAAATTGCAAACAGATCCTCTATATCTTAGTTCAAGATTTTGACGTCTGTCTGTCGTAAAATGAATTCTAACTGAGTCACCAATATAATAATAATCTAATTGATATAAGAATACAAACGTATTGAAAACCTACAAATATTTTTGTAATTCATTACTCAAACAATACTTTTTTTTATTATTGACATTCCAATATACTTACTAACACTATCAAAGGCGCATTAAAGAAGCTACTTATTATTTAACTGCATTCGTAGATAAAGCAATGGAATGATATACTTGTAGGTATAAAAAATAAATAATTATAAAATTAACTGCTTTACAAATATATACAATGTACAAGAAATGGAAACTAAAGTGAAATTTTTTAAAAAATTTTGGCTGCATTTTCCAGTACTTGCTGTATAGAAAAAACCTGACACAGACAGACGTTGATAAGCATAGTAATATTATTGTATCAAGAAAGAAAAACCTGACCTTTTTGTAGACTCCGCATACTCTTCTTTACCGAATTCTGAAACAAAAAGAAACATGATTATAGGTTATATGAAAGTTCTAACAACTGCTCTGAGACATTTATGTCCCCTAGCGTTATATGGAAGATGTAATTTAAATTAAGAGTAGAATCTGTATTTTATTATCCTATATAGATTAATTTTGCTTTTATGGTTTATCAATTATTAAACATAGGAAATATTTGTGGATTCTATGTGGCTATTTGTACGTATTATATAGGGTGAGTCATCTCCGCGGGAAAGGCAGATTGTAACTTTATGAGAAAAGATATTTCGAAGCGGTTTTTTTCCTAAGATAGCTACTTATTAGGAGCACCTCTTAAAATTATTTTGTATTCTACAGAGTGTTCCATAACTTGGTGGCTGACCATAGTTATAGTTTTTTTTTAAATGGAAAACCTATATATTATTATATTTTTGTATTCCTTGTATAATTGTTAGTCAAAAAGTTATAAGAAAGTACAGGCCTAAAATTTAAGGTTTCCGACTTATTACACTTTTCTGAAAAATTCAGTGTTTCTATAAAATTATATTTCTCGAAAACGACGTATTAGGTGGACACAATTTTTGGTAGAGTTGTTCATAATAAAAGGCCCTAATACAAACATATTTCAGTTTTTTGCAATTATTAATTGAATTTGCAGAAAACTCGATGAAAACTACATGACCCATTTTTGTCTTAAAGTATTTTTTTTTAATAAAACAACCTGTATATCCGTTCATTTTTGAATTGCTTCGTAAATTTTGCACCAAAAACATGTAAGACATCATTATTTTAAAAGCGACCATTAGTCAGCTATTGTCGTTTTTTTTATATAATTTTGCCAACTTTAGGTTTTTATTATAACACGGTCTTTTTGTACTAAAGGAATGTCAAAGAAATTATTTATCAGTCCAAAGAGTTTACCAGCTGCGTTACCCTAGCAGAAGATGTCCCAAAACGGGTGCCTTTAGAAGAGTAATGGATGCTTTCATTACTACTAGTAATATTGCTAATTCAAAACCCAAAAAACCTAAATATATGGTTAATATCGAAAATCAATTAAGAATTCAACAATAGATAATTCACACGTCATTACTCACAAAAGAAGTCGTTTGCTGCATATTAGCCAAGACATCGTTGCAATGACCTTAAAATGAAATAATTATCATCCGTAATGAATACATTTAAATATTGTGTTACTAACCATCATTTTATAGGTAGAAGAGTGGTCTGCCAACGGGCAGTAATTAGAATGAATGCGTGGACAATTCTTTTTGATAGTGTGTTATTTGCGGATGAAGCTGGTTTCCATAGAAACGGATCAGTTATCATAAAAATCTTTACTATTCAAATAAAAATCCCTTACTTCACCAATAAGTAGATCATCAGCATAGTTGGAACATAAATGTATGGGAGGCATTCTTGGTGATTGGATGATAGGCCCGCATTTATTTGAAGGCAGTATTAACGGAGAACCTTGTGAGTAATTTCTGTCAAGCATTAAGTGGAATTGTTAGAAGATGTGCCGCTAAATATACGAGGAGATGAAGATGCAACAAGACGGCGAATCCCCACATTCTGAGCTACAGACACGAAATATTATAATGAAATGTTTGCAGCGAAGTGGCTAGCTCGTGGAGTCCCTATTGATTAGCCTGCTAGATATGCGGACATCACAAAATTATTTTCTCTTTATGGGGATCTATAAAAGAGCAAATATACAGTAGGCATACCTGTAACTACAAAAGAAGTTATAATTGAACATATTGGACAAATATGTATTTAGAAGCATGAGAGTCAACGCCTTATTAATGTCGATTTATCATTTCTAAAGCATGTTCAGAAACGTTTAAAAGTGAATTTGAACACATTTAATTTAAAGTTCATATTTATTATTATTTTATAATTTCCGTTCCACTAATTACTCATCCATTCTCGTAACATTTCATGTTTCTACACATACTAAAATCAAGTAAATAATTTTGTTGTTTTTTGCTTTTAAAATTTGTTTATTGTGCCATATTCTTTGAATTATATTGCTGTATTGTGAAGAAGATATATCCATTTTTTTTTGTCGTTACCCCAATACACACAAAAATCATATCTCTAAGCCCATTTTTAGAAAGATTCATTATAGAATCAGGCTTGACAACTGAAAAGCAACTTATTAAATGTTATCCATTCAATTGTCCATTTCGCGGCAAATACCATGGCTCACTTTACCTTAATATAAAAACATAAAACTTGGCAAATTATATCAGAAAACGACAACAGCTCAGTAATGGTCACTTTTAAAATAATAACGTCTTACATGTTTTTTGGTGCGAAATTTAGTAAGCAATCCAAAAATGAACACCTGTTCCATTTGAAAAAAATCACTTTTAGACAAAAATGTTTCATGTAACTTTAATGCAGTTTTCTGCAAATTCAATTAGCAATTGCAAAATGATAAAATATGTTTGTATTAAGATCTTTTGTTATGAACAACAATGTGTCCATCTAATACGTCGTTTTCGAGAAATTTAATTTTATAAAAACATTGATTTGTTCAAAAAAATAGTAGTAAGTCGAAAACCTAAAATTTTAGGCTTATAACTTTTTGACTAAGAATTATACGGGGAATACAAAAATGTAACGATATATATAGTGTTCCATTTAAAAAACTATAACGATGGTCAGCCATCAAGTTATGAAACATGATTTAAAACATCTTGGGTATTCGGGAAACAATTGACCAATGTCCTTTTTTAGAGCCACAATTTACTTACTCCGGAATCTATGATTAAGTCTTAATTAATGATTAATTAACAAAGTATTTTCTTGGGAATTCGAAATACCGGCTCTTACTTAGCTAGCTACTTTTTAATGGAGGGAAAACTTTTCAGACTTATTGCAGTATAAGGTACCCACATAGAACAATTTTATAAAAAATGTTTAGCTAACTTATTATGGGATAGAAAATTTAAAAATTCCGTACAGGCTTTATATTTAATAAATTGTAACACACATGGAAATTATCTACGGTTACATATATAGGAATTGTTATATCAAAAACATACTTTTAAATTAAGACAAAAATCTGAATTTTATAATCATTCGAATATTAATTTTGCGTTTTCAGTTTAAAAGTTATTTAAATATGGAAAATATTTGTTGATTTTATGTGGCTAATTGTTATTTTTATATTAATTAGCAATTAGTTTATTAAATACCTATATACCGTAATAATAAACATAAATATTATTCAAATAAGGAAAGTTTATCAAAGCATCATATCTCAGATGCAGGGATAAACGTGCAACTATAATATAAGAAAAAGTTACCTTAAGATGGCGAAGATCACCCGCAGCTATAGTTACATAAAAACAAACACTTTAATCAACAAATAATCACTATAAACGGGACGTATGAGGCCGAAATTACGACGGACAAAAGAAATAATATATAACATCACGCAGTTACTGAATAGCACTATTCATATGGTGAACTGCTACATCTGTTTTCGTCGAGAGAACGAACAGCAAAAAAATAAATTCATATACCCACCGATCCTACAAAAAAAGGATATTTACAAACAGAACAAGTTGACCGTATTTTACAAATATTTCTCTTTCGTCCCAAAAGACGATGGTGAAATAAAGTATCAGATTGCTTAATAAGAATCAGTAATTCACCTGATATTTTAACATGTAACTTTTTACAATAAATATGTTTCCTATAATAAACATTTCTTGACCAAAATATAAATTATTTTAAATTAGTATAGGTTCCGTTGTAAAATTTTACTTAACATTACTGAAAATTTGTGGGAGAATTGTAATCGTAATTTTGACGCAGGAAGAACTAATTTAAATGAAGAAAACGGGGCCAATATTATTAAAACTTACTACCTTTAAGAAGTGGGTGGCGAAGATCATCCTCAACTATAGTTACACAAACACATATACTTAATCAAGAAATATAAAACTTACACCTAATCAGTTAATATCGTGTCCAATACACAGCGTTTTATCAAATGAGAAACACATGAAATAAATGCACGCATTTATCTACCGATGCTACAATAAAGGATTGGTACAAAAAACAAGTTAGCTGTATTTTATAAATATTACTGTTTGGTCACCACCTAATATTAAAATGTCACTTATTACAATAAATATGTCTCGTACAATAAACAATTCTGGACCTAAATACAAATTACTTTAAATTAGTATAGGTTGCTATTGTAAAATTTTGCTTTATATTACTGAAAATTTGTAATACATATTAAAAATCATAATAATAATTTTAACACGATATAATCTTCAAAAAAGAATATCGGAAAGCAGGAAGAACTAATTTGAATGAAGAAAACGAGGGCAATATTATTAAAATAAAATATAGTAATTTAGATCAAATGCACTAGCAAATATGTTGCCAATTTTGTATAGTAAATCCTTAACACTTTTTGGATAACCGGCGTATTTTTGGGTATTGAAAAATGCCGATCGGAGATCAGTTAACCTAGTATTTTAATCAGAGTTTGAAAAACCGGTCTTTAGATATCAATCTGATTGTGAATGTAGCGAAAACTTTGCTGACTTATTTATTGTATAATAAGGTACCTACGTAGAACATGGAATTGTTCTGCTGCTATTACTATATCAAAGATTTATGTTTAAATTAGGAGAATAATCTGTATTTTATTATCCTACAAGTTTAATTTTGCGTATTACAGATGAATATCCAATTTTATTCATTTCTTCTCAATTCAGTTTATTCTATGTCAAGAAATTATGTAGATCTTATGCTTTATTTTGACTTCTATCTGAAGAATATGTACATTAAAATTATTTAATCAGAGACACCCTCATTCAACATTAGAGGAGGTGTCTACCCATATGTCTCTCAGGAACTACATGGCCGACTAACTTGATTTTTTTTTTAATGACCGCTGGGGCGAGTCTAGGATGTGCGTCAAATTAGGGTTCGCGAAACCAAAGCGGGGCTTGGCGAAGTGTCAAAAACTGCAAAATTTGCATAAAATGAAGCTGACCCTCTTGAACAAATCGTCAATTTTCACGGTAGAAGGCTAGAATTTTGCATAGTTATATTACAACATGTCTATTTTATTCAAATTTTTCGGAACGTCAGTAGAGTAAAATCGCCTTTGTTGCAATAACGCATCATCGATTTTTGAAATACGAGTAGATGGTTGAAGTCATGATATTAAATTATCCTATGACTCAAACTCTCTCAAAAAAAAATTTTCCGTTTTTAAAAATGTTGTCTAGATCAGATTTTATTTAAACTTTAGGTTCAGAAAGTTTTCAAAAATTCGACTTTTTTTTCAAACCATGCACTTTATGGCAGGTGGTTGTAATCTGACTGTCGTAATTTATTTCGTTTCTAATTTAAGAGTCAGTTTCTGTGTTGCAAATAAGAGGTGTCAAAGGAACAACCTATGGACATACAAATTTGGTTTTTTTACCGAAATGTTGAGGCTTTAATTCTTTATTAGCTCATGTCAAAAGAAACATATCATTGTATTCAACTTTTTTGAAAACAAGCCTAATACTTGCTTACATTTCAGTTAACGCCCTCTGCCGATAACGGCAATAGTCCAAGATACAAAAGCACAAGGTCAGTTTGTAGAGCAAATAACGCTCTTTTAAATGAGACCAAATTTGTTCAAATCGGTTAGGCCAACCTGGAGTAATCCTAGTTTATTTAAAAAAACATTTGAACTGCCCACACCACTTTATTTCACTAGATAGTAAAAAATGTGCAAGACTAAAAGTATTAAAGAATGTGTAAAGAATAAAATTTAAAAATTTTCAATACCTCTTAATTTGTAAAAATATAAAGAAATTCTAAATTTTAATATTGATCCTGACTGTTACGGCCCCTTGCGGATGTTTTACAAATTCCAAAATATTTTCCAGCATTTTCTCTTGGGCACTTTCACTGGAAATTTTTTTACCCGGAAGCAATATGACTACTGGTTTCTGAGATATAGCCGGCGGCCATTTTTAGTTGGCCACCTGGTACAAGTGTTATTTTTATCAGCACATTAAGAAGAGGATTTAACTGCTGAATTGTGCTATAGACTCATAATTTGGAAACAATATTTTCACCAAACAATGTATATTCCGCAGCCGAACAAGTTAAGAGAAAAATGTTGAAGCTGGATTTACTTTAGTCATGCTTTAGTTGTTTATCAGTCAGCTGTGAGAGAACAAGAATGCCAAATAAAGCTCTCCCAACATGTAACTACACTAAGAGCCGTTCTGAAAATTTTGCTTGTACATCATAGCTTGTCTGTCATGACTGGTTTGTTGAGTCCTTGAAAGTTACAAAGTCACATAAAGCAGGAAATGGTTAAGGCAAAAGCGAGGCTGCGGAATATATGTTTGGTGAAAATCTTTCAAAGTTATGAGACTATAGCACATTTCAGCAGTTAAATCCTTTTCTTAATGTGCTGATGAAAATAATACTTGTACACACCTTTTCGTGCTTATACACTTCTTTTTCATACTCGAGGCTTTTTTGCTTAAGTATATTCACCTTTTTTCTGCCCCCTTCGGGGCATTTTCTCCATTAACAAGTACGTATATATGCACAAAGAAACACTTCTAAATTTATTATGTTGCACTCTGGGTTCGATTCTTGGAAGTTCAAATTATTTCATGAAACTTACTCTCATTAACCTATCATTAATGCTAAACTTATAAAGAAATACATAATTAAAAACGAAAAACTGACAAACGCGGTAAAGTGTTTCAAAACAGATTACTTTAGAAAAAGAAAGATAACTTTGTAATATTTAATATCAAAACTTATCAATAACGCAATTTTAAAAAAGTGATAACAATCTATATAGGTGTTAAAAGTTTGTCATTTCTTCCAAACACCTTGAACAAATATTATATTTTATCGTTTCTTATAGATAAGAATCTTCAAACCCTATATAAGGCCCGTCATGACTTACGGTATAGAAACGCGCGAAGAAACAAGTAAAACCAAGAATATGCTAAGAGTTGCGGAAATGAAAACACTTCGAACTATCCTTGGCGAAACCAAAAAGGACCACATAAGAAACACAGATATCAGAGAACAGTGCGGGATAGTGAACGTGGTGCGATGGGGAGACAAAGAAGAAGAGGATGATGGTACGGTCACGTTATGAGAATGGATGAGAGCAGATTGCCACGCGTAGCACTAGAGGGAAAGCCAGCGATGGAAGGACAGTTGTATATCAACATCGCAGGACAAACCATTGCTACGAATTCAGAACTCAACAGACCAATAGATCTATATCAAGAAGAAGAAGAAGAGCGTTTCTTATTACTGGCATACTCAATCAATTTACCAAGCTGGCTTAGAAAGTGACACATTGTAATTTTAGTTGCAGTTGGAATGAGTCTATTTTTAACTTATTTAAAATTAATTAATTTAGTCTTTTACTATGGGTAATTTGTTTGCCTGCTTTGAACATAGCAAAATTGGCATTTTATGATTAATTGAGTCGTTAGATCAGAGAACAACAATCAACGAGAAGCGATAAAGATGTCAAAACATGTCCTTGTTTATTTGGGGTGCGGGGCGAGCTTTGTTGTCAGCATTGTACGCGATCATTTAGCCAAATTTTCTCACTCAAGTACAGAAACACACCTCAACACTTTCCGACAACATTATTTTATGGCGGAATAAGTTCCGTAGTATAAAATATGTTCTTAAATTTAGGTCCAAATATTTCGGTTTTTGAATTTCCAAGATTCTATGTTTATAGAATTACAAATTAAATTATATTCAAATATTTCGTTTACAGTTGTTTTTAATGGCAAAGATATCTGTACGTCTTTTGTGGCCGACTGTTCTCAAAAAAATTGAAGTTAATTTATATCTGAAAAACGCTTTGAAATAGTAGGAAAGTCACTGGAGGAGTTGTAGAACATTTTTCATTTAAAATAAAAAAAAGTTGGGTCAGTACTGCATCCATAAAAATATTTTTCAAACGTACTTTATAACACGAGCAAAATTTGAATTAATTCTGTTAATTATATTCTGTTATAATTTATATTTATATAGTATAAAATGCATGTCAATTGTGCTTCATTTATGCTCAATTGTGCCGTTATTAGCTTCATTTCTGCTCTTCTGTTTTCTGAATTAAAAACGTTGAATTTCTTTTTAAAATTCGGTGCCTTCGCAAAGCACACCAATTGTGCTCAATTGTGTCGTATAGCATATTTCACCCAACTTCTCACTTTTGAAATTTTTGGAGGGCTAAAGCAGAATGAAATGAAGAAACCGAAAGCATTTCATTTTTGAGTTAAATCAATAAAATAATTTGTGGCAAAGCAAGTAAACTATAAGTGATACTGACAACTAGAAATGTATGCTGGAAACCTTACATATAACAATACTTATAGGGTGTTGACTAAAATTTTCTAATAGGTACTTTTTTTCCCCAGTCTAAACCAATAATTTTTGAAATTAAATGTAAATCACCGAAAAAAAACATAACAGAATTATATGTAATACAATATTACTGCTAAATTTGTCAAAATCTTGGTTTAGCAAAACTAGTCACAAAGAATATTGGTAGGTGTCAGTTATATAAATGATGATCTAACAAATACGTGCGCTTTTGATTTCTGATGCACTAGCTATTATGATGCCATTGAATTTGCCAAGATGATGGATACCAAAGAAAATGACCACCTAAGTAGCAATTCACCTAGGTTACTAAATATGTTGGATAGGCTGTGATGCTTTATTCTTAGTGACATATTTGGCCCAGGACAGAAGACGCCTAATCAAATCACACATATTAATACACACACTCCTTCGCTGGTACACACGGTATAAGCCAATATAATAATCACAAATATTTTTCGCCTTAGATAAAGCTAACAAAGCGCCAAATTGTAAATATACCTGTATTAAAACTATAAATATATAGGAATGACCTATGGACTATAATACAAAAAAACTTTACCTGTAAAGAGAGAATTCACTGTGGAAAAAATTAGTCCGGCATGTACCACAAAATCAAATCCTTTAAGTTAAAAAAGAAATAATGCACTTAAGTTTAAACCGTCGCACATGAATTCACGAAAATTAAAACATTACTTATAAACACTTCATATCTTGTCCGATTGCTTGCGTCGTACTGACAATTTAAACAAATTCTTACACTTCCCCGTACACGATACAAAAAAAAAGGTGAAAACCAACCAACATTGCAGTTTTTGTATGCATATATATGTCATCTCATTTCATCGCAACAGACATGACTCATATGGAAAAGAGGTTTTTAGCAAATATCTGTCAAATTTTGGATTATGGAGAATTATTAAAAGTATATAAATATTTGGTGGTAGATTTAAAACAATTTTTCCAAAAATTTTTCAAAATCGGTGCCGATAGCTCTCGAACGTAACAATAAAAATCAGGTCTGTCAAGTTGGTCCTCTCCTGTTATAGGCAAGGGAGGCAACTTGACGATTGACCCCCCCCCCCACATAAAGTTGAAGGACTGAAGCCGAATGAAATGAAAAAACCCAGAGTATTTTTTTGAGTTAGATGAATAAACGAATTGAATCTGTGGCAAAGCAACCAAACTATAAGTGATATTGACAACTAGAAATTTTTGCTAGAAACCTTACCTACATATAGCAATACCTATCGGAGTTGACTAAATAGGTATCTTTTTCCCAGTGCAATTCAATAATTTTTGAAATTAAATCTAAATCACGTTGCGCAACAACCAAAAATGAATAGTACAAGCAGTACAAACATGTTTATAGAATTAACTATGCGAAATAACATTATGCTGCCAGTAATGCTGAAACTACTTCTACATAATGTACCAAATGTCATTACTATTGATCCTTAAATATGATTTAGGGGCCTCATGCAATATTTATTACAACATAAATAAAAGTTTTTAAGTTGTATTCCTTGTTTGTATTCTTATGCCTTTTTTTTATAGTTTTCCATGGGTTAAAATTACATCCGAAAGAAGTATATTAAAAAAATAATAAAAGTGAATTTTAAAATAAATTTTAACAAAATAATCGTTTATTAAAGTTATAACTCAAGTACTTTTTGGTAGGTAATTATTCTGAAAAAGCAATAACTATGTGCTTCATCAAATTATGACATTTTTCTACTACCGTCATTGACCATTCACCCCCTTTGGATTTTTTTTAATTTCTGTAAACAGCAGAGCCCAAATAAAACTAATAACGGCACAATTGAGCACAAGTGACGGATATTTTATACTATATAAATCATAACTTGAGGCGGCAAACTTGACAGACCTCTCAATATGCCATCAACCGCGGAACACCGATTGATACAGTTCTGTATAATTATTTAAAATAATGTTAAAACTACCTTAAACACAATTTATTCAATGACATATATAAAAGAAAAAGTCTTACCTTCCTCTGCACATTAACATACATGTCCATTCCTGTTCAGTGTTTTTTCAAATTGTGAGAAATTGTCCTATATTGACTTCGCAAGGAATGTTTTTCAGGCAGGCACTGGATATTTGCTTCTTGGCACAATTTAAATATAAACACACACGTAAAGACTCGAAATAAAACATATTTAGCGGAGATAATAAGAGCGTACGTTTCTCCGGCCATATATAGACAATTGATAATCGAATTTGGGCGGTTCACGTTACCAACAATGTATCTAATGTTGGTAATCACTAAAGCACTGTTTCCTAAGCATTACATTCAAATTTGAAATATCCAATTTTTAAGATTTTGCTGTCTTTATTATTGATACTGTATTGTTTAAAAGTACTTACATATTCTGTCATGAATAAATTATTCCTTTTCTTTTTACTACAAATGTTAAAGATCACCTGAGAATCATAATCACATTGTCACTATACGTGTATTTATCGAAGAATTCTATGTAATTAAAATTATGATAGTTGTACTAGCACAAATGTAGTTGCTTGTAAAGAAATATTAAAAACGCTTAAATAATAAAATAAAAGACCAGTAATAGAAATGACATATGTTTAAATATATATTATATTAAAAACAAAGTATTGGGTAAATAATGACTATTTTATATTTTTTTAAATTCGTTCCATTTGCTTTTTCGCGCGCACTAAATGAGTGTATTTAGTTAGTGCGAGTCATCACGGTCATTTTTTTGTAGAACATTTTTCATTTAAAATAAAAAAAAGTTGGGTCAGTACTGCGTCCATAAAAATATTTTTCAAACGTACTTTATAACACGAGCAAAATTTGAATTAATTCTGTTAATTATATTCTGTTATAATTTATATTTATATAGTATAAAATGCATGTCAATTGTGCTTCATTTATGCTCAATTGTGCCGTTATTAGCTTCATTTCTGCTCTTCTGTTTTCTGAATTAAAAACGTTGAATTTCTTTTTAAAATTCGGTGCCTTCGCAAAGCACACCAATTGTGCTCAATTGTGTCGTATAGCATATTTCACCCAACTTCTCACTTTTGAAATTTTTGGAGTGTATAGATTGGAGGGCTAAAGCAGAATGAAATGAAGAAACCGAAAGCATTTCATTTTTGAGTTAAATCAATAAAATAATTTGTGGCAAAGCAAGTAAACTATAAGTGATACTGACAACTAGAAATGTATGCTGGAAACCTTACATATAACAATACTTATAGGGCGTTGACTAAAATTTTCTAATAGGTACTTTTTTTCCCCAGTCTAAACCAATAATTTTTGAAATTAAATGTAAATCACCGAAAAAAAAACATAACAGAATTATATGTAATACAATATTACTGCTAAATTTGTCAAAATCTTGGTTTAGCAAAGCTAGTCACAAAGAATATTGGTAGGTGTCAGTTATATAAATGATGATCTAACAAATACGTGCGCTTTTGATTTCTGATGCACTAGCTATTATGATGCCATTGAATTTGCCAAGATGATGGATACCACAGAAAATGACCACCTAAGTAGCAATTCACCTAGGTTACTAAATATGTTGGATAGGCTGTGATGCTTTATTCTTAGTGACATATTTGGCCCAGGACAGAAGATGCCTAATCAAATCACACATATTAATACACACACTCCTTCGCTGGTACACACGGTATAAGCCAATATAATAATCACAAATATTTTTCGCCTTAGATAAAGCTAACAAAGCGCCAAATTGTAAATATACCTGTATTAAAACTATAAATATATAGGAATGACCTATGGACTATAATACAAAAAAACTTTACCTGTAAAGAGAGAATTCACTGTGGAAAAAATTAGTCCGGCATGTACCACAAAATCAAATCCTTTAAGTTAAAAAAGAAATAATGCACTTAAGTTTAAACCGTCCAACACGAATTCACGAAAATTAAAACATTACTTATAAACACTTCATATCTTGTCCGATTGCTTGCGTCGTACTGACAATTTAAACAAATTCTTACACTTCCCCGTACACGATACAAAAAAAAAGGTGAAAACCAACCAACATTGCAGTTTTTGTATGCATATATATGTCATCTCATTTCATCGCAACAGACATGACTCATATGGAAAAGAGGTTTTTAGCAAATATCTGTCAAATTTTGGATTATGGAGAATTATTAAAAGTATATAAATATTTGGTGGTAGATTTAAAACAATTTTTCCAAAAATTTTTCAAAATCGGTGCCGATAGCTCTCGAACGTAACAATAAAAATCAGGTCTGTCAAGTTGGTCCTCTCCTGTTATAGGCAAGGGAGGCAACTTGACGATTGACCCCCCCCCCCCACATAAAGTTGAAGGACTGAAGCCGAATGGAATGAAAAAACCCAGAGTATTTTTTTGAGTTAGATGAATAAACGAATTGAATCTGTGGCAAAGCAACCAAACTATAAGTGATATTGACAACTAGAAATTTTTGCTAGAAACCTTACCTACATATAGCAATACCTATCGGAGTTGACTAAATAGGTATCTTTTTCCCAGTGCAATTCAATAATTTTTGAAATTAAATCTAAATCACGTTGCGCAACAACCAAAAATGAATAGTACAAGCAGTACAAACATGTTTATAGAATTAACTATGCGAAATAACATTATGCTGCCAGTAATGCTGAAACTGCTTCTACATAATGTACCAAATGTCATTACTATTGATCCTTAAATATGATTTAGGTGGCCTCATGCAATATTTATTACAACATAAATAAAAGTTTTTAAATTGTATTCCTTGTTTGTATTCTTATGCCTTTTTTTATAGTTTTCCATGGGTTAAAATTACATCCGAAATAAGTATATTAAAAAAATAATAAAAGTGAATTTAAAAATAAATTTTAACAAAATAATCGTTTATTAAAGTTATAACTCAAGTACTTTTTGGTAGGTAATTATTCTGAAAAAGCAATAACTATGTGCTTCATCAAATTATGACATTTTTCTACTACCGTTTTTGAACATTCACCCCCTTTGGATTTTTTTTAATTTCTCTAAACAGTAGAGCCCAAATAAAACTAATACCGGCTCCATTGTGCCGTTATTAGTTTTATTTGGGCTCCAGTGACGGATATTTTGTACTATATAAATTATAACTTGAGGCGGCAAACTTGACAGACCTCTCAATATGCCATCAACCGCGGAACACCGATTGATACAGTTCTGTATAATTATTTAAAATAATGTTAAAACTACGATATATTACCTTAAACACAATTTATTCAATGACATATATAAAATAAAAAGTCTTACCTTCCTCTGCACATTAACATACATGTCCATTCCTGTTCAGTGTTTTTTCAAATTGTGAGAAATTGTCCTATATTGACTTCGCAAGGAATATTTTTCAGGCAGGCACTGGATATTTGCTTCTTGGCACAATTTAAATATAAACACACACGAAAAGACTCGAAATAAAACATATTTAGCGGAGATAATAAGAGCGTACGTTTCTCCGGCCATATATAGACAATTGACAATCGAATTTGGGCGGTTCACGTTACCAACAATGTATCTAATGTTGGTAATCACTAAATCACTGTTTCCTAAGCATTACATTCAAATTTGAAATATCCAATTTTTAAGATTTTGCTGTCTTTATTATTGATACTGTATTGTTTAAAATTACTTACATATTCTGTCATGAATAAATTATTCCTTTTCTTTTTACTACAAATGTTAAAGATCACCTGAGAATCATAATCACATTGTCACTATACGTGTATTTATCGAAGAAATCTATGTAATTAAAATTATGATAGTTGTACTAGCACAAATGTAGTTGCTTGTAAAGAAATATTAAAAACGCTTAAATAATAAAATAAAAGACCAGTAATAGAAATGACATATGTTTAAATATATATTATATTAAAAACAAAGTATTGGGTAAATAATGACTATTTTATATTTTTTTAAATTCGTTCCATTTGCTTTTTCGCGCGCACTAAATGAGTGTATTTAGTTAGTGCGAGTCATTTTTTTATGTAGGTCAATCACTGGATGCTAGCAAAATATTTGAATATGGTAATTCGCATTAGGGTTGAACATTTTATTTAGTTTCTATTATGTAAGAAAAGATTTAGTGTAATGAATGATATGTAAAATATTGTACTTAGTAACATAGTTTGTAAATACCTACAGTTAATATCTGTTAAAATGCAAAGGTTTTCAAATTTAATGCAATTATTATTGTTTACATAACCTATTTTTTTCTGTTAAAGTTTATTTGCTTATAATACTGGCCATGGGGAAAAAGTGAACATCTCTGGCAATGTCCAGCCAGCTCTTTCATGCAAGCATGAAAAACAAATTCTACTACTTTGAGATATAAGAAATACTCAATTTTATAACTTTTAGAGCCAAATATCTTTTCTTTTTTATAAATATCTGTCGATTTTAACAAGGATGAAGTGATAACAAGAAAATGTAGTTCTTATTTATGTATTAATAATTGGTATTTCAAATTTAAATAAAATGTATTGTATTTGTAATCTAGCAACAAGTATCCGTGTCGCTTTATCTGGCCCACGCCCGTGTCGCTTTACAACACAGATAAGCTCATCTTATCTGTGTTGTAAAGCGTCACGGGCGTGGGCCAGATGAGTTGGTTCAGTCAAGGAAATATTTTTGTCCGCGTTCTGGATCGGAAAGAGGCAAATATAGATGGCGCTAACATAAAAAAATAGTTTTCAGTAATAGCAAGCAAATAGCGGGCGATTTAAAATGCATTTGGTTACGGAAAATTCAAAACAAATTTTATTACAAATTAGGGTTTAATACATGATCATAACACTGTAATCAAATTGCCTACCATTTACTAGTTTCCGTAGTAATGAGGGATCATTGCTAAGGCAAACAGTATACAGTATGATATTTAATTACAATGCTGTAACCACACGTTTAACAGGAAAAACTGCCATAAATAATTACACTTTATTACTGACATGTTGAAAAGGTACAAAGTACATTTATAATTATTAAAGTACTATACATAAGGCTAGTAAGGTATAAAAATTCAAAATGCAACTAATCTAATCTATTCGTACATGATCAATCTCTACACAAATGCGTTACGAGATAATTGGCTAGTGTGTCAACACAAAAGCGATAATCAACAAAATTATAACTAACATCTAACACCTATGTTTTATGTTTTAGTTAAATTACCAGTACAAAAATAAATTAACGAATAACATCATAAACTACCAAAAGTAGAATATTCGATTAACAAACATATTTTTAACAATAATGAAATTGCTGTCGAAAAAGCACAAGTATCTACAAAAAAATAAAAGTAATTATACCCAATAAACAGACAAACAATAACTTAAGCCCATGTTTACTAACACCATTTACAAAATCTTGTATTAAATAAATGATGAATATAAAATAAGGCGATATCTATAAAAATATGGATACATAAGATACCTAACAAATTTAGTGGACACCTTATCATCAATACATAATTAAAAGTGACAATTTGGACATTAAAAAGTAAATAATGTTAATTACATACATATAGCAGAAATAAAAAAAAATAAAACTGCAATAATTAACACCAAATTGATTAATTTATTGTTGTCGGGAAACAAATGGGACTTCCAATGATATGGGGTGCCTTAGGCTCCGTGGGTGGCCTCATGGTATGGAGTGTCGGCACTGCATTTCTGTTGAGGCGTACAGATTGAGGGTGTGCATAGTAGGTTGTGTCAAAATTTAGGCTGCAAAGTTTCTTATTACACATTACACTGGCATCTAGCACAGGTTTCATGCCCATTTGCTGTTGCCAAGTTTCGTTCCTAAATAATAAAATATAATAATTACAAATGTATACTGACAAATATCAACGATAGTACAGTATAAAGGCACGTTTTCATTATAGGAAACTGCCTAGGAAAATCATTAGGAAAACCCATAAATGCTTCTGTACCAAGAAATTTGAAGTTTGTATTAACACTGCTAAACATCGATTGATTGTTTGTGAAAAACGTATTATAGATACTTAAAAGCAAGTAGTAAGTTTTTCGTGTACTTTAAAGGCTGTCTTATATACTTATATTATACTCCTAATAATTATACTGTTAGGTAATTGCCAATTACTTACTTAATTGTCATTTAAACTTTAATTGGTGCAATCAGGAACCAAAAAAATTCTTGCTACAACCAGGTGGTCCTTATTGCACTTGGAATCAGAACTTCAAACAAAAAATCTCAGGCTCATCTCCGGGTTATATATCAACTATTAGTGCCCATAGTTACCTGTTCGCATTCTCGGAAAATATGCATCGCTCTTGCTTCTTGCTTGTACTCCCCACACACACAATGCACCAGCCTTGATCCGTCCTTCGAGTCTAAAAATGACTTATGTCTAATACAATTATCATATTACACTTTACAGAACATACGGTACGAATATATTATAAACACCAATGTTTAGTCCGTTTAAAACCTTGAATCAGTAGCGTTATCTCTGCCTTAAAGGTTAGATTTTCGATTAAAATTTGCTGGCGTTCCAACAAAGCCGATAGCCCTACATTAATGACTTCTCTTCGTATTGTAAGTTTACTGCCTGTAAGACCGTGGCGCCATCTATGAATGGCTCCTTCCCGTCGGATAAAACCGCCCATATAACTGAACCATCTCTTCTAATTTGTGCTTCACAATCACTTAGTGCGTGAGTAACAGCTGAATAAAAAAAGCACGTAGCAATCTTATTTCGTATCAATATTGTGTGTGATGGCAGCAAGTACAAGTAGAAAACGCAGTCTTGGATAAACAAAGATCATTCCAAAATAAATGGACCAACTTATATTTGTTTGTTTGTGCTGGAGAAAACCCTGTTTGCCTCGTATGCAATGAGTCAATATCTGTATTGAAAGAATATAACTTTAAACGACATTACGAAACCAAGCACTTCAGTAAGTTTAAACATCTTCAAGGGCAATTACGTATCAATTAAACAATTGCTCACATATCTATGTGAGCAATTGTTTTCTCGAATGAAAAACGTCAAATCCAAAGCGAAGGCAAGAATCAAACAGTTTGAGAACTACCAATCTCAGACCGGACATAGATAGTTTAATTAAGAGTAAACAATATGAAATTCACATTAACACTTAACATTTCTTTATTTTATCATCATTAAAACTTTTGGAACTAATAGTACTCTGTGTTATATGCATCAAGAGAAGAATTTACTTATCAATAAGGAGGCTACTTATTGTCAAATATAATCTATATTTGGATACGGCCTTGTCTTGTCTTGTGTCTTTCTTTTGCGCAGTTCCTGGGCAATTTCCCTCCCATCTCGTCCGTCCTCAGTGGATGTTCGCCCGAGTTTCTAGCTACTCGATCCACCTTCCACTCGGGCGAACTTGTTTGTCCTCCTTGCGTTGTAATTAACCCTCATTGGAGTGGTGGCGCACTCCTGGGTGCGCGTCGAAGGTCAGTCCAAGATCATTCTGGATCTTCTGTACTGCCACTGGATGACGACGTCGTAGGCGACAGATTCTACGACTAGAGGGTTGCTGTGTTTCAACGCTCCATCAAAGATCTTCCTCGCTGTCCTCTTGATTAATTCTTCTACTGTCTCCATCGCGGTGTCTTGGTGCAGCGTGGTATTCCTGACAAACCAGAGGGCATCTAGAGCCATCCGAAGCACCCGGTTCTGCATCACCTGGAATTTTTTTATGTGGCAATTTGCAGCAGTCGCCCAAACGACTGATGCATAGAGCGCGACCGGTAGCAAACCGCATATGCGGGCCAAATGTCAATCGGGCGTCCAATATTACACATAGATACCTGACCACGGGGTGCCAGAGTACCACACCTCCCTAGATTCGGAGTTGGCTACGGCTTAAAAAATACTTATTTTACATTACTAAAGAATTTATTGAAATACTTAAGAGAAGCCCTGTTTTATAATAGTGTCCTACAGCTCACAGATTGAGAGCTGACCGGTGAGATGCCTCTCCACAAGATGCGCAGTGGATTTTTATAATATTACAATAAGCACGAGCAGTCTGGAAAAATTGTCAAGCGTTACACATCGAAGTGCAGTATATTTCCTATATATGTATCTCTTTTCAGTATATTACAATTTCTGGCTAATGTATGCGATGATGAATAAATTTTATCTTTTCTTTTTTCCGAATACCTTATCTGTCTCACACTCGCCTATAAGTCGAGGAGCGAGGAGTTCTGCTAGCGGTCAGCACTCGGTCTGTGTATTGTATTTCTTTTTGGACGCTATTGCAGGATTGCAGGGAACTCTTTTATACAATGTAAACATATTATTTAGATATTAACAAAGAATTTGTTCACAACAAAGAAACGTTATATTCTCACCGGTTAATATTCTTCGAGCTAAGAAACTATTTTATTAATCCATAATAAATATCTAATGTCAAATTTCACGTTTTATCATAAAGAAATTATATTCTTAACATGAACAAATTATAGTATAATGAGATCAGTCTCGCGTGAAGTGTGGTGATATCTTAAAAATCCCTAAATAAGGGTATTTTCTTGTTAGGGAGATACATACAGGTACCTATTCTAAATATGTACAATCGCTGTCATTTTGTTTCAATTTGTTTTCGTTTTATTTTCACATTTTACTTGCTTTTTATTTCCTTTCATTCTCTTTACTGATAGAAATATAACATAACAAATCTGTCAAAACTACATGTGCACATTATTACATCTATACACAGTACATATATACAAGTCTTTCTCAATATGACCAACCAGTCATTGTTGCCAACTTAAAAATTTAGGCCACGCAACCTTCACTTGAAATCGATCACATTGTAGTTGTATATTAATTTATTTATTACTAAAGGGCGGAATATATGCACGTCAATTCAGTTAAAATATGCGCATATATATGCATCGTTTTTCTCTGAAATATGCAACAATATGCATTTATTTGTCAAAATATGCAATTATATGCCTTGAATATAACATGGAAAAATGGAAATAAAGAAACGCCGACTCTTACAAAAATTATTTATTTTAAGTAAAATGAAAAGAAAAACATAATAGGTACAATTTTCAACCTGAAATAGTATAAAATGCATTTATAACGATATATTTTTCAAAATTTTCCAATAAAAATGTTTGCCTTCTGTCTGTAAAAATATGTTTGTACAAAGAAAAAGTTCTTTCAACATCTACCGATGTGATCTGGCAATATTTTAATTTGGGTAGTAAGTTATAAGGCCAAGGTATTACTTCGTTGGATGGTTTACTATCAAAAATATTTTTGACTTCCATTAAATACTTAAAGCCTTCATTCTTTCCCACAATAACTTCGAGTTTCCTTCTTACTTGATTTCCTACATCACCGGGAACTTTTTTGCATTTGTCGGAAAAAGTTTCAACAATATTAATTGATTCTCTTAAACTTATATTCCTACTTTCTAACCAAGTTATTATATCTGGTACAAAACTAAAATTAACCTTAATAAAAACAAGTTCCTTAGCTAAATTTACATTTTTGAATAATGCTTGACTTTGCACTACACACTGCGAATTGTCTTCTAAATCTAAAACTATGTCTTTAATGGCTTCAAAATGGTCTGCGTAAAATATCGCGGCCTTAATCCATGTTCCCCATCGAGTAATTACGGGCTCTGGAGGTAAACAAACTCCTGGCAATTTCTCTCTATAGATCTGCACTCTTAGAGGTGCTTTCAAAAACACTTTCTTTACATTTGAAATTAATTTGTTCACCAAGGGATATGCTGTTCTAATAATTTCTGCAACTCTGTTTATCCCGTGTAAAAGACAAGTGACATGTACCATATTGGGATAAAATATTTTTAAGTTTTGGCCTACTTTAACCATATACGGCGCTGCGTCAGACAAAAACACTAAAAACTTCTCTACTGGAACTGGATTTGGTAAAAAAAAATTTGATAGAGACTGCTGAATAAATCGAGTTACGGTCTCATTATTTGTTTTGTCTAACTGTTTAGAAGATATTAAATATGGTTTCCCTGGCTCATTTTCTTGAAGCCCTCCAATCATAAGATGTGCGATATATCGACCACATGAGTCTGTGCTTTCATCAACAATAATATAAAAATGTTCATCGCCCAGTGTAACTTTAATTTCTCCCATTACGGTTTCGTATACTGTTTGCACATTCTTCTTTCTAAGTGTGGATTCGTCAGGGATGTTTTGATTACAATATTTTTGCAAAAAATCTCTGAATTGTGTATTTTGCCGTTTCTTCAAAGGTATATTTGCTGCGACTAAAGCTTTGCATAAGTCTTGATGAAACACCTCCTTTTCACTCTTTGGTTTGACATTTTGAAATGCGGTTTGCACACACTGCTGAACAGGCACTGATTTATTTTTCTGCAACTTAGCTTTATGCATAGCTGTTTTCAAGTGTTGATCAATTTGGAACTTCTTTTCACAAACACTTTGCAAAACACTTTATCCCCACTAAACTCCAACTCAGGAAAATTTTTAATCCACGAAGCGGCTTTCGGCATTTTAGGCGTTTGAAATAAAATATTTTCGAAATCACTCTTTTCACACTGGAATCTATCGACAAACTAAACTATACAATATAAATATAAAAGAATAGACCACATCTGCTCTCCATTAGGCAAGCTGATTACTTGGAAATTCCTAAACACCCAATAAATGCCGGCAATAAACCATATAATAATAAAAACTATACAATATAAATATAAAAGAATAGACCACATCTGCTCTCCATTAGGCAAGCTGATTACTTGGAAATTCCTAAACAGGGTCGCACTTAATCTTTTCATAAAACGAAAAACATAAAAATATGCACACAAATTTTATTTTTGCCGAAATATGCAATTTTTTGTGAAATTTGTTAAAATATGCAAAATATGCAAATATATGCACTTTGCATATATTCCGCCCTTTATTTATTACTAATAAAATATATGTTTTTAAGATATCCAAGTTTGTCCAGTTTTGAAATATCCAATAAAAGAAAATACAATATAAAATACAAACATTTATTTAATAAAAATATAAAATTAAACAAAATTGTAACAAAAACATAAATGCGCTTTGCTTAAGGAGCAGGTAAAATGTATTAACAAGAAACATAATACATGATATGCTTTAAAGAATTTGTATTTGTTGAAGACTTCAATTTCAAAAACGTGAAGCAGAAGCCTTTCCAAAACATCGTCTCCAAATGGGGAGATAGTTACTATAACTATAATCTGTTACTGTGGAAACCTCCTCTTCAGTATAAAGGTGATAGTCATTACGTCTAATCCTAGGTCTAATTAAATAAGTACCGGTACATACCTACAAACGTTTCAGGTAATCCTCATTCGTTTAATTGCTTGGTTATGCCACTCATTTTTTTTAAGTTAACACCAGTTGCACACCGCCACTGTTTGAAACGAACAAATTCTATTTAGGGGCGATAATGGTCCCATTCAGCAGAAGGATCTGAAACGGTTCCCGCTCCAACTATGCATTTGACAACAGTTGAGTGTTCGCTGGACAGAAGCGCTCACCTTTAGGTGATCACCTTCTAGTTGGTACATTTTTCCGCTGCCATATCTTCGGCGAAGTTTTTAGTGTATGGGCCAGTTTTTCCAACCCCGATTAAAATACTCGGTTAATTCCATTATTGTAATATATTTATTTCTGCACAATACCTTTAATTTGCTTATCTACTTTTCTAAGTAGTATCTTTCATCAGAAATGTGTGTTACGTTGGTGTTGGAATGCGTTAATAATGAGCGTAGAATTTTTCTACTCGCAAAAATGGCGACCGCTCCCCATGTTCAGAGTGAATCTGAATCCGATCACTGAACAGTTGCCCAACTGTTGTGTCTGTTGAATGCGACCAATAATGATTCATAACTTAAAACGATATATGGGCGTTACCACTATTCGGCAATATTACTTATTTCGAGAAAATAAGAGTTTCATACATCACCTCTCAAAAAATATTTAAGTGCTCAAACAGGTATGCTATACTAAAACGTGTCAACCATAAACACTGAATGGTAAATGAAAATATATTCATTTATTGGGAGGAAACAAAGAAATTTAAGACAAATTAAATAGTAATATATTTCTTTATAGGGAAGAAATAATCTACATTTAAACGATATATTTCCTACTAAAAAATAAGATTATAGGTATGATGTGCAATGAATTCAGTAACACATACTTTTTCAGGCTAAATACCAAGAAATTAAGCTCAAATAAATGCATTTTTTATATACAAATAAACTGTTGTGGTTGTGTGAATTTGGCTTCAAAATTTAAAGCATTTAATAAAAAAATAGAGGTGCATGATTTAGCATTATCACCAAAAACATTACCAAGAAGTTTTTATAAGAACACTGTGCAAAGTATAATATAAAATAAATATGAAATACATTTATTGAAAATATTATAAGCTTCATTCTATTTGCTTGTGGTCATCTTTAAATAATTTGGATATAGTAAGAAAATTGATTGCTCTACTTGTTTCCATTATTATTCAAATAAACAAACATTGAATGAAGAAAAAATAGGTTAAGTAAACAATAATAATTGCTTTAAATTTGAAAATCTTTGCTTTTTAATGAATATTAACTATAGGTATTTACAAAGCAATGGATTACATAATATTATTGAATTTCTATTTTGCAAGAGATGTTCAACCCTAATGCAAATTACCATATACAAATATTTACATGCATCCATTGACTCACCTACATAAAAAAAAAATTACCGCGATAACACGCACTAAATGAGAGTAGTGAAAAAAATTTTAAAAAATATTACTTAGTCGTTATTTTCCCGATATTTTGTATATTAATTAGCAAAATATAATCTAAATATAATATATATTTAAACATATGTCGTTTCTATTACATCGTCTTTTATTTTATTATTATTAAAGCGCTTTTAAGCAAACAACTACAGTTGTACTTATACAACTATCATAACACTAATTAAATTTATTTCATAAATAGACAGCGAAATCTTAAAAATTGGATATTTCAAATTTGCGCGTAATGCTCAGGAAGAAGTGAGTACCAACCAACACTAGATTCATTGTTAGTAACGAAGAGACCCGCGAATTCGATTGTCAATTGTTTATATATGGCTGAATGAAAGTAAGCGTTTATTTTCTGTGCTAAATGTGTTTTATTTCCAGTATTTTCGTCTGTGTTAGTGTTTAAATTGTACCAGGAAGCAAATATCGCCTGCCTGGATGAAAAGCCCCACTTCTTGCGAAATCACATCAGGATAATTTCTCGGAATACGTGAATGGACGTGTATGCTAAATGTGCAGACGAAGGTATATTTTTTCTTTTATCTATTTGATTCAATAAACTGTGTTTAAAGTAATATATGTGACCTTCTCCGAGAAATGGGACCTAGTGTGTCAAAAAACGGGTTTGGACTTAAGAGTGGATGCTGGTACCTAAAAGGGTGTAGAATAAGATGAAATGAGTTAGATTTCTGATAAAAATTTATTTATCCCATAAAAACGTACAAAACGAACTTGGGAAAATCGATAAAAATGAGAAAAACATTAAAAATTTTTTTTTTGTTTTAAATTGTTTTTTTTCGTCAGTCTTCGAATTTTTTTGGAGTTTGGACTTTTTTTCGGTGTTTCGTGATCTGGTAGTTCGATTTTCTTCCGTTTGACAATTTCAGTTTTTTATTTTTTCGGCGCTTTGACTTCAGCTTTCTTTTTCTCGTGATCCGGTGCTTCGATTTTTTTTTTCTTGCTGGCAGGTTCAGATTTATTTTTCGAAGTTTTTTTCGCTTTGGGTTCACTCGGTTTAGGAGCTACAAAATCCCGTTTCTGTGAATCAGTACATAAGACCCTGACATTCTAATACAAATACCATTTGCGATCTAACGATAAACCGCTTGGTGCAATGAGCGGAGGTAATTCGTTTGGTAGCTCAGCCGTTAATCGCAGATTAAATCTTTCTTCTTCCGAGTCCACAAGTTCTTTACATACAATTTCGTTCTTTTTGAAGTCAAAGTGGTGGTACTTGGTAATACCCAAAATGCAAAAGTTTACAAAATTAATTGAAATGAATTTGAAACATTAAAATCACAAAGTCGCGACAGTTTACCTGGTAATCTTTTGTAAAATCCTTCGAAATGAGTATCCCATGTTCGCCACTCTACTTCACTTCCATTCACAGCGTTGTTAAATTTATTACTGCTAGATCTATTGACCACATCTTCAAAATCTTGGTAATAATCTACATTTGAGCGACTATATTCTAGTTTCATTAATCCGAAAGAGCGATCGGGACTGAACTTGGTGTGGCCAGTTAGGAGGAAATTTAATAATATCGGTTCGTTTAAGCCAGAATCCACTCGCCAGGCCAAATAATGCATCATTGCATTATTTTTATTCTGTGCTACGCAGTTATCACAAAATAAAACTAAATTTTTAACGGCATTCTTCGTGAAGTAATCGTGAATTTGGCTAATGACAGCATTAGGTCCTTTTCCTATTTCGAACTTTTCGTCTAATAAATAGTTCGACTGAACGTTAGTGAATTCATTATGAATACCAAAAATTGAACATTTACGAGCTGCTTCGAAATATGCCGTTCCGACTTGTTGTGGACTGGATGGATAAGATATATTTTGTGCATAGTCGAAACTCACTACAAGAGTAGAATAAGCATCACTCATCTTGCAGCATTGTTGGTAGAATTCACGCTGGCGTTTCGCATGGTCAAGATGAGTAACAGCCATTCGTAATTTTGCTTCTTTTGTATCTGAATCAGATTCTTCCAAAACTCGTCGTAGCATCAAGGTATTCTGTTGACAGACGTCACAAAGATCAGTTTTCGGTTTCATAGGCGAGATGTAAGGGCAGTACTTCATCCAAATTTTGTAAAAAGTTTTAATTGCGATTTTATCTTCAGTAAGACAAACTTTCTCAAAACGACGATAAACAGCACTTTTTGTTTCACTGGATGGTAGCAGCATTGCTTTACAGTCTTTGTAGTCTGGCATTCTACCAGAAAGAGGTATTGCAAATTTTTCAGCAAAATTTTGAATAAATTGAACGATACGAGTAAGTGATTCCGGTGGTAACACACGCGATTGCCGTTTTGAAGACTTGCCACTTAGTTCATGTTTTCGTTCAGAAAAGCCAACATTATCACTATGTCGAATCAAATTTTTATAACGTTTTAAACCAACATCGTAAATAAAACAAAACATCTTTCTACAAATATGAATGCCACGAAATAAGTACATTGTATCAACTCTGGATTTATTTTTTACCCTTTGGCCATACTTCTTCCGACTTTCAGTATTATAAACGTTTTCGAGCGATAAATGTTGTCGATGAAATTCCAAATGGCTCAAATGGACTAAATCTTGTTCTGGTTTACTTAATTCTTGGAAAAATTGCCGGCTTTGTATAGCAAGATTTTCTGGAATTATCTTATTACATTCTTTCGAACAACATGCTTCGGATATTTCACCGTACATCAAATCGATGTTCATCGACTCTTGTATATTTTCAACGGATTCCTCCAATTCGGATATAATATTGGATTCGGAAACATCATGCAAAAAACTTTGATTTTCAGTTAGTCCCGAAGTATTAGCACCGACACTTTCAGATAACGTCATATCGATCTCATCATCGCCATAAACCGAGTCTAATCTTTTTAAATCATCATCAAAACTGTCAGAAATATCCATTTTTATAAAAATTACTTCAAATTAACATCAGCTTAGTAACAAAATTACAAAAGAACCAAAATTGCGAAACAACTTTTGAGATATTGATAACACTCGTTATACAGTTGGCACAAGACTGAAGCGTCACTTTATTCTTTTCCTTTCTTATAGTTATTTTTACAATGTTCTTCGTATTAGTATACGCACATCATACAGTTATACAGTTGGCACAAGACTGAAGCGTCACTTTATTCTTTTCCTTTCTTATAGTTATTTTTACAATGTGTACAGAGCAGCAACAATAGCAAAGGTATTGTCACACTAAAAGCGAAAAAATATACGTCACCACATAGACATGACGTCACCAAAGTCGGCACCCAATCATAACTAACCATACCAAATCGCATCTCCCAACCGAAGGCGTGTTCAAAGTGATAATGCGTTATGAAACTTTAAATGCGTTTTTCTCAAAACTTCATTTTCACACACTAGGTCCCTTTTCTCGGAGAAGGTCACATATTGTAATTTTAATATTACTTTGAATTATTATACGGTGTTATGCCTACCGATGTTCCGGGGTTGATGGCATATTATGCATATATTTAATATACGTGTTTCTGTGCGATGCTCAGACGAATCTATGCCACTTACAGCCGGGTACTTCGATAACAGACATAATAATAAACATGTAATGGCCAGTCACGGGCAATCGCGCCGCGCAGGTACTGCTAGTTAGAAATATTTAGAGAACAAATTACATATCAGACTTAATTCAAATTTTGTACGTCTTACAAAGTACGTTTGATAAATCTTTTTATTGATGCAATACTGGCGCAAGTTTTTTTTATTTTAAACGAAAAATGTGCTTCAACCTCTCCATTAACTTCCCTACTATTACAAAGCGTTTTCTAGTAATGAATTACATAATTTCAATTCTTTTTGAGAACACCGGCCACGACAGAAGTACAGATATCTTTGCATTTTAAACAATTTAAAGTAAAATATATATAATAACACATATATATAAACATATATAATAATACTACTATATTGCGGAATTAGGGATGTCGAAAATAAAGAAAGAATGATGTCGGCAAATAGAGCTTACTATGCAAACAAGAAATTGTTGAAGGACAGAAATTTATCCAAAAAGAACAAAATAAGAATATATGATACCATGATAAAACCAGTGCTGATGTATTTGGCAGAAACAATGACAATGGCCAAAAAATAAGAAGAGAACTGGAGAATATTTGAAAGGAAGATACTGAGAACAGTAATGGGGCCAGCTAAGACAGCAGATAATGAATACAGAATAAGAACCAATAGCGAACTGCAGAGCGAAATAGGGAGAGAGGATATAGTAAGGAAAATAAAGCGACAAAGAATAAAGTGGTTGGGGCATGTATGGAGATTTGGGGAAGAAACTACAACCAAAATATTATTAGAATGGAAACCGAGTGGAAAGAGGAGAAGAGGTAGACCGAGGTCAAAGTGGCTGGAAGAAGTGGTGGAAGATTTAAGAGGAGCAGGCATTAAAAACTGGCAAGAAAAAGTAAAGGATAGAAAGTTATGGAGGGAAATAAGCCAGAGGATATAAAAAGTAGGATGGGGGCCGCTCCACCCCGAGACAAAGGATCTAGAAAGCTTCTAGAAGCGGTGTAGCTCCGATAGGGGCGTCTTACCCATTAAATATATATATATATATATATATATATATATATATCTCACAGACATTTGTGCATCCATACATTTCAAAATTACATATCTTTCTGCGTCTCATCACTTTCAGCGTCCGTATGCGGACGCAGAATTGTTTTCCCTAATATTCTAGTTAATACTGCCACTCTCGACCTCTGGCGATAAATTACAGAATTTTTAAAACTCAATGGACCAAGATTTTTGCTAATAGAAAACTACATCGGATCTGGATAACCCGTAATTTTGACTGACACGGACGCAAAATTGTCGTCGGAATGTAAAAAAATATACAAAAACAGTTCGCCTGAACCGACACCAGTTGGCGTTGTGATAGCTCAGTGTATATTTATGTATACTTGTTAGATATATTATTTAACTGTTTTAGACAATTTTACATATGATTCCGCGTCCATAAATATGGCAACACTCTATTTCCTGATAAGGCTAAGGGAACTTATGAAATGATGTTCCGTAGTTTGATTAAGATGATTTATCCGTATATTAAAATTTATGTTAAAATAACTTCATTTTATATTAAACATATTAGTATTTATATTTCAAAATACCTTTGATGGAGGAGCATACATATATAAAGAAATAATAAACTTTATTTATTTTTAACAGCTAAAAGTAATAAATGAGGCACTAGTAGAGAATACAATTCCCGGATCCCGGGATTAGACTATGTGGTTTCTAATTGAACTCGAATGGAAAAAAAACCTTTAGTAATTTCTTACAAATTAGTTATCAATATTGTTGCACAACACAATACACAATATACTAAAATAAGGAACAAAAAAACAATACAAAAAACTATTTAGAATTTCGAAAATACAATCGCAAAAATATTAAAGCATCCAATGTTTGACTTTCAAGTCTACTTCGTAGTTCATTGCCAACAAAGCACCAGCTGAAAACGCTCGGTCAGGTTCTACACTGGTTGGAGGAATAGACAATAGATATTTATATCCTAATTCTAAGTGATATCCACGAACTCCTCCATTTTCGAACAGGATCATTTCGCGTCTAATACTATTTGCCAACCCCGATTCATTAAGTGTCAATTGGGGTTGGGAGGTTTGTTGTCTTGGCTCATCATTTGTTTGTGATCCTGGCTTTGCAATATTGGCAGTTGTGTTTCAACGGTTCTAAGGATATTTAAAGTTTTCTTTAAATATTAAATAAGTATTAATGCATTGCTAAAATGTACAGTAGAGAAAGAAGAATGGTTGCTTTAGTGAAAGAAGCAACTTAAAAATAGTGATTGTGAAAATGGTGACTATATATGTAACAAAATATAGTACTTACAAAACTGCTAATATTTTAAACACAATTCGACAATGGAGCATAGATGACAAATAATACGGAAGAAAACTATATACCATGTCCATACTGTTTTGAATATTATTGAAGGAGACTATTGTGGAAGCATAAAAAAGAATTCCACAAAACATGAAACTAGGGACTAAAATATCATTAAGCGAAGCTCAAAATATTTTACTTTCCAAATTTAAAACCGATTCAAATCTGAGATTACCGGTGTTTCCTAGAATGCATGCAGATCAAGTATAACTAGTGGCGAGAAGGATATTCTAATCTGCGCCTTCGGTTCCAGATATTTGAATATCCACAACATCACGTTAATGTTTGTTTGCGAAAAATGAGGGAGTTGTCCATTGCTGCGATATTGCTATTATGCATATTATCAAAAGAAAATATAATGATAATAGTATACCACCCGCTGAAGCAGAAGCCAATATAAATATGTTTTCAACACTCCTAAAAAGTAACTGGAAATACAAAATTTCGAGCCAAGCCAGAAATGATCTCAATACAAAAACCTGGAATTAAACTACAATAGTACCTTTGGCAGCTAATCTAAAATTTTTAGAGAGTATCTCGCTGAAACGGAAAATGATTTGAAAGATACTGGAGGCAATTTAAATAGCTTTTACTTGTTACTGGAAAGTATACATGGGCGAGATAGGGGAAGTGGATCCGATTTCACGCAGACTACACCGACTAGTGTTTTGTCGGCTCTCGGGGAAACCGGTAGGTAATACGGTACCCGAGAGCCGACAAAGCACGAGTCGGTCTAGTCTGGGTGGAATCGGATACACTTCCCCTATCTCGCCCATGTATACTGAAAAGTATCTGCTGCGAATAAAACTTACTGCATATACATTATCAGAAGAGAAAAAGAGTAATTACGACGAATTCGCGGGTGCTATTTCTCCAACAGAAAAAGTATTGCTTAAAAAATTCAAGAGAATAGCCATTAGGAGTAAATGTGGAGGAGGTTTACCTGTTCTCTTTAACGAGGATATGCAGAACCACATAAACATTCTTCTAAAGCGACGACTTCAATTTGTACCGGAAAATAATTTATTCTTGTTTGCAAATACTAAATCAGACCAGCCTATTGTATGTTACAAAATTTTACAAAAACATGCATATACAAGTGTGGTGCAAATAATCCAGCAGCTTTGACCTCCACGAGATTGAGAAAGCATTTAGCTACTCTAACACAAATATTTAATATGACACTTAATGAGACATTGAACAATTGGCTCCAATTATGGGACATACTTTAAATATCCACACTATAGTTTATCGTTTACCAAACGGCAAAGATTGCAAAGATATTGATGTTGATGGAAAAAGGTGATGCTGCAAAATTTAAAGGTAAAAATAAAATGTCACTCTTACCATGCATTAATAAGTAGTACAAATATAAGTTAACTCCAATTATTTCATAAAAAAGTGATAATGTGAAGTACTGTAAAAGTGACGCTAACTACTTAAAATATTACTATTGCTAAGTATACATGAGCGAGATAGGGGAATTGGATCCGATTTCATTTAGACTAGACCGACTCGTGTTTTGTGGGCTCTCGGGTACCGTATAACCTACCGGTTTCCCCGAGAGCCGACAAAACACGAGTCGGTCTAGTCTAAGTGAAATCGATTCCGCTTCCCCTATCTCGCCCATGTATATTGCTAAGTTAGGTTGTTTTTATTTAAGGTAGAAGTATTGAAGAAATTAATGTTGATATGTAAGAAGAAATTGGCGAAGAAATGGAAATAGATGAAGAAAAGGAAGTTCACGCAGAAGAAAATGATATAAATATTTTACAGCAGACGAAGAAGACAGAAAATATGCTTAGGAAGACCAATGTGGTTAGCATAAATAAGAAAAACGAGCTTACGAAATGGACGTGTGAACAGAAACAAGTTGTAATTACATAATTTAAAAATTATAAACAAAACATTAAACCTCCAAAATGGAAAGAATGTGATACTCTAATAGAGAAATGTCCAGATCTATTAAACAAGTGTTGGCTTAAAATAAAAGTATTTATACACAATTGAGGTACAAAGAAAATAATAAGCAAATAAAATATGTACCACTTAGTTTTAATCAGATTACACTACCTTGATATATTTAGGCCTATTATAACCTTATTAGTTGCACGCAGAACAAAATATAAAAATTAAATAAAACAATTTTTGATGAAAAGACCTACTTGATGCCTTATTTAATCATAAAAATGGAGTTACAGTAATACAGTATTTTTAAAAAAAAGTTAAAAATTTTTACAAATTATACATATGCTAATATTACGAAATTATTGTAGTAACTCTATCTCGTTCAAGTTAAATGAGAACTCGGTGTGCAACATGGCAACTCTGTTGGACGCAGAAGAATCGTCAACATATAAACGTATACATATTTGGATGTCGAAGAAATAGCAGTGTGTACAATTTATTAAAAATATACTGGGACGCAAAAATATTAGTAAAATGTAATGACGCAAAAGGGTCGCAAAATGTAAAACTTCAAATAAATAAACTTATAATGATGTATATTCAATGTACTCGATATTGTTGCCTAAAAGGCAGAGCAATCTATAGGCCAAAAACTAAATAATGTACTATTTTTTAATGGACGCGGAATCGTTGCAAGATGTAAAGACGCAGAAAAGATACTGAGATGTATATATATATATATATATATATATATGCATATATATATATATTAATAGTACGCTGTCGTCGGTCTTAGGATAATTATAACAAAATAAAAACTGACAATTACATGTGCAACGTTTCGTTTATTCAATTAATAACCTTCTTCATAGCTAAAACATAGAATAAAAATACATATAATTCTGCCTACAAATTCTCTTAAGTTATCATTTACCTCTGTAATTTCTTTCTTATTGTTAAATACATAATACTATCAACAATTACATGGCATCAACAAACAATTGTGCTATTCACACGTGTGTGCGTCAACTACGAAGTGTCTAATGGGTTAGACACACCTGTGTATTTTATACTTTTTAAAAAAACATCAAACACCAACAAAACCACAACGTTCTTGTTCTAGTGATATAGTACTGAACGTATACGTATATACATAAAAAATTTATATAGCGGCAGCCAAAACATGTAAAATGTACAAAAATTAAAAAAACTAATACAAACCTAAGATGACTGGAAGAATACAATTACTATCTTACTATCCCTGCATATATGTTCAATATTTGTAATGCTGAATCGTCTTTGATATTAATAGCATTTTCAGACTTATATATATATATTTTTTCGAGAAACAATCTCTTAGTGAGATTATTTTCTCTATCTAAGATTCTGGGGTTTGCAAAATCAAACACATGACCAAACTCAAAATGATGCCTTGATAGAGCTGTTTGTTCTCTTTTATTCTCATGCTTATCAAAACAATCCTGTTTATGATTTTGTACACGTCTGGACAGGTATTGTTTTGTTTGTCCCACATAAATTCCTTCACATTCTATGCAACTCATTTCATATACAACATTAGATCTATATAGTACTGGAATGGGATCCTTCAACCTTGTAAACAGATTCGCAATGGTTTTGGAGTTGTAAGTGACTAGTTGGGTGTCGTTATTTTTCAAGATTTTTATCAAACTAGGGGTCAAACCGCGTATGTATGGTAAACTAAAATATCTCTTATTTACATTTTTTACACACTGAAGCTTGTCATTATCATTCACTTCCCCACCCATAACAGCAAGAGCTTTTGAAAATCCATCATTATTACTGTATAACATGTTATTTATAAAATTCCTAGGATAACCATTCTTTTGGAGAATATCAGTAATCAAATCATAGTTCTTTCTGCGAAATCTTTCATGGCTTAACCTACTTACTCTATTTTTCAATTCCAAAATGGTATTACGTTTGTAATGGAAACTGTGTTGTGAGTTATAATTCAGGACTCTACCCGAGCTCATGTCCTTCATGTGCCAATCCATCAGCAGACTACCCCCATTGTCCCTGATCACTGTAGTGTCCAAAAAATGTATTCTGTTATTCTCCTCCACCTCCAACGTAAACTGTATATGTTTAGCTATATTATTAAATAAACCCAATATGTTATCAATCTCACCCGAAGGCACGGCCATAATTATGTCATCCACATAACAATAAAACAGTGGAGTGCTGAACGGTAACCGAATAGCAATTTTGCTTAAAATATCATTCATTACAAAGCTAGCTAATACCGGTGACGCCGGATTACCCGTAGCAGTACCAAAACCTTGTTTGTAAAACTTCCCAACATAACCAAAGTAACTGCTATCAAAAAGGAAATCTATTATTAATTTAAAATGTGTCTTATCTATTGCCGTAAATTCAGATATCCGTTCCCAATTAGCATCCATGGAACTCATTACTAAATATTTCGGAATGCTTGTGAACAACGACCGAACATCGAGTGAGACCAACATAAAACTCTCGGGCAATTTCATACCAGCAATCGACTCGACGAAAGTATATGAATTCGACAAATTGAACTGGAAACCCCTTACCACATTACCCAGAATACTCGAGACAAACTTTGCTAAATTATAGGCAGGCGAACCTATACAAGATACTACCGGACGCAGTGGGTAATCTGCCTTATGGATTTTCGGCAAACCATATAGTTTGGGTGCCACTGAATTATGAACTATCAGAAATTTTAATGTGTTATCATCTATAAAACCAGCATTAAACAATGACTTGATTAAAATTTTTTGGACACTACAGTGATCAGGGACAATGGGGGTATAGTCTGCTGACGGATTGGCACATGAAGGACATGAGCTCGGGTAGAGTCCTGAATTATAACTCACAACACAGTTTCCATTACAAACGTAATACCATTTTGGAATTGAAAAATAGAGTAAGTAGGTTAAGCCATGAAAGATTTCGCAGAAAGAACTATGATTTGATTACTGATATTCTCCAAAAGAATGGTTATCCTAGGAATTTTATAAATAACGTGTTATACAGTAATAATGATGGATTTTCAAAAGCTCTTGCTGTTATGGGTGGGGAAGTGAATGATAATGACAAGCTTCAGTGTGTAAAAAATGTAAATAAGAGATATTTTAGTTTGCCATACATACGCGGTTTGACCCCTAGTTTGATAAAAATCTTGAAAAATAACGACACCCAACTAGTCACTTACAACTCCAAAACCATTGCGAATCTGTTTACAAGGTTGAAGGATCCCGTCCCAGTACTATATAGATCTAATGTTGTATATGAAATGAGTTGCATAGAATGTGAAGGAATTTATGTGGGACAAACAAAACAATACCTGTCCAGACGTGTACAAAATCATAAACAGGATTGTTTTGATAAGAATGAGAATAAAAGAGAACAAACAGCTTTATCAAGGCATCATTTTGAGTTTGGTCATGTGTTTGATTTTGCAAACCCCAGAATCTTAGATAGAGAAAATAATCTCACTAAGAGATTGTTTCTCGAAAAAATATATATATATAAGTCTGAAAATGCTGTTAATATCAAAGACGATTCAGCATTACAAATATTGAACATATATGCAGGGATAGTAAGATAGTAATTGTATTCTTCCAGTCATCTTAGGTTTGTATTAGTTTTTTTAATTTTTGTACATTTTACATGTTTTGGCTGCCGCTATGTAAATATATATGTATATACGTATACGTTCAGTACTATATCACTAGAACAAGAACGTTGTGGTTTTGTTGGTGTTTGATGTTTTTTTAAAAAGTATAAAATACGCAGGTGTGTCTAACCCATTAGACACTTCGTAGTTGACGCACACACGTGTGAATAGCAAAATTGTTTGTTGATGCCATGTAATTGTTGATAGTATTATGTATTTAACAATAAGAAAGAAATTACAGAGGTAAATGATAACTTAAGAGAATTTGTAGGCAGAATTATATGTATTTTTATTCTATGTTTTAGCTATGAAGAAGTTTATTAATTGAATAAACGAAACGTTGCACATGTAATTGTCAGTTTTTATTTTGTTATAATTATCCTAAGACCGACGACAGCGTACTATTAATTGAAAATTTGAAGGATACGACTGTTCTTTTATATATATATATATATATATATATATATATATATATATATATATATACTATATTGCGTGTGCTGTATCTTGTGTAATTTTTCATCCCAACTAACAGAGATCATATTGTCTGTTCTGCGCATGAGTTAAATCAAAATGTATATTATGAAAGTTACGAAATGACAGAAAACATAAATATAACCTCTGATTTAAATTAACAACTATAACTGAAAGCACACGCAAAGTTGTGTCTATTGAATTCAACTTTATGCAAGTTTAGATATCACAAGTTTATCAGTGAAGTCATAGATTTATACAGAAAATACGATATGGAATAAATCCCATGAACACATAGGTACAAACGATATGAAGGCTGATTTCAATGGATAATTAACAAAAAAACTTGTTTAATTATAACTACTACGTTGATTTATACGTGCTTAGTGGAATATGTGAAATTATATTATTGACAATAAGTACCGATCGTTTCATTTCGACTTATATAAAAGATTTTAAACAGAAAAACTTGTGAAATTATAATTACCACATCAATTTGTACATGCTTATAGTAACAAGTGAAATTATTTATTGAATATAAATACTGATCGTTTCATTGCAGTTACAGAAAAGATTTTGAACAGAATAACTTGTGAAATTATAAATACTGTTCTTTTCATTTTGAATTACAGAAAACATAAATTAATGCTTTATATACACAATTGAATATTTTATTTACGTTTTGTTAGGTTGTATTATATATTTTGACATATAGTTTTGCTATATATTTTTAAGCTTAAGACTGCAAATATAATTATTGTATTTAACATTTTGGCTCTCAATGAGAATAAAACAGCATCTATTTCATATTTAGATGTGCACATTATTCAATATATTGTATAAGCAAGAGTACAGAAAACAAATTGCTCTTGTGTTCAAGTATTTAATTCTCTTTCGAGATATATACTGTGGACATACAGACTTAGTTAACATAAATGTTTTAACAAAAGTGAAGTGGAATTAATCAGTATTACAATTTTTTTTTATTGAATAATGGTGTTATAATTATCATTATTGGTACATTTTCTTACTTGGAAATGATAACCCATTGGAAATAAAAGCTTCTTAAGGCTTCATTTATGCCTTAGTAAAGAATATAAACAGAAAATTACTCTAATTCACTTGAATTTCTTTAGTGTATGTAGTACCACATTCGTAATCATTCCTCTTTTCTTGATGTTTATGTCTGATAAACTAAGGTGACTAAAAATGAAACTTTGCAAATAATTTATGCTTCTTGTCAAAAAGGTATGTACTACTTGATTCAATAATTAAATCAAATAGCAAATTTTAATTTCTACTATTGTAGTAATAAAGTAAATTTTATTTTATTTATGTTCAGAATTCTACTTTGTGTATACTTTTATGAAAATAGAACAAAAAATCTATTTCTTTGTAAAATATAAATATTTGTATGAATTAATAGATGCATACAAATTTATAAAATGATAAAAAGGATTTATATAATGTAGATATTTCATAAAAACAGGATGACCTACCTTGCCATTCATGACAGTGCTCTATTTCCTTTCTCAATGTTGGAAAAGTCCACAAGAAACCTATCACACATTGTCTTGGCAAAATCCAAAAAGAATATTATATCTATATTGTACCATCTACGAATTATTTTAAACCAAAATATATTTCATTGTAAATTTTAATACAAAGTACATTCTATATGTGCTTGATTATAATATAACTTAGTGACAGAATTTGCGATACGTATTTAGCAAAATATAAATTATAAACAAACATTTTATTATCTTATGAATAATGTATTCATCCTTCCAAGTTATTTTCACAATATTCGATGCATCATGACATAAACTCCAATAATCAGTCAATCTCTTCTTAAAATACCCCATCTCTGCATATTATATGGGATCTGTGGATTCTGTGGTGGGCATGTCAAAACTCCTCAACTTTCTATGAACACAAATATTTTAATATGTAACATAGAAATACAATTATACAATTACACAATTCATCTAATATTTACTGTGTTATTTCTGTACATTGCTTCAAATGTAGCTGACAGTAATTCTATATAGAATACAAAAATAATTATCTAATTAATTATTATTATTCTTGAATGTCGAGTTGATAAAATTTGGTCTTGTTATTATATCACAAATTATTGTGCATGACCTACAGAGGTGTTTTTATTTCTATTCCCGATATCCTACAATAACATCTTTAAAGAAACACAGTTGCAATGCAATTGAACTGATTGCGGGTTTTACTAAATTAATTTATAATATTTATTATAACATAACCTCAATTCGTACAACTTTTGACAAATATATTTCTTGAGTAAGATCGTTTGTTTTATGATTTGCATATAATGCCACAATGTGGCATTTGTTTGCGAAGGTGTGGCAAAATAAGAAAACTTTAAATCAAAAAGTATTTTTTATTTTAAATGGTATATACATTAATTTTTTAAAGAATCATTTAGTACTTTTAAAGATATTCAATTTTATTTTAAAATCTTATTCATGACGCAGGAAGGTAGTCATAGAACAACATAGTGGCTGTGGAAAAATATTGATGGAAAAATATTGAAAGTGTGCCAAGCTTTTTCTGTTAGTATTACCTAATACTACGGCCTCTGCTGTTGCTCTTACGTTTTTGGTTGTTCTGAGAATGTTATTTATTTTAATCGAAACAAACTCAATAATATTAAATACAACTGAAAATAGTTTGTTTTTAATTAATTATAATTTACACTTCTCTGTAATGAAGTTAAATCCGAGACTGTGGTTTGACACGTATACACCAAATACACTAAAAACACGGTCACGACAGAAATGTTTAAAAAGGTAAAAACTTATTTCGACAACTGTTTTGTCATCATCAGTAGCACTGATTAAGACCGTGTTGCCTGTACACTTTAGGGTATCCAGAACAACACTGATTTGAAATTTACAGAGATGGCGCATTTAAACCAAGACAAGGTTATTATAAACAACGTTTAATATCAACAACAGTACCTGTTCATGGTACTGTTAATTCATAGTTGTTTTCAAATAAAAGGAAAATTCAGTGAATAACAACATGGTTCTATAATGCGTAATTGTTTGTCTCCATTAATGACCAATTTATTTATGAGTAATTTCGAAACAGAATTCAAAAGTAATGCCAAATATTTCCCTAACGTTTGGATTGGGTGTATTGACGATATTTTCGCGATTTTTGACACTAAAATGCATAACACAGAAGTGTTTCTTAATGACACATTCATAATTCTCCACGACTAAATTCACTTTTGAAAAGGAAAGCAATGGACAAATAGCATTCTTTGATGTACTAGTAACTAAGGAAAGTTATAATCTAGAATTAGATACTTACAAACGGAAACGAACTTAAGTAGATTCATTACAGCAGATTCAAATAATTGTTTTCAACAAAAATTTTCTTCTTTTAACTTTTTATACTTATATTTATATTAGTAAAGAATATGAACAAATAAGATTTTCAATTTTTATAACAAAAGAAAATCATTTAGATCACACGTTAGAGAACGTAAGCGATTGAAATAAAACGAAAAATGCAGAATAGTTATCTGTCTAGCAATAAAATAACCTAATTTAGGAATTTTTAAGATTGAGATTGATCTTATTGTATTTAATTTTCATATATTTGTTAAATATAACCCTTAATTAGTATTGCTTTAAGTCTGTGCAACCCGACATAAATTTGTCAGAAAATTTTTTAATGCTTTTATATAACCTATAACTTTACATGTACTTTGTAATAGGTATTAAATGTCTTACGCCCGGTTTCATAATACATGTGTCAAAGTCACTTTAACCAAAGTCTACTTTGAGTTAAAGCTGACTTCAAGATGGACTTAAAGTAAATGCGTTTCATAATGGTATCGGGATGTCACTTTAGCTAAAGTTAATTTCCATGTAATGTTTCTTTGTTGGTTGCAATGTATTATAGTTTCTTTTTCAATTTTACGAGTTTCTATTGGCTTTCCTGATAGTTTTACGCGCCTTTTATGTTTGACAATATTGTGTAACTATAGCTTGAATTCGCTTTCGATATTGATAGTGACAGTTTATTATTAAACATATAGTGCAAAATGTGTGACCACAAAGAAAATGGAAAAAAGCAGAATAGAGGAACTAATTTTAGCAAGGAGGAAGAATTGTTGCTCGTGCAGGAAGTGGAAAAAGAAAAACTTTATATAGAGTGCAAAACAATAAACAAGATTTCAAGTGCCGAAAGCTTTGAAAAATAATTAAGAGACTATAATTATTATATCCTATAAAATGCCGTTGACTTTGTAGGAAAAAGCATGGGAGAGGAGGATAACTGCGAAGAACAACAATAAAACTTTCCAATGCACGAAGCTGTGACCAGCTTAAGCCAAAGTATAGCACTTTGATATATAACTTTGGTATATATGGAATAACTCCTTAAGAAAACAGTGAATTAATTGTGTTCAATTTTTTGTCAGTTGTTCAAGAAATTTGTTTTGTTTGATACAACTATCAGATATACAAAAATAAAGCAATGAAAACACTTAAATTTACTTTTACTAAATAAATATAAGACTAGAAAGCAGAAATAAATAATTTACAATATTAATATATGTCTGTACTTGCACTCGTAAAAAATACAGTTGTAGATTAAATAAATTTCATTTCAAAAAATTTAGTATGGCTTATCATTATATTACTTATACAGAGATATCAACAATTCCTGTAGACCACGTGACTACCAAATTAGGCAACCCAATTGACAGCAGTTGGTAGTATTGAATGTTTTATGTAAAATATTCTAGACAGTGGCGCACCATACATACATATTCCTTTTTCCGTAATGCAGCTATATTTGACTTGTCAACAATGACAGCAGTATTTGTGAATAAAATGTACGCTACTGTCAAATACTAGTGATAAGCGAATCTCATAAACGTATGAACACGATAATCACCAGATTTTAGAAAACTACTAATCACGTGGTCTACAATCTTTCTCGATAGCACAGTACATACTTTCATTATAAAGTTTCATGCTATGGATTTAGCAAACAACCTTTTGAAGTATTCCGGTGAGACAGAAATTTCAATTTCATATAACTTATGGGTAGTATGAAGAAGAAAATATATGTACATATTACAAGTTACTAAAATGTTTACGATTAACAAATGCTCATTCCTAGCCTTCCGTTAAAATTATTAACAACTGCCTCTATGTTATCTGCTTCATGCACACTTAAATCAGCCTCCCATTCATCTGGTATTTCCTTTTGCATCTCAATTGCAATATTGTGTAGTATGACTATATGCATTCTCCACTAAAATATATCATTTATTAGTAGTGATACAATAACTTCATGATAATACCTACCAATTTGTAGGAAGTGAAATTAAATGTTCGATTCTTAGTTAGTCTGAATCTATTGAAAAATTCATTGTCATTGAATTTATTCAAACCGTTCTCCCTATTTCTATAAAGTTTACGTCGGTCGTCTTACGACTACATCAATCTCATCTTCTGATGAGGAACTAGAACTCGTTTGCAATATGTATTGGTTCATTTTATTAGATAGTATTCGAAATAAATACCAGTGTATATCTATTTCCAAATTTAACAAGGTATTCGTCAACAACACAAGTATATTATAATTATTATGTGAGGTTATACAGTACTTGTCGTTAAAGTAAATAGTTAAAGTTGGTTAAAGCTGGAAAATCGTGACTTTGGCTTAAAGTGACTTTGTCGTTCACTTTAAAGTTAAAGTGGAATTATGAAACCGAAATTGAGATCTAAAGTCAACTTTGAAATTTAAAGTTACTTTAACTTGATTATGAAACCGGCCGTTAGTAAAATCGTGTTTCTTTTCGTTTCAGACTTCGCTGAAGAAGAGTTCGCAGAGTCTACAAAAAGGTCAGGTCTTTTTTTCTTTGTACAACTGTATTTTTACGCTTAACACGTCTGCCTGTGTCAGGTTTTTAAAACTATTTTCTATACAGGAACATAACAAAAACTGTATATTTTTTATTTTTAAATACAGGAAAATGCATTAAGAATGTTCTGTTCAGTTTCAATTTCGTATATATTCTATGCACATGTAAATCAAAGAATTTTATAATACCTACTTCATTTTTCATAAAGCAGTAAAATTCCTTTAAATTATTTAAGATTGCAGTTACATAATAAGTAGCTTTTTTAATTTACCTTTAATAATGTTAGTAAGTAGACTGAAATGTCAGTAATAGAATATATTGAAATAATTTATTATAACAATAATAAAAAGTATAATTGTAGTAATGAATTTCAGTAGTATTTTAAATTTGCAACAAAAATTGAAAAAGTATTTTAATTCCCTTTTTTGTATTCTTAAATCGATTAAATAATAGTTATATTGGTGATTGGATTAGAATTCATTTTAGACAGACAGACGTACAAATTTTGGTCTGAGATATAGAGGATCTCTTTGCAGTTTAGTAAATCATTGCATTATCTTTACTACCTTTAATCCACTAGTGCAAACGTTTACCTATGTACCTATCTCCTTGTGTGTCGGTAAAATCAGTGTCGCGCGCGTTAGTAAAATGTGATGTGTATAGTGCCACCAGAGAGGAACGATTCTAGATTCTGTCACAAGGTAAGTTTTTTTACTTAAGCATATTCATACAGAACACATGCCAACTTATTTTTTTGTATGATACACAAATTATGGATAAAAATATATAGTTTAATTGCGTTTTATTGATAAATTGCTACACTATAACAGTTGCAAATATAATAAATAATAAAAACACATTAATCGCTCAGTGTTAAATGCATATGCCCAGTATTTTATTCAAATGCTCAATAAAAGTACTTAACGTGCCGTATAAATACTAAATTCTCAGCATGAAGACCAAACCAAGATCACTTGAATATAATCATTTATATAAAAGCATAAAAAAAAATTTAGGTATCTAAATATAAAAACAATGTAACTTCTCTAATAGATCTCAAAAATACAAAGGCCGAAATAGTCTTTCTCTTAAGGTTTTCTCATTTTTTATTACACGATTGAAAGCCTGTGAAGCATTATTTGCACTAAACTTGTCAGCATCTTCGAACGAGTTTTTATTGTATTCAAGCTATTCCCGTGAAAAGTATTTAATAAATGCTTGATATTCTTCATCCCACATGAAAACAGACATATGACGCCTTATCAAACACTTCTTCAATTTTGTTGAGTTGCAGAAAATCATTTAATATTTATGTTAAATTTTGTTTTGGTGTTTTATAAGCTGTTCTGCTTTTTTTGACAATTTCTTTTCGTATGTGTCCAGCAAATCCTTATTTTTGTCTTTTCACCAAAAACATTCTGAAAAGCATTTTTAATGCTTGAAGCAGCATCACACACAAGCAATGGAATTTTTTACCATAAATATATTTTGCTATTATAGACAACTCTTCGGCCTATATAAATTACTTTAAACTGGGATAGGTTTATGTTGTATACTTAATATTGTCTAGTCTATAATAAAATAATTATTATGAAAATATAAATAAAAAGTTATTCTCATAAAAGTGATTTTGTTATAATTGATCATGTTATAAATATTTGAAAGTATAGAAACTGTGTAGATACGCCTTCAGTTTTCAAACATCTGACAATAGTTTTTCTTTATGAACAATGTTTCTCTATAGATATTTTCATCAAAATGATATATATATAAATAATATGAATCCTATTAACAATATAGCGTCCTTTCAGAAAACTTAATTAGTTCGTTAATATTTTGCATATACTCGTCATAAATTTTCATCATCACAATACTTTCTTATACTACCTATAAGAAAGTAATAAAAACTATTTAAAACAATTTATCTAACCTCCGGCAGTATAAATTACTTTTAGTATACCTTGTACAAGAGTACAACGAGAAGCGACAGCGTAGTCGGACGTGTCCTGTTCTTGTCGTACTTGAGTGATAAACAACCAGCAAGTACAGTGAGAAAACGTATTTGTATTTACCCTGAAAGACCCGCGGTTAATGTTGCTTCTATAATACGTCAGAAAATGTGAGAATACACAAAACAAATTGTTGTAAAAATTTTAAATTTTAATTAGTTAGAATTACAAAATATATAATAATTCTACACATAAAATGTGTCTTTTATGTAGTTTTAATGTATACGAAGGATAGAAGAAGTATTGTGAAAAATTTAAAAGAGATGCGTTTGTTTATGAAACATATTAGGTAATTGTTTCAAATCATGTTGTGTTCTCTTGTAGATTATCTGAAATTTTTAATAGTGTTAATTACACTCTATTTAATACCGACAATATCGTCTATTATATATGTTTTATAATAATAATCTTATCTAAGTAAGAACAATTTATCTATTATAATAATTATTAGTAGCCTTTCAGCCTTTTTGTTACCTGTTTTCAATTTGGCCAGACGACCGCGTGCAATGCTGACTAGACAACCAAGCTCGCCTCGCACCCCAAAGAAACAGGAACATGTTTTAACACCTTTGTCGCTTCTCGTTCTCTGATTTAATATCGGCTCAACTACACCCTAAAATCTCACTTTTGCTATGTTCAATCACGTAGAAGTCAAAAAAAGTATAAGAATTACTTAATTTCTTGATATGGAAAAAAACTGAATTGAGAAGAAATTAATAAAATAGCATATTCATCTATATACGTTAATTGACCAAATTAAAAACGCAAAATTAATCTTCTGGGATAATAAAATACCGCCTTTTCACATATTAGACATGGCTTTGTAAGTATTTTTTTTAATGGAATTGTTCAACGTAGGTACCGTATTATACAATAAAGTCCGATTAAAAAACTAGGTTAACTAATCAATGATTATCTCCAATCGGTATTTTCCAATACCTAGAAATACGCCGGTTATCCACAGTCTTTAGGGGTTTACTATACAAAGTTGGTACCATATTTGCTAGTGCATTTGATCTAAATTACTATATTTTGTTTTAATAATATTGGCCCCATTTTCTTTATTTAAATTAGTTCTTCGTGCATTTTACCCATTTTCCCTGAAGATTATATCCTGTTAATATTATTATTACGATTCCCCAACAAATTGTCAGAAATGTTAAGTAAAATTTTACAATAGCAACCTGTACTGATTTAAAGTAATTTATATTTAGGCCCATGAATTGTTTATTGTAGGAAACATATTTACTCTAAAAAATGACATTTATATATTAGGTGAAAGACTAATTCTTACTAAGTATTATAATATTTTACTTTATCCTCGTCTTGTGAGGAGAGAGAAATATTTATAAAATACAGGGAACTTTTTTTTTTGTAGCATCGGTAGGTACATGAATAGATACAAGGCTTTGATAAACTTTCCTTATGTTGAATAATTATGTTTTATTGTTCTACGTAGGTACCTTATTTTGCAATAAGTGTCGAAAGTTTTCCCTACATTCACAATTATCTTGCTAACTAACGTCCGGTATTTCGAATTCTGATTAAAATACTTTGTTAACTAATCATTGATTAAGACTAATCATCGATTCGGAGTAAGTAAATTGTCTCCCGAAACTAACCGTTCTACCTGCTCTAAAAAAGGACATTGGTAAATTGTTTCCCGAATACCCGACATATCCCTCTTTTCGATGGGTAAATTGTCTCCCATACATTTTTATTAAGATGATTGTATTAGTGATAAAATAAAACACCCCACTCTCATTTTATTTCTATTTATGGTCAACATCGATTATCACTAACCAACCCAACAGTATTTAAAGATTTATCGTACAAAGCTGGAAAGATATTTGCTAGTGTATTTGATCTAAATGACATGTTGCAGTTATATTTTGTTCTAATAATATTGGCACCATTTTCTTCATTGAAATTTGTTCTTGTGCTTCTTGCCTATATTTTTTTTTTAAATTAGGAATTAAATTGGGAAATTAATTTAGTAAATAAACTATTATATATACGTTCTCTATATAACAATATATGTTAAATTAGTATATTGCTTTAGGTCGTGTGCAAGTGGACATAAATTGTTAGAACTTTTATATAACCTATGACGATTATATATACAGGGTTTTTCACCCAACCCGTTCATTAGAACTTTTCTATGTTAACGCCTTAGAACAGTTTTGAAAATTTGTAGCACGTAATGTTGATACTTGGTCTGTTAATATAAAATATTTACACTCATTAACCACTTTTGGTTATACAGGAAGTCATAGCCAACTTTGATTTTTTAAATGGAATGTTATATTTTTTATTGCTTTTTTAGATTCCTTGTAGAGTGCTGTAATACATTTAATTAGGTTTAATTTTGTGAATAATTAACCGTTTTTGAATTATTTTGATTTTTGTCAAATTTTTGTTTTTTCAATGCACTTTTTAAAACCACATATCTAAGGCTTATTTGAATAGAATTACGTCATATTTCTACTGCACACAGGAAAAAGTATAAGATTATGAGTAATGTCTAAATATTTAATAAATCTCATACGAAATTTATCGATTATTTATGTAATCTTAAATTTAAGAAAAATCGGTTTTTTTTAATGGAATAGCCTAGTTCGAAATTTATCGATATTTATCTAATCTTAAATTTAAGAAAAATCGGTTTTTTTTAATGGAATAGCCTATAGATGAGCACGCCCTAGTAAGTAGATGAATATCTTGCATCATACACATATACGTTTCCCTATGCCTATCTCTCATAGTTTCAGAGATATTAATGATTATTTTCAAAATTGAGCATTTTAAAGAAAAATCGTAGTAGTAAGCTTTGAAACGTAAATTTGATCTGTCAAAATTTAAAGGTAGTTCATTTCGTTTCTAACTGGTTTTAAGTTGTTCACAAATATGCAAGACGAATTCAATAATTAGTATTCTAATAGAGATATTTTAAATTTATTCTACATTCATGGTGAATCTCTTCAAATAATTGATAGAACATGTCGACTTTTTAATGAAAGATACCCACATTTACCAGCAATGAATAAAACTAAATTTAAACGAATAGAGTCAAGTTTCATTCGTTTTGGTATTGAAGTCAAAAAGACAGTTCCAAAACCGATTTCGGGCGACGATGGTAATAAAATTGTTGTTTTGGGATATTTTCATGCACATCCAACCAGTTCTACAGCTTGAGCGCGCGGGGTATGATCACCCGATGCCAGTCGATATTCTTCGGACGTATATTCGGAAAAATGATCTCCGCCAGCTGTGTTCGCCAGATATAGATATTTACATCAGTTGCGTGCTGGCTGTAAAGAGGAATGCACGTAGGTATATACTTGGCACTGCTTGCGTATAATATTTCATAATATTATTTTTCTTAGTGGTTGCTCATTTTATAAATTTAAGTATGGACATTTTATCCATCGAAGAACGAAAGTTTGTTGTAAAATGTTAGCATCGTGGTCAATCTATTCGACAAAACAATCTTTCTTTTCAAACGCAGTTTGAAAAAACTATTGCTTACGGGACAGTGCGTCATATAATTAGAGGTCGTTTCGAACATCTAGTTCACTAACGGATCAATTATTCTTTTATTTAGGAGTTTCTTTTATTTCTTTTTCTCCATGAGATTCATTTATTTAGTTTTCGTTTTTTTATTAACTAGAGTAATTATTTTATTTTTGAATGCATAATTCTGCTATAAATGTACTCAACTTATTTTTCCAGAGTTGTTCGTTATATTTACTGGAGAGAATCTCTAATTTTAATTTCTCTTTCAAGGGTCGTTTTTATGTTATTTTATGGTATTTCTGTTATACTTATTTATAGTTTTCTTTACCATGAAATTTCTATTTATTTATTTTTCTCTAGACATCTTAGTTTATTCTGCAGATGTTTCAGGCGGGTTGTTTTTATTTCATTCTAAAACCCAGTTGTACTTTTTACACAACTACATTACATATTATTTAATTTCATAAGGATAATCATAATTACGTATAAGTATTACAATCTTCGCGTTATTATCGACTTAGTTATCTAAGCAATCGTCATCACTTAAAGAGAAAATTTAATTTGTTCTTTTTGTCAATCTGCGAAAAAATAATCAGATCACTATCAGTTCGAATATGAGCAGGCAATGCTACTATGTTGTGCCGTAACTAATATGTATTATCGGACCACGTTTAGATGCGAGTTTACGTATACCATCGGGTGATCATACCTCGCGCGCTCTTGCTGTATACCGGCGGCATCTGCCTGTAGGAATTTCATGTACATCTATCCATAGGATTTTAAAGAAAAATAAGTTGCACACTTATTCATTTCAAACTGTTCAGGCTTTTCGTCCGGGAGACCAAGATAGAAGAATTCAGTTTTGCGAGTTTATTATAACTAAAACACAAGAAGATCCTGATTTTTGATCAAAAATTATCTGGACAGATGAATCGAAATTTAATCGTGAAGGAATAGTTAATAGAAGAAATTGTCATCATTGGGCACAACAAAATCCACATGCCATTAGGGAAGCAAATTTTCAAGACACTTTTAGCCTCAATAATTTTGCAATGATTGTAAATAACCGCGTTGAATACGAAATTTATAATGAGAATTTAACAAGCGTCTGGTATCTACAGTTGTTAAGAGAAGTAGTACTGCAATTTTTGAATAACCTATCACACAATCACATACGGCAATGTTGGTTTCAAATGGATGGAGCACCCGCTCACTCTTCACATGAGGTATATCGGGAATTAACAAATATCTTTGAGGATAGGTGGCTTGGCCGCAATGGACCCTCGATCCCCCGATCTGACTCCCCTTGATTTTTATTTATGGGGTCAAATAAAAAATGAGGTTTATGCGTCTCCCGTGCAAAACAAAGAACAGCTTATAGCTAGAGTAAGAGACGGTTTTCGAAACTTGAACGCTGAGCAAGTAAGAAAAGCAACTACAACAGAGTTAAGAAGAAGAACTATGATTTGTTTAGAACGGAGATCATTTTGAACATTTGTGAATATCATTCTGAACGCATTATTTGTCTTTAATAAGTTGTTTTTATTCACATTTTAGATTATGGTTATTTTTGTTATCTCATATTATATTAAAGCCATTCTAAGTTTTGCTATTTATTTTCTTTTTTAACCTTCTCACACAAAGTTTGATGGATCATAAACAATTGGTGTAATTCCAAAACTATTTAGATTTTACTTTCTTATACGTAGTATAAGGAAGTATTGTGATGATGAAAATTTTCGACCTCGAGATTTTTGCAGATGTCCACATTTTGATGTCCCCTGATACCGAAAAAGTGGTTTTTAAAAAATGTGTGTGTGTGTGCGTGTAACCACGATAGCGGTCAAACCGCTATAGGTATTAATTTCAAACTTTATATTTACGAATATAATCTCCTACTTGAGATTTGGTTAGATTTTCAGTAAAATCGGCAGACCGAAAGTAGTAGTTTACTTCAGTGAAAAAATCGAATTTTGCCAATTATTCGTCAACTACTAAGTTTAAACAAATTTATAAAGAATTCATATGTACTTAAAATTCAGTTTGAGACAAATTGTCTTCAAAAAGTTTTTCGAAATTTCAACCGGAAGTAGGTCTTTTACTCATATCGAAAATCAGTTTTTTGCGAATATCTCGCAAGTCATGCTTTTTAGAGAAGTACGTTACGAGTATAAAAGTATTTAAAACATAATTTTCAATATCTTTTGTATAAAAAAATTTCAAAATTCAGACCGGAAGTACCACTTTTACTCTTACCGAATAGCGATTTTTTGCAAATATGTCGTAAGTTATGCATTCCATATATATTTATCAATAGTACAAAAGTATTTAGAACTGGATTTTCAATATTTTTTGTATATATGAAATTTCAAAATTCGGACCAGAAGTAGCACTTTTACTCTTAGCGAGTAGCACTTTTTTGATAATATCTTGCAAAGTATGCATTCTATAGCGATTTACTAAGAGAATTAAAGTACTTAGAAAAGGATTTTGAATAAGTTTTGTATAAAAAAATTCTTAAAATTGTATAGTTTGAAACGCTCATACGTATAAGAAAGTCGTGTGGTGGCCACACCGCATTTTTTTTTCACAGTTTACTGCTAATAATGCTCAATTTAGAAAATAATCATTAATATCTCTAATACTGTGAGAGATAGGCTATATCTGTATGATGCAAGATATTCATCTACTTACTAGGGCGTGCTCATCTACAGGCTATTCCATTAAAAAAAACCGATTTTTCTTAAATTTAAGATTACATAAATAATCGATAAATTTCGAACACCCTGTATGAGGTTTATTAAATATTTAGACTTTACTCATAATCTTATACCTTTCCCTTTTTGCAGTAGAAATATGACGTAATTCTATTCAAATACGACTTAGATATGTGGTTTTAAAAAGTGCATTGAAAAAACAAAAAATTCTTCTATTGATTATATATGTTACTGTGAAAGACCGAAATCTGGTGAATGTCGAGATTCACCGGTGAATGTCAACATTCTCAACGTTGCTTGACGTATGTCCGAAATATTGGTGAAATTTCATTATTTCTAACTTACACCGGCGATTGTCGACATTCAGCATGCACTCATGGTGTATGTTAAAAACATTTTTTTTTTAAATAAAAAAAAAACCCCATAGGTCTTTATTTATTAAAATAATATGGGAAAAAGACTTTGTTGAACTCAAAACAAACAGTAGAACATAAAAATATAAAATGAAATATAAAAAATAATAACAATATCTTATTTATTGCAACAACATAAACTACCATGACACTTCGAATTGCACAAAAGTTCCTTGCTTTTACAGCTGCATTTAGTCGTGGAACACTTTCTTTTGCAGTTACAACGTGTGTAGCCTTGCCCTCCACTTTTTGAATTAGCAGAAGCTGCTTCTCGTAGCGACATTTCTTTTGTTGAAACTTCGTCCATGGAAACTAACTTTTCTTTACAAATTACGAACTGATTACGGGTGAAAAGCTGCTTCAAGGTACCATTTTTGTTAGCTAGTCTATAAAAGGCTGAATCCTCTATTCCAACAACAACCGCTAACACATTTCGAGGGTCTGTACGACCACGGTCGACATCAGGGACTTGAATTCTTACGGTATCACCAATTTGGGCAGGAGGAAACTTTTTTTTTGAGGTTCGCAACATTTTTGTTGCTTGAAGTAGAAGACTCTCTTTTGCAGCTACCCTTTTTGAAGAAATTAGCTCGTGTTGTTCAGTCAGTACTTGAGATGAAGATGTGCTAGGTGGCGGATCAGTCAGTGCTTGAGATGAAGACGTGTTAGGTTGCGGGTCAGTCAGTGCTTGAGATGAAGACGTGTTAGGTTGCGAGTCAGTCAGTGCTTGAGATGAAGACGTGTTAGGTTGCGAGTCAGTCAGTGCTTGAGATGAAGACGTGCCAGGTTGCGGATCAGCTCCAATGGTATTTTCATTATCCATGCCTCTTTCAATATGGTCACTACCCAAATTTTCTTCAACAGAAGCTTCTAGCTGTTCTTCGGTCTCAATGTTTGCAATTTGCCCGCGGGGGAGTGATGACGATGTTATACCCCTTTTTGGTTTAACGCCAAACAGGACTTCATAAGGACTCTGGCGTATTCCTTCGTGATAAGTTGTGTTTTTGGCGAATTGGACAAACGGCAAACCTTCTGACCACTTGTTTGAATCATTGTCTTGCATCCATGCAGTTAACATATTTTGTATGTCCTGATTGGCTCTTTCAACTGAGCCTTGTGTTTGACTGTGACGAGGCTTTCCGTGCACTATTTTAACATCTTTCCACATAGCGCATAGTTCAGATATGACTCGATTACTGAACTCTCTACCATTATCCGAATGCAATATAGCGGGAGCACCAAATGTTAAAAAAATTTAGAGAAGGTGATAAGCTACTTCTTCCGCTCTCTTGCTTTTTAAAGGTCGTAACTGGACAAATTTGGTTAAATGATCTTGATATACCAATATAAACTTGTAATCGCCATCCCTGTGTGATTGCAAGTCTATCAAGTCGACTTGACATCTAGAGTTCAATTCGGAACTGACCATTGGTTTCACAACAATACCTTTTTTAGGCGCACTGTGTTTCATTTGACATTGTTTACACAAATTTAAATACAACATTACAACTTCATAAGTAATATTTTTGTATCTAACTTGCAATTCTTTAAGCATTCGTGTTCTTCCTCCATGGCCTGTTCTTATGTGAGTTTCAGAAAGTATTGTAAACAACTCATCATTAGTAACATAATACTGGATATTCGTTTCTCCTGGTTTTAATGGCACAATTAACTTTTCTTCATCACTAACTTTTAAAATGTCAAAACGTTTTAAACGTCTGTAGTCCAAAGGTGTACTACACTTACTTTTAGCAGAAATTACTTCAGAAACGATTTTAGAGTACTTTTCTTGTGAAAAATAAAAACAATTGTCTTCTCGTTTACTTCCAATTAAGGCATGTAACTTTTCAAAAAACTTATCACGATTCACTGTAGTAGCCATTGAATACAAATTATAATTTCTAATAAGAAAATTAAATTAGGTTAGGGAGCGTGCCCGCAGGCTGTCAAACGTTGCGTTAGACTGACGAAGGCAAAGCTAACTGAAACAAGATGCTGGCACCGTCTAAAAACTTGTTGCGACCTGCCGTTTCCGACATTCACCGGACCTCATTTGTGTTTGTCGACATATACCGGTAAAAGTCCGAATCTATAATACAATTAAGAAATGTTCGGACTTTCACCAAGGCATTTGGTATTTGTCGACATCCACCGGCGGATGTTGACATTCACTACTTTCGGTCTTTCACGGTAACATATATACAAATATGTATATACATATATATATATATATATATATATATATATATATATATATATATATATATATATATATAGAAAAAGAAAAATATTGGGTATAATCCGCTGTAGAGCAACCGTAGACACGTGTTTCTGACTAATTGGTCGTCATCTGTACGGTGTAGCCAAGGAATAAGGTGGGATAACCTTGGAGATGTAAGCTAAACGGAAGACCATCAGGTGACAGACCACCATTTGTAGCTTCAGCTAGAAGATCCTCGGTTTTGAGGACAACAACTAACGTCGCCACGAGGAAGACAATGTCAACCTGCGTGCCATCCGAAACCCAGGAAATGTAATCCAAAGAATAAGGAATATCGCGGATACATAAAATATCAGAAAAAGAAAAATATTGGGTATAATCCGCTGTAGAGCAACCGTAGACACGTGTTTCTGACTAATTGGTTGCTCTACAGCGGATTTCTTTGTATTGAAAGTAGACAAAAAAATCATTTGACCTCACTTATTTCTTATCTCTTGTTTTAAATAAAAAATTGTCTCTAAGGTATTTGCGATGTTTTTCACCTAATACACTTGATATGCTTTCATAGGATAATTTCTCTTAAGAGAATTTCTTTGTATTGAAAACAGACAAAAAAAATCATTTGACCTAACTTATTATTGTCCAGTCTTTACATCTTTATGCAACAATACATTTTTTTAATATTTACTTTATCATTTTAATATTTAATTTTGCTATTTTAAAAAATCATTTACTTTATTCTAATCGAACTATCATATCAAAGCGATATTATTTGTCACTGTCATAATTTAAACTTCATTTATAGCATTAATAATCAATTTGATAAGAAAATGTTTTTCAATTTAATTAATCTTTGGTAACTCATTTTATAAATACCACAACAATATATGCATGTACGTCACTTTATTTTTAGGGTCATTAATTACATTTAAAATAGTCAATTTCATTATATACATATACCAGTTATTGTATTTATTAAGTAGTCGTTAAAAAAACATCTTATTATTCTTTTGTATGATTTACTTACATTGTAAATGTAATAATCAACATAAACTATGACGGGCCGGATAGGTGGTGCTCGCGGGTCAGGGTTGGCCCGCGGGCCGTAGTTTGGAGACCCCTGGTCTAAAAGATTATTTATAATACGCTGCAAGAACCAGCTAATTTATACAGGCACTTACTTAATATTCTAATGAAAAAAATATATGAGAAGAAAATATAAATTTGTACTATTGTCGAAATTTTAGCACAACATAAACGACTAACTTTACATTTAAATTAATTAGAAACAACCGGAAAAAAAAACAGAATTATAGCCGAGATTTCTAATAGTAAAAAGAAAGACTAACATCGACCGTACTTTTTAAATTAAAAGTAGACTAAGTAATTTACTTCTATTTCGCTATTGTTTAATAGCTTCATCAGGTGTCTAAATTAGTACATACTGACGACGAATGGTTGCATACAATTACAAAGTCAGGAAACACATATATTCACATTAGAGCAACACATTACAATCAGTTATTTAAATATTCAATGTAAAATCATTTTATTAATACAAATCGAAGTATTGTCTATGCAAGATATTAATAGAGAAATATATATATATTAATCAAACAGAATTCCTGGAAGCTCTGTATGAAAATTTATATTTATGGTGTTAATTTTTACAATCCCAGTAGTGACCTAAATAAATACATGGGTACCATTTATTTCGTCTGTTTACACAAGAAACGAGGAAGAGTGACTTTTATATAGATAGGTTCTTCTTGAAAATAAATTTAACCACATAAACAACTTAGGATGATTAAAGGAATTATTGATTGTTATTTCGAGTTGAAGTGGTCCCAGGCATCCGTTTACACACACAAGCACATACAAAAGAAATTCAATATAAGTATGTATGTGCTGTATATACGTAGTTATATATACTAAGGCAATGCATATGCATAGAATTTATGTTCTGCACGTTTAGAAGTTTAATTCCTCTATACCAGGAGAGTAGAACACATTTAGCTGTAAAATACGTTCTTTTCAGTAATGGCGTTTGCTTTGATATACCTGACATAGGTTTTAGCTGTATGATTGCTCTTAGTATTAGTGGGTTTGGTTTTAAATTAAAAATAGAAAACACAGCCTGTGTTTCAAGATAGACATATTTTTATACAGTTATTGTTCATCAAATTAATTGCACCAGAAATAAATATGATCAATAATCACTGTACTAATTAAACTAGAAGCAATAATCTGGCATAAATATTATTATTAGTGGGTTTCGTTTTAAATTAAAAATAAAAAACAGCTGTTCTTAGAAGACAATAGTTTATAAACACTAATTGTCTATAAAAACAAGAATTACAACCAAATAAATTGAAATTCTTATTTTGCTTTAAATTAGAAGTCAAAAATTCTACTCTTTATTGAACACTTCTTTTGGAATATGTATATTAAAAATACAATTAGAACAATTTGTATTCGGAGTTGTAACCACTTGCTTGTAAATACACATCATATTATTGTTGTTAGTTGTTGCTATACAATTGGTGGTGTTTGTAGCTGTTGATTCACTTTTAGTAGTTCGTAAATTTTCTTTTCTGGTTAGTATTCTTTCAGCTAGTCTAATTTTGTTTGAAACAGAATCTTCTATATACTGCTCTGAAGCTGATGTTGACTTCCAACCTCCCAATTGCTTTACACCAATTAACCCTTCGCCAGTGTTTGCTAATATCGTCGCTGATGGAGAACGAAATTTGTGATAATTGTATAATTTAGGTTTTGGTAATTTGTTTTTGTTGGAATTGCACCAAACATGTTTTTCCCGACAACTTGCTTGGTACATTTTCCATTCCTGTAAGCTAAGAAGAAACGGCGAGTTCCCACATTTACCGGACGTAAAGCAGAGTACTTTTTATAAATTTCCAAAAAAGTTGACAATTTATGGTTGTCGACCACACTAAACGTTCGATTCCTTATTTTTTCTATTCCGGTGCTATAAAATTCACTTTACGGCACCCGTTTTGGTTGCATAAAGTATTACGGTATTACTTTATCGCACGCTAATTTTATTTTTTTTAAGTTGGTAACAAAAGAAAATGGAACCAAATCGTATTTAAATGTCAAAACATAAGCCTTTAAAGTAACAAACATGTGCAATAGAATTGTACAAAGAATAAAAAGCACACATGCACACATTTTATTTACTAAACAACAATATAAATTGTTAAGCAGAGTTGGATGATAAGTTTTCTGATGCTACTATTGACATTTACTTCCCATGTTGAATAATACAACTTATAAAAGTTTGTTTTTGATAAATATGTAGAGTTTGTTGGCGAAAGATTTTGCAAATTTTCTTCTGCTATTTTGCGAATCTCTGGGGCGTACAATTATTTATTACGTCCTTTTTGTTGATAATTTGAAATAAAAATTGCATAAATCAGTTTGAATTTTAAACATAATTACATATAACACCGCCGATATTCAAATATTTACAATGTCCTACTTAAAAATCAGAGTAACCAACTTCAAAATACAAAATTTCTAAAATATTCGGACAAAACATGTCTCTTATTTTAAGCTTTTTTGAGAAAAAATAATATAAAATACACGTCTCATAAGACATTTTGCGCACTTGTTCTTTAGAAAACTTGCCTAGCGGCTCGTTTTCTAAACTTCAACTCGTGCGCAAAAATCGTGTCTTATGAAACTTGTTTAATATACTACTATAATCTGGAGCTTGGTATATAAAGATTTATATCTCTTCCTTATACAAAACTTTGGATTTTTTGGGCTTGAATTTCTCTGACTTTCTTTTTAAAAACCCAAATAAGCTTGAATAATTGCCTATATCTACGTTGTGTTGGGCTTTGATAGTCGCGTTAAGCATCGAATAGGAAGACCACATCGATGAAGGTTTTCGTAATTTTGATAGATACTAAAAATAAGCCAGAAGACATTTCTCACAGTAGCAATTTTCGATGGAATCCTTCTTACGGCATTATAAGTTTTTTGATACGGTCTTTAGATTTTTCTGGCAATATACCACGTCGAACAGTGGTGACAAAACTTATTTGAAGCGATTTACGACAATATCTCTTATCAAAAAGATCTGTCACTGTATGACATTGTTGTTTGACGTTTCATTATATCCCACGGGCTATAAAGACGTTCCTGAACTATAAAGAGACGTTTATGTCACAGAAGTTCGTGAATAAATGTCAATTTATGATGATAACATTAATATACAGGGTTATGATAAAGTAACGCACAAAATTCATAGAACGTACAATGTTCATTTTTGAAAAAAATGCAAAAACATGTCAAACAGTTTATTTTATTCCGCGTCTTTTAACATAAGTCAAAAAAATAAAACATCAAATTTGTCAAAGTTATGACGTCATCAATTTTTTTTTAAATATGAAGCTTGGTTTTTTTTTTACTTTATTTGATAAAGCTTGTTTTTCTGCATTATAAAGAAATAATTGAAGTAGGGGTCACATAAGAAAAAACTGAGAGAATTAATAAAAAACAAAATAAACTAGTTTTTGAATTTATGAAAAGAAACTAAATATTAAAAGAATTAAAACTTAAAGTTACCTAGTAATAAAACAACTGTTTGTCAGTGTCAGTCTTACAATTAGTGTCATACCAATTTTATTATGATGGGTCCTTTAACGGAAAGAGAAAGGATAGAAATTCTAATGATGGTAGGTTACGGCGATAGCCTTCGAAATCATGAAGAAGCATGTCTTTTATTTAAGGAAAACCCTTTTTGAAAGACCTCCAATAGCTAGAAGCACAGTAAGCAGAATTGTTGCAAAATTTAATGAAACAGGAAGCGTAAGTGATGCTCCAAAATCTGGAAGACCGGGAATAAGCGACGATGCAAAGTTAGATATTTTGCTGTCATTAGAAGACAACCCTCACGCAACTACAGCAGAAATTGCCTTACAACAAGATGTTAGAGTCCAACCAGTCCAATGTGGCCGCTCGAGCAGCACAGTCGTTTTGAAAGGTACACTCCGTGTAAAAATTCTAGGTTTGTTGAAGTTTGACGTTTGTCATGTAACCAATGTCAATGTATTACGTTCATGTAGACATTAAAGCGAAAGATTTAAAAATGATAATGTATGTACCATACTTCATTATTTACATTATATTTATTGGCAATATAACGTGTCATTTATACTATTACAACTATTGAACAATTCATAAACAAAATTCATTTCATTGATAAAAGATTCCGTAATGTTTCTTTTGAGCGTTTGAATCGAGTTTCCTTTACCGCATATATTCAAGTAGGATATTTAGAGTTGGTACATTATTGTCAACTGTGTATAGCGAATGAATTTTATTGCGAAGTACACATCTACGACAATGAAAAAATGAGGTGTGGCCACCACACGACTTTCTTATACGTATGAAAGTGTTACTTCCGGTCCGAATTTGGAAATTTCATTTATACAAAAAATATTCCAAATCTAACTCTAAATACTTTTGTACTCTTCATAAATATATATAGAATGCATAATTTACGACATATTTGCAAAAAATCGCTATTCGATAAGAGTAAAAGTGGTACTTCCGGGCTGAATTTTGAAATTTTTTTTATACAAAAGATATTTAAAAGTATGTTCTAAATACTTTTATACTCGTAATGTACCTGCCTAGAAAGCATGCCTTGCGAGATATTCGCAAAAAACTGATTTTCGATAAGAGTAAAAGACCTACTTCCGGTAGGAATTTCGAAAAACTTTATTAAAACAATTTTTCTCAAATTTAATTTTGAGTACATTTGAATTCTTTATAAATTTGTTTAAACTTAGTAATTGATGAAATATTTGCAAAATTCGATTTTTTCACTGAAGTAAACTACTACTTCCGGTCTGCCGATTTTGCTCAAAATCTAATCAGTTCTCAAGAGGGAGTTTATATTCGTAAATACAAAATTTGGAATTGATATATACAGCGGTTTGACCGCTATCGTGGTCACACACAGACAGACAGACAGACAGACACAGACACACACACACACACACACACACACAGGCACACAGACACACAGACATTTTTTAAAAACCACTTTTTTGGTATCAGGGGACCTCAAAACGTGGACATCTGCAAAAATCTCGAGGTCGAAAATTTTCATCATCACAATACTTCCTTATACTACGTATAAGAAAGTAAAATTAGTTAGTAAATACCCTTTCATTTCTTAATATCTGTCTGCAACGTCTAAAATAATATGAGGAATCCTTTTAACAGGGTTCGTTCTCACAATATCCATCGATGATGAGGATGAATGATGGTTGTGGCTGTCCTTCTGGTGTAGCTGCTTCTTTTTTATTACCAAAGATCTGTTTAATTCGGCGAATTGTTCTCTCGGATTTCCCTGTCATTGCTGATACACGAGTTATAACCTGGTCAACAGAAAATGTATATCTTTTTGCCGACTTTTCATTCTCGCAAAATATGATAATATTCTGCAGCATTGCGAGCTCTTCGCTCTTGTCAGATTTTCTCTTAGGCATGTTTGTAATATCTGTGTCTGTAAAAATACATTATATATCTGATACAAATGACAGCATCATTAAAATTATTATTACTAACCTGGAAATCAGATGAGAAACGCGATAGTTCTGAAAAGAACAGTTAATAGTGAATATAAAACGAAACAGGATGAAAATATAAACAGGAAATGAAAAACAAACTCGATAAACTAACGAAAGTACAAGATAACCAAACTAGCTAATTCAAACAACGCTGTCACTGTCAGAAATAGATATGATGTTTTATCTCAGAGTGTACAACAGCCGAATATATAGGTCAAGGACGTGAGGGGCAAGGGGTTTTCGATAATAGTTCGCCTATTGACCGCCGGCCAAATTGGTTTGGTCGTATTATAGTCAGTCGTTTGTAGTAAAGTTTTTAAAAAAAGAAAAACTGCACCCATACAAAGTTCAACTTGTTCACGAACTCTCAGAAGATGATCCGGACAGACGTTTGGAATTTTGTGAAATCTTCATGAGGCATTGTGACGAAAATCCAAATTTGCTTAATAGTGTAATATTTTCAGACGAGGCAACGTTTTATTTAAGTGGTACAGTAAATCGACACAATTGTCGCTACTGGGCTCGGGAAAATCCCAACTGGATTCAGACAAAACACACCCAGCGCCCCCAAAAAATTAATGTATGGATAGGAATCGTCAGGGGAAAATTTATTGGTCCTTATTTCTTTCGTGGGAATATAACAGCTGAGCGATATTTGGAACATCTTCGTATGGCAGTGCTTCCGGATCTAATTGCGGCATTTCCGGATCCAAATAATAGGGAAAACTTGGATCCCAGTATTTGGTTCCAACAAGATGGTGCACCACCACATTATGGTCTTAATGTTCGAAGGTTTCTGGATAACCAGTTTGAAGGAAGGTGGACTGGAAGACGTGGACCAATGGAGTGGCCACCTAGGTCACCTGATCTCACCCCCCATGATTTCTTTCTGTGGGGACATTTAAAAAGTCGGGTCTACGTTAACCGACCAGACAATTTAGAAGACTTAATGGAACGAATTAGACATGAAATGACTCGTATAACTCCGCAGATGATCGAAGACTCTGTAAATCAGGTCTACCATCGTCTTGGCCTATGTCAGATAGTGAACGGGACACAGTTTGAACAATTCCTGTGAGAAATCGTTTTGGTTTAATGGACTGTTTAGTTAATTTAAATGTTATTACTATAATAAAGTTTATTTTGTTTTTTATTAATTCTCTCAGTTTTTTCTTATGTGACCTCTACTTCAATTATTTGTTTATAATGCAGAAAAACAAGCTTTATCAAATAAAGTAAAAAAAAAACCAAGCTTCATATTTAAAAAATATATTGATGACATCATAACTTTGACAAATTTGACGTTTTATTTTTTTGACTTATGTTAAAAGACGCGGAATAAAGTAAACTGTTTGACGTGTTTTTGCATTTTTTTCAAAAATGAACATTGTACGTTTTATGAATTTTATGCGTTACTTTATCATAACCCTATATAACAGCAAGTAAGAAATCAAAAGAATAATAATAAAAAAACAGAGAATAATAAAACGGAAATTAAAAGGTGAGGTTCAGCTGAACAGGCAATGAAGCTCTCCACTGATTTTCAAACTACATCTTTAAGGATAAAGAAAAATATAAACAAAAAATAAATGCTTATGAGTAGGGGTTTAAAAACTAAACTTATAATTTAATTTATATGCAATGGTAATAAGATATTCAATATTAAATAAGTGAAAGTAAGATATGTAATCAGTGAGAAAAAAAGCCTTAATTAAAGAACCAACGATAAAACTATTCCCCAAGCATACCAAACACAATACGTTTAAATCCGCAGAGAAACATATCCTGTATGGCATAAGGTAAGGAATTGTATGCAACTTCAATTATTCAAATGGAAAAAGTTATTTTTCTGAATGACAATCCTAATTTGATAAGTGACACAATGGACTTTGATACAATAGTTATTGATTTTGCGGAAACCAGATTTATAAATCAAATAAATATGTATAATATTATGAATGATAAACCCTGTTTATAATTTGGATTTGCTAGGAAACGAAAATGTGGAATTAGAGACTTCTACGCTGGTAGAACAAAGAAACCTGTAGAAGCATGATTATCACAACGATTTGGTTTTTAAAGGGTGTGTAAAAGAAAATGAATTACAGGGATCTACAAGCTTTAAATTCTAGAGTGATCTATTTCAACAACAAGATTTGGAAAAAACGATGCGCCAAAACGTACTAGAAAATATATGAGTAAGCAGAAAGTTTGGAATGCAAACGCAAAACGTTTGACTAGGGAAAAAGGAAAATTGTATTATGGGAAGAAAAAAGGGAATATATAGTGGGCAGCATGTGACTGCAGGCTTAGAAGAAATGAAAAATCTAAACTAAAATGTACGCACATAAAAGAAGAAGAAAGAGAACCAGTATTCAAGAGAATTTAGGAGTATACATGGACAAGGAAGAAGATACTTGCCAAAAGCAACGTCTGTATGAACCTAAAAAACAAGAAAATTCGAGGAAAACAAACTCAAACCCATTTTATTTTGGCAAGAAGGAACTCATGAATCTATGAAGTTCTCAACTCGCTGGCTATGAAAGATTGGTTGATTTACAAATCAGACTCCCAATGAACGTATTATATCGCTTCATGATTTTATTAATTCCTTACCAACCTTAGAATTGCATTACAGCGGAGCCTCAAGACCTAAATTACATTTAGAGTCTATTTGGAGCTCCATAGCACATTTTTATAAAGTTTATTGTTATGACCTTTGTGCATATCAAAATTGTTCCCCTTAGTCAATTACAATGTTCCACAAAGAGCTTGACAAAAAGAGGTTATTATTATTATTAAACCTACTGTATCTGTTTTTGACACTCGACACAAGGCTTTACTTTGTGGACCTTTTGGTTTTATTTAATTATTGTGTGGCAGTCTCTGGTCCTTGCTTGGGTGTTACCGACAAGATTCGCATTCAGAAGGTGCAGAACAGTTGCTTGAGATATGTTCTTAGAACTTGTAGGTTTGACAGGGTTAGTCATAGACTGAACAATCGCAGAACTTTCCATTCACTAAATTTGTACCATAAAATTATCGTATTCAAAACTCGTTCTTACCCATTTCAGAAAATTCGGGCGGAAGTACATAAAATTAACTTCCGGCAAAGACATGTGATAAGTCCCCACGATATAAACTCTCCATTTACTAAAGAAGCTACACATATAATAATACTAGGTAATGAAGAAAAAAGGTGAATATGCTTATGTAAAAAGGTCCCGAATATGAAAAAGAAACGTACAAACACGAAGAACTGTGTACAATGTTATTTTCATCAGCACATTAAGAAAAGGATTTAACTGCTGAATTGTGCTCTTGTCCCATAACATGGAAAATATATGTTTACCACAAAATGTATATTTCGCAGCCCCACCTTTGCCTCAAATTATTTTCTGCTTTATGTTACTTTGTAACCTGTAAAGAATCAACACACCAGCCACAGCAGGCTATGCAATAATGAATATGCAAAATTTATAGAACGACTAGTGAGTTACATGTTGGGTGAGCTTTATTTTGCATTCTTGGTCTCTCATAGCTGATTGATAAACAACTAAAGCATGACTAAAGTAAATCCAGCTTCAACATTTTCCCCTTAACGTCCTTGTCTGGTGAAAATATTTTTTTCCACGTTATGAGACTATAGCACAATTCAGCAGTTAAATCCTCTTCTTAATGTGCTGATGAAAATAACTCTTGAACACACCTTTTCGTACTTGTACATTTCTTTTTCGTATTCGGAGCCTTTCTGCTTAAGTATATTCATCTTTTTTCTGTCCCTTTCAGGGCATTTTCTCCATTAGCCAGTACATACCTTTTCAGTGGCAATTAAAGCCTCACCTTAATTAAATGTTGTTCCTTTGACACCTCTTATTTACAATACAGAAACTGTCGGTTAAATTGTAATACAAATATAAAATAAATTACGCCAGTCGGATTTCAACCACCTGCTATAAAATGCATGAGGTTTGAAAAAACGTAATCACGTAATCACGTAAATCGGCCTAGTAGTTCCTGAGAAACATAAGGGTAGGCAGCCCTTCTAATATTAAATGAGGGTGTGAAGTATATTAGAGGTAGCGCTACCTCTGATGATATATCAATTATATAATTTCTTACCATATGATATCAGGGACATGGAATGAGGTGAATTCAGCGTGGCCTTTTTGCACTACTGTATAATAGGCAATAGAACTGGCATTTCTACTTTATTATTATTTTGTTAAATTGTGTATGTACATCTTACTTACTTTGTTTTGTTGCTGTTTCTTTGTGGAAGCGTACATTGCCGAATATAGGTTGTTTATTTTTAGGCATTTGCTAACTAATTGTTTATTTATTAATTTGGTAATATATTACGTAATACTTATTAAGGATGGTGGTAGCGTAGGGGGTGGAAGATTTTTATTTTTCTTCTTGTCAAACTGAACCTCTCCTTATGGTTTTGGCAGGCATACTTATACAGGGTGAGTCGTGAGGAATCGACCAAAGTCTAGGAGTGTATTCGACAGGTGAAAATAATGAAAGAAAACTCAAATGTTGTTATCCGATTTTTATTTGTTTTCGAGTTATAGCGTAATTTTAAATAAACAAAGTTTCATACATTAAAGTTTTGGTATCCCATTGTTATTATCGTTCTTTAAAATATATTTTCATAAATATCGCCATTCATTTCTAAACATTTTCTACATCGTTTACCAAGGGCGCTGGTTGCGTTCCTGATAGCGTCAGGTTGATGTTTGATATTTTCTGCAGCATTCCTAATCCATTGAATTAGTGCATCACGAGTGTCCACTTTTACTTGATACAGACCACACCACACGTTTACCGAAAATTTATGTTGAAAGTTACTTTCGACTGTTGCGTGTGGATTTTCGTATGCCCATACATGATTGTTATGACAATTATTAATACCGTCACGGGTGAATGTTGCTTCATCCGTGAAAAGTGTACGCGATACAAAACGGGGATTATCATTTATCCATCGACAAAATTCCATACGTCTACGATAATCATTTGGTTGTAGGTGCTGTACACTTTGTACATGGTACGGACGGAAGCCTTGCTCATGGAGTGTTTTTATCACCCTTGTTTGTGGAATGCCCAATTGATTACTGATTCTCCGTGAGCTGATAGTTGCGTCTTCTTCTACTACATCAAGAATATCTTCTACTTCTTGTAATTGTTGTCGACTGCCTCGTGCAGATATTATGCTTACACTGGGAAGCTTTCCGGTCTCGCACAATTTGTTAAATACACTAATAAATACATTTTTATTAGGATGCCTGTGATGTGGAAACCGTTGACGATATTCATTAGCAGCAGCATTAGCATTCCCATTACAAAATCCATAAACAAACACCATATTAGCATATTCTAAATTTGAATAAGTGTGTGGCATTTCAGTTTCCTACACTTTAGTCGTACAAACGTCAAGTCAATGTCATAAAACTCGAACAACAATTTTATAATAATGTACTCCAAGGTATGTATGTACAGGGAACGTATCTTATGATGGCAGCGCCCTCACTATATCAACAATGAACGAGAGGTGGTGATATTAGACGCATTAGAAATACAAAACACTCTACACTATTTCTCGACTGCTTTAGATGTCAACACCGCTAGTTCGGAAAACCACGAACAGATAGCGTTTCAGTTAGGAAGACTTCCCTATGATGATTTGCTATCGGGGTTTCACTGTTTTCACGAATACATACATAAAAATGGCATACTAAATATACATTTTTAATTACGCTATAACTCGAAAATAAATAAGAATCGGATAACAACATTTGAGTATTTTTTCATTATTTTCACATGTAGAATACACTCTTAGAGTTTGGTCGATTCCTCACGACTCACTCTGTATATTCTTTCTTTACTTTATTTTGTAACATCCCTTCTTGCGTAACCTTGGTAAAGTAAAGGCATATTATTATAATTATTATTTGACACTAAGAATTTGACAGAAGAATAATATAACGAATACATCCAAATGAAAAAGGAGACCAGAGAGGACAAATCAAGAGGCAAGGAGTTTTTGTTATGGATTTACAACCAGTATTATTATGTTTATATTATAAGATAGAGCTTATCGTGCATAATTTCACACTTTATGAAATCAAACGCTAGCAGTGACATTACTACCACTAAAATGAGTCTGTGGGTTGACTAGTAATGAGTTCACAACTATAATTATCCGTTTCCTAGAAAACCACCTTCAAGTATATCCTATAGCAGACTGTAATTACTCAGAAATATTTATAAGAGTCATTCCCTAATTGAGGTTATTGTGTCAAATTTAGATTTATCCAATACAAAAATCAGAATTCAGAGAGGAAAGTCTATTTTTAGTTATAAATTTCTTGAAGCATACAAAAGCGGGTGATTTCTTTTCTTTTGAGTAATTTGAAAAAATACCTAATGAAAATGATGTCTCTGAAGAAACCAATTTTCCTCCTTAAATTTGAGCATGTACAACAGACAGTATGTGTCGATCTACAAACGCATGTGAGTTCTTGTATTATTTACAAAAACGTAGCTCGTATGCTCTACATCCAAATATATTTGTTTTTAGTTTTTATAAAAAAAAATATTCAAAACAAATCACTTGCCAAAATAAAAAGTGTTAGCACATCTACAAGGGAATTGAAATATGACAGTAAAAAGAGACAGCTACATATTGTTTCCAAAATAACAGTATTACAATATAATAAAATCCCTGTATTTGAATTTGAAAATGTTACTATCATTTACCACAGTAATTTATGTATGTATATGCACTTTAACATTATAAATGTATAAGGCTAAAATTAATGGACCTACATAAATATGTATAGTCTGTCCATAGATATAACGAAGTCACTTCTTAAATAGCACCCGATCTTCAAAAAAAAATTAACCCATCCCCTCTAATCCCTTTCGAGCACGGATGGTTCACAGGGACGTGTTCACAAAGATTATTATACTAAAAGTCTATTATAAGAACATTGATATTCGATTGTATTAACATATTTATTTTTTATTTAATTTTTAAGGTAAATATAAAATATGTTGAACACAAAAATCAAAGAAAATACTATAATTACTAAATCTTATATACATTATCGTTAATCTATAACTTAAATACTGTTTCAGTCATCTGAATTTCATCGTCACCTACATATATTATGAATTTCGGTATAGCGTTTGCGTACTCTGTAAACTCGTCTATACCGGTTACATGTTGTACATATTTTTTCCAAGTATCTGGTATTATTAATAATATAGCTTTTTGGATTATTGTTGTTTCACTAAATGTGGGAGCGGTACTTTTGCGACAAATGCGTTGCTTTAGTAAACTTCAAATCAACTCTATAGGATTGAAGATACGGTAATATGGAGGTAGACGTAGTACTGTGTAACCTGCAGCAGCTGCAGCATTATCAATAAAATATTGCTCTTGACATATTTTCGTCTGCAACACCTCCAGGAGTTGTTTCTTCGAATAATCTGCTTCAAAATAAATGTCATGCTCCTCTAAAAATATTGCTATTTCAAATTTTCTACTTAACCCATTGAGTATTTTAATAACTTGTCGTAAGTAGTAACTAGCATTATCAATAACAATTACACTTTTTGTAGGTAAAGACGGTGGAAGCTTATTCACCAACTACCTCAAAAACGACAACTTTATCCCACAGATCCCGCATGGGCAACAACTATTCTTTTTTGCCTTGATATATATGAACATTAACAGAAGACATTCCCGAAGCACCATCCCAACCTTTCTTTATAGTGTCATGGCTATCATACCACGTTTCGTTCAAGAAGCAAATAAAACGTTTCTCTTCTCTACACGCCTTCACTTTCGTCATGTAGTCATCCCGCAGTGGCTGCAATTTTTGCGATTGCATAATTGTTCGCCGCTTATTAATTATACTAAATTTAAAGCCGTTTTCCTTCATAATGCGCGACAAAGTAGTAATTGTTTTTTTTCAAGGGGTTGCACAAACTTCGTAATGTAGAAAATTCATTTCTTTTATAGAACCGGCACATTTCTCTTCTCACAATATCAAAATCGCACATACTAATTTTCTTCGATTGTTTCTTGTCCTTTCTTGTTCTTTCTTTTAAATAAACCATTCTGAACAATTTTTTGGACTGTCCCGTAAGACACTTCCGTTAATGTCGATGTTGTAACAGTTGTCTCTGTTTTAATCCCATTCTTTTCACTCTTCAAATTATTGTTTACGTTCATGATTATCTGCTGTGCTTCAGTATTCCAATGATTTCTTGTATTATCAACATCGTTTTCTATTGCCTCACTGCTTTCACTTAGCGAAATATTGCTACCTGCATCGTTTTTTGAATCTTCATTGGTAGGTACTTCAAGGTCTCCACATATTTTTGTTTCACAAATGTAAACGTCTTCACTTTGCGACAACTCTCTTTCAGCAACATCTTCTTATACCGTAGTCGTCAAATTTTAATTTCGGTTTATACTTCTATCCCATGCAGAAGATGACCTTATAATATGCAGCGATGCCTGCTTGCTAACAGTGGTGGGAGAGTAACGCAGCGTCGGGGGACCCTCACGCCTTACATTTCATAGGAAACGTTTGTCGAGTGTACTGTCTTGGCAGCCTCGCTTATGTTTACCTTTAGTTTATTTCGTCGCGCTCCTCTTTCAACTTTCGTATCAGAAATTAAAATATGTCGACTACGGTATATGTTGATTTGTATAAATTACTTAAATGAGTTAAAGGGATGTTAATATTTAAATTATCATTACAATGTTCTCTAATACAGTTACAGGTATATACTATTAGTTAAATTAGAATTGTTTCCCTTAGAATAAAAAAGTTTAAATTCTAAAGGCTGAATTATATTACAGGAAAGAATTACTTCTCACTTAACAAAATCCGATTTCTGCTAATACGGTCCATTACTTCATTTACAAGTTTTCTCGGTACCTGCGGCAAGAGGTAGCGAATAGTATCCGATAATCCTCTTAAATCCTAAAAGGTTGAATCGTTAAGACGATGGACAGACTATAAGTATTTTTAAATTTCTAGAAATAAAATATTTATATCTCATAAGGGTTTATTTATATAATATGTTAATCCTCTCGTGAAAATCGGTTGTACCACTATACTCGGGATTTTTTGTCTGACAATCCATATCAGCGTTCGTCAGTGTTTTAGCCGTCTCCAAGTTTTGCACGTTTTGTTAAACGTCACCCGTAATAATATTTAAAGGTTATGTCATTATAAGTGTACCGTAAATTGAATAATATGACATTTCATGTTGACATAACAATTCCTGGTAAAATGTTCACAATGAAATATAAATATCTGTGTTTATTATGACATGTAAAATAAAATGGAAGTACATTAATGTTAGTGTAAAGACACATTTTATCAACTTATAAGTATAGACCGGACGTAGGGGAAGTACGGCTATGATGGCATCCTTTTTTATAAATATGCGTAACTATGCTCATTTAAACCGCAATAGATATTTAACCATGGCAGAATTCAAAGAATAGGAAGTAGTTTCATAAATAACCAATCTAACCTATTCCAAAATAATATATTTCTATAAAATATATATTTTGATTTTATTGCCAAGTGTGCCATTATATACCTATATAATGTAATGATGGTATAGGTAGATACTAATTATTTACAATAGATAAAAAAATTAATGCAACCAGGATTTTCATCATCAGAATCATTTTGAAATTGTGGTATATTTCGATCCAGATTTTTATAACTATTAATATCGAATTTAACCCTTTTCTTAATTTTTCTTGTGGACTTTCTCAGTTCTTTTGCTTTTTGGTCTGCTTTCTTGAGTTTTAGTAGTTCAATATTGGGTATTTTATTCAAAACACCTTGCTCATCTGATCTTTGCGTTTTCTCTGTTTCAGTATAAATCCATTTGAGGGACTGGTGATAATTCTTGTATAAAATCAGTCGCATTTGAAGGAGTCACTGGAATCTTTATTGATGACACGATACTTACTTCAACTACAGAAGATTCTGATAAGTTTTTCTGACCTGAGCAGAAATTTCCTATCGCATTCATACAACAAACTACTGTGAAATGCTGACCTCTTTCAGCAGCAGTTAATGAGCTTACTATGCTTTGATATTTGGTCTATTGAATGCTTGAGCTCGTGCAAGAGAGGTTGCTTCAGGAATTCGGAGACTTATTGAAGGATTTCTCTTTAGAAAGCTACGAAGCCAGTCCCACCCAGCTAATTCTTTTGTGCTATTAAAGTTATGTTTTAGACTTAGCTTTTCAGCAAGTTGAAAAGCTAATTTTCTCACATCAATACACGTTAATCCAAAGAACCTTAGTTCTAACATTTTTATATGGTCAACTATTTATTGTTCTCTTTCTTTATTAAAGATAGGTAATTTATCTCCCAAAAATCCTACATCATTACCTTTTAGCACCTTATTACTATCCGAAACCCTTCGCCGAAGTTTTCTTGGTGGAACATTAAATGTTTTCGAAGCGAGTTTCCATCTCATATGTTTCGAATTTATAGCATCTATAACCTCTCCCATATTATCAGCTGAGCATTGCTGGCTTTTGGAAGATTTTTCTTGCTTGTTATTCATGTCGTTTATGCTATAACAAATAGAAAATTATAATTTCTATCAACATTGAAACATTAATGTACTTATAAACATCTGCACATTGATATGATGCCATCATAGACATAGTAAACGTATGCCATCATGCCCGAAGTGTAAGACACGTTTTTGTGGGAATGTGTGGCACGTGTATTGTAACGTACGAACTAACTACCGGCCTTAATTTGATGTTATAATGTACATTTATATTTCAATCAATACAATTTGTATGTTTCTACTAATTGAATCACAAAAAAAAATTTACTTTAGTAAAACCATAATAAAAATTTTACATACCTGATAAGTTAAATTTGGGATATTGTACCAGAAATACCCAAGTAATTTAGCTGTAAAGACACAGATAAAACGCTACCACACAAATGTATTGATAACTGCCTACGTTGCAACCATAGCAATCGAGATATCATAGAAAATCGTCATGTGCCATCATAGCCACGGTGCCATCATAGCCGTACTTCCCCTACCAGGTTTAAATTAAGACGGAGCAAAAAAATAATGTAAACATCACGCAGTTACTGAATAGCACTATTCATATGGTGAACTGCAACATCTGTTGTTGACAAACCACAGCGAAAACGCAGCAAAAAAGTCCATTTTACTCTTAAATTCCTTTCTTCATCGGCGTAGGTAGAAGAGTGAGGAGTTTTTAAAATTTATTATATTTACCTTATATTTCGTAAGATAAATAAAGTTATATATGTATACAGGGTGTCCGGAAAAATGTGGGAAATCTCTTGGATGCAGATAGAACATGTACAAATAAGATGACAAGTTCCTATAAAAAAATTTCCTACAGGCCCCTCCTACGGAGATATGCGTCTCTGAAGGACGCCGCTGGAAATCGATTTTTATTGAATTTCTTTTAAAGTAATTAATACAAATATAAACGCAGTGGTGTCTCCGGAGGCACCTTAACGGAATTATTGAAAAACTTCATAAGAGGGTTCAACATGGGCTCTGTGAAGTCTGATACACTGGCGGGCTCGACGAATTAAAGACTGTAGTACCCGCAACAATAACTCAGCCATATTTCCTATCACATCACAATGACACGTGATTCTCTGTAGAAGTTCCTCCCTAGTGTCGACCGGAGTGGAATACACCATTTTTTTTGAGGTGTCCTCACAGGTAAAAATCCAACAGCGTTAAGTCAGAAAATCGCGGAGGCCAGGCAATTGGTCCTCCTCTACCTATCCAACGGTTTGGATAGACGTTATTCAGGTGCTCCCGCACACGAACGCTGAAATGAGGTGGTGCCCCATCGTGCATGAAGTACATGTTTCGACGGGTTTCAAGTAGTAAGTGCTCTATTAAATCTCGAAAAGCGTTCTGAAGGAACTCCAAATAAAGTTGTCCATTCAATCGTTCTGGCAAAACGAATGGTCCAATCAAAAAATGGTCAATGATTCCTGCCCAAATATTAAGTGATTGGAACTGATGTTGATAATGTGAAACAATAGTGGCATGAGGATTTTCATCAGCCCATACATGCATAGTGTGTAAATTGGTGATACCATTTTTGGTAAACCTTGCTTCGTCCATGAAAGGAATAATGCTCATGAAGTTAACATTATTACGTTGCTGATCCAATAACCAGTTTGCAAACTGCATTCTACAAGGAAAATCTTCAGGAATCAGTTCATGTATTTTTTGCAAATGATATGGACATAACAGTCGTTCATGAAGATCTTCATGTACTATTCTTTTCGATGTATTAAACTGTGCTGATAATTGTCGAGTGCCAGTTGATGGATTGTCATCTACAGCATTTAAAATACGTTCCTCTAATCGCGGCATACGTACGGTTCTTCTCACACCAGCTTCAGTACTACTTCTTCCAAACTTTCCTAAAATTATGAAGATAGTCAATATGTATTACCTTATTAACTGGAATCGCCCACCATTCTCCCTTAGACGTTGGTCAACACGTTGAAATGTACCATAGTAACGTTTGCAACAGCAATAGGGTTTTTTTGGCGCTGATAAAAACTAAAACGCACATTTTTTGCAAACTTTTTCTCGTAAACGGTTCATTTTAACGACAATAAGCAAGAGTACCTTTTTTAAAATTTATGGTTCAAGCTATCCAGTTTAATATTTTTAAAGTCTTTATCATACAGGGTGTTAAAAATTTAGGCATTAAATTGTAAAGATTAGCCAGCCCCTGGTAAACTGCAAAAGCCAAATATGTTTCAAGGACACTATTTTAAGTCCTTACTAGTGTCCATCACATTACATTTTTATTAAATTATGTTAATTACTTTAAAAAAAAATCAATAAAAACCGCTTTCCAACGGCGTCCTTCAGGGACGCATATCTCCGTAGGAGGGGCCTGTAGGAAATTTTTTTATAGGAACTTGTCATCTTATTTGTTCATATTCTATCTGCATCCAAGAGATTTCCCACATTTCCCCTGACACCCTGTACACCTAGTCATACTTATGTTGGTTTTGTTTTTTCATTGTTTTGACTGTTATACTTTGTAATTTTTGTAATCATTCCTGTTTAATACCGTTTCATTGAAACTACTTCTCCCAATTATCTTGACGTAAGTGTGCACTGGATTTCGTTAAGTTTCAATAACATACTCATACATTTTTAGTTATCATTTATTTAGATCTAGAACATTATTTATGTTCCTATGATATGGAAGAACGTCGAGAATAGCATCGTGATACAATGGCGAGTTGGATTAAAGGTCCATTGTCAGTGATTCTGAAGTTAATGCAAAGTCTGTAAAATATCGTTACAGAATGCTCAAAAATTGCACGTACAACGTCACTTAGCATCGTTAAAACACACACAGAAATTGGACCCGTTGGAAGCTGACAATTTTAACGAAGAACTCTGTGAAGCTTTAATGGCGGCTAATATCCCATTAAATAAACTTGACAATCCCACTTTTAAAACATTTCTCCAAAAATATACTGGTCGAAATGTTCCTGATGAATCCACCTTACGCAAATATTGTGTTTCAAAGTGCTTCACGAAAACAGAAATCAGAATGCATTAGAAGACATCTTTCAAATAAGTACCTATGGATAAGTGCCGGCGAAACTGTCGTATATCGACAGTTCGCCGCTGTGTGGTAAATGTTGTAGTTGGCATACCACATCCAACTATTATATATAACGCATCTAAAGTTATAAATACAGTTGATGCGGAAACAGTTTTGCTAAAACCATTGACGAGAATTTGAATAAAATGCTTCATTCGAACGACAGGTACAGAAAAAAAATAATTTTATTTTTTAGTGACAGTGCCGCATATATGTTAAAAACAGACAGACTATTAAAGGAAACATATCTTTATATGCTGCATACTATTTGTATAGCACAGAATATGTGAATATATCAGGGAAATCTATCCGAATTTGATAGACTTGTATCCGCTTTTAAAAAAGTTTTCAGAAAAGCACCATCGAGAGTAGCTCTTTACAGGGAAAAACTTCCATCTTTGTCACTGCCTCCCTCGCCTGTAATAACTAGATGGGAAACATGGTTGGAAGCTACTAGCTTTTATGCAGAGAATTTCGATAGTCTACCAAATTTCGTTACATGTTTAAATGACGATGCTCGAAGTATTTCTGAGTGCAAGGAACTAACACAAATCCCTAATATAAAAAAATCAGTTGTTATTTGTTATGTGAAATTTACTAAAACTATTCACATGTTTTGAAAATCGAAATCTCAAATTTAAAGATGGATTAATCACATTAGATGTGGCTATTGATAATTTCAAAAGTATTCCAAGTAATTTCGGATGTGGCCTTCGACAAAAGTTAGACGCAGTTTTTAATAGAAATCCAGATTTAATAACATTGCGGCAATTATGTATGGGGACAATGATACAAAATCTAACTGCTAAATACGCTGAAATAAAAGGATATTTCCAGTACGCACCTATAACCAGTTGCGATGTAGAAAGGACGTTTTCTATCTACAAGGATGTACTTCATTCAATGAGAACAAATCTTACAGAAGAGAACCTTGAGAAAGAATTGCTAGTAAATATTAATACTCCTTTACTCGACTTGAACTACAAAATGAACAAATAATAACGTATTTTGTATTTTATAGCTCACCACCCACTTGTTATCCAATTATATAAATAAAATTAAAACTCTTTAAAAATAGAAAATTTCAATAGTGTACCCATGGGCGATGAGTCATCTACCTCTAACGTCCGGTCTATACTTATAAGTAAGAGAATTATTATACACACAACTAATGTAAACAATGTTTCATAGTGTTGAATATAACCTATTTGATATTAATAGGGGACACTTATTTTGAAAATTTCCCACTATTCGGGACGTAATTATGACACGCTTGCCAGATACGAAATCTCAACTATAGACGGTATGATTTAGTCCACCTGACGAGCGCGGTCCGTGGTCCAACTCGAGACTTCCGGGAGTAATACATTTTCAGAAGTTTTGGGTAGATGTCGGTATTGCAAAGGATTTAAATAAAATGACAAACTCTATTAAATTAATTTATTAATAAAACTCAGAACTAGTACTACATGCGCAGTCAAAAGTAGTACTAATAAGTAAATAATGGCAGATTCATATGTATTTACAATATCTACATGTCTTATAATATCGCATTTTTTTGTATATAAAACAAATAAAATCCTAGTTACAACGCATGGCAAAACAGTCTAACAAATCGGACTGTTTTCATTGTCTGTTGTTCTCTAAAAACAATTTCTCAATTTGTTCGAAAAGCACAGTGACAAATTGTTACTCAACGTGTCATTTATTAAGAAACAGCAGATTATGTAAATAGTCCAGCGAACATACCTAAGAATAATTATCGTTCAGAGTGATATATAGTCATAATGAATGACAAGACTAGACCAAAATATATACATATATACAAAAATATAATATAAAAAAGCAATAATATCTCGTGTGAATAATAATCACAGATACGAAATTTACCTTAGTAATTAGTGTTATCTAAAAACGTATTAACAGGACTTTGCAATACTGTTTTAAACTGGATTAGATTTTTTCTTAAGGACACAAAGATGGTTGAGCTCTGTCGTTAATGTATCTAGAAAAGGAACATTGTAACTCAAATATTATTGAGCTGATATCCTGGAATTATTACTTTTGTTATCTACTGTTTAACGCATACGAACTTTCTTCATCATTTGTAAAACTTGAAGGCCAGGAAAAGGGCAAGATGGGTAGAAATTGTGACAACCATTACCATCAATACCAGCTATCAGTTGGCCCATATGAGCTGCAAAATGGTATTTCGACGTTAGTTCAGCCATCGTACTAATAGAGGTGTCCCTAGAAAACAGAAATTAAACAGAAAAGCATATCATATAAATATTTAAGAAGTAAAATGAAAATACAAAGAAAAATCTGTGGTGTCAATATTATTATACATTAATTTCAGGGCAAAATACTGTAGATATGGTTTTAGGCTAATAAAAGAACCAAATGTATAAATACAGCATTTTAAAAACCGATTGATATTAAATTTTAATATTATTAAAAGCAAAGCAAGACTTCCAGCGGACGATGTAAAACCAGTGCTTATATGTACTATAATCCGAAAATTATTGTTGGATAAAAAAAATGAATGTGCCAGAAGCCGTACAGCACGACCGTGTCATTAAGGTTTCAAGAGGCTTGCGAGTAATCTGCATCGCCATACTTTGGCAAGGTGGGCTAAAGCCTTCAACAAGCCAAAATGTGGCAGACTTGCATCGGCCAGGTCGCCCTCGCGTCAATAAAAAAAAGAAACATATGCTCTTACCGCGTTACGCGCATACGACTGTGCTTCATAATCTAAAGGAACGCTTGCGCGCATGACAAAGCTTGCTTCACCATGGGTTTCACATGATATGACGGAAATTCAGAAATGGCTATAATACGACGCTGCTTGTACCCACTTGGAACGCTATAAGCGCGAAGGTGAGGCCTTACGCTGAATGAGACGTAAGCCAAACCGTACGAGCAACAAATGAATCACCAGTGGGACTAATGGCGTCATTACAGGTCAACACGAACATCAAAAGTTTGTCTGAACACCAGCACTGTGAAAGTTATTCTTGTATACGACATGTTGGTGTTATCCCCTGACAGGAGACGGCCAATGCGCAGTTTTACTCTTTTTTTTAGGAACATAACCTGCCACCAACTTTCAGAAAGATGTGGCGACATTTTCTGTAGACCCGACCCGTCATTTTGCAGGACAATGCTAGGGGCCCATGTAGCGCATGTGACTTCGATTTGATTCCGAAAATGAAGGAACCATTCCGTTGCCACTATTAAAGTTCCAACCCTCTTATATACTGAAAATATTGGAATCTTTGGAAACTAATAAAAATAGAATTCCGAAAACTTTTTGATCAAATTAACAAAAATAGATCACCAGCGCTGAATTTTATTACCTAATGTTACTTTTTGGCAAGTAATAGTAGTCAAATATGTACATATAGGCCACCACTATGCAGTTTCCATTTGAAGATCCTTGATTTATCAAAGACGACATCCAACTTCACTACGAAGTGGTCAATGCTGATTTAATGACAAAGGAGTTGTAGAACATAGAAAGATAAAAATGTGAAATTGTGTATGTAAGTCCTAGGCTTTCATGTTTGTTGTTAATATATCCGTGGTTTCTGAGTTGAAACCGAGTCTGCTTCTACTGCCGACGTGAAATTGTTTAATTAAAAGTGAATTTCTACATTTTTAGGTGTGGAACAGCCGCCTACCATTTATATAGTTTCATCAAAAGATCCTTGATCAATCAGGGACAACATCCAACTTCACCACATGGCAACAATACCGATATATGTGTTAAATGAGCGACAAAAAAGGAAAACAAAGAAAAATTAGAACGTGTAATTATGTAAATCAAGCATGGAAATGTAAACTATTATGTGGAAGGCAGTCAAGAAAGTGTGTGTATGTTAAATATATTATGTAGATATGTATTATGTATTATGTCTACAGTGTTCAGCAATAGTGGTCAGCATTCTGTATTGTGAAATGCCAAACTTCAGCCAGGCATATTAGTAAAAACATTAAATTATTCCTAGGCAATACATTCAGAAGTTGATTAAAAAGAGCAAACTAATAACAAAATGACAAATAGGCAAGCAAGCCACCATTATTGAGTTTTCATTGGAAGATCTTTCATTTATGAAAGACAGCATCCCACTTCACTGTACGATAGACAATGCTGATATATGTGTTTAACACAAACGAGTAACAAAACATAAAAAAATAAAAAAAATGTGGAATTGAGTAACTACATGAATGGGAGCAGTTATTCAACACCTAAATTACACAATTTTACTTTTTTGAATTCTTTTTTAGCACAATTAGCCTTACAACACACTTTCTAAAAAGTATAATTTATTAATTAACTCATACTACAACGTTGGAAAAGGAAAGGTTAGTCATAAAAAGAAAACTTGGTGATAACTAAACAAACATTCATTTCAAGCACAAACTGTTTTTGGCAATGAAATGAATCACAAATAGGCTCGTCTTGAGAAACCAGTTCCTTAAAGTGGGCTACTTTAGAAGAGACATCTTATTTCGCAACCGGTACATACAGTTTCGACAAGACTCATGAGCCCACTCTAAACATTCATGGCAGTCATCCTCACTATCAATGTACTTTTCTCCACACACGATGCAACTTGAATAATCAAGACAATTTTAGACCTATTTTGGCTGCAAATTGGTTTTCACACCTTGATTATTTTAGTCTTTGAAAACATCTACTTTCTTGATTGCTTCAATGTTTTTCGCAGATATTGGATTCTGCAAAGCCACCAATTCATTTTTGTAAGGTGATTCTTTATTTTTTCCTTTTGCCGTTGGTAGGGGACTGATATTAATTATGTTTATCTTAGACGAGGAAGGCTTAATATCAGTGCTTTCCGTTTTACGCTTAGTGACAAATGTTGATATCGAAAGCTCTTCTTCAAAATCACTGATCTAATGTTTTCTAGATACATAATATATGAGTATAATAATAACAAGAACTAGTGTTCTATATTAGTAAAATGTGTCCTGAGTGCGAGCAAAAAATATATGAAATAGAATTGTGATATGTGATATGAATAAACTTCACCGAACTGTTGTCACCATAACAGTTTGCAAGAAGATTTGATATATGGGCTATATACAGGGTGAGTCATCTAAGCGGGTAAGGCCGATTATGCATTTATGAGTAAAGATATTTCGAAGCGGTTTTTTTCATGTGATAGCTGTTCATTAGGAGCACATTTTAAAAATATTTTGTATTATACAGAGTGTTCGATAACTTGGTGGCTAACCATAGCTATAGTTTTTTTTAAATGGAATACCCTATATATTATTGCATTTTTGAATTTCCCGTATAATTTTTCGTCAAAAAGTTATAAGATAGTATAGGCCTAAAGTGTAAAGTTTTTGACTTATTCCCATTTTTCTGAAAAATTCAATGTTTGTATAAAATTATATTTCTCGAAAACGACGTATTAGATGGACAAAATTTTTTGCAGTATTGTTTACAATAAGAGGTCCTAATAGAAGCATGTTTTATTTTTTACAGTTACTAACTGCATGTGCAGGAATCTGGATTAAAATTAGATGACACGTTTTTGTATAAAAGTCAAGTTTTTTAAATGGAACACCCTGTATATCAGTTCATTTTTGAGTTGTTTATTAAATTTCATGTCAGAAACATGTAAGACGTTAATACTTTAAAAGTGACTATTACAGAGTTATCGTCGTTTTTTGATATTCTTTTGTTAGTTTTTGCAAAAAAGGCCATTTTTTCAAATGGAATATCCTGTATATTATTTCATTTTTGAATTTCTTAATAAATTTCACATCAAAAACATGTAAGACGTTAATACTTTAAAAGTGACTATTACTGAGCTATTGTCTCTTTTTTATATAATTTTGTCAGTTTTGTGGTTTTAGTTAATATAGTATAGTACTGACAAAATTATATCAAAAACAGACAATAGCTCAGTAATAGTCACTTTTAAAGTATTAATATCTTACATGTTTTTGATGTGAAATTTAATAAGAAATTCAAAAATGAAATAATATACAGGGTGTTCCATATGAAAAAATTGACTTTTTTGCAAAACTAACAAAAGCATATCAAAAAACGACAATAACTCTGTAATAGTCACTTTTAAAGTATTAACGTCTTACATGTTTCTGACATGAAATTTAATAAACAATTCAAAAATGAACTGATATGCAGGGTGTTCCATTTAAAAAAATTGACTTTTATACAAAAACGTGTCATCTAATTTTAATCCAGTTTCCTGCACATGCAGTTAGTAACTGTAAAAAAATAAATCATGCTTCTATTAGGACCTCTTATTGTAAACAATACTGCAAAAAAATTTGTCCATCTAATACGTCGTTTTCGAGAAATATAATTTTAAACAAACATTGAATTTTTCAGAAAAATGGGAATAAGTCAAAAACTTTACACTTTAGGCCTATACTATCTTATAACTTTTTGACTAAGAATTATACGGGGAATTCAAAAATGCAATAATATATAGGGTGTTCCATTTAAAAAACTATAACTATGGTTACCCACCACGTTATCGAACACTCTGTATATCAGTTCATTTTTGAAATGTGCTCCTAATGAACAGCTATCACATGAAAAAAACCGCTTCGAAATATCTTTACTCATAAAGGCATAATCGGCCTTACCCGCTTAGATGACTCACCCTGTATATCGTAATGGATGAGACAAAAAGAGTCAGAGTACTACTAATCTTATACAACAAAAAAATTGAAACATGAATGAAGAAAGATTAATCACCGATCCATTTCTGTGATGCTTTTTCGGCCTGTTGACGTTCAACTTGGTTTAGATGCGCACGAATTTTACAAAACCTGAATGTCAAAGATATGTTCGAAGTCAGCGTTCAGTTAATTATGTACCTGCAAATATTAAACATTGCCATATTCTACATATATTATGAATTATATTGCTGTTATAGAGTGTATTGTAAATAAGATATGTATATACAATTTTTTGTCGTTTCCCCAATACATACAAAAATCATATCTCAAAATTCATTTTTAGAAAAAATTATTATAAAATCACGCTTGTCAACTGAGAAGCAACTTATTGAATGGCATCGATTCAATTGTCAATTACGCAGCAAATATCATGGCTCAGGCTCACTATACCATATTCAAATAAAAACATTAAGTTGGCAAAATTATATCAAAAAACGCCATTATCTCAGTAATGGTTACTTTTAACGTGTTAACGTCTTACATGTTGTTGGTGCGAAATTGAGTAAACAGTTCAAAAATGAACCAATATACAGGCTGTTCCATTTGTAAAAACTGATTTTTAGACAAAAACCTGTTATGAAATTTTAATTCAGTTTTCTGCAAACGCAATTTGTAAATGAAAAAATAGAAAAAACCTATATTAGGACCTTTTATTACGAACAAAACTATCAACAATTATGTAGTAATAATAATAGATAATCTTATACGTTGTTTTCATTTTGACAAAGAATTATACGAGGAATACAAGGTGTAATAATATATAGGTATTCCATTTAAAAGAATATAACAATAGTCAACCACCAAGTTATGGAACACTGTATAATACAAAATAAATTTAAAAGGTGCTCCTAATGAGTGGCTACCATTGGAAGAACACCGCTTTGAAAAATCAAAAATTACGAGTTTGTTTGACAGTTTGGGGTAGTCTTACATTCTTTTGATCCAAAAATTATCCGCTTTCTGCGGACAAAATTCTAATTTTAACTAACTTGATATTTTAATAGGATTTTTTTTCATGTTTTTGAGAATTTTAGGATGTTGAAAGGAATTGTCCAAAATCGAATTCAGTATCTATCTGTAATTGCCATAACTCGTTTCAATTTTATCTGGAAAATATTCAAATAAGTGTTATTTTATATTCCACAAAGTGACATGATGTCCAGAAAACTTGTTCAAACTTTGTCGTATCCTACTTAAGTACATTTTACATGGGTTCTTGAATGCACTGAAACGAATCAAAATTCGCTCTCTTGATTGAAGATTTTGCATAGGTCAAGCTTCTTTATCAATTCATTAATTATGTCAGTGGCTGACATTACATTAACATCGCGGCTTTACAAATCATTCATATTCAAGATATTTAGATGTGATAACAGCAGGAAACGCCAAGTTAAGAAGCTGATAAGGATTTTTGCTTTTACCTGAAGCAATCAATTCAAACGTTACCCCTCAAAGTCGTCTTATTTCCAGTCTGTATGTTTTCCCTTTGATAGAATTTACAACTATGATGACACTGTTCTCAACAATCTGTTTCAAAAGATTGAGACTTTACGGCGAGAGCTGTTCGGTGTAAAAACAGTGTAGCCATTTAGCATTACATCTTGTGGCATAGCATCAAACGATTCCCTTTCAGGTGGTATGGCGTATAAATTGAGCACACTTAGAGGTATCTGTAGATTCATCGATCTGTAGAGACAAGTACGAGCATTGTTTGATATTTTCTACAATTACTGCTCGAATTTCTGCTACCATGCCTTTATGCCTTTAGTTTTCTTTAGGTAGTATTATCAGAGATAAGCATTTTCTTTAATTTTGTAAATCAACAGGTGCTGGTAAAATTAAATCGTCAGCAATTCTCAAAGAGTTATAGAATTTATTTTTATGTAAGTTTACCTTTACATGCTTTCTAACAAATATTATTCATAATAAATTAATAGTAAATTACATTATAGCAGCTTCTTTTACTTTTGAGTTCAATTCATATCCATTTTATTATGTTCTATTCTAATTGCTTACATTTAATATAGATGTTCAGATGTTATTTATTATTATTTATTAAATTATTGTACTAGAAAAGTGTACTATAATCATAATTTTTATTCTCAAGTAAACTCACTTGAATACTGATTAGAATTTTCTAAAAAAAATTACCACCAAATACAATTTGTGATAAGGGTGGCTGTTTATAAGCGCTAACCAAAATACATGTTTTTACTAATCTTTTATGCTATGAAAGTTACACTTAGTTTTTCCAACTCAGATTAAAATACTCGGTTTGAGTAATCATTGGTTAATACACCGCTTTTAAAAATTTGCACTTTCCCAACACCGGTTAGCACTAATCATTGATTAAGTACGTCGTTAATTGGACAAACCTTTAATCTGTGTTTGGTACCTCATACAATATTAAACAGTGATAAGGATTACTTATACATGCGCATAACCTAGAACATTTAAATTTTTGTTATTATTTACAGCGGTTATGTTTTCATTGCATTTGTTTGCTGTATAATCAAAGCAATTTTTGGAAATATTTAATGATTATTTCCATCAGTGATTTAGTAATTGTATTGCTTCTTCTATAAATGAAATGAACACTTTAATTAATAATCATGATACCATAATATTGAATATGTGTAACTTACGCTTCCAACAGAAATATAATTAATTGATAACAACGAATACATTATCTTTTCTAATGACGACGATTCAGTTTTGAAAGTGTTTTAATTCTACTACTATTCTGGGACTGTATCTCAATTCGTGATAATCCTAAATATTCTGTGACAATTTATGCTTGCGTTTGGTCATTTCCTCTTTGCAACTGTATCAAACAGCACCTTATTAAACTATCATTTAGTTCAGCATTGGCTACTTGTAATATGTAATTCTAATGTCAAAAAATGAAAATGGAATCTATATTTTCAATGTATGATGTGTAAAATATGTATAAAAATGAAAATAAATAAAATATTATACTATACTATGATAATTTTTGCGAACGGTGTTCATCGAAAATTTTTCAAGTTTTAGAAATACATATCACTGTGGACAAAAAAAATTAATTAATTATTAATTAATCTATTCATATATCTTGGACATTTATAGTAACACTAGGCAAACTACTCGTACATGTTGATAGAATATTTTGATTGATTTCCATCAATTGTAGTGGTTTCGTTTGAACATCCCGGAATGTTTGTATTGGTTTGAGATCCGAGCATATGAGATATTTTAATCTTTTTGTTTAAGGAGGATTCCATATAACCCTCAACCACAGGTGAGGACTTCCAACCCCATGATTTTTTTAAGGTCAACAAATCACCATCATGGTTTGCCAAATGTGTGTCACTAGACCTTCTAAAACAATGCCCTGTAAACAATTCTGGATTTGGCAATTTCAAAAAACTCGCAATGTCCTTCGGAATTTTGCCTATATTATTAATACCCATTGAACTATTAATTCACTGACCATTGCGATAAGTCAATAAAAATCGCGTATGAGTATAAAAATAATAATAATAATTATTCGTTCGTTTGACTATAAAAATGGTATACATACACTGATAAAAAAATCTATGTAAAATTACTATAAAAAAAATTGGTTACCGGGGATGAGTGTTTTCATGGTAATTTTACGTTTTAAAAGTCACATACACGTTAAAATGTTGGAATAGTACACGATAAATCCGTATTTTTCACTTCAATTTGCGATTAAATAACTTAATTATACGAACATATTTGTAATTTTAATTTGAATTCTTTAATAATACAAATAAATTGTGAATTTACTTTGATGCATTTGTAGATCAGTAACTTACAACCTAATCACTGTAAAATGTTACAAAAAATTTATGTTATTTCACATAATTTTTTTTCTGTGTAGATCAAGTCAACACAAATGTAAATATAAAAAATCAAACAATACAAATATAACAAGTATAAGCAACTAACTAATACCAACAATATACAACAATAACAAACAAACAATTTAGATATGCAAATCTAAGATCTGCCTGTCATTTTCAAAATCACTGCATCTGACAATCAGTAACTTTTTTAACTCTACTTTGAATTTTTCCAACGGTAGACTTTTTAAATTTTTAGAGATTGTTGTATGCAGTTATCATTAAATACTGTGGGCTTTTTTTTATAAATCGATAATCTGTGTCTAGGCACCTCCAATATATAGGCCGTAAGTTATAATATTTCTTTATTAAATCTATCCATATTGTTTGTATCTGTAATTACAAAGAATCTCGGAACATTATTTTTTGTTTTAGGTACAAAAATAATGATGGTGTCAGACTTGTAGTCAATGCCGTCTACAAACGTATTAGTGAGCTCTTCTCGTCTACAAGCTCCGTTGTAACCTGTCATCAAGACTACCTACAAATTAATACCATTGCATGCAAAGCTGCGATAGATGTGAAAAATCTACTTATACTTTCATTGCCACATACTTTTTATCATCTACTTGTATTAATTTAATATCTATTTCTTCTAAGATTTTAGATTTTTTTTTGGTAGGAAACCTTGAGATAAACGATTCAGGAAAGCCTGTAATTCTTTATACTGCAAAATATCTAGATCCTTATATATAGTTAAACAAGACCTCAGCATCGTATAAATTGTCCATAAAGTAGATGGTTTATATTTAGTAGGTATGTTGTAATTTAAAATAGGCAATTAGATCGTTTTCTGATATAACATGACGTTCTTTTTCTTTACACCATTCTTCAAATTTCATATACTGCTTCTCATAATTTCTACGAGATTTAGTGGGAAGTAAGTTATTCACGGCCTTTTCAGCAATTTATCGAATTTCAGGTGGTGTACATGAAATATTTGCACTAAATTAAAAATAAATGTTAGAAGTATCAAATACTGAATGTAAAAATCGCGATAAATTCAAATTTCAAATTTACATCGAATGTCATAACATATTGCCAACCACCACAAAAATTACTACATTTTGAAATGATAAAAAGAGACACATTAGAAAAGAGAACATAAAGAACTCCTCACTGTGCTCGTAGTGTCCTAAACGTGGGCTCGTGCAATAAGACGTGTCTTATGACACTCGTTCTTTAATATACTGTAACGTTTTCGGGTTCCAATAAACAACTCGTGCAATTATTTATTTAAAACAGTCTGTATATTTATATACTTAAAATTATATAACAATATAAAAATGTAAAACTAATGTATCACACTTAAACTACTATTACTAAATTAACACAGGTATTTATTTATTTCTATTATTAATATCTCTGTCCGTATTTATGTAACACTTCTATTTATATAACACGGCACTACTTATTTATTTCTTTGGCTACCACTATTTATTTCTTCGCACTCGAGACTACTTAATGACTTTCTTTCCCGAATTACTCCGCGATTACTCATCCCGCAATTATTCTTCATCGGTGACCCAGTCGCCCTATATACGCATGCGAAGATTACTAGAACATTCGCGTAAACTCTATCTCCAACTCGATGTTTGGAGAATATTCCATAGACATTCTGTCTCCTCTCAGTGCATGTGATTTATTGCGGCTTGTAAACAAGAACGTTTTTATACGCGCCGAGATGATGTGTGTGATTTACGACCCTGTTTTTTAGCGTCGCCCGGTCTGCCTTTCATATTTCGTTACATTGCCCCCTTCTTAAAAACTGCGTTTCGTCCCGAAACACACTATTCCATGTTCTTGTCGCTGGCGGATGACGAAATCCACACCGGGACCCACGGGTGCACCCAGCCGTCTTGTGGAAATGGCAATCCACCGTCCCAGGCTGCACAACGGGCTGATTGGGCCGACAGCCGCACACGACCGTTTCCATACCAGTACGCCGAAACACCGCCTCCAGCATGTTTCCTGCGATTTTCCACTCCAAACGGTCTAATCCGCAGCCCAGCCTCGGAATTGCCAGCCTCCCCACATTTTGCTCGAGTGCACGTCCTCGTAAATCGACAAGGGATTCCCATAAGCTGGCTCTCGAGGTTTTCCGGCAATTGGTCGCACATCCGCCACTTCACCGCTGTCACGTTCATGGTATGAGGCCAATTGGTTGAAACACACCATCCCTGGCTCACTATGGGGTGTTAGTCTCATGCGATAAACGACGTCATCTATTTGCTCTAGTATTTCGTATGGTCCCTCCCAGTATTGTTGGAGCTATGGGGACAGGCCTCGGCGACGTTGAGGATTATATAACCAAACAAGGTCCTCTTCTCGGTAAGCATCTCTCTCGGCTTGCACGTGGTAACGATTCTTCGTCCTGTCGCTGGCATCCTGAGTGTGATGGCGTACTCGCTAGTGGGCATCCTCCAACCTTCGTCTGGATCCGCTGACGTAGTCTTCTCCATTTGGATTCTCCACAACACACTTGAGTAGATCATCCTTCACCTTTAGAGAATCCCATTGAGCCCAGAAGGAATCCAGTCCCTGTGAACGAGGAGCCACTTCTTGACAAGCCGGTCCGCGACCAGTACCTTTCCAAACCATCAATGAACCAAGGTCCTCATCAGCTTCTTGACCGATCCGCAAATTGTCAGGATGTCACTGATCGTCAACCACGGCAGTTCTGAATGTGTTGGCCGATTTTTCTTCTAGGCGGTTGCTATGCCTGAAGTCTTCTGGACGTGGTCTTCCTGCAACAGCATCAGCGTTTTGGTGTTGCACAGATGCAATTCGCGCTATTGATTTTGAGGCTCCACGATACTGGGTCGACGATTGCCTCTTCTCATCGCCCCGTTTCATTTTTCGCTGCTCCGCTATGGTTTTCTTGGGCTTCTTCCCGCATTTACTATGCGCATGGCCCATTTCCATCTCCATTTCCACTTCCAGTTCCAGCATCGGAGCGTTCTTCTCTTAGGTTGCATCTGACTCACTAATCGTCGGACTACCTGTCCCAGGTGTGCATGCCCATACTTCCTCTCAAGACGCTTGATTAATTTAAGGTAGTCTTAACACTCTTCTGGAAGTAAGGTCTGCAGAATGTCACTGGCCTCTCCTCTGAACGACACAATCAGAGCAGTAGCTTTCTTCGGGGACGTCCACCCATTTGCTCCTGCAGCGGCTTCGAATTGTTCCCGGTACGTCATCCATGACATCTTTCCATCGAAGGTAGGAGGTTTTACCTTTGCCTTTGCTGTTCGGGAAATCTCCAAGCTTCCGCTTGAGATGTCATGGGGACCGCAGTCGTTCATCGCTGGCAACTGAAGCTGAACCCCAAACTCGTCCCCCATTCCGAACACGCGCTCCTCAACTTTCTGTTCTACGGCTTCGATGGCCCCAGAAAATTCCTGTCTCTCATTCGATGAATTCTTTTGAATGTCTTCCTTAAAAGTAGTCTCGAGTTTTTTTAGAGTCTCGGATTGTTTTAAAACTTCATCTCTTAGAGTCTTGAATTGTTTTGCAATTTTATCTCTTAAAGCTTTTGAATTATTTGCAATTTCATCTTTCAAAGCTTTTGAATTATTTGCAATTTCCTTATTTAAAGCTTCAAAATTATTTCTAATTCTTGTTAGAGACTCCAAAATTAAGTTTGAATCAGGCTGTACTTGAAACAAATATTTCTCGGAATCCTCACGTTCATTTATTAAAAGGTCACGAAGCCGATCCTGGAGAATTGTTTTTTTCCAGACGTATCTGCGTCCCTTTCTTCCAATTCTGCCCTTAACTCTGAGACCTTTAATTCTTCCAAACGTTTGGTAGCCATTTATTTATTTATTTATTTATTTATATATTTGCACTTATATTGTTTACCCCACATCTGACCCCAATTGTAACGTTTTCGGGTTCCAATAAACAACTCGTGCAATTATTTATTTAAAACAGTCTGTATATTTATATACTTAAAATTATATAACAATATAAAGATGTAAAACTAATGTATCACACTTAAACTACTATTACTAAATTAACACAGGTATTTATTTGTTTCTATTATTAATATCTCTGTCCGTATTTATGTAACACTTCTATTTATATAACACGGCACTACTTATTTATTTCTTTGGCTACCACTATTTATTTCTTGGCACTCGAGACTACTTAAGGACTTTCTTTCACGAATTACTCCGCGATTACTCATCCCGCAATTATTCTTCATCGGTGACCCAGTCGCCTTATATACGCATGCGAAGATTACTAGAACATTCGCGTAAACTCTATCTCCCACTCGATGTTTGGAGAATATTCCATAGACATTCTGTCTCCTCTCAGTACATGTGATTTATTGCGGCTTGTAAACAAGAGCGTTTTTATACGTCGCGCCGAGATGATGTGTGTGATTTACGACCCTGTTTTTTAGCGTCGCCCGGTCTGCCTCTTCATATTTCGTTACAATACTATATTATATTCGTTAAAATGTTAATACTTACGATTTTATTTTTATTAATTATATTCAAAATGTAATACGTATTCTAAGTAAATAAATGTTAACTTTTACAAATCATAGAATTATCAAATGAACTAGTAAAGCTGACAATTTTTTTTTTTTTGAAGTGAATGGGAATACTGCGTAACTTTTTTTGTTGAGCGGAAGGGGGCGATGGAACTGTTGAGGTTTAGAAACACTGATTTAGTCGAACATATTTTGGACCCACTAGACAATGTCATTCACATATTAAACTATTTTGAAAAATTACAAATAAAATTAAATTAAAAAAACACGTAAGACATTTTACAGTAGCTGGCAAGTTCACGTTGAGAGCTTATGCAGACACTGTAAGTACTTTTGGTTGAAGAGAGTTTGGATGAATAATGTAGGCACATACTTGTAAAGTTGTAATAATTATTACTGGCACTGTAAACTTCACTCCTATTCCCCCAGAACATAAAGTGTTTTAAGTTGAAATCTTCAAAGTTTTTCCAATCAACTTTCATCTTTTAAAGGAATTTGGACATAAAATTAGTTATAATGTATTTTTTTTAATAAACAGCCAATACATTGATGAAATTTGGTGCAAATTAAATCGTCTCAGGTGTGGCAATATCTTATGCCATTAGAGACGTCTGACACGACACTGATTTTAGTACTAATTTCAGTACTTAAATTGCGCGCGCAATCTTGGTTTCAAGGTCAGTAGATATTACAGAATATCTGTCTGACACACAAGCATTAAAATGAGTATACGAGCATATCTACTGCGTCAATTCAGTAAGCTTTCATCAAGAAAATGGAACATGTTCCATTTTCTTGTAGCCAAACACAAACTAAAATTGCGCGCGCAATTTAAGTACTGAAATTAGTACTAAAATCAGTGTCGTGTCAGACGGTTCTTAGAATGTATGTAATTGATAATCCAGCTTAAAACCCTAGATGCACACTTTTCTTTTTCAGCAATCTATTCCTACTTTTATGATTTTGTTCCAGGTCTTATATTTTATATATGTATTTTTGGTAACTATTAATTTCATATGAATTATTGTATTAGTTTTTTCATTTTTTACATTATTTTTGTATTTCTCAATAGCAGTAAGTAATCAACAAATTTGTTTCAGTAACACTCTAGTCGTTGCACTTTGTTATTTCTTTCATAAAAGAAAAAAATATGTGCTATGTAAACATTCCCATATGCTATATTCACAAAATAAATGTCTACAGTTTATTTACTAAAATGAAATTTCTGATTATACAGAATATAGTGTTTAAAAAATAAAGTAAGAGCAAAAGGCACAAATTCATATGTAGAAAATTGTGCTAATAGTATTAGAACGAAATATACTGATTTAGATCAAATGCACTGGCAAATATGTTGGCAAACTTTGTATTTCTTTGCATTGAAAAATGCCGATTAGAGATAATCAGATAATAATCAATTATTATGCATATTATTAGTTAAAATAAAACGCTGAAATAAATGTTAATTTGACTTTTTACGTAGGAATTAGTGATTTTTGTCTTATACTTTATTAAGACTTTTGTTTCTTTTAATCGATCTTATCTAATATTTAAATTTTAGCACTCATACTTCATACTACCTGTAGTTATAATTAACACTAAAAAAATGCACCATAACCTAAATGAATGCGGAAATATAAACACACATTAGTGTTATGTAAAACCACGATGTTGTTCCGTATTTGATCATCTTTCTTGTGTAATATTTATTTTATTACATCGCCTGGTGAAAGTACATATATAAAAAGTATATGTGTGTGTGTTTTAATATTACGTCAGGTTCCGCAATGGCTTTCACTTTCATTCAACTAGTTTAGCGACACCGTTACAGCCAAGTGAAGATATAACATTAATTTTCTTTCCTACCTAATTAGAGATAGAAGTGATTTTTCAGACTCGGTAAGTTTATCTTTTTGTGGTGTGGCATTCAATTCACAGATCAGCTTTGGTAAACATGCGTTCTTTATTGTTGTCAGTATTTTCAGTTTCGCCGAGGGAGAACCTAGAAAAGTAATAGAGTTTGGTTATATTTACCTGATGTGAGAAAATATTACATACAAATAAAATATATGAGCAACAACCTATATATAAATCTACTTTTTTAATAGTTAGTCTTAATAAACAAATGTTCACACTTTACAGATAATATAGTGTATATGCAAATATTAACAAATACTTTTGAATGTGTAGTTCAGATCATGTAATTAAACTATCACTATTTAATAATTATAACATAACCATTCTTTAGCTGAAAATTATAGCTATTAATATAACGAGATTATTATGCGATTTATAATAATCGAGGACGCTGGTTGGTGAAGAGACAAAACTGAGGGAGAGGCAGGGTCCGAGATGGTTTAAATCGCTGATATTCAAGTTATATTCAAAGATTTATCGTATCATCAAAGACGAAAACAAATCAATAATTTCATTATGATTATTATTGATTTTTTAGACAGCGAAAGTGTAAGAACAGATTTTTAGATTTATTAAAAAATCAATGTAAAACCTACATTTTACATCGTATCTTGGACGACTAAAAATAAACAGCATATCAACAAATGTCACTTTTATAAAAAAAAAATACGTAAGTTTGCACGGTTTTGAAAGAAATCATGAAAGATGTTAATATTCCTGACAGCATTCTAGAGGCTGCGAGGAGTGGAATATTGGATTTGCTGCCAGAGAAATCAAAAATGTATTACGAAAATGAATATCGTTTGTTTTGTGAGTAACAAGATAGGGAACAAGTTCCAGGTGCTGGAGAAACGATTATACCCGCTTATATTGTCAAATTTTCAAATGATTATTCTCCTTTATCTTTGTGGCCGAAGTTTTCCGGCCGCGAGCTTGTTTGGAAATAAAGGAAAGAATGAAAATCGACAAGTATTTGAAGGATATGGTAAGATTTATCAAAAAGAAGAATGTTGGATATAGAGTTAAAAAATCTAAAATATTCACTATTATATAGTGAGCGAGGTGATGAATTTTTGTGTACACCTCCCGACGAGACTAAAAGACTGTTTATCTCGTCCAGAAATGGAAAGTGAGAAAATCGCTACATTTCTCAACCTTGAAAATCCAATTTTGTATACCAGTCATTGTATTAGAAGATCTTCAGCAAATTGTTTTCAATAAGCAATGTGTTAAATACTAAAACGGTATAGCTTTTACGTTTAATACTTGCAGCAAAATAGCTATTCATGTTCAAAAATAGACTTGTATTATAATGTTGTATCTACCTAATATATTATGAGTTTGTATCTAACGTATTATGAGTAACCAAGATAACCAACTAATACTACAGTCTCAATAATTATCAATAAATGTTTAACATAAAATGAACTTAATAGATGATGATATGATACAATAATTATTCCTAGTAGTAAATGTAGGTCACGAGTACATATAGCCAAATGAAATTTGTTTGTGTATTATTCACTTCAGGAGGAATAGTATATCTATCGTATTTAGATTAAGTCCTATTGACCCTATATGTCGATTTTAAAAATACCAGATTAAATACCGTTACTGTACCTACTACATAATATATATAACACACTTCCGTTTCCGTACAGCTAAACGCACAACAATTATCGCAATTTATATTATAAGAAATAAAAGTTTAAAGAAGATTTTTTTCTATAATTTCCGCACAATATTTTAGTGCTTATTTCTGTTGAAAGTTACTATAATAAAGTAGTAATCGAAATAAAAATTTAATTAGATATTGTTCCATGGTAATTTTGCAATTAAAACGAAACTAACGAAGTGACGTAGGTAATACCAAAATTTTCTACTATGACTTACATATTTACTTATTTGCACTCATTTTGATATATACACCAAATTTTCTGATGTCTTGAGAGAAGCTATTATTTAGCTTCATTTTATTCAATATTTGGGAAATTTATTATATAGTAATATTGTTGCTTGTATAATATTTAATACTTTCCAAGAAGGCTACGTCACCTTTTTGTACTGCAGTTCAATCAAGATAAATTTTCTTTTTCTTGTAAGCACTACCCTACATTTCATGTCGTTTTATAACTACAGGTTGTGCCAGAAAACGGGGCTTGAGTAGAGGATTAGTAGCTTACTTCTAGGAAATCTAGCTGGGATAGAGCGTTACACCAGTAAACAGCTTGCGTTTCTGTGTTAAAAGTTATTACAGAAATGGTGATTCGTAAGTTGCTGCGTGGCGTATATTTCGGATTACATGGTTTAAATCATTGTCCAATTGAAGGTATGTCTAAAGCATGGGGCCAAAACCTTGGGGCGATGAGTTAGCAAAAGCTTAGTCAGCAAAAATCACTAGGAACTAAAAAAACAGTAAACCAAGTAGGGACGGGATGTCGAAAGGGACCAACTGAGCTGAAGCTAAATCAAGAACGTCTTTGAGGCGTATTTTAGTAAAAAAATCTGTTAATTGTACCCGTACAAACTCAACTATAAATGAAGTGAAATGACCGTCATCTACGTCATGTTTTTTTCGAATACTTCCGAATTTGGTCAACATCCTGTTTTCGATCGAAACTCATTGTCACTTAAATGAACACATTGGCAAACAAATTTGTCGTTATTGCACCACAGAAAATCTAAAAACCAGTATATTCGTTCAAATTTCAGTACGAGACTTTGAAGGCTTTCTTTCTCTGGGCATACTTGCAGAGTCGCATTTACACCAACATTCCGAACACGGTTGCCGTTGTCTAATTGAAAACCAATATTTGCAAGAAATGGTCTGCAATCCCAGGTGCAGTGTGCCACTAAGTTTTCACCAATTTGAGGTCTAGATTTAATGCGTGTTTATTGCTGTTAGAAATGCATCATGGGCATTTCCTGTACAAAAATATAAATCACAATTATATGTGTGGTGTTTACCGTTTGAGAATTATGTGTATATGTTATACTCATTAAAATGCCAGCACACTATTACGTATCAGTATATTTCTATATATATATTATAATATTAAATACACACATATTTAAGTATACTGTGTTTTATTTTAATACGTATTCCCTATAATTGCAATATGGTTCACATCTGAAAGATGCCATTTAAAAAAAAGAGGTTTTCCTTTTCTTTTCAATTTAAGTACATATTTGTCTCTAAATATAAATATTAACAACATTAGATAAAAAAATAAATAGTAATTTAAATGACAAAGGTGTTCGAAATGTCTTCTCGAGATGCTATCTACCGAAATCGTTTAAAATTTGTCTTGAAAAAGAGTGAAGAGAAGTTGCTAATTAATGCACTCAAAAAAAAAAAACTTTCTAATAAGATATATGATTTTGAAGATTTATGTTAACGGAAGATTGATTTGAAATTAAAGTTTCATTTCGACACTTTATGCTCTAATTAAACTAAAAATTATTTTAAGATAAAACAGTTTGCGTATTACATAATTTACCGCAATTATTTGCAGTATGCAAAACAATACTGCGTTTAGTATAAAAATTAGAGCGACCTCACTGACCTTCCTAATCAATAAATCAATATCATTATATATTTTATCTCAAGCATGCTGTTAACTATAACAACATATACCTAATAGAAGAATTTTTAAACAGACTTTTAAAGAATACTTAACTTTTATAGGCGAAAAATTTATTTCCGATTGTGTTATCACGGGATGAATTAAAATTGGCGTACGGTTTAGATAACTACAGATATTTGGAGATCCTACAGCAGAAGTAAAATAGTTCCTCTAAGCATTAATTAAATTAATAGAATAGCAAGTACATATTTATTGCTTATAAAGGCATAATATGAATGTTTTAATAAATTAAAAATCAATTATTTTTATTTCTTTTAGGTGTGCAAGATGATTTACCGTATAACTATATTTTTTTATTATTAAAAAAAAATATGATGCTTTCAAAATATATATACAGGGTGAGTCATTAGTAGCCGCTTCTTCGATTGCTATTTTGTGTTTTAAATAAAAGAAAAAACAATTAGTGGAGGGTCCATGATTGCTCGTGGCGCATATTGTAAAAATACTTTAAGCTCTGGCGCACTTCCGGTTTCACCGGAAATGCACGGAACTTATTTTTTTTAAATGACTCACCCTATATATTTTTGGATTTTCTTGTACTGATTTAAATTGCCTGTTCCACTGTTCTTTCTCTTTCAAAATTGAGCCAATAGTTTTTGAGTTATTAATTTTTTTTGAAAATATTTGACCAAAACACGTGTTCAGAAAAAAATCATTTTCACATTGTTTTTAAAAGTAAAAACATTGACTTTGGTGGTGCTTGTAGCCAAGAAAATTCTGCATCATTTGGTAAAGTTGCACTCGACAATACCTCAAGAAACTTTGTTTTTTCAAAGCCTACTTCCTGAAATTTTCACATACCAAAAACTTTTTTTTTTAAATACAACACCAAGTATTTTATTGAGTCATTTTATTCCTTTTATTATTCTCTTTCATTTTTGTTAATAATGTCCTATACCTATCTTTTCTAATTTTTGAGATAATCACTATACGAGCAATTAGCGGTCAATTGAAGAACTATGGGCGTTGTTCTCTGCAACCAAATATTGGTCCAATAAAGGCTGGAATGCGGCTGACTGCCTGAGTCAACTGTTAAAGAAAGTCGGTATACATTTATATCAAACTTATAAAAGCATCGCTATTAGTTATCATCCAAATGAATTATTCTTATGAAGAGTTAATAGATATGATTGACGTTTTGGGTGAATCTGAAAGAAATTCTTTGCTAGCATCCAGACTTTATGCACAGCGATCCCTGGTAGAAGTCAACCGAAGCCAGAAACCTTCGAAAATATAAAGTGGACGGTTTGAGTGAACAGAAAGCATTGAATATGAAAGAAAGAGCGGAAAAAGCAATAACTGGTGAGGATAAGACGTTTATGGTTCTTGCGAGTGTAGTTGAACACCCCCATACTAGTACTACGAAAATTAGTCGGCAATTAGATGTAAGTCAAATTTGAGAATCCCGAATAATTAGGAAATACGAAATTCACCCGTAGCATATTCATACCCAGGCTTAGATGAAAGAAATCTTCAGAATCGCTTACATTTCTGTCAATTGGCAGCAGATAAATTATCCTGGCTTTCTCAATCTTTTGTTGTTTACCAACGAAACCTTCTATTCAAGTAAATACGTTCATCTTCACAATTTCCGTTACTATAACACATAAAATCCCCCACTTTATCACACCTGTAAACTTTCAAAATCGTTGATCATTAAAACTGTGGGGAGGAATAGTGGGTAGTTACATAATTGGAACTTATTTCTTTGATGAAAATGTTAATGGAGGAGAGTATCTTCGCTATCTACGAACGGATATTCAAAACTTTTTGAAGACATCTTCAAATATATCAGTAAGCATAACCTTTATTTTATTTCGATGTTAACCAACAGTGTTAAAAATGAAATACTGCAACTGGACATTGCCGGAATTAAAAAATTGAAATGCGATCTTCATTCTATAAAATTATTACTTTTGGGTTAGTTGGATATAACATTTACTTTGTTTGACAGTTGACTAAGGAAGTCGGGCGCCATCCCTGCCGTCCATTGGTTGAACGAATATTTTGGTGCATAGAACAACAGCGCTCGTAGTTCTTTAATTGACCGCTAATTGCTCCTATAGTGATTATCTCAGAAATTACAAAAGATAGGTATAGGACATTACAAAAATGAAAGAGAATAAAAAAAGGAACAAAATGCCTCAATAAAATACTGGGTGTTTCATTAAAAAAAAAAAAGTTTTTGGTATGTGAAAATTTCAGGAAGTAGGCTTTGATAAAACAAAGTTTATTGAGGTATTGTCGAGTGCAACTTTACCAAATGATGCAGAATTTTCTTGGCTACAAGCACCACCAAAGTTAATATTTTTGCTTTTAAAAACAATGTGAAAATGATTTTTTTCTGAACACGTGTTTTGGACAAATATTTTCAAAAAAAATTAATAACTCAAAAACTATTGGCTCAATTTTGAAAAAGAAAAAACAGTCAAACAGTCAATTTAATGCAGTACAAGAAAATCCAAAAATATATAGAGTGAGTCATTTAAAAAAATTAAGTTTCGTGCATTTCCGGTGAAACCGGAAGTGCGCAAGATCTTAAAGTATTTTTACAATATGCGCCACAAGCAACCATGAATCTTCCACTAATTTTTTTTTCTTTTATTTAAAACACAAAAGAGCAATCGAAGAAGCGGCTACTAATGACTCACCCTGTATATATGATTATTATCTCGGGTAAGCAGATTTTATATTACTCTTCTTTTGTTATGTTCTCATGTATATTTATTTTGACTACACCACAAATTAGTTTGCAATATAGTTCATAACTATAGATATGGCATATTACGTATCCTTCTTGTAATAACAAACATGTTCCTTGCTCTGTTGCTATTCAATACTACCTAGATTATGGGTTGTTTTGTAAACAATTTTATCCTAATATGTATGTAATTGATACACAGGAAGCAAGTGGGACTATAAGTTGTATCATTCCAACTAGAATATACACATGTATATCGCATAACTCCTAAATATATTTGAACAAAATTTGTTATTATCGATATGAAAGATTTAAATTTTTGTTGTTGCTATAATTGTGTTATGTTATAAATTAATATTAAATACTCCCGGAAAGAGTTCCTTAACAATTATAAACGTATGAACATACCTATATACATACATACTCATACAATATGTAAATATCATTTTGCTGCGGTCAAACATCAGTATCGTAAATTTAACTTATTTCAATGAGTAAACAACATAAAAGTTATATGTCAATACCTTCTAGATAGAATTTCAGCGCCATGACAATGTGCCGTAACTCAAAGCAAACGAAAATGTTAATACACATATCCACCATCTCTTCCTAGAGAAAATGACACGGTTTCAACCTAAAAACCAGGAAAATACCAACAACAGTGGAAGTCTACGACTTATACACGTTAATACAGTGTCAGCAGTGTTAGAAAAAATGAAAAGTTTCTACATAAACACTGTTAAAATATTTCGATATTAATTAATAGAGTTGAATCAGAAAATTTGATATCTTTCAAATATTAACTGCTACTGCAAAAATTTCATATCTCGTAATAAATGGAATGCGTATAACTACGAGTAATATTTGAAAAATCTGTTGAATTTGTTCTCGCATTACCCTGGTAGCTTTAATGGAAAAGCGTTCGGTGAAAACATACAATAATCTTTTATCTTTAAAAAAAATTGTACTGTTTCAAATATTCTAATTACACAATATCATGTGATAAATAGAACATATATCTACGGACAACATATGTCACCTCTTTATTTGATATAACTCAACGTAAAAATATAAAGATTTGTTGGTTTAATAGTCTGACAGTCAAGCAGCACTAAAGGAAAATAATATTTAGCCAAGAAATGTCGTCATGACTAGTAAGTGAGTGCCTTGAAGAACTGAAAACTGTAGCGGACCAAAATAAGGTAAAACTAATCGGGGTGCCAAGACACATAGGGATGCAGATGAATCCGTTATCACAGGATCAGAAACAAAACTCATTGGTTCAGAACCTGCTTTGGGGATACCAAAAAGTATGACTCGAAGCCACATTAAAGACTGGATATATGAAAAATATGAGTGGGTATTAATTCCTGGGCAAAATTCTATAAAGAATTTATTGGTCAGTCATGTAACAAAAAAGCTAAAAAACTACTACTTATGACTAGGTATCGGTTGCAGGCTCTGCAAGATCAGAAACAGTCAAACATATCTTAGTAAACTGTGAGTCAGTGAAATGTAGGCGGCAACGCATTTTTTGACCAATAGAACAAAGACACAGAGATGCTCATGAAACACCCAGTAAAGGACATTTACTGCCTTGTACAAGACGAAAAAACTGTACTACAGCTTAGTCTTAATGGCTGATGTGCAAAGTGAGGATGAAAGTCAAACAGGTCTGAATGAGAAACACTCTCATAGCATCTTTATTCAAAAGCCAAGTTCTGAGATCAAATTCCACAATAAGCAAAATTTTATAATACACAATTTCGTTATTAGGTAATTAATAATGTTTTATTAGAAAATTTACATTTTTTCAAATAGATGCGCTGTTTGCATAGCATTAAATACATTATTGGTGACATGCAAAATATTAATTTCAAGCAGCAGTTTTGGTAAGAAACTAAATTGATAAATTAATACTTACAATTTAGTTAATTATTTTTAAATGCCCCTAACATATTGAAATTCTCCTTCATTGGATTATTAACTACATTCCAAAAGAAACAAACAACCTTTTTGTACTTTACGACGAAATTAACGAAAAACGAAACTACCATAATTTTGTTACTGGATTTTATAAAAAACGAAAACCTTTTATGTCAAGTTCAACGAACATAACAGTCGATATATCGGCCTATCCAGCTAAATAGTAAGAATGATATTTACTTATTATTTATATATTTTTATTTTATTGTACTGGTTTGATTTTGATGGTTTCTAGAAATGTTCTTTCACTGCAATTTGTTTATCTAAATACAGTTATTACCGCTAAGAAATTTACGTTTTTTTGAATTGATGTTAGACGCCAGAGAGCATTCTTTTGGGTTAACTTTGGATTGTTTGTCCAACATGCACCTTAGAGCAATCATTGCCTCTTTTTTTTAAGAGCAATAAAAAAAAATATGCATAGTTTTTCGTTGGCTCCAAATGTCGAAGTAACTCTATCCTGCCAAAGGCTGTAACAGTTACATTTTAATACACATACAAATGGCATTTATTTCCTACACCGGTGAAGAGTAAAATAATTAAAATTTTATTCTTTTGGAATGTCGTTAATTATTCAATCAAAGAGAAAAATGTTTATAAACCAGAGGTATTGAATGGTTTCCCAAATAACAAATACTTGAATCTTGATGTAAGCTTCCAATTTTAATATAAGTTATATAAGGATTTAATAAAAAAAAATATTTTTCTAGGTATCAAATGTTAATTTTAGTCATTAAAGGTTGTAAGACTCTGATGAATGAGTAATTATATGTTACAAACGTCACATAGATCAAATATGTGTTTTATTTTAGATTATTAAAAAACTTAAAATATGTGGCTGATTTTTTGACTTCAACCATTTTAAAGCATTAAATTATGGCGAGTATATAAATTAATTGTTTAAGTGGTGAGTGTTATTTTCAAGAGGTACACGTTTCCGAAACTCCGGTTTCTATTTTTACGATCATCTTAGAAAATATTTCTAATCCAATAATGATGTACCATCGTCAAAAACAGTATCTCAATATTCTCGAAACAACAGTGTGGCTTTCAAAAACTTAACAACCACACCTCTCTAAAAGAGGAAGTGACCTACAATTTGTGCCCATGAAATTAAGTTTATTTTACCTTCCCGAAATTTAAGCAGCAACAAGAGATGCGAGGTATAATTGTATTTTTATTTCTGTTGTCCTTTAGAACACTCTGGGCGGTCTCATGGTCACCAAGGTCGACCACGACATTTAATAGTTCAATATAAAAAATTATAAATTTTGTGTAATTTGCATGTTATATTACATCGGTTATGTATATAACTAAAACTAAAATCATAATAATCAGCTCATCTTAAAGGTTAATTTCATATGTATTCTAAGAAAATTGAAAGAATGTTTAAATATGTATTAATTATTAGAAATAGCCGCGGCGGTTTTGCTTATATACTTCAAATTTATATTATATTTCCATATATCCATATTCATTAACTTGAATCAGTAACGCAAAGACCATATACTTAACTGTATCACTTGCAAACTGATTCTTTTAGTAATCAAGCCAAATATAATTATATGTTTTCGTATGTGTATAAATTTCTTGTAACTTAATTTCAAATCAATAATAAAAATAACTGTAAAATATTATGCAAATATAAAATAATATAATCACCTAGTTTTTTAATAGTGTCCTCTTCAATATCTGCGTCCAAATCTATTTCCGGTTTAACGTCCCCGTAACCGGGGTTGGTGGGCCGGGGTCTATTCGTTGAACTACTCTGTGCACTATCCGTTTTGAAAATCTTTTCTATAAGACCACTATAATCTCCTAATGCTATTAATATAATACATAGGGCTATTATTAACCGAAGCACTATTTTACTTGTGAACGCCATCACCACAATAAATAATTGTATCAGATTGTTGTACAATAAGGCGTCTTTTTCAAATGGTATGCTCTGCATCCACGTTACCTTGCGAGTCCCCGCCAAGCTTTGAGAACGAAGTGAAAGTGACAGTAGCAAAACAAAAAATTAATACGTAATATTCTCGTATTGCATATGTTTATGTAAACATTATTTCGTTAATATATACACAATAGTGTTAAGGAAGAAGGTATTCCGACACCAGGATATTTCAAGATAATCTTGAAATATATTCCTTTTGTAAAACAGCTTTTTTTGATAATTGTATATTAAAATAAAACGTGCTAAATTAAAATAACCACGATCAAATACAGTGCAGAGCTACTAATTTTACTAAGTTTTGATTTTCTTGATATAACTCTAATTATTAATAACACAATCACTTGTGTACTATATTATTTATGATATTATATTCAAGAAAATAATATACAGGGTGTCCCAGAAATAAAAAGACGGAGTAGCAGAAATCGGAAGCTAGATTGTGTATAAACGTACCCTCAAAATATCAAGTCTTTATTCGTGCGCAGACGGCAGAAAAAAAATAATAAAGAATTCAATTGGCCTTACGCCGACTCTGCACTAAATATCCACCTGCTATACTTTCACAATCGGTCCTTTTCAGGACCACCATATTACTTGTGTTAAAAAACGGAGGAGGAATAGATACTTCATAATAAATATCAAACCATTAAATACTTTAATTTTACACCTGCTAGAAAAAAATAATTACATTCTTGATATTTACTACGATTTATTGAATATTCTAAAATAATAATAATCAGCTGTTTCCGACTACAAACACATTAAAGAGCAACAACCTTCCTATTTTAAAAATAAAAACAATCTTTTATTGTTGTTACGCCGGAACTACGTCGCACTAAGATAGCAGACTAAATTTAGTTAAAGATAACGGAGAATCACAATAGGCGATGATTTAATCTGGAAACGCAGGGCCGAGCTAACTCTGTCGCAGACGGCGTGACGGTTCAGATAAACTTACACCAAAAGTAGAGCGTCGGTCGGCAACGACGCTAGCGACGTTGTCCGGGCACCAGGACACTATGTTACCTTACGATAACCTACCTGCGCCTCCTATGAGCTTCCCCTGGCTGTGTCCCTCCAGCGGGTTTCCTATTGATCACCCTGTATAAACGTTTGCACCTATTCAACTGCTTGTCACCAATATGATAGATAAAAGTAAGGTATGTTGAGGGAATAATAATTAAAAAAAAAAATTAAGATGTGAAGAAAGGTGCTATATTCATCAAATTGTTCTTTTTCTTTTTGAAATTATTTAAAATGTTGACAGATATTATGTATGAATTAAAATATATTTTAAGTAAAGTTATGAAAAGTTAATTGGTAAATAAAAAAAAAGACAATAGAACCTCTGCGCCTCGGCAGGAGGATGGTCGGCGTAGAAACGTTTCCTTGCCTTACAGGCCAATATACATATGTTATTAATAAGCGCCACCAACGGCGAAGTTCTAAATTAAAGAGATACAAGAAAATAAACTAGGTTTAAGTTAGCGCACAAGGCTTAAAATAATTTAATTAGTTCAGTGATAATTAAATCGTGAATTTACAAAGACAAAATTTTGAAATAACTAAATAAGCTGTTCACATTCATTAATCAATTACAAGACGCTACTGAAAGTTACAATGGAAAACCAGTATTAGCACAAAAGAATCTACTGAGCTTCGGTATTTGAATTTTCCACAATGACTTAACTAATTTCAATAGCTCAGAAAATTAAAAGAACATACGTGAAAGTCAAATTTCAAATTTAAGGTAATATACGTGCAAAAATTAGTATCAAAAACAAGATTAACATTCAACACATCAAGAGAAATATTATTATTATTACGGTAATGAAAATACCAGAAATACTACTAATTTAAAGATTAACACTCCATAGAGATGTAGTGCTACGGTAATGAATTTACTAAAATTACTATTTAATTAAATATTCAACACAACAAAGAGTTATATAATTACGGCAATAATAATACTAGAATTAATATTGAACTAGATATTTAACACAGCAGTGAGAGCCCTTATCAAATCTTCTTAGGGTCACTCTGTATTTAGCAATTCCAGATTGCATAAAAATAACAAAAGAAATAACGGTAAGTTAATTGGATTAATATGTGACCTTGCAGTTAACTAAGTGGTGCATTGGTTAATATAGCCACTCAAAATTCCTAGGTCAAATTTAGGTAAGACTAAGTTCAGCACTCTGGCATAAAGACGTCGAAAATCAGTCGTAAATTATGATGAAAATTACAACATTAGTTGCACTTAACTGACAAGATGGACGCAGAATGGCCGCTTCCGGAAACCAAGATGGCGGAGGGCCCCTCGTTGGAAGATTTCCCTCCAACAGACAGGATGGACGTATAGGTGCAACTACTGCAGCAACGATAGAAATCACCACACTCTTCAATGATACTGCGGGGTGATAATACCAGAAATATGACTACTGAGGGCTTTTGTGCCCGTCAAAAAGAATCCTATTAAATTAGAAGAGAAAAGAAACAAAGATAAAATCCCGAAAATTAACACAAAGTTTCAAACACTTACCCCAAAATGATAATGGAGATTCCGCGATAAACGACTTCACAAGTCACTCAAAGGTGCAAAATTTAGATTCAAAAAAAAACCAGCACGTGGCCATACGTAAATTTTAGGTAACGGTATATCGGTAAAAATTCACGTTAAATAACCAAAACTAAGGTATCGATATCTGCTGCTTATTCCTTTTAGAGCCGCATCCGCGAAAATATCTACATAGATAATGTAACAAGGTTACTACAGGAAAATAAGCAGATTGCGCACATTGTACTCACACGAGTATAGACTTGAAAGTGAAGCGTGTTTCCCGACGCCGACGGATATCCAACTTTGCGCAGGACCACAAAACCGAAACAAAAGAAAATTACCCTAGAATCGCACGAAAGATTTGTACCTTTCAACAACCACAAAATGTATCACGAGGGAAGATTGACAGTAACATGTCTCTAATAAATCTCGAAGTTTCCAATTATTTGCAACTCCCAATTCACAACAATGACCGCGACAGAAGCAAACTTAGCCTGTCACAGTGATCCAAAACCATGTGATTTCAAAATGAATAGTTACGCCCGCAGTTGTACGGTTGGTGCCCTGATTGGCATTGCGCCAGAAAATCTGACAACAACGAACCTAGGTGACAAAGTAAACAAAACTTAGATAAGGACCAAATTGATTTTAAAAGATCATCGGAACCTGTAGGTAAATATATATACGTCCCAAGCTCTAATCAAAACGCTGCAAGAAGACGGTTAGTAAAACCGATCTACACGTACATTTCAGGGTACAACAATACATAACCCCCCTGCAACTGTACCGAAGAATGATCAACAGAAGTTTCATCACATAGAATTTCGATGCTAAAGCACAGAGCGAACTGCAAAATAAATAATAGTATGCCCAAGATTTTAAGGTATTCCCTATCTAACATCTATTACATTTTAGAGATGAATGGATGATAGAAAAACATCATTCGGCCGAAGCACATGTGCGTGTTCTACAAGACGTATAAATACAAACAACAGAGAACACAATAAGCCGGACTGTTGTCTCAACGAATGTAAATCTATGGCACTACAGCGGTCCCATATATGCCACAGGTCAAAGGCACTTCTCAAGCATCGGAAGATATAAATAAATAGTTGCAACCAAGGCCCGAACAGACATGTAAAAGTAACTCATATAGCACAAGGATGTTGTCACAGGTAGGATAAAATAAGTTAGAAATAAGATAATTAGTTTACGAGACATAAGATACAAAACACACTCACAAAGAGGGTTTTTTTTAACCGAGAACACAGCACACGCAGCTGTCAAAGGCATTTCACATAACTCAAAGTTCCGAGAGCAACCAAACATGTATAAGACACGCTCAGATAAACAATTAATGGTCATTGCCTTCCAAGATACTGTAAGATGTACGAGGGTTGTTCGAAAAGTCACGCGCTCTAGACAATTCTTTAAGTAATTCAAAAAAAAAACACATAACCTTACAAGGCCCAAATACAAAAGTGAATTCCAGGCATAACATTGTCTGCAATAAAGTGCGTCGCCCATCTGGGTCAACAGCCGACTACATAGCTGCGTTTCTAGACGCATCGGACAAAAAATGTTTTATATGAATGAGTACGATTTCAGGGTTTTTTCCCGTTTTATACAAATAAAAGCGTATTTTTCTATGAATACGTGTTCGTTTCTATTTATAAATGAGCATTCATACGTGTGCCAGCTCCGTAATGTAATTTTTTTATTTAGAAAAACAACATAGAAAATTAAATTTTTAATTTCTTCGTTATTGCGGTATATTTGGGCCTGTTTCTGTTCGAACTTTACATACCTGCTACTCCGTCTTTTTGTTTCTGGGACAGTCTGTATATTCGTGAAGATCCGACGCGTTGGCACGTGTCTCTATTGTTATAGATTTAATATATACAAATATAGTAACAAATAAAAAAAATGAGGTGTGACCACCACACGACTTTCTTATACGTATGAAAGGGTTACTTCCGGTCCGAATTTTGAAATTTCATTTATACAAAAAATATTCCAAATCCAACTCTAAATACTTTTGTACTCTTCATAAATATACATAGAATGCATAATTTACGACATATTTGCAAAAAATCGTTATTCGGTAAGAGTAAAAGTGATACTTCCGGTCCGAATTTTGAAATTTTTTTTATACAAAAGATATTGGAAATTAAGTTCTAAATACTTTTATATTCGTAGCGTACCTGTCTAAAAGCATGACTTGCAAAATATTTGCAAGAAACTGATTTTCGATAAGAGTAGAAGACCTACTTCCGGTAGGAATTTCGAAAAACCTTTTTAATAAAATTGTTCACAATTTCAGTTTTAAGTACATATGAATTCTTTATAAATTTGTTTAAACTTAGTAATTCACGAAATATTTGCAAAATTCGATATTTTCACTGAAGTAAACTACTACTTCCGGTCTGCTGATTTTGCTCAAAATCTAATCAGTTCTCAAGAGGGAGATTATATTCGTAAATACAAAATTTGGAATTGATATCTGTAGCGGTTTGACCGCTATCGTGGTCACACACACACACACAGAGACTCACAGACACACACACACAGACAGACAGACACACAGACATTTTTTAAAAACCACTTTTTTGGTATCAGGGGACTTCAAAACGTGGGCATCTGCAAAAATCTCGAGGTCGAAAATTTTCATCATCACAATACATTTTTATACTACCTACGTATAAGAAAGTAAAAGACAGTGCCAAAGCCATTATCTCAATTTTGTCAACATTTTCAATGAAATCCAAAATCATAAAATAAAAAAAGTATACAGAATATAAACAAATATAGTAACAAATAAAAAATACACAGCAACATTTTTTGATTTTGTGTTTTATTGAAAATGTTCTTCAGTAAAACTCAAAATCATAAAATAAAAGATGTATACATAATATAAACAAACTATTGTATTCTAGATACTCTAAAATGATAAAAAAATTGCTTTGACAAAATCAATATCTCTGAGACTGGCAATTTGCTTCTCTTTAATTTTTTTTCGAGAAAGGTTTTTCTTTTTAACGCATGACTATCATACACTTGCTTTGCCTTATTACAGCTCCTCATTTTAACATAAGTGTCTACTTGAAAATATAGACACTTAATAATATATTCAAGAACTGATTTATATTTGGATGAGGTCTATTAAAAGATGCGTTATATTTCCAATGAAATTATTATAAACTAGAATGTTCAGCCCATATGTGTGGAGGAAATTTTGAATTTTCGTCAATATAGTTATTCGCTAAATAATCTCAGAATTTTGTTATAATATGACAATCTGGTTTCATTTCATTAAGATCGAATGAAAATAGTCGCCAACATTTTCTGGGTGTAAGAAAAGTGCGCCAAAAATGTAAGTGAAAAATCCCGCCCGATTTGAGAGTAGTAGTTGCTGATGACGCTAAAAATTTGGGGTTATCGTTCGACAATTCCTTTAGGTTTCGCTCGCAGGTCACAAATAATATTAAATTGTGTTTCAATAGTTGCGACGTTTGACTTACCTCTACATCATAGGTTCCCAAAGTGGGCGATAACGCCCCCTTGTGGGCGCTGCAGGTCTAAAGGGGGGCGGTAAGAGACCCAGAAAAAAAATGGGGGCGTTGTGTAAAGGCTTAGGGGGCGATTTGTAATTTCATCTAGAATCTAGGAGGACTCTTAGACACCGACTGAGCTCTCGACTCTCGACTAGGGATGGGCGATAAACATCGATGTTCATTGAACATCGATATTTTAGGATCGATGTTCGATGTTTTTGCATCGATGTTTGCAATTTAGATTTATCGATAAACTATCGATGTTAGAAGAAATATAGTGAACATCGAACTTTTAAGCTTGACAAAATGTATTTGCACTAATCACAAAATAAAACAGCGTCCTCTGTTGACAAATACAAAAATGTTTCCAAATTAACAGCTCACATACAGGCTACGAGGATGTAAAATTGTCTACGAATAAAAGAAGTATTTAAATTACACAGTGCTATATCATATAAATTCGAATATTTCATTTTAGGCTCTTTTAAATATTACTCAGTATAAATATTTAAATAATATATAATTAAATACATAAATTTATAGTACTTTTAATGTGCAGAATAAAAGTTAAATTATGTATGCATGCAGAATAAGTGAAGGAGGTAAACGTATTTTCATAGAAAAAGAAGGGAGATAGACATTACCGATGTATACTTCTTCGGGAAATTCCCTAGTGCGTACAATCATACACGACGATACACGTATTAAATGCAAGATGACACATCAGAAATATAAAACCATATCCATATGTATCTCGGTATTTGCCAGCGTAGTCAAAAAAAAATGCAAGACTATAAAATCCCAAATAAAAATCGTTCTCTTAAAAAGCTTTGATACACGTAAATGTATATATTTTTTAAGTATCAGACGATTTAAGTCATGTGGTTGTTTCATGCGTAATTGCATAATATTGTTTTTTTATATAGTTTTTTTTGAGTAGTTTCTAAAGTTAACTACATATTATAAATGTATATATTTCTTTTATTATTTTTTTTGAATAGTGATATCTTTTATATCATTTTGTTAAGGACGTAAATTAATTAAGTTATAATAAAGTTTTTGTTAAACTGCCAAAAAATAAATCTATAAATATAATTATCGATGTTTAAAAACATCGATGTTTGGTAGTCGATATTTTGCAACCATCGATGTTGATCAACGATGTTAACATCGATGTTTGATATCGATGTTTACCCACCGATGTCCCATCCCTACTCTCGACTACAGCTTGTGAACATCAACTAATATTAATTAAGAGATTGCTCAAACCAACTCGGTTCGATATTTCTCTCCGAGTAGTTCATATATCTGTCCTGTTTTATTGAATAAATAAAATAAAAAACATATCAATCGGTCGCTCCGTTTCGAAACGAAAAGAGACACAAACAAACAAATAAAAAGGCAACTGTATCAATCGGCTGGTTCATAGAATACTTGTTCTTACTTGTTGAGTACGATTGAGCGTCGAATGAGATAAACGAGTTTATGCATGTTTGTCTTATTCCTGTCGGTGCGTGCTGCTTATGCAATCCTATATAAACAACGTAATATTTATTTTATTTTCATTTGCGGTTTCGCGCGTAATAGATAAGCAGTACTTAAGTTCAACACTTATACTTACGTATTTCTCAAAACAAAACAATGTCGGAAGTAAAAAAGAAGAGATGGCAATACTGTGCGGAATATATTAAATTCGGATTCATTGAAAATCCTACAAACCCATCGTCGCCTTTGTGCCTTCTATGCCTAAAAACATTTTCGAATGAAGCAATGAAGCCTTCAAGACTTCAAGATCATTTGAATAAAATGCATCCAGATAAGAAAGACAAGAATGTAGCATATTTTCAAGACCTAGAGAAGAAGCATAATACTCGGCCAAGTGTAGCAAAACTCTTTTCGGCGGCTGCTAGGCAAGATGACGACGGACTTCGAGCTTCGTACAACATCTCTTTGTTAATTGCTCAAAAAGGCAAACCACACAACATCGGAGAAGTGTTAATTTTGCCAGCAATAAAGGAAGTAATAACTACTGTGCTTCATAAACCGGCCGCAGATATTATCGGAAAAATTCCTTTGAGTAATAATTCTGTGCAAAGACGAATTGATGAAATGGCCGGAAACATAGAAGAATCATTGTGCAATCATCTGAGGACTAGTCAATTCTCAATTCAGCTCGATGAGTCCACTTTACCAACTAATGAAGCATTGTTGCTGTCTTACGTGAGGTTTATTAAAGATGAGAAAATATGTGAAGAACTATTGTTTGCTAGAAATTTAGAGACCGATACAAAAGGCGAAACCATATTCAATACATTGGAAAAGTTTTGTGATGAGAAAGAGATTCCCTTGAAAAATATTATATCAGTTGCTACGGATGGCGCTCCGGCTATGACAGGGTGCCATAAAGGCTTCATAGCGTACGTAAAAAATAAAATTCCAGATGTCCTTGCTGTACATTGCGTTATTCATAGACAACATTTGGTTGCTAGAAATTTAAGTGAACGACTATTTCAATCACTGCAATATGTCATCAAAGCAGTCAATAAAATCCGTAACTGCTCTTTGAATGATAGATTATTTCATCAGCTTTGTGTTACTAATGACGAAGATTTCAACCGTTTGTTGTTTCATACCGAAGTTCGTTGGCTATCAAGAGGCAATTGTCTGACTCGATTTTACAACCTGTTTGACTCTGTGATAGAGTTTTTGGAAACTAAAGATACAGAATTGCGCAACAAGCTCATTACATCAAAAAATGATATAGCTTACATGACAGACCTGTATAAATTGTTCAACAACATGAATCTCCAACTGCAAGGCGATGAACTAAATTTAATTAAAACAAAAAATGTCGTTGCTGCTTTCGCAGCCAAACTGCTTCTACACGAAAAGAATATGGGCAGACGTGAGTTTCATAATTTTCCGAATTTATCAGTATCCTGCAGTAACGACGACTTGTTTGCCTACTGCCAACATTTGGAAAAGCTCCACATTGACTTCACCGAACGATACCAGGATATTTTGAACTTGGAAATACCAGACTGGGTGTTGGATCCGTTTTCAAATGTCAACACAGCAATATCACCACATCTGGAAGAAGAACTTATAGAATTGACAACGAACGAGGAAATAAAAATCAAGTTCAAAAATGGCTACCAAGAATTTTGGCTACAAAAACCGATCCCGCAATTGTACCCTGGATTGTGGTCAATCATTCAACGATTCTTGATAGCATTCCCATCGTCATATTTGTGTGAACGTGGATTTAGTGCTGTAGCAACGCTGCTTACTAAAAAGAGAAATCGTTTGCATGTTACCGAACGTGGTGACTTGCGGCTGTTCTTGAGTAAATTGGAACCTGATATCAACAAACTTATTAAACAGCATCAGATTCATCCTTCACATTAGTTTTTATATTAGAATCGATTATGTTTGTTTTATTTTGAATTTTGAATAAAAGATACTTTGTCTGAATACTATAAAGTTGCGTTTCAATAATCATTCTCATTGGCAGGTGTAGCCCGTAAAAGTTAACTTGAGACCTGAGCGCCGTTGTGTACTACCTACTACGCTCAGGTCTCAAGTTAACTCATTCATTCTAAACGAGACTTTTACTATAACCCATAGTAAAAGTCTCGTTTAGAATGAATGTTTAATCTCCGCTAATATAGCTCACAATAATTAATTTAATTTGAAGTTCTAGTGGTTTTTGAGTAGGTGAAAAAATGGGGGCGCTAAAAATAATTTATTCTCAAAGTGGGCAGTAGGCAAAATAAGTTTGGGAACCACTGCTCTACATAAATATTATTGCAGTCTTTACAGGGAATTTTGTATATTACATTATCTTGGTTTAAAACTGGTGTTTTGTCCTTAGTTTTCGTAAAAGCATCGTTGAGTGTCAGTAAGCTCTATTTACATATTTTATTGTTGGTGTATCCTGTAAAATTTATTATTTGTTCGGGCAAGTTTTTAATATACGGATCTTCTTGTACCGCAATGGATCAAAAACACAATATGTTTATTAGGAATATGGAAGCTGTTGGAATTATAAATACATTTGTTATTTATATATTTTGGATATATATTCGTGAATATTGTAGAAAACTCCTCAAAAAGGAGCCATGACTATTATAAGTTACTCGGTTGCGGTACATAGAGAAACAGAGAAATATTTATTCTTTATATAATATCTTAGTTGGTAAACAGAAGCATTAAATAATAACAACAATGATAAAAATAGTTTTATTAGCCTCCAGGTACAAGAATAATATAATACAGCATAATAATAATAAACAACATAATAGTTAGATAATAAGCAAATACACGAAATAGTCATTTCCTATGTTAAATAATAGGAATATAAAAAAGCGTTATTTTTACAGTATGTCGATTGATCAGAAATGTACATACGTATAAGAAAGTCATTAAAATATTATCAGTTCATTTAAGAAGCGAAAATTCGTATTAGGGCGCATTAAAATGAAATTATGGTATAGATAAAAAGCTAATTAAAAAGTAAGATTTTTAAAAATATTTACTAGGTTGATTAGGTATGAACTAAATGCTGATCGTCTTCTGTGTATGTCCCCTATAGACTCCGAAACCGATTTTGATGAAATTTTCAGGAAAACTCTAGCGTAGTCTGGTGAGTGTTGATGTGAAGTTTGGTGCCGATAAAAATTGTTTTTTAAGCATAGCATCGCGTGCCGGGTATCGCTAGTTTTAAATATTCTTGAAATAATAATAATAATAATAATAATAATAATCTTTATTGTCCAACAGAAGAAATTCCAATTACAGGACAAAAATTAAATATAAAATACATAACAGTAATCTAATAATATAATAAACATTATAAATAATAACAGAAAGGTAATCAAATATTAGGAAATGAAATAGATATACATATATATATATATATATATATATATAGTATATAGAGAATTAAAAAAAATTATAAGTTAATAAACTAACTCATGAAAGGATCCGGGACGTACCCATTAGCATTTAACATCATATGTGACAAAGGAGCTTTTATCAAGGTATTAGTTCTTGCTCTCGAATACGCGAACGTCTCGGTTGATCGGGTTTCCCTTAAGGGGACGTGAATATTTATTTGTGAGAGTAGTACTGGGGAGTCTATTTTGTTTTGAAGTAATTTGACTAGGAACTTGGCACTACTCAGCTCTCTTCTGCTGCCTAAAGCATCGACGGAATGTCTGTCAAGGAGAGCTGCATAATCCACTCCCCTCTCCGGATAATAACCATCACTCTTAAATGAAAGATATTTTAAGAAGCGTCTCTGAACTCTTTCAAGAGCCAATTGCAGGTATAGATAATGCGGATACCATATTATAGAACCATATTCCAACTTAGACCTTACAAGTGCATAGTAAATAGATTTTAATGCAAGGGGATTATTAAATTGTCTAGAAGATCTTATAAGAAAACCTAATGATTTAGTTGCTGAGGCACACGTTTCGAGGATGTGATCAGTGAAACGTAGGGAGGAGTCGAAGGTAATACCCAGATCCACCAATCTATGCTTTCTAGGAACTGGAGTGTGCCTTACACTATAGCAGAATTGAAACGGATTTGAAATTCTAGTGTAAGAAACAACCGCGCACTTGTTAACATTTAAAGTGAAACCGTTTCGATCACACCAGTCAACAATATATTGCAGGTTCCATTGTAGGTGTTCACAGTCTCTCAACGAAGATATTCGAGAATAAATTTTGAGATCATCAGCGTAGGCTAATACTTTACAATCTAATGACAGCAACAGGTCGTTGATGAAGACGATAAAGAGAAGGGGACCCAGATTGGAACCCTGAGGAACCCCAGAAGTTGGAGTGAATTTTTTTGAATGAAAGCCGTTCCAGCACACATAATTGTAGCGACAGGTTACGTACGAAGACATAAGCTGCAGTAGGTTTCCCGAAAAACCGAACGCGTCAAGCTTCGACAGCAGTATCGAATGGTCAATGGAATCAAAGGCCTTCGCAAAGTCGGTGTAGATAACATCCACTTGTTTGCGATTGTCCAAAGCTACACTTATGAATTGAGTTAGTTCTGCCAAGTTGGTTGTTGTGGATCTACCCGAGATAAAACCATGCTGTTGAAATGCAAGCTTTGACCTACAATTGCGAGAGATTTGTTGATTTAGAGTACTTTCAAATATTTTAGCAAAGTTGCTAATAATGCTAATGGGTCGATAGTTCAGTACATCGGATTTATCTCCAATCTTAAAAACAGGTATTATTCGAGTAATTCTCCATAGCTCAGGAAACACGCATGTTTTAAGTATTAAATTAAATAACACCGTAAGTGGCTCACAGAATACCACTGCGCAATCCCTCACGAAGAAAGCCGGTAACTCATCATGACCAGATGTGAAGTTTGCTTTAAGCTTCGCAATGCTCTGCAGCACTTCACTGGACGAGAATGGTCGAATGGTTATAGTGTCACAATTAACTTCAGTTGGATCTGCACTAGCACTGATAGTTGCGCCACGGTAGGCATCCGAGAAAACATTGGCAAAAGCATTTACTATGTCCTGGGGATTTGTCACTTCGCGGTCATTTAGTCTCATACAGGCCGGAATTCTACTTGTAGTCCTCTTATCTGCCAAAAATTTCCAAAACGCCCGGGGATCAGTGACGATTCTAGATTCAATGTAGGTTTGGTACATCTTGTAAGCATCCGATATTTCACGTTTAACCGTAGTACGCAATCTCTTAAACTCATGGTGATAGAATTCCGACTTAGTTCGTTTCCATTTGTGAAGGAAACCTTCTTTCACTTTTATTAGCTTTTTGATTTTAGTGTTGTACCATGGAGGAAATATTGACTTAGAGAATTTGACTTTTTTAACGGATTGATCCAATGTAGCGTATAGTTTTTCATAGAACGCTGCCACAGCAGCATTTACATCTAGGAACGTATCGAGGAAGGACCAATTGATGTCCAGCATATCATTATAAAGGGTGCTGTAATCTGCTTTGCGGAAATTATATCTGTAGTTGTTATTCGATGCGGAAACAGTGGTCGAATCATCTCCACAGAAGTTCAGCAATATATCCAAGGCCGGATGATGTAAATCCTCCAGCACCATCGGATCCACATCATGAGACACAGTAACTCTACAGTTAAGGTTGCTGAATATTAAATCTAAAAGTTTACCTCCAGGATTCGTAATTGTATTGTATTGACGCAAGTTAAGGGTTGCCATGAAGTTCAGAAGGGCCAAGTACTTTCGATTTCCAATATCAGTAGGTATGTTGAATAACGGACAATTGAAATCGCCAAGTATCAGAACCTTTTTCCCAATTAGTTCAAATGTCAGTGCTTCAAAAAATATCTCGTACTCATCACAAGAGATGTTCGGTGGGACGTATAAGTTAATGGCAGTAAAAGTGTGTGATTTAATTGTGCAACGACAAGCAACGAAATCAATTATTGGAACCAGAACAGAGACGTCTGGCATATTAATAGTAGCTGCTGCTACTGAATCCGCAACAGCAGAAAGCACACCTCCACCCTTTGAGAGACCAACAGCAGCAAAATTTCTGTCAGTTCTAAATATAGTGAAAGAGTTGTCAAAAAGCTCTGAACTACTAACATCACTAGACAACCATGTTTCAGTAAAGAAGACGGCATCAGAATCAGTCGTGCTACTTATTGCTCGAACATTATTTGTTTTTGACCTTAATCCTCGTACATTTTGGTAGATTAAACGAAGACAGGTATTAATTCTGTTGGACTTATTTAGTTTTCCGAAGAATGAGAAAGAGACTTCGTGATGGTAGGAACTTCATTTTTATATTTTATGTAAAGGTGCGATTCCCCAGCATTTTTCCGCTCAAGAAGCTGCTGTTTAACTGTTTTGTAGAGCTGCAATTGCGCAGGGGTTTTGTCTCTGGAGATAATTACTTTATTGAAAGGCGGAATTTCTCTTAATTTTTTGCAATTGCGAAGGACCATCATTACATCATCCGAACCGGGTAGAGTTACTTTGATAGGTCTGTTCCCCTGTTGCTTCGACGGATCAAGGCGACCCAATCTCAAAACCCTAAGCGAATCCACTCTCACATCCAGATGTGAGAAAATCGTCCCAACGGTCGCCTCATCGCTGGCAGCTTGATCCGCTTTCCCCATAGACTCCCCTTCGGGTAAGTTAAATATAACTATGTTATTCCTCCGCTTCTGCCTCTCCGCCACCTCACTAACCAATCCTTCCATTACCAGTGGATCTATCTCTTTGTCAATTAATTTAGCAGAACTCATCGACCCTGACTCTATTCTCTCCTTAAGCAATTGCAAGCAATTTTTCATAGAACGCTGCCACAGCAGCATTTACATCTAGGAACGTATCGAGGAAGGACCAATTGATGTCCAGCATATCATTATAAAGGGTGCTGTAATCTGCTTTGCGGAAATTATATCTGTAGTTGTTATTCGATGCGGAAACAGTGGTCGAATCATCTCCACAGAAGTTCAGCAATATATCCAAGGCCGGATGATGTAAATCCTCCAGCACCATCGGATCCACATCATGAGACACAGTAACTCTACAGTTAAGGTTGCTGAATATTAAATCTAAAAGTTTACCTCCAGGATTCGTAATTGTATTGTATTGACGCAAGTTAAGGGTTGCCATGAAGTTCAGAAGGGCCAAGTACTTTCGATTTCCAATATCAGTAGGTATGTTGAATAACGGACAATTGAAATCGCCAAGTATCAGAACCTTTTTCCCAATTAGTTCAAATGTCAGTGCTTCAAAAAATATCTCGTACTCATCACAAGAGATGTTCGGTGGGACGTATAAGTTAATGGCAGTAAAAGTGTGTGATTTAATTGTGCAACGACAAGCAACGAAATCAATTATTGGAACCAGAACAGAGACGTCTGGCATATTAATAGTAGCTGCTGCTACTGAATCCGCAACAGCAGAAAGCACACCTCCACCCTTTGAGAGACCAACAGCAGCAAAATTTCTGTCAGTTCTAAATATAGTGAAAGAGTTGTCAAAAAGCTCTGAACTACTAACATCACTAGACAACCATGTTTCAGTAAAGAAGACGGCATCAGAATCAGTCGTGCTACTTATTGCTCGAACATTATTTGTTTTTGACCTTAATCCTCGTACATTTTGGTAGATTAAACGAAGACAGGTATTAATTCTGTTGGACTTATTTAGTTTTCCGAAGAATGAGAAAGAGACTTCGTGATGGTAGGAACTTCATTTTTATATTTTATGTAAAGGTGCGATTCCCCAGCATTTTTCCGCTCAAGAAGCTGCTGTTTAACTGTTTTGTAGAGCTGCAATTGCGCAGGGGTTTTGTCTCTGGAGATAATTACTTTATTGAAAGGCGGAATTTCTCTTAATTTTTTGCAATTGCGAAGGACCATCATTACATCATCCGAACCGGGTAGAGTTACTTTGATAGGTCTGTTCCCCTGTTGCTTCGACGGATCAAGGCGACCCAATCTCAAAACCCTAAGCGAATCCACTCTCACATCCAGATGTGAGAAAATCGTCCCAACGGTCGCCTCATCGCTGGCAGCTTGATCCGCTTTCCCCATAGACTCCCCTTCGGGTAAGTTAAATATAACTATGTTATTCCTCCGCTTCTGCCTCTCCGCCACCTCACTAACCAATCCTTCCATTACCAGTGGATCTATCTCTTTGTCAATTAATTTAGCAGAACTCATCGACCCTGACTCTATTCTCTCCTTAAGCAATTGAATCTCAACTTGTAGTGAGGTCACCAGTGCAGAAAGTTCTCCAATCTTACGTAACTGTGACTTAAAATCTCTGCAGGATAAACAGTTGAAGGACAACTGACGATCTTTACTCTTTAAGAACTGTATTTCGCCCCTCGATAGTCCACTGCAAGTGCTGTGAACGACATTCTTGCAAGTGTCACAGGATATCTCCTTTTCTACGAAAAGTCCATTATTGCATACTGCGCATTTAGTATTCATCATATAATTACTATATATAAGACAAGATGAAATTTAAACAAAGGAGAAAGGATGAACAGGGACACTCACTTCACACCTGGGGGGCCTTTCCCGGTGTCTAACAATATTACAAACAAAGAAGGCCGCGGAAAGAAAGGGAAAAGGAGAACAAATAGTGGGTTAATAATTTAATATTATAAGGATCAGATCCAACAAAAAGGCTACGGCAGAAAACACATGCATGGAAAAACAACGGTACAGAAAAAGTGACACACGTGTGAGAGCGAGGAATATAAATCTTACGTACTATAAAATAAGAGAATATATCGTGTACTTTTAATTCAAAATTTGTGATCTAATTAATATAGGCTTGTAAATAAGACACTCACCACTGTGTAGCGTAAATTATGTACTTTAACCTGAGGTACACAAAGTTAATTGTATACTTTTATTTCCCTAATAAATGACTGATAAAACAGAGCAACACTACATACGTTATTCACATTATATTATCAGAACTCACATTGAAATGTTATAAAAATGATAGGTTAGAGATCATAGAATACTAGTTGGTCCGGCAGACGTTGTTCTGTCCTTTCCGGTAGGTGGCGCAAGTACTTTTAGTTAAAGTCCCTGTATGAGGAAAGTCTAGACACTATCAGCTCCAGATTTTGTGATGCTCGTTTTGTCACTAAACCAACATATAATATTACGAATATCTCATTTTCGCCCATAAATAAATAATTTATTAATAACTACACCACCACCAATTTTTTTTCTGAGAATCACTCACTCAATAGTCAACAGGTCCGCTATTGTATAGAACAAGAAAATAAGAAAAAAATATATTCATACACAGCCGGTGATCTGTATAGCGATGCCGACAGTGTGTGTGTGTGTGTATATGTATGACGCGCCGACTCTGTGTCTTTCGTTTTCTATAGAAATCGATGTAATTTCGTATAATGTTAATTTTTTAATATTTTCCGATAAAATGTGGAATAACTGAAAATGAAACAACACTATAGTATATTCTTCTTCTTCTTCTTTCTCTTTTCTTAAGACTTAGTTTTGTTTCTTCTACTCTTCTTAATCTAGCCTCTTGGGTAGCAGATGTCCAGCTCTCGCACCATCTTTTGCGCGGTCGACCGGGAGTCTCCTTGAACTCGGATTTTTATCCTTTGCCCATTTTGCCCATCGATCCTCTGCCATTCTGTCGACGTGGTATCTCCAATATCGTTGTCTCGATCTCGTAAACTGCACCACATCTTGAATTTTGAGATCTGCTCTTATATCTTTGCTTCTTATCTGGTCTCTCAAGCTTACTCCCTTAATATTCCACAATGTCTTCATCTCTGCTGCCGTCATCATGCTCTTCGCTTTTATTGCAAACGCTCGAGTTTCCACTGCATATGGGAGTACAGGTCTCACTGCTGTGTTATATATGCGGACTTTGCTTTCAGTGGACATGTATTTGTTCCTCCATATGAGGCCCCTCAGATAGCCAGAGATTCTTGAGGCTTTATTCACTTGTGTTCTGACTTCCTGTTGTAAGTTTTTGGAGGTCATTATCTCAGCTCCTAAGTACGTACATTGCATACATTGGTGGCTGGGTTTGTCGTTTACAGCCAGTTTACATCTAGTGGGCTCGTTTGCTATGACCATTGATTCCGTCTTTTTTATAATCTGTTTATTAAGGTTCTTCGCTCTTGTTAGAAACATATAGAGTAGTCGCTGTAAATCGTCTTCGTTATCCGCCATCAAAATTGCGTCGTAGCGTAGCATAGTATCTTTATCGATTCTTGTCCTATTCTGTATCCGCCATCAACTTCTTTTACACTATTAATTATTTTATCCATAATGGGGTTGAACAAGATTAGGTTCAAACAATCGCCCTGGCGGATTCCAGTTAGTACTAGTACTTGTTCTGTAAATCCCTGTGATGTTTTGGTCTTTGTTGTGTTATTCTTATTGAACTGTTTTATTACGTTAATGTAAGGTACGGGAATGCTGTTTTCCCGGAGTATATCTATGATGTCGGCTATTATGTATTGTAGTGAAGTAAATATTAGATATTTATTTCAAGTACATTGTTGTTACTGAAACAGATTAAATTAAATGTTAGCATTAAGTTTTGACACACTAAAAAATATTTCCCTTATATATTCCAGGTTAAATTTATATAAATGCATAACCTCAATCGAAGTAAATAGGTTATATTGCTCGTATGTTGAGATAATATATTATTGGATGTATTGATGTGCTCTAGACTTCAATCTTTGGATTAATGTACTGATAGTCTAAAAAAAAGAAGAAGTTAATAGATTCTGATAAATGTTACTGTCGATAAAAAATACTGTAGAAATGTTAATAGCTAATATTCCATTCCAAACAGATTATTAAGTAGAAGAGCTCCCTGCATGTTGAAAGGCTTGTACCAATCTGGATACCTACAGTGAATATTTAAATAAATTAATCTTTATAACATCTGTGTATGGGTAGTTAAAGTTGTGTATGAAGGCCAGCAGTTTTATGTTGAGGGTGACATCTTGATAGGAAGAGTAGAAGTATATAATACAAATTAAAACAATAATAATAATGACCATGGAGTTATTATGTAAGAGATATTGAGTACTATAGGACTTTGTTTTATAAAGAAACACGCCCAATGACATTTGTCGGGTCAAATTAAAAATAACTAGAGAGATATGAACAAGATTTTACTACAAATAAAATATTTAGAAACAAGAGATTACAAGGCTTTGGGAACGTGAATGTCAAATATATTGTAATGAAACAAGCCCACAGAGAAGCAGACATCCAGGCGACGACAAAAGAAAGGCAAATATTCGGCGCGACTGGTAAACATCGTAAAGCAATAAATCATCCATTTTATATGTACTGCGAAGAGACAGAATGTCTATCGAATGTTCTACAAACATCGAGAGGAAGATGGAGTTTACGCGAATGCTTGCAGATGTTTCGTATGTGTATATAAGGCCGCTGGGTCACGGAGATGAGTCAATTCCGGAATAAGAAATTCCTTAAGTAGTCGATGCGCGGAACAGACCAAAGTAGAAATAAATATAAAAATAAATAAATAGTTCTTTGAGTGGTAGTCGAAGAATAAACATAAATATAGTGTAATAAAGACATAAACATTACCGTGTTATATAAATAGAAGTGATTTAAATATACGGACATAAATATTAGTAATAGAAATAAATACCTGTGTTAATCTATTCTAGTAGTTTTAAGTGTGATATAGTTTTATATTTTTATATTGCAATTAATTTTACGTGTATGAATATACAGACTGTTTTAAATAAATAAATTGCACGAGTTGTTTATTGCGAACCCGAAAAGTTAAAATTGGTGTAAGTGTGGGATAAACAATATAAGTCCAAATAAATAAATAAATAAATAAATAAATAAATGGCTACCAAACGTTTGGAAGAACTAAAGGTCTCCAAGTTAAGGGCAGAATTGGAGGAAAGGGACGCAGATACGTCTGGAAAAAAAACAATTCTTCAGGATCGGCTTCGTGACCTTTTAATAAATGAAGGTAAGGATCCCGAGAAATATTTGTTTCAAGTACAGGCTGATTCAATCTTAATTTTGGAGACTCTAAAAAGAATTGCAAATAATTTTGAAGCTTTAATAGATGAAATTGCAAATAATTCAAAAGCTTTAAAAGATAAAATTGCAAATAATTCAAAACAGTTCGAGACTGATGTGAAGACTCTAAAAGATGAAATTGCAAATGGTTCAAAGCAATTTGAGAATACTATGGAGACTCTAAAAGATGAAATGGCAAATAATTCAAAACAACTCGAGACTACTTTTAAGGAAGACATTCAAAGGAATTCATCGAGTGGGAGACGGGGATTTTCTGAGGCCATCGAAGCCGTAGAACAGAAAGTTGAGGAGCGCGTGTTCGGAATGGGGGGCGAGTTTAGGGTTCAGCTTCGGTTGCCAGCGGTGAGTGACAGCGGTCCCCGTGACGCCTCGGGCGGAAGCCTGGAGATCTCCCGAACAGCGAAGGCAAAGGTAAAACCTTCCACCTTCGATGGAAAGACGTCATGGATGACGTACCGGAAACAATTCGAAGCCGCTGCATGAGCAAATGGGTGGACGTCCCCGGAGAAAGCTACTGCCCTGATTGTGTCGTAAGAGGAGAGGCCAGTGACATTCTGCAGACCTTATGTCCGGAAGAGTGTCAAGACTACCTTAAATCAATCAAGCGTCTTGAGATGAAGTATGAACATGCACACCTGGGACAGGTAGCCCGACGATTAGTGAATCAGGTGCAACCTAAGAGAAGAACGCTCCGATGCTGGAATTAGAAATGGAAATGGAAATGGGCCATGTGCATAGTAAAGGCGGGAAGGAGCCCAAGAAAACCATAGCGGAGCAGCGAAAACTGAAACGGGCCGATGAGAAGAGGCAATCGTCGACCCAGTATCGTAGAGCCTCAAAATCAATAGCGCGAATTGCATCTGTGCAACAACAAAACGCTGATGCTGTTGCAAGGAGAAGACTACGTCAGCGGACCCAGGCGAAGGTTGGAGGATGCCCACGAGCGAGTATGCCATCACACTCAGGATGCCAGCGACAGGACGAAGGATCGTTACGACGTGCAAGCCGAGAGAGGTGGTTATCGAGAAGGGGACCTTGTCTGGTTATATAATCCTCAACGTCGCCGAGGCCTGTCCCCAAAGCTCCAACAATACTGGAAGGGACCATGCGAAATACTAGAGCGAATAGATCACGTGGTTTATCGCATAAGACTATAGTCTTATGCGAATAACACCCCATAATGAACCAGGGGTGGTGCGTTTCAACCAATTGGCCCCATACCATGGACGTGACAGCGGTGAAGTGCGGATGTGCGACAAATTACCGGAAAACCTAGAGAGCCAATTAATGGAAATTCCTTGTCGATTCGCGAGGACGAGCACTCGAGCAAAATATAAGGAGGCTGGCAATTCCGAAACTGGGCTGCAGATTAGACCGTTTCGAATGGAGAACCGTAAGAAACATGCCGGAGGTAGTGTTTCGGTATACTGGTATGGAAATGGTCGTGTGCGGCTATCGGCCCAATCAGCTCGGTGCACTTGTGGGTCCCAATGTAGATTCCGTCATCCGCCAACGACAAGAACATGGAATAGTGTGTTTCGGTACGAAACGCAGTTTTTAAGAAGGGGGCAATGTAATGAAAGAAGCCCACAGAGAAGCAGACATCCAGGCGACGACAAAAGAAAGGCAAATATTTGGCGCGATTGGTAAACATCGTAAAGCAATAAATCATCCATTTTATATGTACTGCGAAGAGACAGAATATCTGTCGAATGTTCTACAAACATCGAGAGGAAGATGGAGTTTGCACGAATGCTTCCAGATGTTTCGTATGTGTATATACGGCGGCTGGGTCACGGAGATGAGTCAATTCCGGAATAAGAAATTCCTTAAGTAGTCGACGCGCGGAACAGACCAAAGTAGAAATAAATATAAGAAATAAATAAATAGTTCTTTGAGTGGTAATCGAAGAATAAACATAAATATAGTTTAATAAAGACATAAATATTACCGTGTTATATAAATAGAAGTGATTTAAATATACGGACATAAATATTAGTAATAGAAATAAATACCTGTGTTAATCTATTCTAGTAGTTTTAAGTGTGATATAGTTTTATATTTTTATATTGCAATTAATTTTACGTGTATGAATATACAGACTGTTTTAAATAAATAAATTGCACGAGTTGTTTATTGCGAACCCGAAAACGTTACAATATATAAGATACGTAAGTGTAAATTAGTTATGTCTGTAATTATAGATAAGATTATTTTCATATATTAAATCTTTCAAATGGAGAGATATTTCAAGTATGCTTTGGAAGAAAATAAAGGAAACAATCGAGAGTAGAAAGATGCTACCGGCAAAAATAATGAAGCTGGATTATTGATTACATAGAAAATTATATTCATTTATGAAATAAATGATGAAATAATAGTACATTTAGTGAATAATAAACATGAAGAACCAGTGATCTTTCCTGAAGTTAAAATAAAAGGTTTCCAAATTTTTGAAATTAAACCTGGAATTCTTTTTGTTAGTGTCTTCTGCGAACACTATTTGCAGCTTGTGATTTGGATGTAAGAAGTTGCAGTTTTATACCAGTAAACGGATCTACATCATTCAGGAGCAACAACGAGAGATATTCCATTGGAATTTAGTACTAATTTCACCGAACACAATCTACAAGGTAAAATAAAAAAATATACATGTATGAAATTCAAAACCAAAATTCATTGAGCTCATGATAAATTACTAATACTACATATCGATACATATAACTTTAAGCATTTTTACCCACACTTAAAAATGTACGTACAAAAAGAAATATCTTCTCCCAAAGGATATTTAAAATTGATTTGGGTCGAATGTTGACCGTGTATAATTTGCCTATGAAGCCATGTTTGTTTCAATATTAATTTAATAATTTAATTATGTAGTTATTTAGAGTTGAATTTCTTAAAACTTTGAACTGTATTACCTATTGGATTTAAGTAATTTTAAGTAAAAATGGCAGCCGCAATGAATATAATAATTAAATTTAGATATTAAATATAAGTTACTATGTTAACGTATTAAGAAATAAGATGTATTTCAATATGACCCAACTGTTAAAAAATAATGTCTTGAAGCTTCAAGATAAGGATTTTTTGTATGTAAAATTAGAAAGACAGTGGATTTTCATGTATATATAGTATCGTTTTTAGAATTCTTTAACAACTTAAATCTATCAAATTTATAATCATTACGTTCCTAATCGTAGATAGTCACAAGTACAGCACAGTATCTCAAAAGAAACATATTACAAGTAGGTCACAGAATGAAAAAAGATATTTAAGTTGTAAACAGAAATGACTGATAATATTTTACAGACATTTCTCAATTACTTTTCAGTTGAGATGGAATATATCATATATTAAAAATAATCTGTAAATGTAGGTGGTTATTTAATATCCTTCAAAAGTAAAGGGAAAATAAAATAAAAACAAAATTAATGGTGACTATTTCACACGAGCAATCATAAAAACAATATGTTCGAAGGGGCGAAAAGTCTCATCAAAGTAATTGCTGCCTGAATACTCTGTATAGAAGGGAAAACAAAAAAATACTGCAAATGAAACGCCAGTGAATAATTTCAAGTAATTTACGCCAAGTGACGTATTAGAGAATTTTTCGGGCAGACAGAATGCGAACACCTAGAGCACGACGACGGTAAATTGCTATTCATGATTGGCATGTATTTGATGATGGACCTATTTGATTAGGGCGTACCTAATGATACGTACAATTTCCTCGCATGCATGCATATACATTTATACACTGTCACATGAGTCCAGATTACTGTATTCATCCGCAGACATGTGGGTCCTAACAAATAACATTTGATGAGCGGTGATATGTTTTCATTTCTGGTTATCGTCCATGGAAATTGTCATTATTCGTGAATCCCCAATTTACATTCGTCTATTTTTTACCCCGTAACATACACGCACATATTTATGTATATCTATCGATACTTTCACTACCAAGGGTTATTTCATGTCGCTTTCTGAATATTTTTTCGAAATTGCACTTTCCATATTACCAACTATAAACAGAAAGACTATTATTGTTTTAATGCATTACGCCAGTTATTTTTAACCCCGTTGTAAGAAAATTAAATATGTGTTTTAAAATATGGAGAAACATAACAATTATAACGCATACAAGAGTTACTTTTAATAATTATGATAATGATCATAATAATAACCATTTTTATTACCTAACAGGCAAAGCCCAAAGTAGGGTTACATAATGTATTACACATGTATATAATATCGAATACAAATAATAATAATAGATTTAGATCAAAGAAATAGTAAACAGGAAACATATTTAATGGAGATACATAATTCAAGTTCAGTGTGTTTACACACATGTCTCCAAGTTGATTTGCTAAAGGACAGAGCATGTATGTTGGAGTCCTTCTCATGATGTTGGTTCTCGCGAATGGAACAACAAATTTGCAATTCTGCCTGAAGATTACTCATGGTTTCAGAAGTAACATATATTTTAGCATATGAAGGCATCCATGACAAAACCCATAGATCTAAATGCTGCTGTACATAATAATAATAATAATAATAATATTTTATTCATTGTAATTACCATTACAAGAAAGTCAGTGAATTACTTTAAAATGCACAGTTAGCTGTCAATAAAACAAACAATAACAACAAAACAATAACGAGTATATAATGCATTAATGTATTTAAAAGTCATTAATGTTCTAAGTCACACTTTAAGAACTCTTCTATTGAATAAAAGCTGTGATAGCTTAAAATTTCCTCCACTTTTTTTATGAATAATTTGTTCCTCTCTTCAATATGGTTCTTGATTTTGTTATACAGTTTGGGCCCCCAATAGTCTACGTAGCGTTGTGTCGTTTGCAGGCGGTGATATGGGATTTGGAACTCTTTTCTGTGGCGGGTTTCGTAGTTATGATGCTCTCCATTCAATATATACTTTTCTTGGTTTTTTCTGACGTATGTTATACATGTAAGTATAAATAGGCAAGGCAAGGTCAGTATTCTTTCTTGCTTGAAATGTTCCTTACAACCATCCGTGTATTTCAGATTACAAAGAGCTCTAATCGCTTTTTTTGCAAGCAGAAGATTCTTGTTGCTGCAGGTGATGTGCCCCAAAACAAAATTCCGTAGCTTATCCTACTGTGGAAGTTCGCAAAATAGGCAGATTTTGCAGCGGCATGGGTAGCAATAGTCTTCAGTCTTCTTATAGTATATATAGCTATCGTTAGCGAGTTAGCTAATTCTGATATGTGCATGTCCCAAGTGAGTTTATTGTCAATCGTGAGCCCCAGATATCGAATGGCGTGGGATGACTGTTCATTTCTTGCTGAGAAACAGAGATGCTGTGTTTTCTCTTCATTTAATTTTAGTTCATTATCTTGGAACCATTGTGTGATTTCTTCCATTACCCGTTTGCTCTCTTTTCCAATTTCGTCAATTGACTTTCCAGTTACTACGTAGGATGTATCATCAGCATAGAGACAGCTTTGTTTAGGTGTTATATTTTTTGGGAGATCATTAACGTACATCAAAAATAAAATTGGTCCCAATATCGATCCTTGTGGTACCCCATTATGAATTGGTCTGGTATTTGATATTTCTCCATTTAAGTCCACTCTCTGACATCTTCCCCTCAAATAGGAGGCAAGTAGATCATGTTCCGTACCTCTAATATCATAATAGTATAGTTTCTGTAGTAGAATTTGGTGATTTACCATATCGAAAGCCTTACTGAGGTCACAACATGTCAGTTCACATCGTTCTTTATTGTCGTAGGCGTCAATTATTGCCTCCATCACCTCCAGTATTCCAGTCACTGTGGATTTGTTTTTCCTGTATCCATGCTGTTCATTAGATATATAGTTCTTTCTTTCTAAGTATTCTAGTAGACGGTCTACTATCAACCGCTCTAAAATTTTGGAAATTAGAAATTGCATATGTTCATAATGTGAGACCTAGAGCTTAGGCTGAAATGGACACTCATTGAAAAATCTTTGAATTTGGTTTTACTTAAGAAGAGCATGTGAAAGCAACTCTACAACAATTACCTACCTACATCCAATTTGAGTCCCGAACGTTCACACTATACAACCAATACATTAAAATTTTGCTGATGGTTAGCTGCATCAGCATCTTGATACAATAATGTATCCTAACACAGGGCAGGACAATCGATCTGTAGGATCAAATCATTTATAAATAGTGTGAAGAATAAGGGACCTGAATTCAAAAATATAAACTTATTGGATGGAAAATCCATTATAATAGGCATAACACCTTCTCCCACAATGAGGCTGCCAGCAGAAAGTAAATGGTTTTCGAGGTAAATCGTAAGTGGAAGCAATTGATATATTACAAGACTAAGATGTAAGTGACAAAAAATGCCAATTGAAAGCAAGCAACGATGAGAAATTTTCTAGTACATTAAGCAGCAGTTTCCTACTTGGTACATATATTTACGAAATTGGTTATCCTTATAAACATATAAACTCCCAAACCATAGAGGCTACACATCGGTCATAAACATACAAAACCTAAACATTCCTGTTTATCAAGTCAATAACATTAACCCACAAATGAAATATCGAAGTATATAGAAAATTCCAAAACTTATGAAAAAACACAAAGCACTGTTTCATAATAAGCCAAATACTTCTTACACTTTAACAAACCCTGTAAACGAGATGTTCAGTCACCTTAAATATAAAGTACCAACTTTGGTTAAAAGCAACCTGGTGTAGCTACTACAATGTATCCAATTTTATTTTTCATATACAAAATTCGTTTGTAGTATTAATACATTTTTATAGCCTGTATAATTTGCAAGCTATTAGCAAAAAAAAAAGCTTTTCGATAATACTAAAAATATTATTTCCAGTTATAATTTTGAAAAACTTTTTAAGCAAAAAATGTTCCAAATCAAGCGAATATTCCTTTACACTCGTTATATTTCTGCGAAAATCCATTATTTTGCAAGATATTGGCGAGAAATTGTTTTTCAATAAGACTAAAATAAAAAAAAACCTACTTCCCTAGACGAAGATTACATTTCTAGTATAAAGTATGGCATTGATAACTTAACGTTTGGTCACTATCGGGATCACACACACATACTTCGTATAAGAAGTAGAGGTGTGTATATTACAATAACTTCATTTTACATTTTTACAGATTGAAGTGTAGACAGGTATGGTATGAGCATTTTCCTTCTGCCTTTTTTCTTTTTGTGTTAGCCGTGTATTGTCAAAATTTAATTTAATATTTAGAGTTTCATTGAATGTTTTATTTATACAATTGGGTGAATAAATTTTCGAAATGTTGTTTGAAATTTCGTACACCTGCCACGATAACCACTGCTCCGTGAGCAAGTATAAAAAAGGTTTTAGTGTGCTTAACGTGTAACACTTCCACTTTTTTTAAACTAAAAATATTTTCATGATGCTTAATTTGTCGCATATATTATCGTCTTTTGTTGTCAATTTACATAACTGGAAGTATTTAGATGTTAATTTATATGTATTCATTATGTATATGCTGCCATTTCGTCTAATAATATTTTGTGAGAATGTATGGTGTTTTTTTAATTTCTAAAATTGAAGGATATAAAATTATAATTACATTTAATTAGAGAAAGATAACAAATTCAGTATATTTAACATACAGAGAAAACGTGAACACAACAAATATATCGCGTTTTCAATATTTGAAATTATAGGAATGCTGGATATATATGCTAGGGTGATGAAGAAACACAATAGAAATTAATATAAGATTATTTTTTATTAGAGAAGGTGAATGAGCTAAAAGTGTGTATAATTGGTAACCCCCTACTGTCTGATGGGGTAGTATGGGACACAAGCCTAAGACTTAGCAGGGTCGGGTACTGTTTTCGATGAACTTGGGCAAATTTGAGCACCAGTTACTTTTTATTATAAAAGAAGTAACAAACTTCAATAGATAATACAGATAGATCAGTACGCGAACTAGAACTGTGTGATGCGAAGAAAAAGAAAAGAAATCTTTATAAATTTAACAAATATATTGAAGAAAGACTTATGTGAAAAGATATTAAATATTTAAAAGAAATTAGGTGTGACAACCACATGACTCGACTTTTTTATACGTATGTGTGTTTGAAATTATACAAAAGTGCCAAATTATGTTTTAAATACTTGTTTCTTAAAAAAGAAACTTGTAAGCGTGTTACTTCTTGCCCGAATTTTGAGGATTTTTTTATATAAAAATTAATCCAAATCCAGCTCTAAATACGTTTATGCGCTTGAGAACTCTATATAGAATGCATATTGTACGAGATATGTGAAAAAAATCGATATTCGATAAGAGTAAAAATCTTACTTCCGGTCCAGATTTTGAATTTTTTTTCATGACTAACGCGAGATATATGCAAAAAAATTAAGTGTGGCCACCATACGACTTTCCTATACGTATGTGTGTTTCAGATTATACAAAAGTTTTTCTAAATTAAGTTTTAAATGCTTTTATATTCTTAAAAAAATACACCTGTGAGTGTATTTCTTCATGTCCGAATTTTGAGATTTTTTTATACAAAAAAATATTCAAAATTCCTTTCTAAGTACTTTTATTTTCTTAATATTTCTCTATAGAAGACATACTCTGCGAGATATTTGCAAAGAACTGCTACTCGATAAGAGTAAACTTGTTACTTCCGGTTCGAATTTTTTTCTTTTATACAAAAATTATTCCAAATCTAGCTCAAAACACTTTTGTACTCTTGATAAATCTATATAGAATGCATAATTTACGAAATATCTACTTCTGGTAGGAGTTCCGAAAAACTAGTTTAATAACATTCCCAAATTCACTTTTGAGTAAATTTGAGAAAATTATTAAAAAAATAATGACTCGATAGCATTACTAATTTCACAAGGCACCAATGATTTATGGAATACTAAAAAATAAAAGAAAACACAACAGATAAGAGCAGATTTATATTACCATATGCATGGCATTTTTAAAGTCATAAAAAAAACACGTTAAATATGCATGTGTTTTAACCGGAAAGCAACAAATTTTATCAAATAATATCGATACTAACATCATATAGATCAGCATTTTTCGCTCAGCTGATGTTTTTAGATTTTAAAAGCCAAAACGTGACTGGTTTTTCCAACTCCGATTAAAATGTCGCTTAGCCTAATCATTAGTTAAAACACCGGTTAGTACAAAAATTGTCTTTTTCCAACACCGGTTAGCGCTAATATTGATAAAGAACGCCGTTAATCGAATACATTTTAACCGGTATTTCAACTACCTGATAAAGTATTAAACACTAATTACGATTACTTACACTAGCGCATAACCTAGGAGATTTGAATTTTTGTTATTATTGACAGCGGTTATGTTTCCATACGCATTTGTTTGCTGTATGAGAGGATTTTTTGGAATTAATTAATAATTATTTTCATCAGGGATTTAGTAATTGTATTGTTTCGCCTATAAATAAAATGAACAGTATAATTAAAAATCCAAATAACATAATATTGAATATTTGTAACTTTTAGCTTATAACTGGGAAAACCAACCCTAAGAGGAAGAATTTTCCGTCAATCCAAAGATTCTTACAGCTTAAATCGCTTAGGCACGCTCTGTCAGGAAAGACTGAAAGCAAGCGCATTTAATGTATATAAGAATTTAAAAATGCAGATGTACAGCCAGGGCGATAAAATTTGACCAAATAAATTTAAATAATGAAATTTGGCAAAATACCCTTACAAAATAAATAGACTATATTAGCCTTATTAAGTCAAAAAGATTGATATATATATACATATAATGAACGTTGTAGAAGCAATGTATTGTTTATTAGAAGAATTTATTAAAGGATATATGACCAGAACAAACGATATTGAATCAATATTATACTAACATATCTGTAATTATATCAGAGAAATATTTTAAACAAACATATATATCAGAAGAAGAATGAAACAACGAAGACATATATTATAAATCTAGTGAATCTTTCAAACGTGGCCTTAAGACCTGCGAATATGAACCTCTCGGAGCAGTTATTCCGTTTCTAAAGTAGGACGCTTCAAAAAGAATATTTCTTACCAGGACATTTCAGGCTTAAATAGTATAGACAACATCCAGGAACATAATATGGAATTTGATGAATTTTATGAAAGATAAACGTTAAGGAGACTTTAATATTCAATTCGTATTGTGTAAAGACAAATTCATTCCTCTATTAATCTTTTTAAAATGGTAAAATACTTATAAATTAATTATATTGTACAATGTACTTGTTATATAATTCATGGTATTTCTATATATGCACGTATATATGAAATAAAAAAAAATTATAAAGATAATTTGATATTAATATTTTATGAATATAAATAAGAATTGTATCATTAAAAGTAATATAATATTTATAGGTAATTATTCCTTAATATAATCATTCTTGTGTTTCCTTTAAATCAAAGCTATCATTTAATAAATAATATTCAATGAATTTTCTATTTTTTATGTCATGATCAATACCAAAATGTTTCCCTTACATTTATTGTCTTAATAACTTGATTTGATGATGATCTTATATATAAAAAACAAAAACATAGTGTGGTGTGTTGACATCTCATGAAAGAAATTATAGAAAACATCCCTTCAGGGTACTGGAGCTTTTATTTGAACAGCAGTGGGTAATTATCATATTAGGTTGTAGGTTGTTGTATTTCCCTGAGATATTTAGTCTTTTATTAAAAAGATTTTCAATCTTGTTTAACATAATAATAATAGTATGCGATAAAAAGGTACTAAATTGATATTTAATTTTCAGAATTTTAAACAAAAACAAAATAGGTTTAACTGCGTGTTTTTATCTCCTTTTAAATACAATCTGCCCTATCAGACAAGTTTTTTTTTTTTGAATTTCATTGGTTATGGAGGGAAGCAACTTCAATGAATTTTTCCCTATTTATAAACTAGACTACGACTATGAGCAAAAATATTAAAAAAAGAATAACATGACAACTAAGCTATATGGACTAACTAAATGTAGATAGCAAGTTAGTGGGTTTGAATCGTTTCAATCGTATTCGTTCAGTGGTTTTTCCATAATTGATTTGACTAAAACCTTAGTTTGATCCTTTCACTGTGTTTTTGACTATACTTTGAAATTTCATCCTTCACTGATTGTACTTGTAGATGTCATTGAATAACTTTGGGACATACCACAGTGCTCTCACTATTAAGCGTAGCACTTTGTTTTCATGGCGCTGGAATGTTTTGATATTATAATTGGTTGCTGTTCCCCAAAGTTGTATACCGTACGTCCATATAGGCTTTAGTATGGCTTTGTACACTAGATGTTTGTTGCTAATTGATAATTTTGATTTTCCACCTAACATCCAGTAATACTTACTTGTATTCCAAGTTGTTTTCTCTTTATAAGGATTTGCTTCCACCAGTTTAACTTCCTGCCAGGAGCATGCCATGGTATTTGACAGAATCACCATCCTTCAATTGTTTAATTTAATGTTACTGCAGGACAGCCTTTCTTTCTTGTTTTCAATGTTATGTGGATTGGTTTATTTTCATTAGCTTCTATTCTTCAATCTTCCACCCATTTTTGGATTGCATTAATATGTTGGAAATATGCTGAGGCCGCATCTGGGTTTCGATGGGAAGGTAATACCGCTGTATTATCGGCAAAAGTAGCTAAATTTGTCATTTTGGTCTCAGGTATGTCTGCTGTATGTATTAAATTTAAAGTAGGACCAAGGACACTACCTTGGGGTACCCCGGGTTATATTGGATATACCTTCAAAATTTCGTTGCGATGTTCAACAAAATAGTATCTGTTGGTGAAGTAAGATTTTAAAACATTTATATTTTTATTTTAGGAACATTGTAAATATAATCTTAAACATGGTGGCTTTCATTCTTTTATTTCTTATATCACGATTAGGTACCTTTACACTAACACTTTATCCTGCGCGACTAGGACGGGGCGTTCCAATCACGCACGAAAACTTGCAGGTGTAAATGCTATATAATCACTCGGTTTTTGGATGGATGAAACCCTGCATTCTTTCCTCTGTATTTTCATGCAGTTAAAACTCGTCTTGAAAAATATTAATAATTATTTTGATTTTCACGCGGTCATTCTGGTGCAGTTTTAATTCATACAGGCGGTAAGTATTTTTTATAAAAAATATTAAAGGCCAGTTTACAATAAGCGAATTAAATACTTGATTGCAATTAACTATTTGATTGCGATAACTCGGTGAATCTGAGGATTTGATTGGTTCAATTTCATCACGTGATCAAATTTGATTGCAATTAATTCAATGACGCTTCTATAAATCGCCCCTAAATTAACTAAAATCAACTGTATGTGTATGCGTAGTTTTTTATGTCTTTTTATTGTTTTATAGACAAGATGACTGATGCACGATATTGGAGTAAGGAAGTTGTTTCAAATTTCATTGAAATATATAAATCTTACCCTTGTCTTTGGAAGATTAAATCTCGAGATTATACAAACAGAAATTTAAAAAATGCCGCTTACGATAAACTTGTAGAGTTTTATAAAAAAATAAATCCCGAAGCCAATCGGGATTATGTAGTAAAAACGATTCAAAGCTTTCGTGGTTCCTTCCGAAAGGAAATGAAAAAGATGGAAGATTCAAAACGCAGTGGAACTGGTTCAGATGAAATTTATACACCAACACTGTGGTACTTTGACTTACTTTTATTTACAATTGACCAGGAGCTACCAACACCAAGTATATCCAACATTGGAGAAACAGAAACTGAAAATTCTGCGACAGAAGAAACACAAGAAAGTGAAATTCTGGAGGAAGATGAAGATGATGGTTCAGAACGCAATAATATACAGGTATTTTTTTATGTGTGCTCATTTATTTCTAAATTAAGCTTTTCCTTTGGTTAACATTTCGTCTTGCCAGTAAACTTTTCCATCAGAATTAAAATATTGAGTATAATTATCTCGATTAGTTTTGGCAGCTATGGTGGAATAATTTTTTTTACAATTTTGTAAATTTACCATTTCAACAGTATTTTTTCGCCAGTCACCAGGCTGCAGTTCATGAGTTGAAGGATTTTCATGATCAAATGATGTTGGGGATGTATATGAAGTATCGCGCCTTCTAAGAAAATTGTGTAGAGCACAAATAGCAAGTACAACGTAGCTTATATTTTCTGGGTAAATCATGTGTATTGCCGTGTGTAGAATTCTGAATCGTGCAGTTATCAGTCCAAATGCATTTTCAGAAACATTTCTTGCTCGCGACAGTCTATAGTTAAATATTCTTTTACTATAAGACAGATCTCTTTGGGGATATGGTTTTAAAAAATTGCTTTCAATTACTCCACCATCAGATAATCTTCCATTTTTTCCCGCATCGACAAAAATGAATTCATAGTTTGAGTCTACGAGTGCCATTAAAACAATACTATAAAAAATTTTATAGTTATAATATTGAGCTCCTGTATGGGGAGGAGGTACAATCCGTATATGTTTGCCATCAAATTCTCCTCCACAGTTTATAAATTGCCATTTGTTTTTAAATCCAGCTGCAATTTTAAGCCAATCTTGCTTTGTAGATGGAAACTGTAACAATTTTTTTACATTTTTCAGACATCTGCTGAAGTTCGATCTGAAACTCAGTCGGCATCGTGCTCAACATCTCATCAACTTCCAAAACGTTTACCCCCGAATAAAAGAAGCAGAACATCAAAACAAAATAAGTCTCAGGTGGACTTTATAAACTACTGTAAAAGTCAGCTAGAATCTGCTAATGATTCACTTGATGAATTCGATGCAACGGCAATTGCATGGGCAAACAAAATGAAAAGGATGAATCCAACCCAGGCCATCTACGCAGATATGCTTATAAACAAAATTATTAATCAAGGTTTATTGAACCAATTAACCGATACGGCAACTGTCTACCAGATACCACCATCAGAACAAATTGCACCATCACCATCACCCTTTTCACCCCTTAGCCCATATAGTTCAGTATCATCAAATTCTGCTTCAATTCAACAGGGGCCACAACAATCTGATTTAACATGTTTTTATCAACAGGCAGGTGATACTTTGATAAATTTAAATTCAGTCTAGAATTTTATTAAATGAGAATGATATTATATTTTTTTTTATTATATAGATTATGTTCACGTTTTTAAAATAAATAAAGCCAACTTACCTGTAAATATGTTTTCTTTAAAACCTCAAATATAGCTTTACATGTCTCAGGTATAATTTTACACAATGATGGTGATGATATTCCAGTGGAAAATTTCAAATCTTCAAACGAACGACCGGTAGCTAAGTATCTTAATGTTGTTGTCAACCTTTCTTCGGCACTTATGCTTTCACGCATTTTTGTATCTTTTTTGGAAATTATGGGAGAAACCAAATCCAACAAAATACAAAATGAATCACAATCCATTCGCAAATAGTTTCGAAAATCCATAGGAAAATTATCACGCAGCTCATGTAACAACGGCATATGTCCATATTTGTTACGATTTTCCATCCATCCTTTTACCCAACATCTTCTTTTTTGTCGCTTATTTGACATATTTAGGTAGATGGCGGCGCACAAAGCTACTTTTAATTTTCTTTTTTTGATTAGTTTGTCCATTTTAGTAGATATCGTCCGTAGAACTGTTGAAACCTTCAACACTCCACGAGCCACGTCTGTCACGCGGGAAACTTGACGCTTTTTAATTTACACTAACAATTTTATCGTCTAGCGTTTCATCGCACAGTTCAAAACTGCGCGATTGGAGCGTTGCAATATTTACGGGAAACTTTTGGAACGCGACACTCTTGACCAGGCGACAACACGCGGTATTGGAACGCCCCCGTTCCAGTCGCGCAGGATAGAGTGTAAGTGTAAAGGTACCTATTGTTACAATTTGTACAGCATTTAGAAACATTGAAAAAAAATATTCAGCTATGTCTACTGTAATAAATCATTAAAAACAATAGGCACTAAATTGATTACTGGGAATGGATGACTTCTTATGGACCAGGACAGTCGCTTGTTTGTTCATGACAATAGGCCGGTTCATACAGCCAAAGTTGTTCAACAATGGTTTGAAGAATATTCTTAAATGCTTCTCTGGCCTCCCCTATCTCCATATCTTAACTCCATTCAGAATTTGTGGGAATGATCACAATGATGTAATTAATTTAAGTAATAGGGATTTATTGAGAAAATTTACCATATAATATGGCTGGATCTACCAGAAAACTCATGCCAAAATTTAGTTAACACTGTGTCCCGCTGGTTAGAGGAAGTCATAGAAGCAGGTGATTATTATACAAAATTGATATATGTAAAAGTTAATCTTTTCAAGCAATAAAAAACTTTGATAATAAATGACCAAATTCAAGATTTGTGATCAACACATTTGACATGTAAAAAGTATTTCGTATGCCACTGAAATTTATAGCCTTCTCTTTTTTTGTTTTAATAACCAAGTAAATGTCTTAAAAAATTCTCAAATTCAATTTCACTTTTCTTTGTCATTATTAACTAGATTAGTGGTGCATAAATAGTTTTTAAAAAGCCTGTTATTATTTTTATCTTCACTAAACTGCTCTAATGTTATATCTTGTTCTTGCTTGAATACAAATACAGAATCTATGTCTGAATTCCTCACAAAATCTCCTTTCGAAAAATGTGCTACGCATGGTTGATGCCATTTAAAATATGAAAATTTGTAACAGTAGAAGTTTGTGGTAACAAAAACCATGTTTACATTAAAGATGTTCTTGTCATCATTTGTTGACGTGCCTGGAAGATTTTCATGCTTGTAATATCTGTGGCAGTTATATTAGAAATAAAATAATGGAAGTATTTATTACCTTTACATGATAAATTTTAAGCATTTATTAACGCCGAAAATTATATTCAACCAAAAATGCATAATGTAGCAAGACGGGAAAGGATTAATTTATGAAATAATGTTTGCCCGTTTGTTTCACAGAATCTCACGGTGAGTCACCTCACCTCACCTCAGCAAGCTGCGTCTCAACTTGCGCCCGGCCTTATGGTAAAATGCAGATATCTTTATGTATTTAAAGTTGCTTGAAAACTGATCTTATATCTAATAAGGAATGTTTGCGTTGGCCTTGATCGGAATGAATTACCAATTCATTAAAATTTCTTTTATAGTACATAATTGTAAATAAAAAATAACACGACATATGGGGTGTCGTTTATGATCTACTACTAAGAGTGTATGTCATCTACATATAGACTAGGGCGCGGACATGACGGGTTTAAACTACGACGAAGTTACAACGGAGCAAAGAAATATTGTAAACAACACACGCTTACTGAATATCACTAATTCATATGGTGAATTGCAACATCTGTTTACGCCCGAGAAGTGCCGGAGAATGAGAGCAAAAATGCCCATAAAATAAGGAATTTATGAGTAAAATATTTTTTTCATCGGCGTAGATAGGACCGTGACGGGTTTTAAAAATTTATTATATTTACCTTATATTTCGCAAGAGAAATAAAATTTTCATTCATACTTACGTTAGTTTCGTTTTTTCATTGTTTTGACTGTTAATTACGTACTTCGTAATTTTTATAATAGTCTGTTTAATACCGGTTTATTGAATCGACTTCTCCCAATTATCTAGACTTAAATGTGCACTGAATTTCGTTTAGTTTCAATAACACACGCGTACATTTTTAGTTATCATTTATTAAGATCTAGAACGTTGTTTATAGTACTTTTTCTGATATGAAAATGAATTGTCAGTGATTCTGAAATTTATTACAAAGTCTGTAAAATATCGTTACAGAATGCCAAAATATCGCACGTTCATCACTTAGCTTTGCTAAAACATACACAGAAGTAGTTTTTATGCAGACAATTTCCATAGTTTACAAAATTTCGATACATGTTCAAATGACGATGCTCGAAGTATTTCTGAGTGCAAGGAACTAACACAAATCCCAAATTTAAAAAATTTGTTGCTATTCCTCCAGGAACACTTTGGAAATTTTCCTAAACTAATCACATATTTTTAAAATCGAAATCTCAAGTTAAAAGATGGATTAACCACATTAGACGTGGGCTATTAATAATTTCAAAAGCATTCCAAGTGACTTCGGATGTAGCCTTCGGCAAAAGTTAGACGCAGTTTTTAATAGAAATCCATATTTAATAACATTGCGGCAATTGTGTATGCTAAATACGCTGAAATAAAAGAATATTTCCAGTACGCACCTATAACCAGTTGCGATGTAGAAAGGACGTTTTCTATCTACAAGGATGTACTTAATTCAAAGAGAACAAGATAAAATGAACAAATAATAAGGTATTTTGTATTTTATAGATCAACAGCCACTTGTTATCCAATTATATAAATAAAATTGAAACCTCTTTAAAACTACACGCACTATTGAAAATAACATTTCAATAGTGCGCCCATGGGCGATGAGTCATCAACCATACGTGTCCGCGCCCTTATACATATAGACAGAGAACAACGATCAAAGAGAAGCTACGGTACAATTGGATCCTTTGATACTTCGTGTACTATTTTCGCTTATTCGTATTTGAGTAATAGATAACCACCAAGCACGCTCATAAAACGTATTTAAATTTACCCTGAAAGAACCACCGATAATGTTGCTTCTATAACACGTGGAGACATGTTAAAGTACACTAAACAAATTGGGATTAATAACGATATCGAACCTCATATAGAAGAAAGAGCTGGAAGAAGTATTTATTAGCAATTTTGATAGTTTAAGCGAATATTTAAAAGCCTACTTACATATTTTTTATATAACTTGCATTTCGTTTTTATACGGAAAAGTTCGTATAGTATTAAAGTTTCCATATCCACCGCAGATAACAGGAAATTCAATCTAACTTCCGCGTCTCTGGCTCTTGGCGGAGCTGTTTTATTTACACGTATTGATATTAGTCGTCAAAATGACGGCCCGGATGACCCGTTTATGAGGCACTTAACGTTAGATGACTGTTTCAGAAAAGATGTACTTACACAGGCTACATCGCAATTTAACAGTTTTCTATTCAGATTTTTGCACGATAAGCCGGTCCGTTACGAAAACGGTATAATCGGGTACATGGCACACTTGAACCCTCGCCATATCTCCTCAGTCGTTAAATCAAAAGTGGCATAAAACTATCTGATTTTATGGGGAAATTAAAAAGTTTCATTTAAATACATTTGAAATATTTTACGGCGTTGATAGTAAAGAACGACCATAAAGTCCCAATCCGCATGCTAAGTGACTTGACACAGTTCGAACTTCAATCATCATAAAATGGCTAACACGCAGTCTCTTTGTTATAATAGCTTAGTACATACATACATTGTGTCGGAGGGGGAGGTTCCATTTTAGACACTACACATTTTATTACCAATACATTTACATGTCCAATTGCCCGGAAAGTAAATGTAGTGTTTATATATAGGACATTTTACCGATCAGCATAAAAAATGACAAATTTAAAATAATCTTGTTGTTTGTGAATGTCTGCAAGTGATTCATAAATTGTTTGCTTAAAAATATAAATTATTCTGATTATATTCGAATCGTATAGCAAATTAGCAAGCAAATTTTGATGTGCAGTCTTTATTTCCTGCATGTTTTGCAGCATTCCAGAATAGTTTAGAAAACCGAATGCCTAATAAATATATAGGTGATTCGCCAAACCTATAATTTATGTAATAAAAAATTTTAATCATAAAAGTTGTTTTTCTAAGAAAAATGTTTAATTTTCTACTAATTCTAGTCGATATTGTAAAACAAATTTCATAATGCATTTCAATTACGTTCTACCAAATACAATTGATCGTAAGGGCGTACGCCAACTCATCACCAAATAATCCATAGTCAATTTTGTAGGTATTAATGATAGGCCAACTCATCATCGGGATTAGCTGCCGATTTGCTGATTTGCTAACTCTGAAAAATACCTACTTGTAATAGTAATTAATTAAAATTTACCCACAAGTTTTCATAAGATTCCTACTCAGGAATGTAAATAAGCGAGTATTGGAACACTTTTTTTGAATGCTAAATTAAGTTATTTATATTTACTTGTTAATTATTATTTACCTACAAACGGATCTGTTTACTTTGAAGAGATATCTATACGACACAGGTTTCGTAAATTCATAATCTCATATTAATCCGTCTCTTTGCTGGCATAACTTCTTTTGCAAGAACCATTGATGATTTTTTTATTTCTATTTGTTAACTAGCTGGCCCGGCTGACATTGTTCTGCCCTTTCCAGTAGATGGCGCGATTAGTTTGATTTGGTGTCTGTATAAGAAAGTCGGGACAGGAGAGGTTATTAGTGCGATTGCAGAATAGGCATCATTTTTGTTTGTAAATATAAAATTTATTAATATCTCGACCACAGCGCCACCTATCGAATGTTTTGATAGCCCAATTTACGCGCAATGACGATGTAAGTATGGTTTGAGAATATCAAGAAGATTGGTTGAGCCCTTAAAAATTTATTAAATAACTTACAGACCCACCAACGACTATATAGATAAAGATTTTATGACAAACAACATGGGAGCACTCATGGTTCATGATGATCGTGTTCCAAACTGGATATACCGGGTGTTTCGGAATTGCACGGCACTATTGTAGGTACTTGTTCTCCAGCATAAAATAAACAAAAAAGTCCATATAAACATACGTCTCAAATTAATTTATTACTAAGATAGTGGAGCATACAGATATTTATTTAACAGTACAACATCCAAAAGAACTGCTTAAAGTGGCCACCGTTTTGTTGAATGCAGCATTCATCACGACAAATTCATGTTTCTTTAGCACATCGTAGAGCATCAGGATGATTCTTGATAGTTGCTGCGGATTCCACGATGCGATTACTAAACTCTGATCGTGGAAGCCTCAGCAACTATTATTAAGGAAAAATGAATTTGTCGTGCTGAATGCTGCATTCAACAAAACGGTGGCCACTTTAAACAGTTCTTTTGAATGTTGTATTGTTAAATAAATATCTTTATGCTTCAATATCTTAGTAATAAATTAATTTGAGACATATGTTTATATAGACTTTTTTGTTTATTTTATGTTGCAGAACAAGTACCTAAAATAGTGCCGTGCAATTCCGAAACACCCTATATAGACTATTCTATACTGTTACTAGAGTTTGTATACAACAATTTCAAATATTTGATTTAGATCTACAAGCTTTGATTTGTTTATCTAGGCGGGTGACTGGTGATGAGCACACCTATTCTTGGGGTGAACTTAAGAAACTACTTGAAACTTGCGGTTGAGAGTTGGCCTGTTAATTTGGGCAGATACAGTTTCGTCGAATAATCTGTATTGAAGCCTTTTCTAATAAGGTCAAGCACTATACTATGTTAAAGATTCGTAGGATAATCTTTAAGTAGGTACTTAATTTTTATCCTTAATATCCTCGAGTTCACCATATGTATGTATCATGATACTTTCGATATGTTTAACATACAAGTAGAGTAGATTACATGTTGAAAAACCAAAATAAATTAAAATGTAAGAATTTATTGAATTACAGTACCTAGTATATTATAAAATTACAAATAGTAAAGAAAAAGAAAATACTGAAATGATTGATGCAATTACAAAGTAATATGTTTAAAAAACACTTAATAATAAAGGGAAACTAATTTTATATATTGCAGTGTTGTCATATCTTTATTATTATATTGTTTCATCCTCACCTTGAAAAAAATTTCGCATTTTTGTGTGATTGAGTGTCTACTTGTCTATGTTTATATGTACTTTGTATTTGTTAGTAAATTTCAGCTTGGTACATGGCGCAAAACCTCAAAAAAAAGAGCCGAAATGTATATATTGTAACGAAATGTGCTTACATTAAATAAAATAATCAGATCTCTCGGCGCGATAAAAACGAAATTGTCACACGCACAAAAAAGAGACCATAAATTATCTCTCTCGGCTGGTAAATATCGTAAATGCAGTGAGTCATCTCACAGATGTGCGACGTAAGCAACGAAGGGTCTAGATTACCTCCAGTATATTGCCGAATTTACTAGTACTGTTCGAGAACATTTCATGCATGGTATATAAGGCGACTGAGTCACCGGAATTCAATTCATTACGGAATTGCGGAAAAGTAATCGCGGAGTAATTCGGTAGTCTCGAGTGGTGGAAACAAATAGTGGTAGCAAAATAAATAAATATAGTAGTGCCGTCTGATATAAATAGAACTGTTATTTAAATAAATACGGACATATTAGTAGTAGTAAATAAATACCTGTGATAATTAAATTGTAGTAGTTTAAGTGTGATAAGTTAGTTTTATATTTTTATATTGTTATATAATTTTAAGTATATAAATATACAGACTGTTTTTAAATAAGTAATTGCACGAGTTGTTTATTGTAACCCGAAAACGTTACAATATTAATCTCTTAGTTAGGGGTAGGGGTAGCGATAACAATTTTAATCTTAATCCTCTGCTTTTCCTGTACATACTTGTCGGAGGAAAGTGTATATCTCAAATTTGGGTCTGTCTTAATGGCCGGACAAAAATTTATAATATTATAATGTAGGTAAATCTGCTAATCCGACGAAACTGTAGTCGCCAGCTAATTTTATTGGGGATTAGGGCTTGTGATGAATTGTACTGTACCCGATCGTAAGACAACACAATTAATTAGAGTTAAATCAAATGGTATATTTTAGACATTTTTATGTCAGTAGTTTTGCTGTAATGTCTGTGCACTGGCTTGTCAACCTATAGGTTCGATTTCAGATTGTAACACCACCTTTATTATTGGCTAAATGTATTGGTTCATTCAAATGACGATGTTCAAAATGTAAATGCTTAATTTTTAAGGCGAAAATCAAAAACAATGCCTCTATAGCTGATACTTGGTGCGAAAGTTGATGGTCTCTAAATGCACCATGCTTTGCGTAAAACCATGAAAACGGGGATAAGAATTTATAGCTATAGCAATTAAATTCAAGAAGTTCAATAACCCAGTACAATGAATATTTAAATAGCAAAAATGTCGAAATGTGTAACAATATAAACAGACCAAATACAAATATTTATTTCACACAGCTACATCAATGCCCATCCGTTTTCATTTATTCTACAGTAACAATAAAACAATACCGAATCCAGATGTACACGATTCAAACATTTACTTGCTGAGTATGTCATTACGACAGCTGTTCACATAAGTAAACAATGGCACACAATAATAATAACAAAAGTAATAATAATATATTTATTATCGTAAGTGAACATCGATGTCATCAAAAATACAATCATATAATACAAATATATAAACATCAACAATCAATGAAAGTTACACAATTCAATGCAAGAATTCATTTAAACTATAAAAACAGTTTTATGCAACTGTTTTTGTAATTTACACTATAAAATTGCAGAAGACTCTACCTTTTTTAAACAATTGTAAACAGGCTTCCAGGTTGTTTAAAAAAGCTAGAACATAATAGCTCTGTATCGAGGGCTCCCCTCATAATGACAGATCCGATGAAGGGGTGCCTGCAGATCCAATTATGAGTAAGTCTCCATCGGGATAAATACATCACAGTTTCTGACAAATGTGGACTCATTCTTTTTAAACCAAATCAAGACCTCTAACATATACAAAGAGAAGAACAGCAACACACATAGCATACCTTGCAACAAGGTTCCGCATCATAAATACCCCCCAGAATTGGTCGAACAACCCCAGAACGCCAGTCTGTATGTTAATCTAGTTTCCACATTCGCAAAATAAAAGAATCTCACTAATTTCAAGACTTACAACATTCTTCAGGCTCCTAATGAAGTATAATGTCGTCCATAGCCTATTCTCAACTCGCCGGCAACATGGCCACCAGCCGAGAACTGGATCGATGACCAGTCCCAAGCACCTCACTTGATAACACTCAGGTATAGATTGTCCCCGAAACGGAACATAAAGGCTTCAAGGCACGCCAGGCAAGAACTCGTATTGTAAAATACTAGCATGTATCGTCGGCATACTGGGAAAGCGTACAATATTTCACGGATTCACACAAATCATTCACGTATATTATAAAGAGAGTTGGGCCGAGGGCAGAATCCTGAGGCACTCCACAAAGCAAGTTCATGAGCGATGAACTGAATGACTCCATAACACTATATACCTGACCGGTTATATTCACAGTAGAAGTTGGCATATTCGAAAAAGATTTAAATAAGTCATAGGTAATCTCGAATACCCAAAGCATATAATTTATCCAATAAGACCGAGTAATCCAGAACATCGAAGATCTTACTCAAATCAGAGAAAAAAAAAGGTCGGAGGGACCTTCAGTTTTTTGTCTAGTTGTTCATAGACTCACCAGGAACAAATCCAAGCTGTGAAGAGAAAATCAGATTATTATTGGTCAAATACTGAACTAATCATACCTAACCTTACATCAATAGCCTTTTCAAAAAGCTTATAGAAAAGGTGTGGATATAAAATCAGGCACATAGGTAGTCTAATATGAAGCATGGAATACCATCAGGCCCAGCAGAATGCTTGATACTAACTTTATTTATAATGTTTTTTATTTCAACAGTGTCAAGGAGTCTTAAATAAAAACGGCTATAGTATTTTTATCGTAAGATTAGGTTCACGTCATCAATGACGTTTGCACAATGTTGTCAAACTGATACATATAAAATATAAAAATGATATAAACAACTGTCAAATTAGAAGTATAGGTTACGAAAACCAATTAGTTTATTGAAAGTTTTTATTGAGGCTGATGCATTAATTACTAAAACAAACTAAACGATTAAAAAATATGATTGTATTACATAAACAAACATTAGTTCATAAAATGATCCACTAATTTTCGATTTTCAATGGCAATTTTATCGCAAACTGTATTTATTTCTAAGCATAAAAATCGATATTTAAAAAAAAAGTATGATGTTAATAATGCTTTAAAGATTTGTCAGAAATATATGAAAAATGAACATTAATAATATGTAATAAATAACCAAACGCAGGAAGTAGACTTTATTATTATATTAGTGACAGATATTAAATACAAAAGCATAAAAAAAGTAATATTAAGTTCAATCTGACAGTTCATCTTCACTTGAACTGTTCATATTCACATTAATAATAAATTCCCCAGGATCTTCACGATCAACTGCAACTTCTCTCTCCCACCATTTGTATATTTCATTCTCTGTGTGTTGTATTGTCTTTCTCCAAGTCTCAGTGACAGATTTTAAGGAATTTTGCCATGTTTGTTGTACACTTTCTATCGTCCATGCTCTCCAATATGTCTAGCATAATAACTTTGTTATGCCCCAAATGTGCTCGATGGGGTTAAAAATGCAGTGATATGGTGGAAGACGGAGTATCATATGACCATACTGTTGTGCAAGCTGATCTACTTCATAAACAGCGCAAGGTTTATTTCTGTAGAAAATTAAACTTTATAGATAAAGATATATGAAAACAGTTTGATGCTACTCACTTGTCAACTAATTGAAGCAGTTGAATTTTCAATAACTCTCATCATATTCAATATTGTTTTCCGTTAACCACTATTGAATGGCAGCTTTGGTGGATGCAGCTGTGGGTGGCTTATTTAAAATTGTAGTATGGTAACTAGCATTATCTAAAACTATTGCAGATGGCCTTTCAAGATGGCGAAGCAGTTGGTGCTCAAACCACCGCAAATAGTTAGTTCGGTTCATCTCTCCATGATAGTCATCAGAGGTGCTTGCAGATGGAAATACAAGGTCTGCACCATCAATAAAACCATCTGAGTTTCCAGCATGCAATACAATAAATCTAGAATATATGCATATGTAAGTAATTAATTAACTAATAGAATCAGTTTGTTACTTTTTTCCACCAATTTTTGATTTGCCAACGCTTCTTACATCCTCATCTTGCCATGATCGTGCCACCGTGCCATCTTAAAATATCCATGTTTCATCAGTAAAAACAAACTGATAATCTCCAGACTGTTTTATACGACTATATTCTGATAAAAAGTTTACACGTTTCAAAGCAATATGTGGTATTTCCATTAGTGCTCGTTTTGGATCATCCTTTTTGTAATGAAAGCCTATATTTTGGAGGACTTTCCACAATGAAATTTGTCCACCTGTGAAAATATCCCTCTCACGAAGTACAATACCCAAGGATTTGAAAGTAATATTTTGCTCTGTAATTATTCATAAATTAAGTGCGTTTTAGTACAATACATATTTTAGAAAACTTACTGTTTCCGTGCATATCATACACAGCATTTCTTACAACAACAGGCTTCCCTTCGTCACGCTTGCGTTTGGGACTGACAAGCACATTTCCTTTTTTGACCTCGGATGAAATTTTACTTACAGTTGCCAAGCTTACACCCAAAGTTATAGATGCTCGCTGTAAACATATAAATAATTGTAGTACAGTATATGACAAAAATTTGTGCTGCCTACCTCTCGTACTGAAGATAAAGGTAATACAAGTTCACCATGGTCACGTTCTGCTTCAAACTGAGATGCAATCATTGTTTTGCAACGACTACAACACGCTTTTGGCATAATTGTATATGAAAATAACTGTTTTGTAAAAAGCAGCATTTAAAAACGGCAAAAATTAATAAAGAACACGTGTGAAAATATTTGGCGCGCTATAACCTAAATGACAGAACGGTATTTGACAACACTGCCCTGCTTACTTTCAGAGTTGGGTAGACTATCAAGGTTGCATTTATAAGAGATGGCGTTATAGGTACTTAGTATTTGGTATATTCGTCATTCCAAAAGTTCTGTTGATGACGTTCTTACGACGAAAATACTATATCAACTGTACAAACACACCTTTTAAGTGAGGCTGGAGTAGCATTAGATATATCAGCTGAAGACTTAACTACCCGCGGAATCATGAAACTTATTCTCATCTGAACGCATATATTTCTTAATACTTCTAATAATTTTCTAGGAAGTTTTAGTTTGACGTCATGTAATTTGTTGTTATGAACATATTTACATTAGCGTGTCCATAATGTAGAAATACAGTCTTAATTGCTAAATACGAAGGCCTTAGATTGGCAGCAAAGCTTGAAATAACAACAAAAGCTTAGAAAGGTTTCAATCTTACGATCATGTAAGTGCCTTTACTTTTAACATACATAGAAATAAATGCTTAGGTTCCTCTTGATTACTTGATAAGTTCTGTTCAGGCCAGGCGGGCAAGGTCTTGTTGGAGTTTTCCATAATTATTTAGGTATGTGTTAGTTTGGGTCACAAATATTCTCGTGTTGTATTTGAAATTGGGGGTTTATTAGCAAAGCGCAGAGAGAAATGTTTTTGTAAATTTGTTTATTAGAAAACAGCACGGAGAAATATTTTACGAATCAGTAATTATAAGTAGTGCAAATATTGAATAGATATGATTGTGAAATAGGATACATTATCTTACTATTAATATTATCTTTTTACATTAAGTATGTATATTTTTTAAATAAAACAATATATATCATTTCATTGTTGGCTATATAACTGCGTAAATATATAAAAATGACTTGTTAATAAATTGCGTACACTATGAATGAAGTTAAAACGTAAATTAATACTGGAATCGCTGTAAAAGGCGGTGTGTAAACAACTTAATGACTGGCATAAGTTCAATTTGAAATAAGTAGTATAGTTACCGGAGCAACAGCGGCAGTAGGAGAACATTTAAGCGAATCCGGGTGATTAATGCAGCATCCGAAACAATAAAGAGCATCGCTCAATCATTCCGGCCAGTAAATATGAAACGAGCAATCTCCGAATGTTGTTCGAATCGAATCTGTTCTTGAATTAATCAAATTGGAGCGACACATTACTGGAGGAACACGAAATTTCAATTAATCATTAGGTCTCATCGCGAAAAAGGGACACTTTCTAAACTCGGAATCAATATAAACTACGGAGAAGGTAATTTAACGGGATCACACATGGTTGCGTCTCCACTAAGGTTGGACACTTTCGCGCGACAAACCATCTGAGTGACAACTAGAGTGCAGGAGTTAAATGAAATGTCAGTCAAGATGGCGTGTAGTGTCCCTTAGTAAACGCCCAATCCTTGTACCCAGTCACAGACTAATAATAAATCAGTTTGTCCAAGTATTGACTTCCTCATGGTTTTCGTTACGCTTTACGAATCGAAACCCCGTACATTCCTTTCGTTCCATCTTCCTTTCCCGATGTTGAAAACAATTAATATTCCATACGGACGTGACGAGTCTGTTGCCTGCGACGAGGGACGTCGGAATTACATGTGTTTTGCACTATTACGGATAAACTAATTCATTTGGGAATAATGGAATTCGTTTGCGAGGTCCTCAAATTCAATTGTTTCTATTGTGAGTTGTTCTCTCCCTTTCGGCATGTTAATCACACCTCCTAGCCGTGCTTGGACAGTAAAAATATTTACGAGACCGAATACGTCACGGAAATATCGTGGTTTGAGATTTACTGGGGACACAATGAAAGATTTACTAGATAAAAACAAAACATTTTTATCATTCCAGTTACTAAAACAATAAAATCAACAATAAGTTTAGTATTATAATTCATTTAAAATATGTGTATACCGGATGATTCAAGAATATGAGAAAACTAAATTTACTCTTTATAGATAGATAGATGACTTTATTGATGTATAAACATATACATTATTTGTCAATTTATATACTATAATAGCTTCTCCTACTCATCTCACTGGTAATCCATACACAACTATATATATACATTGATTATGCTAGTACCTTATATTTATATAATAGATTATATAGTAATTGATTGAAGACGGAGATACGTGTTGAAACTCCATAATTTACAAGTAAAAATTGAAATAAATTCAAATTGAGTTCAAAACAGTTTTATTCAATTCACTACAATTGTTTCACCCTACTAGGGCTTCATCAGGTGATGAATATGATAATATTCATCAGGTGATGAATATGATAATATTCATCACCTGATGAAGCCCCAGTAGGGTGAAACAATTGTAGTGAATTGAATAAAACTGTTTTGAACTCAATTTGAATTTATTTCAATTTTTACTTGTAGATTATATAGTACCTTATATTTATATAATAGATTATATTGGTATTAAATACAGTGTATTCAATACTATCAAGAATTTTAGTTTATCTACAGAAGAAACGCCACATGATTTGAAAGATATCATCTAATTCGTCAGGCATAAAAGAGAAATGGTGGTCAAAGGGAATGATCTACTGAAACTACATTTACAAATATATTTGGACAACTCCTCATACCCATCCGCATCTGAGCTAACTTCGTTTTCAAAGAAATATTGTACGTCTAATAAAGTGTTGCCCAAATAAAAAGCAAAATTGAACCCTTAAAAAGGAATGCACAAAATGTGTAACATTTTTTTGTTCCATTTCTAAAGCACATTCTTTATAAATAAAGAAAATATATTCTATTTTAATTTGACTTATTATTTCAACCTGTACAGAACGTGTTCAAATAATCGTACAGTATTTACATCAAAAAACAGAACATGAGCGCCTATAGACGTGGATGTATAGGATATCTTATTGCTTCCCAGGCTGAGCGACAAGCACCTACAAAAAGAGCCCCAATTATGAAACTCTTACCTTCCTAACAAATTAACATTTTAATATATATGGTGTCACAACGAATATATACTTTGACAATATATAGGGAGCCACTTGCTCACATAAAGCGCGAAAAATTTTGGGTGCCAGAACATCAGTTAAGCATTTGGTGTCATTTTGTCTTTTTACCTGTATATAATAATAATAATAATAATAATAATAATAATAATAATAATAATAATATAAAGTCTTAAGGACAGAAGTGTCATCGAAGTATCTAGAGCTACGCATCAGGAATCCCAAGGTTTTGGACGCAGCAAGACATGAAGACGATATATGGTTATTGAAGGAAAGACGAGAATCAAACAACACACCCAAGTCCCTGAAAAGATCTACTTTAGTTAGAGATTGTCCGTGAATGTCATAGTGAAATACAAGACTCGTCAATTTCTTGGTAAAGGTCATATAACAACATTTAGGAATATTGAGAACCAACCTATTGTCATTGCACCACTGGTAAAGAACATCAAGATCTTTCTGCAATAATAGTGAATTATCTTGCGAAGAAATACTGGAATAAATCTTCAAATCATCAACATAACACAAAACAGGGGAAGTCAGAGAGGTTAATAGATCATCAATGAAAAGAGTAAAAAGAAGTGGTCCCAAGTTAGATCCCTGTGGTACACCCGAGCTAGAGATATATGTCCTAGACGCATAACCAGAATAAAAGACATAATTGATCCTATATATATGGATCCTATATATATGGATAAATATATAACAATACACACAGTACATACATTTCACTAACTTAAACAATAATAACTTCAGTCATTTAATTAATAATATTAATTTTGAAACAGTCCATGAAGTACTCTTGAAAAGAGTAATATTCTATATCCATTAATATTTCCCTTACCACTTTCTTAATTTTTTGCATTGGAAGGTGTTTTAACTCATCAGGCAGTAGGTAATATACTTTTGTCTCGCAATAGTCCGCAGTTCGTTCTGTTAAGTTGCACGCACACTGAGGCGCGGCGAAGCGAAAAGTAGAAAGAAATGTAATCAAATGGGTGCCCGCACACTGGAGCGTCGCGTGCGGAAGCGAAGCTTACGTACATTTCTATAGGCGTAATGAATGCGCTTCTCTTCGCTTCGCTTCGCCTCGCTTCAGTGTGCGTGCACCTTTATTGTCAGGCGATGACTCGGGGTCTTAAGTTTTTCACGCGATCTTGTGTGATACTCATGGCCGTTTCCATTTGTTGCTTGTATTGCCCTGTGTGGTGCCCTGTGTTTTACGCATAAGTAAGCAGAAGCAAAAGATACTGCGACGCCATGCCAGGGTGAGTATATGTTCTTTTCTAAAGTAGCCCCTACATGAATCGCTATATTTCAAGTTACAAAGTACACTTAATGCCTTTTTCTGCAAGATAAAAATCCTGCATGCTCCAGCAGATGTTCCCCAGAATAGTCACCGTAGCTCAAATCGGAATAGAAAAGTGAATGGTTGCAGATTTTCACTCCTATATATGTAGCAACAAACTTAATTCTCCTCATTGCCAAAATCGCACTAGATTTTTTCGCTAGGTCCTCTGTGAGGCCGTTCAATCTAAGTCGACTGTCTATATACGTGCGTAGGAATACCAACGACGTTTTTTCACCGACGTTTTGTTTTATCGCTGTTCAGTTTTAATTTGTTTGGTATTTAACCATTCTTCAACTTCCAGAATTGCCTTTAATTAAATACTCTCTACGTCTTTTTCGAAAGGAGAACTAGCTAGTAAGCTAGTGTCATGTGCATATAAATATGTTTTTACAATGTGTAAATAATTTGGCATATCTCACACACATAGTTATAGACAACAGTGGAACCCTGTAGTATTCCATTCATCACTCCGCCAACTGCGGATTGATTCCCCTGCCATGTCACCACCTGAGATCCCCCCTCCAAATACGACTTTAGAAGATCCAACGTTAATCCACTCACACCAAAGAGCTCCAATTTGCGCAATAATATTTTGTGATTTACTGAGTCAAAAGCCTTGCTTAAATTTAAGATATTAATTTGGACCACATTTCCCTTTTCGAATTCTGCGTATATATAATTTAATATTTCGATGACTCCCGTCGTTGTTGATCTACCTTTCCTATAACCGTGTTGTTTACTTGTTATTATTTTCTTTTATTCAAGAAAGTGGTAATTATTCTTTCTTTTCTTTTTTGAGATTACGGGCAATACACTTATTGATCTATAATTATGACATGCCTCAAAACAATCTCCTTTTGAAATAGGTATTACTCTTGATACCTTTAACAGTCAGGGACAGTAGCTTTGGTTTATGCAAGCATTTATTGATCTCGTTAGTGGCTTGTATAATTTCTCTTTTAATTTCTTTAATAAAATTGCTGAACATGTCATATACATCACGTGTATCTTTGTTCCTTAAACTGTTCATGACTTCCCAGATTTCTTGTTCTGTTACAGGTATAAAGTAACTTGTATTTATATCAATAATAGTCAAGATAATACAAAATATGCGCACTGTATTTCATAGGGTTGATATTGCTTTATAAATTAAAAATATATACATATAAACAGAGTGATCTATAATTCAGTAATACCAGAAAGGTTTCATTTTAAAGTAGAAATATTTTTTATTCGGATAATAATAGTTAAAGTTAATAGTTTTGGAGTTATTTATAATTAAAGTCAAAAAGTGACATTTACAAATGTCTTTTTAATTGCCTCTAACACAAGAGTGCCATGACAAAACATGAAATAATTTTGTATGACATACATACATACAAGTGTACCAAGTCATGCGTTTTAAAGAATGGTCGCCAACATTATGTGATCTTATCCCGTTGGATATCTTTTAATGGGGATATACAAAGGATAGGTTTATCATAATAAACCAACAAGAAGGCAGTCTATAAAAACAACAGTTAGAAATGTTGGCCAAGAAATACCTACCAAAGCTTTTCACAGATCCTAACAAGAGCTCTTACAAAAAGTCGATCTATGTACGCAAGTGAAAATTTAATATGATTTAAATTTATTACTTTGTTTCTTTAATACGCTGTAAATATAAAATTTCTACCTAATTTTATATGTATTTACAACTTTTTCATTACCTTATGCTGAATGTGATTTTGAAAGATGATTAAGTAGTTTCTTGACTATTAAAAAGAAGTGTAAATTAACATTAGCCAAAGATAAACTGTCCTCCAGTGTACTTAATATGATTGAGCAAAAAAAGATATTTTGTATCTGTTAAAATGAATAATTGTTTTAGTAGCAACAAAAACGGCAGTAGAAAGAAGTAATATTAACAGAAATCATTAATATGACGATAGTTTTTATACTTCTCTGAAAATTTTACAGACTTTCAACATTTTTCTTTCAATATTTTTCAACAACGACTATGTTTTTTAAAATATCGAAGTATAGAACATATTTAACAAAATAGAGTAGCTATCGAAGGGCTTAATATGATACCTACTGTAAAGAAATATTTGGTGTTCCATTTAAATTAAATGAGATTTTTGCAGGGTGGATTGAGTAGCCCAGTAGACGCTGTTGCCGGTCCCAAACCCGGATAAAGGAGGAGGGTTGGGCATGGGGCTAACGACTCCACCCTGTAAAAACTTCACCGTTACGAAAACCCAATTAGAGCCTCGGACAAAACCAGGACGGATGCTAAGAATACGGAAACTGCGAGCAAAGGATATGATTATTGGAACTTAGCATATAAGAACCCTATACCAGCCAGGGGGCCTGGACGCACTGATTCACCAAATACAAGGTGGATGTGACCGCAGTGCAATAGATGGCCTGGAAGTGGAAGACTCACAAGGGAAGAGCACCACATATACTATAGTGGACCAAACAGTGAAAGGCATGAATTCGGAACATAATAGGGAAGCGCCTAATGAACAAAATCATAGAATTTAAACCAATAAATGAAAGAATATGCTACATCATAATTAGAATGAAATTCTTTAACCTATCGATATTTTCGGTACATGTACCAACCGAAGACAAAGATGACCTGATGGAAGAAGAATTCTACACAAACCTGGAAAGTGGACTAGATGGAACACCCAACTACGATACCAAAATAATAATGGGAGACCTAAATGCCAAGATAGGCAAGGAAACGTTATATGCCCCAATTATAGGACAACACAGCCTCCACGAACGAACTTCCGACAATGGGGTGAGGTTTTTTGAGTTTGCCACAGCGAGAGGACTGATAATTAAAGGTACGATGTTTGCTCATAAACAGATTCATAAAGGAACATGGATCTCGCCGGACGGGCGAACCGTCAATCAAATAGACCACATATTAGTGTCAGCTAGACACAGCTCGAGTATAGTAGACACTAGAACAATGAGAGGAGCAATAGCAGAGTCCGATCATATGTTGGTCAAGGCGACATTGAGGGAAAGAATCGACAATGCAAAATCAATACCCACGAAGAGAATAAGAAGGTTTGACACGGATAAACTGAAGGATGAAAAAGTGAAAGAAAACTACCAACAAATGATCAAGGAACGTATAACAGAGTTAGAGGTAGCGGAGGCCAATATAACAGTAGAACGAAGGTGGGAAATAATACAAAAGGGTATCACAAAAACAGCAGAAACAAAGTAAAGAATGAGAAAACCAAGGGCATCATGGTGGGACGAAGAATGCAGAGAGGCCGTGCATAAAAGAAACGAAGCCAGAAGTAAACTAATCCAAAGACCAACAAGGAACAGAAGGGAAGAATACGAGGAACTGAGAAAGAATACCAAGAAATTAATGACGAAAAAAAAGAGAGCACTGTTGGACTCCCAAATACAAGAACAGGAACAATCACATCGAAAGAAAGAAGCTCAGAGGCTATATAATGTGCTAAGAAACACCAAACAAGACTTCCACCCAAGACCATCTATTTGTAAGAATGCAGATGGAAAATGCATAGTAGAGACAGAAGAGGTTATGAAAATTTGGCGCCAACACTTTGCAAACCTATTGAAACAAAGGGTGAGGGAAAATGACTGAAATATGAAAAGGAAGAAATATCGACAGCACAACCACTGGTAATAGACCCTACCTACGAGGAAGTAATAAAGAATATACGAGAGTTGAATAACGACAAGGCACATGAAATAGATAATATCTCGGCAGAATTAATCAAGAACGGAGGAGAAGCACTAGCCAAACAAATACACAAATTGATCACCGAGATATGGGAAGAAGAAAGAATGCCAGGAGAATGGAGCACGGCGATAATATGCCCTATTTACAAAAAAGGGGACAAACAAGAACTATAGAGGAATATCGCTACTATGTATAACATATAAAATATTCACAAGTATACTGCGACAAAGAATAACAGAGTATGGGGAGGAAATCATAGGGGAGCATCAGGCAAGTTTCAGAGAGGGGCACTCAAGCATTGACCAGATCTTCACCACTCGGCAAATACTGGAGAAGGCATGGAAATATAATGTACCAATCTATGAATTATTCATTGACTTCAAGGACGCCTACGATAGTATAAACAGCACAATAATGCGCAAGTCACATCAGATAATCTCCAATGCAGATGATATTAATCTAGTGGCCAAAACAGAACGAGAAATCAATGAAGTGTTTAACAAACTAGAAACACAAGCCAGTAATATCGGGCTGAAGGTCAATGAAACAAAGACCAAACTACTACTAGTAAAGCCAAGAAGAAGGATTGGCCAGAAATACACAATAGGAAATAATAACTTCGAAGTGGTGCAGCGATTTAAATATCTGGGACCCCAAATTAACAGTGAAAACGACATCAAACAGGAAATACAATAACGCACACTAGCTGGAAACAGAGCCTACTTCTCACTCGCGCTTATATTCAAGTCCAAATCAGCCACAAGAAAAACAAAAATTACAATCTGCAAGGCCATCATAAGACCCGTGATGACATACGGAAGCGAGACGTGGACAATCACTAAGCACTCAGAGGAGCTACTAGCAAGATGGAACGGCGAATCGTAAGAAAAATATATGGGTCGGTGATGGAGGATAGGGAATGGAGAATCCGATGCAACTTTGAATTAAAGGGGAAGTACAAACAACTAGATATTGTCGAATTTATTGAATTACGAATATTGAAATGTGCGGGGCACCTAGAAAGAATGGGTGAGGACCGAATCCCAAAGAAGGTATATAACGGTCAGATGAAGCAGGGGAAGAGGGCGACCAAGACATAGATGGGTGGACAACATTGAGGAGGACGCTAAACAATTACTCCAAGCGCTCACTTGGAAGGCAACAGTAAGGCAGCGAGATGTCTGGAGGCAGAAAATATGGGAGGCCCAGGTCCAAATGGGACTGTAATGCCACAAAGAAGAAGATTTTCTTAATTAAAATATCCTCATTTTTCCACACCTTTGTAAACACCCAGTATAGATTAGAACAAGATCTTATTAAAAGTAACACTTCGCACTTCTTGCCTGTACGTCATATTAAATTATATCTATTTCTATCATGGCAATATTGCATTATAAGCAAATAAAAAGACATCTGCAAATCTCACTTTTTAACATTAATTATGCATAACTAGAAAAATATTAATTTTAGCGATTAATTACCATTGAAAAAAATTCTATCTTAAAAACAAATCTAAATTTGAACTAATAATGGAGTATTTATTTTAAGAAAATATATCTCCATTGTGCTATTGATTTATGAATCACTCTGTGTACGTGTATATATTTTTAAACTGTGGGGCAATTGTAGCTCAATCAACTCGTAATAATATATATTATTATTTTTATTATAATTACAATCATTTGAAAGTAAATATATCGAATATATGTATTGAATTCCAATATTTATAATATTTCTTGTAATAGAATATAAATATGTAAATTGTACATTATGAAGCCAATATATTCATTGCTAAAATTTTACCCCACTTAGTATAGAAACAAGATAACCTATCATCCTAATTTAATCTATTTTATTCATAACATGATTTTCGATAACAAAAAGAAAAAAAGGAAGTTCCTATGGCGTACAGTGAACGAGAATGTAGACAACCCGATAATCCCCGTAATATTTCACTCCCGTATCCGACGACCCGAGGAAGAAAGACTATGAGGGAAGATTGATAACTGAATAAATTCTATCAAAAACATTAACCAGTATTCTTCAGTCAGGATTGCGTACAGTAGATAGAACTACCGCAATTTGCTATATGCGCGTAGCGAGATGACAGGGTAATCCATCATTTGTGTCCAGTTTAACCCCATTCCATTCGATCACCTCTTTTCAGAAAGCCTGTCATACATATAATATAATGACAAATTTTCCCTTTATTTACATGTATCGCAAAGAAAATTCAACTGAATTTTGAAAAGTAAATTTGAACATCAGAATTTCAATAGAACAAATGATTAATTTTCAGGAAAAAATTATAACGTATATTGAATGATTTTCCACACGCGCTCGAATATTGTCTGTATGTATTTCTGCGTACAACGAACAACTAGTGAAACATTGTGAATAAATTTTAATTAAAACATAATGTAAAAGAATACTGTGAAGGAAATCACATTGGATGTTTATTAAATCTAACAGCAGGTTACAGAAAATGGATTTTATTTTATACTGTAATTTGTTACTAAATCTTCAAGGAGCCAACACGTTATTTAAAAAATGAGGTGTGGCCACCACACGACTTTCTGATACGTATGAGCGTTTCAAATTATAGAATTTTAAGAATTTTTTTTACAAAAATTATTCAAAATTCTATTCTAAGTACTTCTATTCTCTTAATAAATCTCTATAGAATGCATACTTTGCAAGATATTATCAAAAAAGTGCTACTCGCTAAGAGTAAAAGTGCTACTTCCGGTCCGAATTTTGAAATTTCATATATACAAAAAAAATAGCAAATCCAGTTTTAAATACTTTTATACTCTTGATAAATATATATAGAATGCATAACTTACGACATATTTGCAAAAAATCGCTATTCGATAAGAGTAAAAGTGGCACTTTCGGTCAGAATTTTGAAATTTTTTTTATACAAAAGATATTGAAGATTATGTTTTAAATACTTTTATACCCGTAACCTACTTGTCTAAAAAGCATGACTTGCGAAATATTCCCAAAAAACTGATTTTCGATAAGAGTAAATAAAAGACCTACTTCCGGAAGGAATTTCGAAAAACTTTTTAAATAAAATTATTCTCAATTTTAATTTTAAGTACATATGAATTCTTTATAAATTTGTATAGACTTAGTAGTTGACGAAATATTGGCAAAATTCGATTTTTTCGCTGAAGTAAACTGCTACTTCCGGTCTACCGATTTTACTGAAAAACTAATCAGATCTCAAGAGGGAGATTATACACGTAAATACAAAATTTGGAATTGATATCTACAGCGGTTTGACCGCTATTGTGGTCACACACACAGACACACAGACATACACACACACAGACATACACACACAGAGAGAGAGACACAGACACACACAGACATTTTTTAAAAACCACTTTTTCAGTATCAGGGGACTTCAAAACGTGGACATCTGCAAATACACAATACTTCCTTATACTACGTATAAGAAAGTAAAACGACATATTTATTTGTATGAAAAGCTTTTGAATCAATATATTCATAACAATTTTTAAAAGCTCGAACAAATGCAGTTTATTTAGATACTTCCATAAATATGAAGTAAATTAGTCTCAATATATAGCACTTTGAATATTTTTATGTTCGTGCGTTTATGTTCGTGGTTTACAACAGGGGTCTCCAAACTGTTTAGTCTAATGGCCACACTGACATCTCTACCAAATGACTAACACCTATGTGTGCGTTTATAGATTATCTAGTTCAGTTTGATTTTTGTAATTCTAATGTCAAAAAATCAAAATGGAATCTATATTTTCAATGTACGATAGGTAAAATATGTATAAAAATGAAAAAAAATGAGGTGTGGTCACCACACGACTTTCTTATACGTATGAAAGTGTTGCTTCCGGTCCGAATTTTGAAATTTCATTTATACAAAAAATATTCCATATCCAACTCTAAATAGTTTTGTACTATTGATAAATATATATAGAATGCATAACTTACGACATATTTGCAAAAAATCGCTATTCGATAGGAGTAAAAGTGGTACTTACGGTCTGAATTTTGAAATTTTTTTTATATAAAAGATATTGAAAATTATGTTTTAAATACTTTTATACTCGTAACGTACTTGTCTTAAAAGCATGACTTGCGAGATATTCGCAAAAAACTGATTTTCGATGAGAGTAAAAGACCTACTTCCGGTAGAAATTTCGAAAAACTTCTTTAAGACAATTTGTTTCAAACTTAATTCTAAGTACATATGAATTCTTTATAAATTTGTTTAAACTTAGTAATTGACGAAATATTTGCAAATTTCGAGATCTTCACTGAAGTAAACTACTACTTCCGGTCTGCCGATTTTGCTCAAAATCTAATCAGTTCTCAAGAGGTAGATTACACACGTAAATACAAAATTTGGAATTGATATCTACAGCGGTGTGATCGCTATCGTGGTCACACACACACAGACACACACACACAGACAGACACACAGACAGACAGACATTTTTTAAAAACCACTTTTTTGGTATCAGGGGTCCTCAAAACGTGGACATCTGCAAAAATCTCGAGGTCGAAAATTTTCATCATCACAATACTTCCTTATACTACGTATAAGAAAGTAAAAGTAAAATATTTTACAACTATAATAATTTGTGCCGACGGTGTTCATCGAATATTTTTCAAGTATAAAAATATATCGCTATGGACAAAATAAATAAAATGAAGTTGCAACGATCCATTTAATAATAATAATAATAATAATAATAATAATAATATTTATTGCCCAACATCAAGCATTTACAGGACAAAAATTACTCGAGTGCAGTACAAAAGCAAATATAAGAAATACATAAATTCTTAAATACTAATACATAATAACAAAAATAATAACAATAATAATAAAGAAACAAAAAATTAAATGAAATTGATGTGAGTATGCTACATGTAAAGAAACACGAAAGCAAGAGCAACTATCAACTGGCAATGGGTAGATATACGATTGAAAATCAGAACTACAACTGCTTCCTAAAGTTACCAGCTATTAGGGAATACAGAGTATTCCCTAATCGCGACATATTGTAAAACGGTGAATGTAAGAGAGTATTCGTCCGTGGAGTCGGCATAGTAAAAGTCACCGAAAAACGTGAAGATGCTCTAGGGACAAAGAAGTTAAGGCAAGATAGTAACATAGGGCTATCAATTTTATTGTTCACAAGCTTCCAGACAAACCGAGCAGCATATAAGTCTCTGCGTGCAGCAAGAGACCGCATATCATGACTCTGCAGAAGATGATGGTAGTCTGTGCCACGAGGAGGATAGACACCTTGTATCTTAAAAGAAAGATACTTTAAGAAGCGACGCTGTATCTTTCCTAAAGACAATTGATAGCTAATATAATTAGGAGACCAAGCAACAGAGCAATATTCAAGTTTGGTTACCACAAACGAATAATATAAAGTCTTAAGGACAGAAGTATCGTCGAAGTATCTAGAGCTACGCATCAGGAATCCCAAGGTTTTGGACGCAGCAAGACATGAAGACGATATATGGTCATTGAAGGAAAGACGAGAATCAAACAACACACCCAAGTCCCTGACAAGATCTACTTTAGTTAGAGATTGTCCGTGAATGTCATAGTGAAATACAAGACTCGTCAATTTCTTGGTAAAGGTCATATAACAACATTTAGGAATATTGAGAACCAACCTATTGTCAATGCACCACTGGTAAAGAACATCAAGTTCTTTCTGCAATAATAATGAATCATCTTGCGAAGAAATACTGGAATAAATCTTCAAATCATCAGCATAACACAAAACGGGGGAAGTCAGAGAGGTTAATAGATCATCAATGAAAAGAGTAAAAAGAAGTGGTCCCAAGTTAGATCCCTGTGGTACACCCGAGCTAGAGATATATGTCCTAGACGCATAACCAGAATAAAAAACATAATTGATCCTATTGTGCAAGTAGGACTGCATCAAATGTATGAACGAAGAGCTCATACCAAAGGAAGACAATTTCCTAAGTAGAATTCCATGATCAACTATGTCAAAAGCACTAGAAAAGTCAGTGTAGATGACATCAACTTGGTTGCGACCATCCAAATGATCTGATATATATTGTGTAAGCGTGACGAGATTCGTTACTGTAGACCTACCACGTAAGAAACCATGCTGATATGGAGATATATATGAGCGAACATTGTTATAAATTGCTTTGTAAATTACTATCTCCAAGATTTTTGCGAAATTTGATGGAATGGAAATTGGTCTGTAGTTGTGAACTTGTTTTGGATCATTTTTCTTAAATATGGGACTTATTCGGGCACGCTTCCAGATATCAGGAAAAACGTGCGATTTTATAGCTAGGTTGAATAAGTGGGCTAAAGGTTCATTCTTCAACAAATATTTTATTTTGAATTATATTCTTGAACTGTACAGTTACCGCATACATTGATAGATACATGGGATGTGTCTTGGGGATTTATAGCACTACCAAGCAAACTACTCGTACTTATTGACAGAATATTTTGATGAAAACTCTTATTATCATCAATTGTAGTGGTTTCGTTTGAACGTCCCGGAATGTTTGTATTAGTTTGAGATCTCAACATATGAGATATTTTAATCTTTTTGTTTAAAGAGGATTCAATATAACCCTCAGCCACAGCTGAGGACTTTCAAACCCATGATTTTTTAAGGTCAACAAATGATTTGCCGAATGTGTTGCACTAGATCGTCTAAAACAGTGTCCTGTAAACAATTCTGGATTTGGCAATTCCAAAAAACTCGTGTCATAAGACACTTATTGCACTCGCCCATTAGGACACTCCTCGCTGTGCTCGTCGTGTCCTAAACTTGGGCTCGTACAATAAGACGTGTCTTATGACACTCGTTCTTTAATATACTGTAATTGAATTTATTATTTCTGCATGTTACCTTGTTTATAGTGTAATTGCTATTTACAATGTATTTTATTAGCTATTCAAATTGAGCCTAAATGTCAATGTTGAATCATTTCTTATAAAATTGTTAACTGCAATTAAATAAAAACAATTTCTCCATGTTCCTCTTTGCCCAGTTTCTTTTCTATTAGTTCCTCATATTTTTTTAGTAAATACTATTCTGAATCACTAATACACAATATATTGTTTATTTGATGTACATATATATTATTTTATTACTTCAGGATGCTAATACTTTTGGATGTAACAGTATATTTGCTTACTAAACTGAGTTATATTGTAAGAACTCTTCACCAAGAAGATATAATTTACTACTGTATATACATGTCTCTATATTTACTTTATGGATATGGAATGATATACATTCTTCGACACAAATATAATCAAAAATAATGTATAAGATAAATTTCCATATGATAATAAAACATATATTTTGATAACGCAGAAAAAATGGATAGGCATATAATAAGAGTAAGAGTGAGCGATAGGAAAGAAAGAGATAGTCCATTTAATTCAATGTCTAATGTTTATCCACAAAAATATTGTTTTTAGGTTAGGAAAGACAAAGATAGGCAAGAGGAAGGAAAAAGAAAGAAGTTACCTCACGATCCATTGAATTGGAAATTTCAATACACTTTCATCAAATACGAATCGTACATAACAATTCGATTTTATTACTGTGTGCGTTGCGTTATTGGGTGCAGGTAATAATATACTCTGATAGCTTGTTTCTTGTGGACGAATGAGTATTTTTCTTCGGGACATAATTCAAAAATAACACACAGGCATATACAAGTACACTACACATACATACTCGGAAAAGGTATATATTACCAATCATTATTCGGAAACAGGTGGCCATAATATTGGACAGCCATAAATATGTTATATAAATGGCAAGTACGTAAAACAAAACATCTACAGGAATATCAGGTTACAGTGCAGGAGAATAATACCAGTACTTATTGTCGATTTAGTTTATGAGTATGCGTAGGTAGAATTTTGGGTAACACTCGTTACCTACATACATATCTGGCAATTAAATACAAATCTGGTTATGTACTGTACACTTACATAACCAGTGACAGATTATATATAGTGGACTGAAATCGGCCAAAAAATATGTTGCTTTTTTTTCAGCATACAGACCCGGTGAGACCGGATATAACATTTATAACAGAACAATGTACATAAGAAATGGTTATTTATGATTTTTTTCTGTGGTGCAGGCATTTTCTATTTCGAAAAAACACCACGAATTGATCGTTTCTAGAAATCGTGTTTTTTCACATTTACATTGTCATATCTGCAAATTTAATTAAGCTATCGACTTTATTTTATTTTAATTGAAGCACATAAATAAAGGCTTCAAGAGATATCATTTCCCTATCGAATATTGTATATTGATATTTGTTTAAATCTCAGTTTACCTGTTACTTCGCTACGAAGGTATTCACATTTTACTAAGAATTCAAGATGATTGTGGAAAACAAATATCTACTGCTTCAAAGAAATAAAACTTTAAGCGGAGAGATTAAAGTGGGATTTCACTTAGATTGTCGAAAGAGTTATACATAGGGCGCGGAATCGAGCGAGTCATGACTCATCGCCCATGGGCGCGCTATTGAAATGTTGTATTTTTAAAGAGGTTTTAATTTTATTTATATAATTGGATAACAAGTGGCTGGTGATCTATAAAATACAAAATACCTTATTATTTGTTAATTTTCTCTTCTGTAAGACTTGTTCTCTTTGAATTAAGTACATCCTTGTAGATAGAAAACGTCCTTTCTACATCGCAACTGGTTACAGGTGCGTACTGGAAACATTCTTTTATTTTAGCGTATTTAGCATACACAATTGCCGCAATGTTATTAAACCTGGATTTCTATTAAAAATTGCGTCTAACTTTTGCCGAAGGCCACATCCGAAGTCACTTGGAATTATTAACAGCCACATCTAATATGGTTAATCCATTTTTACTTTCTTATACGTAGTATAAGGAAGTATTGTGAAATTTTGGACCTCGAGATTTTTGCAGATGTCCACGTTTTGAAGTCCCCTGATACCGAAAAAAGTGGTCTGTGTTTCTCTGTGTGACCACGATAACCGCTGTAGATATCAATTCCAAATTTTGTATTTACGTGTCTAATCTCCCTCTTGAGACCTGATTAGTTTTTTAGTAAAATCGGTAGACCGGAAGTAGCAGTTTACTTCAGTGAAAACATTGAATTTTGCCAATATTTCGTCAATTACTAAGTTTAAACAAATTTATAAAGAATTCAAATGTACTCAAAATTAAATTTGAGAAAAATTGTATTAAAAAAGTTTTTCGAAGTTCCTACCGAAAGTAGGTCATTTACTCTTATGGAAAATCCGTTTTTTGCGAATATCTCAAGTCATGCTTTCTAGACAGGTACACTACGAGTACAAAAGTATTTAAAGCTGGATTTAGAATATATTTTGTATAAATGAAATTTTAAAATTCCCACCGGAAGTAAGACTTTTACTCTTAGCGAGTAGCACTTTCTTTCGAATATCTTGCAAAGTATGGTATCTATAGAGATTTATTAAGTGAATAGAAGTACTTGTAATGTTTAATAATTTTTATATGAAAATTCTTAAAATTTAGCATATTTTTCTATGAAATAAAAGTATTTGAAGCAATTTTGTATAATTTGAAACGCTCATACGTATAAGAAAATCCTGTGGTGGCCACACCTCATTTTTTAATAATTTTAATATAATTGTTAATCAAAGTGGAAGGAAGAAGCAACAAAATTTAACATCAATTAAAACCGGTAAACAAACGCGTAAAACCTCTTAGCTGTAATATTTATTAATTTCATATAATTTTAGGATCTGGTAGATCTAGTTACACAAAAATTATGGACGTTGCGAAAGAACGAAATGACATGATTTCGAAATTAACTAGCAATGAAGACTTGTTTGCATATGACGCAAAATATCATAAATTATATTAGAACAGCCACTATATATTTCAAAGAAATATTAATGCGCACATAAGAGTTAAAGGAATAACGAGAAATCTAGCTGATAATGTTACAAATTCAATCTAATGAAAAGGTTTTGCAAGACAACTAGTTTTCGAAAATGCAAGTTCTCCTCAGAGCTGCCGCTATTTTATGTAATACGAAGGCAAAATTAGTTTTTAAAACAGACAAGTTTCCCACACCTGGAGGTATTAAGAAAACAGAATTTGAAAATCAAGTTCTAAATATTTTGTTGTGATTTTTATTATAGGCTGATAATGAAAATACAAATGACTTAGCAGTCATTCCAAGTAACATCATAATGGGACTGTTCGACAAAACATTAAAAAAAAATAGTTCTCATGTCGTACTGGCGTTGGCGGCGGGGCTGCAAGTCCTGATAGAGGCGCGCCCCAATTTTAAGCGTTAGAAAAATATTCATAATAAAAAAAATATAGGTCCTGGGTCGATTTTTCCCCTAAAAACTACGTGTCTACAATTGCTTCGCAACATTTTATTTGTAAAAATTTTTATATATATAAAAATTTTTACAAATAAAATTTTTTTTCGCTTAGTGAAAGTGTGAATACCATCTTAGTGAATTAACAGATAAACTGATTTTTAAACAAATATCAGTATACAATATTATAATATAGGGTAAGGATATCCCTAGAAGCGCTTGTTTATAGCTTTTATTTAAAAGAATCAAATGAATTGCTTAATTAAATTGGCAGATATGACAATGTAAATATTAAGAAACACGATTTTTAGAAATGATCAATTTCTGATGTTTTTTCCAAATAAAAAAGATATGGAGCACAGAAAAATGTAAATAACCATTTAGTATGTAGAATTTGTTCTTTATAAAATGTATATGGTTTTGTCTGGTTATACGTTCAAAATTCTATTTTAGAACGGAGTGATTTTTATAGTCCATTTCGATCCACTACTAGGGCACCACTCGTTTGCGTGAGAAACAAGTACGTATATTTAGGCAGTGTACTCATGGGAAAAGAAGATAAACTCTTTATTAATATATACCTACATACCTACTCTAGTGGTGTTCGTTTGTGAAGTATTGATATATTAATTAATCTTAGTCTAACGATAATATATCGTTTGATAATTCTATGATTCATTTTTGATGTTATTGTATTTTCATTCTATTTGTACTACCTAAAATATGTCCAATTTCGCAAAATCATTCAATATGTATTATATACAGTTTCTGTTATAGAAGAACAACAATTAAATGACTTTAATATATGTATAAAGAGAGTTCTTTCGGTCCTAAATTTGAAACTTCATGTATACAAAAAACATTGCAAATCCAGCTGTAAATAATTTTTTGTACTCGCTTATCAAAACCTGTCATTTCACGATTCGATTTGCGTGCGTAAAAAGTCACTTTAAACACGAGTGCGTAAAAGTAAAGTTGGTACTACCCAGAACTTAATTAATTTAGTCACATTTTAAAATCATAAATCCCTAACCTTAATAATATGCTACCCAGTTCGTTGTTTTTCTATGAAAATAAAAGGAAATGAAATAGAAATTGTTATATTTGGAAGGTATGTAATTCAATGTCAGAACAGTAACAAATATTATATAAATTACCATTATTCATTCTTTTCAGAAATTGAAACGGAACAATTATTAAAAATTTTGATTGGGCAATTTTGACAACCAGAGATTGATACCCCAGGGATTAACTGGTTTGTTTGAATTGATCTTGATTGCGAAGGTAGAGTAACGTTGATTGTATTATTACATATATCTTGTATTTCAGATGTCGAACAAGTTGCAGGCGGAGTCGATATCTCTAACGGGGTCATTGTTTTAGCTAATTGAATTCTACTATGCAGAGAATTTTCGATATATCCTTCTGCAACCGTAGATGATTTCCATCCACCATGCCTTTTAATTGTAAGCAAGTCACCTCCTTGATTTGCCAACAATGTCGCTGAACTCCTTCGGAAACAGTGACCTGTGAAGTTACTTGCGCTATCAAGCTGAAGGTACTCAGCTATTCGCATTGGAATTTTGCCAATTGTATTAAGACCAACAGGTGAACAAACACACTTGCCATTGCGATATGTTAAAAAGAATCGATGCTGGTTGTCCGGTCTTAAATTTGCATATTGCCGAATTAATGTAATCCATTCGGGCTTAATGATAGCAAATGTACGGCTGTTACCTGTTTTAGTTTCTGGAATTGTTACGATAATTAAATTCGATTTAAATTCTATGTCTCGCAATGACATTTTGCAAAGTTCTTCACGTCGACACGCTCCAGAAATACCCAATATTAATACAGCCTATAAATACATATATATAGTGTTGTATGGAATTTAAATATACGGAAATGACTTTACCTTCATTAGTAGGAACAAAGAATTTGGTGCTTCAACAATAAATTTAGTAATTTGTTCTTCGGTTAATACTGCTGATTTTTTAGGCTGATGTTGCTTGGTTGTCTGTTTTAAATACGCTATGAGTTTTGCATATTTAGATATATCCGTATTATCATATATTATTAAGCATGATTTTAACATAGAATAAGTGGACCATAATGATTTATTTGATTGTAAATTTTGAAAATAAACTAACAAACAATTTTCGGAGTATTTTTGTATATTTTTAGATCTAGCCCAAGTTACGAATTTAGTATAAGTGTTTTTGTATACGTTTTTTGATTTTATGGGTAATAAATTATCCACTGCAATATTGGCAGCTTCGCGAATTTCAGGCGGTGTACATTGCATTTCATTATCAGAATTCATGTTGTTGGTGAGGTTTTTATTTTGTATGGAATTTTTTGAATTTGATAATTTTAAATTAAATGTCACTTCAAATAATCAATACTGCCAACTCAATTTTTTTTAATTAATATCAAGAGATTAGTAGTGTGTCATAAACGATAACGTATTTAACAATATGTATTATTATTATAGTTCTCGTACAAAAAATATTGTACAAACTTCGTGCGTGAAACATTTCGCGAATTCGTGTCCATAAAACGCTCGCCTTTCGGCTCGCGCTTTAAACTGGTCACTCATTCGCGAAATTTGATTTCACGCACTTGGTTCGTAAATAACTATTGTACAGTACACAGACTGAGTCCTGACCGATGGAAGGAGCCTCGACCTATAAGTCGCGCAGATTTATAGGTCAGTGGGTGACGGAAAGTATTTGGAAAAAAGATATGATAAAATTTGTTCATCATCGCATACATTAGCCGGACGAGCGAGTAAGAGTTAAGAAATTGTAATATACTGAAAGGAGATACATATATGTGTAACGCTTGACAATTTTTCCAGACTGCTCGTGCTTTTCCTAATATTATAAGGATCCACTGCGCACCTTATGGGAGGGGCATCTCATCGGCCAGGTCTCAGTCTGTGAGCTGTACTCTTGACAAATATATATAGAATAAATAATATACGACATATTTGCAAAAAGTCGCTATTTGATAAAAGTAAAAGTGTTACTTCCGGTCTGAATTTTGAAATTTCTTTTATACGAAAGGTATTGAAAATTATGTTTTAAGTACTTTTATAGTCATAATGTACCTGCCTAGAAAGCTTGACTTGCGAGATATTCGCAAAAAACTGATTTTCGATAAGAGTAAATAATAATAATAATAATAATAATAATAATAATAAATCGACTTTATTATTTAATATATACATAGAGACACTGTACTGAACTAGGCGAAGTTTAGCTATAGCTACTCTTACACTTAACCTAGCCAGCACAGTATATTCAGAATAAGTACAACGTAATTATACAAATACAAATACGCAAGATACACGCAATTAAAATAATCAAAATATAATAAGGAAGATAAATACAAAAAAATAATGAAGAAAATAATAATTTTAAACGAAAGTATGAATACAAAGAAAGAAAAATACAAAGTGATGCAAGAATTGTAATATAAACAAGAGAAAATTGGAAAACTAAAAAAGAAAATAATAATTACTTCAACAGAGCTTGCCTAATGCAGGATCTAAATTTATTTTTCGTAGGCATAACAAAATATTTCTGAAATTCATTGTACAATTTCACAGCATTGTATGAAAATGATCTCCGAAACATGGCTGTCCTGTGGCGAGGTAAGGTGAGAGTATGCCTGTGCCTAACATTTATACTGTGCATGCTTGCGCGAAATAGTAATTTACGATACAAGTAACTAGGTTTGCCCGCGATAAGTAGACCCCTAACAAAGATCAGAAACCGCAGATTTATTGTGTTCTCCACCCTGAGCCAACCCATCTCAGATAAATTGCGGCTTACATGATCGTATCTCCTGAGACCAGCCACAAACCAACAACAAGTATTCTGAACCAGCTGCACCCTGTACTTTAACCGTGCACTCAAACACGGATAATACACCAAGTCACAGTACGAGAAGACAGACATAACCAGGGACTCACACAGAAGCTTTTTCAGTTTAGTGCTCAGAATGTGTGTGCTGGCATACAAGGCTCGCAGGCGCAAGTACGATCTTTGCATCAACATGCTGACATGCTCAGAAAATGCTTAAGCCGGTATCCACCAGTAACCCAAGAATTTTTGTACACTTAGCAAGGGACAATGCAGCTCCATTAATATTAATATTGAATTGAATTTCAATCAGGTGTCTTTTACTTTTGGAACAGAAGAGCAGCACAGCTGATTCAGCTGAATTAAGTTGCAGATTATGCTGCCTGGAATAATTACTTATAGAGCAAAGATCGCTGTTCATTTGTGTAGCTGCCAAATGAGTATCATCAGGATGACCTACTTTCGGTAGAAATTTAGGTAGGAAACCTTTTAAGTACAATTTTTCTCAAATTTAGTTTTCAGTACGTTTGAATTTTATATAAATTTGTTTAAACTTAGTAACTGACAAAATATTGGCAAAATTCGATATTCGAAAAACTAATTAGATCTCAAGAAGGAGATTATGGTTGTAAATACAAAATTTGGGATTGATATCTATAGCCGTTTAGTCGCTATCGTGGTAACACACAGAGAGAGAGTGATAGAGAGAGAGAGAGCGAGAGACACACAGAGAGAGAAACACACAGACATTTTGTAAAAACCACTTTTTAGGTATCAGGTGACTTCAAAACCTTGCACTTTTGTGTAAGGTATAATGAAGTTGATTTATTGTGTCTAAGATAAATCATTTTAAATCTATCAGTCGTCAACGTAGTTAGAATATGGCAACATAATTTAATTACCTTAAAGGCTAAAATATTTAATGCTTTATTTAAGATAAACCAATTTCATTATGCCTTATACAAAAGTGAAATAAAATACGATATAATCTACGCTCATACTATAAATTTCTAGACACCTTTACCAATAAATTGAAAGTTGAACAGATGGTATAACTAGGGTAATGACTTCTCGTTATATGTAAAAATTAACAATATGACAAACAACACAAAAATTACACATTAAAATTTACTATATAAAATATTGTATGTTTGTTGAGTATATAAAACACTCAACCCCATTTGTTTAATATAAAATCACAAGCAGTTTAATGTCTTTTATGTATATGTACATGTGTATTGTATGAATCACATCTTCCGCATATTTGCATATGTTTTTGTGTCTCACTTCCTGATACTACGTATGAGGAAGTATTTATCAAAAATCTCTCTTTCTCTCTCTGTAATATCAAATATTAAATTTTCATGTATTATCTCTCTCTTGAAATCTGATTAAATTTTCATGAAGGTAGAGTACTTTACTTCAGTGAAAAAATCAAATATTACCAGTATTTCGTCAACTAATATGTTTAAACAAATTTCTAAAGAATACAAATGTACAAAATGAACTTGAGGAACATTTTACAACAAAATGTTTTGCGGAATTTATACTGGAAGGAGATCTCTCTCTCTCTAATCAAGAAATAATGTTTGCAAATTCCTAGCAAGGTATGCTTTCTACAGAGATATATTTAGAATATGAAAGTATTTTAATCTTGATTTTGAATAATTTTGGTGTGAAAAGAATGTCAAAATTCGGAGCAGAAGTAGCACTTTTACGTTTATCTAATAGATAGCAGTTTCTCGCAAATATCTTGCACATATATTCTGTTATAAACTTTAAGAATTGAAATTTGTTCAATTAGGAAAATGTTAGCTTAATATTAAAATATTGTAATTTTAATTTAATAATTGACAATTATTCATATAAAACGCCAACTTTTTCAAATTAAGAAAAATATATAAAATATTTATCAGAATTTCAAATTTCCGTGTAACAAAATAATTTTTTTGATTTAATAATGGCCATCTTGGACCATGAAATAAAATGCATAAGGAAAAATCCCTTACCACAATAATTAAGAAGATATAGAAAAACAGACTGTTTTTCTACAGGTTTCTACTGAAGATGGCAACTTAATTGCCGAAATACGTATATAGATTTTTTTATATCTTTTTACTTTTTGTAGTAAGTCTCCACCCATTATTGGATTTTGGACAATGAAGAAATATTTTCCACTAAGTAGAAAATTGTTTGAAAATATGCTAAGAAGATTATTTTCTTTGTTGAAAAAAAACATTGCATTGTGTCATATGGAATCAAACGATATTTTTACTTGCTTATACGTACTACAAAGAAGTATTGTGATGACGAAAATTTTCGACCTCAAAGTTTTTGTCTAGATGTCCACATTTAGAAAACCCCTGATGCCGAAAAAGTAGTTTTTGAAAAACTTCACCCGCTCTCTCTGTGTGTGTATGACCACGATAATGGCCAAACTGCTAGAGCTATCAGCTATTGTAGTTATAAATATAAACATTCTCTTAAGATCTGATTCGGTAAAACGGAAGTAGTAGTTTGTTTAGCAAAAAAATTTAATTTTACCAATATTTCGTCGGCTACCAAGCCTAAACAAATTTCCAAATAATATTAAAGTACTCAAATTGAGAAATTTTTGATAAAAACTTTTGTCAAAACTCTTATCTGATTTTTCATAATACTGTACAGATTTGTTAAGGGTGCAAATGTATTTAGAACACAGTTGGAATTGAAACGTACATGCATATAGGAAGATATTGCTGTGTCCTGTACCAGCAACATAATTTATTAAAAATAATGATAATTTTTATTATATTAGATATATTTACTTATTTCTTAACAGCACGTACTTTGTAAGTACGCGTGAGTTCTGGCAGTGTATTCAGCTTCCTTTTCTCCTGGTAAATCTCTTGCTTATTTTTGTTTAGGGATAAGGTTATAATTTGTATTAAAGAAAAATCTAAGTCTATATAAAATCATACTTGTATGTATATTTTATTCAAACATTAATAATAGCATCGCTATACTATATTCACCTCAAAAATTATAAAAACACATAATTGAAAGAAAACATTTATACCGTATTCTCGGTTATAATGTTTTGTAGAATAAATATATCGATAATGCTAATCAAAAAAATATTATCCTGTTTTAAAACAAAGAAACTCAATTGAACGTCTGTAATCTATTAATATTGTGCTAATTCTATTTTACCAGAAACATTATATTTGCACGTAATGCCCTGATAATTCTAGAACTTCGCAATGGTCAATGTTCGGAGATAAGCTTGAATTGATCACTGGCAACAACCATTCGCACGTATTGCAGCCAGCGTCTCAATACTCGCCACACAGAAACATTTACCTTTTCTAAATGTATATTTTATTTTTAAGTTTGAAATCAAAAATGAATTGCGAGAATTAATGATGCCTGATAAAGGTATCTGAAAATAAACATTCGCACGTTGTATTCTCTTAATACCCAACACCACTACCCTTTATGTGTAAAAAAAAAAACTAACGAATTATTATTTTACAGGACAATATCGATTTTATCCTTACTGCTCAACGTTATACTGGAATAAATATTTTCATATAGTATTCCTATAAACGCATTGCGGCATTGATATTTCTTTATAATTGAAAAACTTACTTTGTTTCATTAAACATTTCTTCAAATTCTGCCTTAGGCATCTCCATTTTATAATACAAAAAAAGTATCAAAAGTAAATTATTATTATAAATGAAATTAAAATGAAAATGAAATTAATATACTAATACAAAATGAATAAATATATATCAAGTCGTAGCGTATTTTACCCTACGCTTAAACCTTTATTAGCTTTTTCAAAAAGTCTTTATCTTTCGAAGTCGAAATAAGAATTTCATCTTGTTCATTCCTGTTCTTTGAATTTATATCCGAAAAAAAATATATAACGCCTGTTACGCCCTCCATTGAACTAAAATTTAGGTTGGCCTTCTGCGTCATCTGTGAAATCTCTGCCTTTCATTTTCTGCAAGTTGTCGTTGTTACACTAACACACGCACATATTGTCTTTGACAGTTCATACACTAAACGTCAACACCTTAAACCATTTGCTTATTTAGAAGTGTTGTCCCTAAACTATTCGGTATCTTCAACGGTAGGTATATTTTTCTTAATACAATCCCTCCTTGTATTTGTTTATAAACTTGTTTCTTCCATTCGCTAACATGATCTTCAATTTTTCTTTTTAGGGATGTTTGGACCTGGTAAACCCGAAAACACATTGCAGATAACAAGAATTCTTCTTCCCATATCACTTATATTGCAAAGATTAGTGAGTTTCACCACGTCAGTTCCATTTCTAACTAGGATTTTTCCTACAGTAATACATTTATCTGCAAGAAACTATAAACAATTTTATACTATATTTCTTTTTGTAGGTCTCCAAACCATAAAAGTCTTCACAGTCTATGAAACTTCTGTGTTACACATACAAGTTCATGAATGTACATTTTTTATTTGCTCAGTTGTCGTTTATATAAAAACATTATTGCTGATCGTATTGTGTCAGAATGTATACTTACATTCTTTTCTGTCTATTGCTACCGGATCTACGTCGCAATAAGATAACGGCTGATTAAGATATGAAACGGGGAGTCACAATAGGGGGTTGTTAAACAGGAAAACGCAGGGCCGAGCTAACTCTGTCGCAGACGGCGTGACGGTTCAGATAAAGAGAACACCTATAAGTAGAGCGTCGGTCGGCAACGACGCTTGCGACGATTGTCCGGGCACCAGGACACTATGCTATCTACAGATAACCTACCTGCGCCTCCTACGATCTACCACTGGCTGTGTCCCTCCAGCGGGTTACCTATTGAACACCCTGTATAAATGAGGCAACCACACTCATGTGCGTACTTGTCACAATAATAAATAAATATGCAGAGGTAAAAAGGAAATAAAAGATAAGGTATTCGTAATATAACAAAATTTAATTGAATTTGACGTGTGTTGAATGGTTTTTTTTTTTTGAGCAAAAATTAAATGGAGAACTTAGATAATATAAAAAAACAAGCGTTGATTGAAAGAAAGTTAATTTGAATAAAAAACCAAGAAGTGAAGTTAGACAGTTGACAATTATTAAACAAGCGTTAGGTGACAATTACAAAATAAACAACTTAAAGGATTAACAAATACTCTGCGCTACAGCAGGAGTTGGTCGGTTGCCGAAACGTTTCTTTCACCTTACAGTAGGTGTACATATATATATATAAAAAATAGAGCGCAAGAAAATTGTTAAGTCAGTTAAGGACTTAGTCCAAAATGAGAAAAATTCGCTAAATATATAAAAAACGCCAGGTTTGTTTACATGTTCTAAATTAAATTAAATGAAGGTTATTTATTTACAAGTCAAAAATTTAAGTCAATTAATTAAGGGTAAAATTAGAAAGGAAAATTTTAAATTAAGCAGAAAAACACACTGAGCCGCACGAACCAAAAATTGCTCGTACAGAATTGAATTTATCTAGCTCAGGTAAATTAACTGAACAACGAGAAAGGCAAAGTTTATTAACTCACAACAATGATCGTGAAAAGAAAACAATTGATATTAGAAATTAGGTTAAGATTCAACACATTTTGTGACGCACAATAATTCCAACGGTAATTAAAGCACGAGGTATATAACTAGTTAAAAAAACCTCACCATAATATTTAGTGATATGGGTATAAATTTACTAAAATGAGATTTAATCAAATTTTCGCCTCGACATAGGGCTACAAAATTATGGTAGTGACATACCAAAATTCTAGATAAACTGAATGTTACATAAAACAAATAATAAAAAAAAACATGACGGAAATTTAATTAAGATTATATTGTGTCCGCACAGTTGACTAAGTGGTGCGTTAGTTAGTTAGTTAACCACTCAAAATTCTTGGTCAAAACTAGGCGAAATAAGTCTTGCACACAAACGTTAAGTCGTCGAAAATCGGTCGAAAATATATAAGGTGAAAAATTACAACCTTATATGGCAAAATGGCTGACGGGAAGGACGCTGCAGTTGTTCAAGATGGCGACGTCTCCCTTGTTGGAGAAATTCCACTCAACAGGTGGATTGGACGTTGAATGAAGCCCCTGTTGTGGGCGATAACCCCAAAAATAAGACTTCGGAGGGCTTAAATGGACGTCAGCGGCATCCTAACAGCCTTTGAGGGCTTTAGTGCCCGTCAAAAGAATCCTAATAAAATTAAAAAAAAACCCAAAGATAAAATCCCGAAAATTTAACACAGAGCTTTGAAAACTTACCCCAAGTAGAACAATGGAGATTCCACGATAAGGACTCAGAAGTCACACATAGCACGAAATTAATTCAAAATCCACCTCGTGGCATTCGTAAATTAGATACGGTATTGCGATAAAAATTAATTCACGATAAACACCTAATGAAGGTATCGATAACTTACACTTATTTCATTAAAGCCGCCTAAGCGTTCGTCTAACTTTTTAGACAAAGTGATAAAATTCACCAAAAGACAATAAGCGTATCGTACTCATGCACTTGTAACAAGTTCGACTTCAAAAGTGACCTCACCGTGACCTATACGGTAGATACGTTCCAATTCAAAATCGCGCACGCTCATAGCGCCGCACTGGAGAAAGGGCTCAAACTAAGGCGGGAATTTCCAAATAAATATCACAAGCACGCAACTAAATTGATAATAATGGGAAATGACATCAAAACTTAAACACAATTAATCACGACCCCACACATAATTTTGACGGAAGAACATGAGCGAAATACTCGGCAATTGTAAAATAGGAGATTTAAAGTCGACCGCACGAGAGGTATTTCATGCCGAGCGTTGGCATTACTGCGTGTGCAGACAACCTAAACAGTATGAACGATAAACTTGACAGACACAAACAAACATTCTACCACCTGTAATTTCTATTTTTTATTAGACGAAAGGACAGAATTCCTGCAGGTAAATAACGAAATACTCAAGCTTATATAGCAAAACGCTGCAAAAGACGGTTCCAAAGACCGATCAAAACTTATGTTACAGCGAAATTACGATCCTAACCTCTACGATGATTCTGAGGGGAAACGAGTTAACAGAAGTCCCTAATACTAGAATATCGAAGATAGAGCAGCAAGGGGGTTCGGCAACAGATAATAGTATGCCCTACAATCCAGCATTTCTTTAATTAATTCTCCCTACCTTTTTCTTTTAGAGAGACGACTGCGAAGGAAAAGGAAAATAACAATAATACTCGAGCCTGCTCAAGAATCTATGTTTGGTAATACGCAAAACATATGACACAGTAGCACAATATCTCGATTATCGTTTCGAACGTTTAAAAGCTACAATAAACGCATTAGGTAGGGATCGGTCGTAATATATATAAGAAGATATTTTATATATACTTAAGCAAGACGTAGAAATAATTGCAAATGCGAAAAATATGACACTACAGGTAGGTCAGATTAAGCTAGAGCTAAGATAATTAAAGTTAGTTATTCAGATAAAGAGGCTTTCACAAAAATAGAGTGTAAATGCCCGATCTCACACAAATTGTATCTGTCATGTTCGCGGTATGTGATTTAGAGCGGTGAGGGCTCAATAGTAGGTTTAGTACCCACGGAGGCATACTGCAGGCAGTCTTAGTGGCCGGTGAAATAGACAATATACAGGGTACGCTTAAAAAGTCATGAACTTAATACGAAATTCCACATATTTAGACAATAGGTACACAATCTTTTGCGAACTATAGACAAAGTGAATTTACAACGTAACAAATTCCCCCCTTTCCAGCGAAAAGAAATTGATCGCGGAGCAATTTCTTGCACCGAGAACTTAGGCTGACGGGATAAAGATAGCGAAAAGGGTAAGCGAGAGCTCTAAAACGGACGTTGTCTACTACACAAACGCACATACCCACACTCAGTCACAGCAACACCAGACAGCTTGGCCATAACCACCACGTGGCCCTTCGGCATTCGGCCGGTACGGGGAAAGTAACGAGAAAAAAAAACGCAAGGGTGTCGAGATTCTGCACAGACGCGCCCCGAGACCTGTCCAACCGACAGCCCAGCACTATTGGTAGCATCACGGGGGGAAGAGGGTGTAGACGGGTTAGATATCGGTGTGCCCGGCCGGCGGTGATCCTTACGACGGTCGAAGGCACAGGAATGAGGAGTGGGCACTACCAATAGGCCAAGATGCGGGCAAGGCAACCCCCGAGACGACACTCTGCAGACACGCGACGGTAAAAGAGACCCTTGGGAGAGGCCCTCGGTATCTCAAAACAGACAATAATAAAAGGTCAACTAAAAACGGGTTTATTACTACAGATACGGGATACAAAGCGGAATAGGGAAGAGGTAAATAAAGGTAGGGTAGAGCTCAGAATGGTGCAACTGCTCAGAGGTACGGATATGCTGTTTCGACATCCATAACATCCGGTAACAACAAAACGAGAAAAGATCGCCAAACAAAAATAGATATTAGAGAGCGAAAGTTTAAAGTCTGGACCGGCGTTGTCCCGACTAAAATGCTGAAGGCAAACGATAAACCATAAAGGCTGAAGTCATAATCAGTTCCTGGAGGTAACATTTTGAACGTAAGAAAAGCAAAAAGGTCGCCAGGACACGACCTTTAGAAGGCTGAGGATTATCACACAGAAGGGACCATCACTCTTTATACCTTCTCAGATACGAAAGTCAAATCCGGTAGTTAAGCATAACCAACACAAGTTAGCTTAAAGGTAAGTCAAGTCAGAGAGGGTAAACGAAATATAGTGTGGACTCCCCTAGCAAGGCTGCCACTCCATACATGCAAAGACACGGGAGATCCGAAACATACGGAAGCGATAAAGGCACGGGAAGATAAATGCATAGACGGAATCACAGATACAAGCTGTGCAATGGGGCCGGTAATCACACTAACAGAAGTCGATATAAGAAAATTGTTTGTCCTAAGGTGGTAGAGGAACAATAGAAGTCAGGGTCCCTTTAGAAGACTTTTACTTCACGCAGGTTCACGGTAGGAGAATTCTTCCAGCCCTCGCTACAGGCCGTGAAGATAACGGTAGGTACAGGTAACGTAAAGACAAAATCGAGATAGCGATAACTTAGGCAGTTAGACACGTGAGAAGATAGATCTTAATCATCACTCGGTTGAGGTTTCAGTAAATTTGCATGCCACGCCCCGGGCAGCAATTTACCTTCGCAAGTTTTGAGTTCATAAATGTCAGTGGAGATACGTTTACTAATTTGAAAGGGCCCGACATATTTGTCAGCCAATTTGGCGGTATAGAATTTGGCGGCATCTGAAAGAACGAAATTTTTACGCCAGACCAACTGGTTTACCAAGAATTCATCTCGTCTATGACGAGTATCGTAGCGCGCTTTAGCACGCTCGTACGCTTTCTGCAAGCGGGATTTGATGTCGCGATAAAGTTTAGAAAATCCTTCGGAACGTTCTATTAGTTTTTCCGGGTCGCGGACCTCGACAAGTGGAGTTCCGTCAGAGATAGGAGCATCGGAAATTCTTTCTCCAGTGAGATTCATCTCACGACCGAAGTTAATGAAATAGGGCGTATGTCCGGTGACTTCGTGTCTGGCAGTGCGCAAGGCGCATGTGACTTTGGGAAGGTAGACGTCCCATTCGCGATGATTGTCAGAGACATACGAGATCAACATGGTTTTGATAACCCTATTCACACGTTCCACGGGATTCGCTTGAGGATGGTAATTCGCAGTATAGCACGGACGTACTTTATATTCTTTTAACATTGAACGGTAATCGTTAGAACGGAACTGCACGCCATTATCGGAAATTACGGAACGAGGCACGCCAAAAATCAGAAACACATCTTCTTCAAGATGTCGGATAATAGACTTGGAGGAAGCTTTACGTAACGGGAAGGTCAGAACAAACTTACTGAAGATATCAGAGACCACTAAAATGTAATTAAAACCGCGCTTGGACCTCGGAAGAGGACCAACAATGTCGACACTGAGTACTTCCCATGGTTTAGTAACTTTAGAATGTCCACCCATACGACCAACTGGAGCTCTTTGAAGAGGTTTCGCCCTATTGCAATTAGGACAGGCTCTGATGTGACGAATCACATCTCCTAACATCTTAGGCCAATAGTAGTGTTGCAATATGCGCGCGAGAGTCTTCGCAATGCCCAGATGACCACTTGTGGGCTCGTTATGGCATTCTAACAAGACCTCTTGTCGCTGTTCCTTAGGAACATAGATTTTCCATGACTCGGAATCCTCAGAGGGAAAAGCGCTATTAGGCGGTACGTAACGTCGAAGTATCCCACCGATAAGTTGAAATTGAGGGTACTTCTCGGGATGTCTCTTAATTTGTTCTAAGATACGAACGTAACATTTGTCTTGGCTTTTAGGGTTGACTTGAACGATATCCAATTTGGGGACTGAACGGGAGAGAGTGTCCGGAACGACATTGAATTTTCCTTTACGGTGGATGATAGTAAAGTCGTACTGCTGAAGACGTACGGCCCATCGAGCCAATCTACCCGACGGAGAATTTAGAGAGTTCAGCCAGCAGAGGGAGTAATGATCTGTTATCACCGTAAAGTGTGAGCACTCGATATATGGGCGAAGCTTTTCTATAGCCCAGAGGACGGCAAGGCATTCTTTCTCAACCGTAGAGAATTTACGTTCGGCAGGTGTTAAAGAACGGCTTAGATAACTAATTACTTTCTCCTGTCCATCTATGTCTTGAGTCAAGACGGCTCCAAGACCATAGTCGCTAGCATCAGTCTGTATGATGAATTCGTATTGGAAATCGGGACATGTCAAAATCGGGGAGGAAACCAAGCGTTCACGCAAAGATGTCCATGCTTCTTCACAAGCTGACGTCCAAACGAAGGGACGATTTTTCCGTAGCAAATCAGTAAGCGGAGAGATAACAGTAGAGAAATTAGGGACGAAACGTCGGTACCAAGAAGCCATACCTACTAAGCGTCTGACTTCAGAAACATTTTTGGGGGTGGCAATCCCGATGATAGCCTTAACTTTGTCGGGGTCGACCATCAACCCACGACGATTAACCACATAACCCAGGTACTTCAATTCGTCGCGACAAAACTGACATTTGTCTCTATTAAGCGTTAAGCCAGCGTCACGCAGGCGAGATAAAACTTGCTCTAAAATAGTTAAGTGTTTTTCAAAGGTAGGAGTGACAATTATGATATCATCCAGATAAACGAAAACGTAGGGTTCTAACTCAGGACCCAAAACTCTATCAATAAAACGCTGCCAGGAGGCAGGTGCGTTGTGGAGACCATACGGGAGACGACAAAATTGGAACAAACCTCGATTCGGCACGGTGAAGGCGGTATACTGACGGGAAGACTCGGCAACAGGAATTTGCCAATACGCACTTTTTATATCGAGAGACGTAAGATATTTGGCGTCTCGTAATTTGTCTAAGGTATTTGATACGTAGGGAAGGGGATAGGCATCTCTCTCAGTGACCTGATTGAGCTTCCGATAATCGACACAAAATCGAAATGTCTTGTCCTTCTTAGGCACGAGAAGAATGGGTGAAGACCAACCACTCTGAGACCTCTCAACGACACCGAGAGCCAACATCTTCTCTAATTCAGCGTCGACTACTTTCTGCACCGCCGGAGATATCGGATAATAGCGTTGCTTAATCGGAGGGCTACTAGTGATAATAGTGTGCTCTACACCTTTGGCACAACCTAACACCTCCTTATCGACGTTAGGAAAATTTTGACTGATGATAGCCTCGAGCTGACGTTGACGCTCATCGGATAGCACCGGTGGTTCGACTTCGACAGAAGACACGTCGGGTGCGTCTGAAAATACCCAATCGCCACTGCGCATGTTTATGACGATACCCATATCTCGCCAGAAGTCTGCGCCCAAGATAAGTTGATGCGGTAGTTCGGGTACCACCAAAACGTCAAAGACCTTAGAACGATTCCTAACATTAATAGGCAGGGCAACTTCACCTGATATTCGGCATCGTGAACCGTTGGCAACAGTGCAAAAGGACATAGAGGATTTGAGCGGAACAAAGCCCTTTAACACGGACCAACCTGCTTCACCTAAAATAGTGCGTGATGAACCTGTGTCCAAAAGACCGAGAAACTCCTTACCAAAGATTTGGACTTTAAGATAGGGGCGTTCATCCCCTATGGCTTGTTCGAGTATAAAATCTAACCGGGCTCTAATTTGTCTATAGGCCGCTGTGTATACTGTACGCACGGGACGGCCACTTAGTGCGCACGTCGGGCGTTTCCCGAACACTGCGGACAAGAAGATACAATGGTCTCTGGACGACCACAACGATAGCAAAAGCGTTTGCGAGGTAATGCGCATTGGGAGTAACGATGTCCTGTCTGACGACAATTCCAACACGTGACAGGATTTGCTGAAACGGGTGCCACATGAACACGAGGGCGATTAGAGACGGGAGTAACGGGTGTCTCACGACTTCGAGAATAACTCGGGACTGGTTCGGCATTGACATAAGCCAAATCGGGCTCGAGAGCTTTAGCACGTAAGGGAGGCGGTACATAAGCTTCAGCAGAGGCCTTGCGGGCTTCGAGAACTTTCCCATATTTAAGGAGTTCCGCGATAGAATTGACTTCAGTTAGGCCCAATTGCGTTTGATAGAAAGGCAGAATATTGCGTTGCAGAATTCGTAATTGAGTTTTTTCAGGGACTGAATCAGAAAGACGAGAAAAGAGATTTTTCATAACCGATACATATAGTCCAATAGGTTCGTTAGGACCTTGAGTCCGTTGCTTAATTTCGTCCATAAGACGGTCGTCATAATCTACGGCCTGAAATTCTTCCCGTAGACCAGCAGCTAACTCTGACCAATTAGAGTAAAGATGACGATTAGCCCGATACCACACCAAAGCACGATCCTTAAATAAATCTATAGCGGAATTGAATAATAACTGGTCTGAGGAATTACGAGCGATTTTCAGCTCAGCTACACGCTCCAGAAAAGCACTGACCGAAAAGTTCTTATGCCCTGTAAATGTAATACCCCAAGAGGCAACGGGGACGGGTTTAGGCGAAAAAGTAGTGAAAGTCGAGTGAACTGGACCAGAAAAAGTATTAACCGGAGACCGAATAGGATCCTCCTCTTCGCTACACTCCTCTTCACTCCCTTGAGGACCAGGGTTACCGGCAGTGGGTGACTGTAATAAGCTGAAGGTCGAGGCGCGTTCAAGGGTGCGAGCCTTATCGCGGATGCGACCTTCCAGATCAGCAACGCGACTCCGAAACGCATGGCATTCTTCCACTTCCTCTGAAGATTTTGGGACGGAGTTCTGAATTCGGCGCAATACGAAAGCAAGGGCGGTAGAAATTTTTTGAAATTCGGAAGACTCACGATTCCCCACGAACTGATCGATGAGCCCTTCGATAACCGTAAGCTTAACCTTAATGGCCGCGGAATCTTCTGCATAGGTAAATGGATACGTGAGCTTTGTATCCGACGGATAAGACTTAGCATAACCTAGCAGACGTCGATACATTCGTCGCATTCCGTCCAAAGTGGATGGCACCACAGCACACATAACAGTCAGTAAATATTCAAGGTCTTCCTTCAAAAGACGATTGATCTCAAATTTAGGAGCCATAGCGAAAGTTAATTCAGCCGAAAGTCGAAAAGAAGGAACTATAAAAGAAATGGCGGTACCGGGAACAGCAAGCAAAGACTCGAGTCCTAAGACGCACAAACAACTGCTGGCAGGCAAGGTAGTTCAGAACCTAAGATAAAATTGTAACGTGAGGTGATAACTTTTCCAAAAAAAGGAGAAAAAGAAATATAAACAGTCGAAGTTAGATTAGGGGAGGGAGTAGACGGAAATAAAGGAAACTGAGCGGTAAGGGAAACTTAACGTCCACTTGCCCACCTAAAACGAGAACCGGGCTTAAATCGAGAAAATTCGAAATTTATTCCTGAAAATGGTCAGGACCGAAACGCTAATACAAAACAAGTAGCTTCTCCAAAGTATAGCACCACGGTGCGGTACGACGAAATGTTAGAAATGTTAGTGGCTGAAATACTTAAAGCTAGGGAAAATATTCCGGAAGAGGGAGAAAACTTGTCCAAACCGTCAGGCAACGACACGTTGTCACGTCAAAGCAACCAAAACCGAGGAAAATTAGAAAAGACAAGAAATTTCCCTGAAGATGGTAAAAACCAGGTTGAAACGTTCGGTGTCAACTTATGAGTTGATAGATGACACACAAAAGGAAAAGAAAATTTGAGGGCGGCGAAAACTTAGTCGAAACGTAGGTGCGAACTGTTGTACGTTAGGCCCACAACGAAAGCATGAAATTGTTGTGAAGGTAGCGGAAACTTCGTTGGAGCGTTGGGTAGCGAAGGGAAAAAAAAAAAAATTTTGTTCCGGAAGGTGGAGAAAAGATGACAGAAACGTTGGTGTGTCAATTCGTACGGGAGGGGGAAGAAAACTTGTCTGAAATTCTGAGAATGGCGGAAAATAGGCCGAAACTTGGTTGACACACACAAATAATAATAAAGAAAATCGAAGATGGCGGAAAGTTGGTCGAAACGTTGGTGCCAAATTTTTTTCCCCTATCCCCAAACAAAAGAAAGTCCAGACGCTAGAGCGCCAAATTTTTCCTTATTACTGAAAGAAAGGCCCCAAAAAGATTATTGAAACGTTGGCTGTTAAAGACAGGGAGATAATTTGCAAAATTCAAGAAAATGTTCCGGAAGATGGTCAAAATTTTTCCGAAACGTGGTCCACCAAGGACAAGGCGATAAATTTGAAAATTTAAAAAAAAATTCCGGAAGATGGTCAAAAATCGGCCGAAACGTTGGGCGCCAAATTTTTGCTACCGGATCTACGTCGCAATAAGATAACGGCTGATTAAGATATGAAACGGGGAGTCACAATAGGGGGTTGTTAAACAGGAAAACGCAGGGCCGAGCTAACTCTGTCGCAGACGGCGTGACGGTTCAGATAAAGAGAACACCTATAAGTAGAGCGTCGGTCGGCAACGACGCTTGCGACGATTGTCCGGGCACCAGGACACTATGCTATCTACAGATAACCTACCTGCGCCTCCTACGATCTACCACTGGCTGTGTCCCTCCAGCGGGTTACCTATTGAACACCCTGTATAAATGAGGCAACCACACTCATGTGCGTACTTGTCACAATAATAAATAAATATGCAGAGGTAAAAAGGAAATAAAAGATAAGGTATTCGTAATATAACAAAATTTAATTGAATTTGACGTGTGTTGAATGGTTTTTTTTTTTTGAGCAAAAATTAAATGGAGAACTTAGATAATATAAAAAAACAAGCGTTGATTGAAAGAAAGTTAATTTGAATAAAAAACCAAGAAGTGAAGTTAGACAGTTGACAATTATTAAACAAGCGTTAGGTGACAATTACAAAATAAACAACTTAAAGGATTAACAAATACTCTGCGCTACAGCAGGAGTTGGTCGGTTGCCGAAACGTTTCTTTCACCTTACAGTAGGTGTACATATATATATATAAAAAATAGAGCGCAAGAAAATTGTTAAGTCAGTTAAGGACTTAGTCCAAAATGAGAAAAATTCGCTAAATATATAAAAAACGCCAGGTTTGTTTACATGTTCTAAATTAAATTAAATGAAGGTTATTTATTTACAAGTCAAAAATTTAAGTCAATTAATTAAGGGTAAAATTAGAAAGGAAAATTTTAAATTAAGCAGAAAAACACACTGAGCCGCACGAACCAAAAATTGCTCGTACAGAATTGAATTTATCTAGCTCAGGTAAATTAACTGAACAACGAGAAAGGCAAAGTTTATTAACTCACAACAATGATCGTGAAAAGAAAACAATTGATATTAGAAATTAGGTTAAGATTCAACACATTTTGTGACGCACAATAATTCCAACGGTAATTAAAGCACGAGGTATATAACTAGTTAAAAAAACCTCACCATAATATTTAGTGATATGGGTATAAATTTACTAAAATGAGATTTAATCAAATTTTCGCCTCGACATAGGGCTACAAAATTATGGTAGTGACATACCAAAATTCTAGATAAACTGAATGTTACATAAAACAAATAATAAAAAAAAACATGACGGAAATTTAATTAAGATTATATTGTGTCCGCACAGTTGACTAAGTGGTGCGTTAGTTAGTTAGTTAACCACTCAAAATTCTTGGTCAAAACTAGGCGAAATAAGTCTTGCACACAAACGTTAAGTCGTCGAAAATCGGTCGAAAATATATAAGGTGAAAAATTACAACCTTATATGGCAAAATGGCTGACGGGAAGGACGCTGCAGTTGTTCAAGATGGCGACGTCTCCCTTGTTGGAGAAATTCCACTCAACAGGTGGATTGGACGTTGAATGAAGCCCCTGTTGTGGGCGATAACCCCAAAAATAAGACTTCGGAGGGCTTAAATGGACGTCAGCGGCATCCTAACAGCCTTTGAGGGCTTTAGTGCCCGTCAAAAGAATCCTAATAAAATTAAAAAAAAACCCAAAGATAAAATCCCGAAAATTTAACACAGAGCTTTGAAAACTTACCCCAAGTAGAACAATGGAGATTCCACGATAAGGACTCAGAAGTCACACATAGCACGAAATTAATTCAAAATCCACCTCGTGGCATTCGTAAATTAGATACGGTATTGCGATAAAAATTAATTCACGATAAACACCTAATGAAGGTATCGATAACTTACACTTATTTCATTAAAGCCGCCTAAGCGTTCGTCTAACTTTTTAGACAAAGTGATAAAATTCACCAAAAGACAATAAGCGTATCGTACTCATGCACTTGTAACAAGTTCGACTTCAAAAGTGACCTCACCGTGACCTATACGGTAGATACGTTCCAATTCAAAATCGCGCACGCTCATAGCGCCGCACTGGAGAAAGGGCTCAAACTAAGGCGGGAATTTCCAAATAAATATCACAAGCACGCAACTAAATTGATAATAATGGGAAATGACATCAAAACTTAAACACAATTAATCACGACCCCACACATAATTTTGACGGAAGAACATGAGCGAAATACTCGGCAATTGTAAAATAGGAGATTTAAAGTCGACCGCACGAGAGGTATTTCATGCCGAGCGTTGGCATTACTGCGTGTGCAGACAACCTAAACAGTATGAACGATAAACTTGACAGACACAAACAAACATTCTACCACCTGTAATTTCTATTTTTTTATTAGACGAAAGGACAGAATTCCTGCAGGTAAATAACGAAATACTCAAGCTTATATAGCAAAACGCTGCAAAAGACGGTTCCAAAGACCGATCAAAACTTATGTTACAGCGAAATTACGATCCTAACCTCTACGATGATTCTGAGGGGAAACGAGTTAACAGAAGTCCCTAATACTAGAATATCGAAGATAGAGCAGCAAGGGGGTTCGGCAACAGATAATAGTATGCCCTACAATCCAGCATTTCTTTAATTAATTCTCCCTACCTTTTTCTTTTAGAGAGACGACTGCGAAGGAAAAGGAAAATAACAATAATACTCGAGCCTGCTCAAGAATCTATGTTTGGTAATACGCAAAACATATGACACAGTAGCACAATATCTCGATTATCGTTTCGAACGTTTAAAAGCTACAATAAACGCATTAGGTAGGGATCGGTCGTAATATATATAAGAAGATATTTTATATATACTTAAGCAAGACGTAGAAATAATTGCAAATGCGAAAAATATGACACTACAGGTAGGTCAGATTAAGCTAGAGCTAAGATAATTAAAGTTAGTTATTCAGATAAAGAGGCTTTCACAAAAATAGAGTGTAAATGCCCGATCTCACACAAATTGTATCTGTCATGTTCGCGGTATGTGATTTAGAGCGGTGAGGGCTCAATAGTAGGTTTAGTACCCACGGAGGCATACTGCAGGCAGTCTTAGTGGCCGGTGAAATAGACAATATACAGGGTACGCTTAAAAAGTCATGAACTTAATACGAAATTCCACATATTTAGACAATAGGTACACAATCTTTTGCGAACTATAGACAAAGTGAATTTACAACGTAACACTATAGTTATAAGTTATGGTAAATTTTATCCTTTAAGCATGATTTATTTAAAATCTCTTTTACATGATGCACGTTTTTAAGTTCACATTATTCATTCGACTATATTTATCACTCGTGCATAACGAATTTGATCTCGTTCATAGAGTTTTATAGCGTATAAATGCCTCACTCTCTTTTATTAGCTTTAAGTACTTTTTATTTACTTTGTACTTATATAATACTTAATTCTTATACCTATCTTAACCTGTAATTGTAACAATTTTAAAAATATCATATTGAACAACTGTTCTACATTTAAATAGATGCAACCCATCATACACTTGTGTTATTAGCATTGCACAATGTTTAAATTTTTCAAATGTAATAAAATTTTTGATATTACTATTTCTCTTATTTTTAATACTTAAACTAATTCTTAATGCTATTCTTATTTTTTAATATGCAAGACACCACGGCAATATGTATGGTGTCCACATCTCATTTTTATTTATACCATTCTGATTTAAAGAATAAGAATTTGCTAGAAAGTTCTTCCACTTTAAACCCAGTGTAAAATACTTTTTAAAAGTTAAATCACAAGACATATTTACAAGTTAGTGTAATAATCTCAATGAAGTATTTAAGAAATGCTAGCAGCTATAATTAAAGCAGAGAGGGATAGAACGGAATATTAATCAAATGTTTGAATTTTATATATTGCCGTATAAAATAATCTTTAAAAATTCTTATCCTTGTGGTATTGTAGCCTCAGTGACTGCTTACTTTCACTCGTCTAAACGTGGAGAATGATAATCATCTCATTTACATTAAGTCACATGACGCCGTTTCTTAATTTAATTAAGTTGTTCATTTCAATTATCTTATAAATTATGTAGTGATTATACACGAGTATTCCCTTCAGTCTGAGGTTCGTTTGTACACGGGCCGCGTAGCATAGAGGAACCCCAACAACGAATAATAGTAACTAACCAAACCTGTGTTGATAGTACTGAGAATGGATTGTCGTATTAATGCGGCGACATTGGTATTCAAGACTGCTTGTCAATTAGTGTTTGCTTAGCCTTCTATATATTATTCTCCATTACATATAAAGCAAGTTATTAGGTAGTAATTTCGATATACAAATACATATATTTCAGCAAAACAAATACATTCTAAATGATTTATTTAATAGTGTAATTATTACCCGATGTCGATATAATTTCCTAATATCTGGGTTAATTGTTTTAATGTTTTTATGGAGTAGAATATTACAAGCATAATACGAAACATAAATGTATGTAATTAGAAATAAAATACCTAGGCAGGTAATTTTTTTATAATATATTAGTTTGATTTTAGATAGGACATGATTGACTAATGTGAATATAAAATAATGAACATTGAATTTATAAAAGTATTTCTCAATTAGAAAAGCTACTGTTTTTGAAACTAAGCGATTCTTGTTGACAATTATATAGAATCAATATACAGTATGTTAGATTTTATGTGTTGCAGTAAATATCTCAGGTATTGTATGAATGATTAAAAAATGACACATAAGAAAGTTATTAGTTATTAGATTATATTGTGATGATGAAAATTTTCGACCTCGAGATTATTGCAGATGTCCACGTTTTGATGTCCCCTGATACCAAAAATGTGGTTTTTAAAAAATGTCTGTGTCTGTGTGTGTCTGTGTGTCTGTCTCTCTCTGTGTGTGTGACCACGATAGCGGTTTGGAGTTGGATTTCAAATATTTTTTGTATAAATAAAATTTCAAAATTCGGACCGAAAGTAACACTTTCACTCTTATGGAATAGCGATTTTTGCAAATATTTCGTAAAATATGCATTCTATATATATTTATAAAGAGTACAGAAGACATTGTCCCGGGTATGTCGGGTATTACGGAAAATTGTAATACCATGTTTCTGGTTCCAACTGACACTGTCGAAATGGACAGAATTATTAAGGAATTGGCAGTGAAGAAATCAGCTGGCATAGACGAAATTCCTTACTTTGTTTTGAAATATGTTAGCTCATTTATTGCAACTCCATTGGTTTATGCGGTGAATAAAGCAATGTGTTGTGGGGTCTTTCCCAACAAACTCAAAATTGCTAAAATTATCCCATGCTTAAAGAAGGGTAAATCAAATGCCTTGGAAAATTATCGTCCTATCTCATTACTACCAGCATTCAGTAAAATATATGAGAAGTTGTTGAATGATAGATTGCGGTCTTTTTTGAAAGCAAATGACATTTTTAGCCCGCATCAGTATGGTTTCATGGAAAATTTATCTACAAAAAACGCTATTTACAATGCTTTAGATTACATTCATGATGGTTTGGATAAAAAACGATTAACGGCGGGAATATTTTTTGACTTAACGAAGGCATTTGATGTCATCAATCACAACATATTATTAAAGAAAATGGAACATTACGGGGTGCGTGGTGTTGCATTGGAAATATTTAGATCATATCTATCTAATAGGCATCAGGTTACTTCCATAGTCGGAAAATTGAAGGACACTAAGAAAACGCATCTGTCTGGGTTATCGGCCATAGTGAATGGTGTTCCACAGGGCTCGATTTTGGGGCCCACGTTGTTTTTAATCTTTGTTAACGATTTGTGTGGGTCTCTGAAGGGTTGTGTAACATCCCAGTATGCGGACGATACCACTTGTGTGGTGGCTGAAGCGTCGGTGGCCGCCTTGTCTGGAGTGGTCACGGGTATAGTTGGGGACATGACAGTCTGGTGCGCCAATAATGAATTAACATTGAATCATAGCAAAACCGGCTTAATTCATTTTTCGAGGGGTGTCCATCGAGATTACAGTATATATGTTGGGTCTTCGGGTGGTTCGGTTCCGGAGGCGGAGCGGTGCGGTTTCCTTGGCTTGCTTGTGGATCGGCGATTGACCTGGGGTGCTCACTGTGCGGAGCTCTCTAAAAAACTTGGCTCAGCGTTGTATGGGATGGGAGTTCTGAGGCGAAGTGTCACGGTTTTCTCATTGAAATCTTTTTATTTTGCATATGTGGAGTCACGGCTTAGATATGCAGTTATATTCTGGGGATCTTCCCCATGCTTTTCAAATATTTTTGTGCTCCAAAAGCGTATTGTGAGATCGATGTGCGGTGCCCCTTATAACTCGCCTTGCCGTGACTTGTTTCGCCAGATGAATGTCATGACCCTGGCGTCCCTATATATATACGAACTGGTAATGTTTTTGATTGGGGGTGAGAACGTGTCATTGAGAAATAAAGATATATATAGTGCCATGCAAACCAGGAGCTGTGATGACTTTGTTGTGCCACTGCATCGCTCTAAAGCGTTTGAGGATGGGCCTCGATATAGAGCAATTAAGGCGTATAACGCGTTACCAGCAAATGTTAAGCTGCTGTCTTCTTCTAATGTGAATAAATTTAAAAAAACTTTAAAAAAATTTCTTTTGGGGGAAGCCTTCTATTCTTATAATGAACATTGTTGCCCTGTTCGTTGATGTACTTACTTATTGTAATCACTGTGTATGTTTTGTTAGTTAATAGTTAGTTTGTTGTATATATATATATATGTTTCTATCTGTATATTTTATCTGTATTTTTGTTCTTATTTTATTTCTATTCTGACAGTTGCTCGTGTTCTGTATGAATCTATAGCAAATAAACGATATTATTATTATTTAGAACTGGATTTGCAATATTTTTTGTATATATGAAATTTCAAAATTCGGACCGGAAGTAGCACTTTTACTCTTAGCGAGTAGCACTTTTTTTCGAATATTTTGCAAAGTACGCATTCTATAGCGATTTATTAAGAGAATGAAAGTACTTAGAATAGGATTTTGAATAAGTTTTGTATAAAAAAATTCTTAAAATTGTATAGTTTGAAACGCTCATACATATAAGAAAGTCGTGTGGTGGCCACACCTCATTTTTTATTAATGTGTCAAAATCGGATAAACAATTGAACATCAAATAATTCAGGTAAAGCAAATAAATTTCACATTTTAAATTGAAAGCGCGTTTAATACACAGAGAAATAAAAAAATTGAGGTGTGGCCACCGCACGACTTTCTTATATGTATGAGCGTTTCAAATTATACAAAAGTTCTAAATTGAGTTTTAAATATTTTTATCTTGTTAAAAAAAACAATCTGTGGTAAAAGTGTTACTTCCGGCCAGAATTTTGAATATTTTTTTCTCAATAATTACTTCAAATTCTACTCTAAAGCCATTGCTTTATGACTGGACTGAATAGGCAGTAAAGGGTTACTCTCACTAGGGATGGTAATTTACTTTAATGACATCTATTCCATGAATTGTGCGTACAGTCCAAGCTCTTTTGTAATGTATTATGCAGACCATACAACTCTTTTTGTGGAGGCTGAAACTTTTGATCACCTGGAAGCTATAGTCAGTTCTTATATGAAAGAAACGATTCACTTAAAACAATTTACACGTGAACAAGGATAGCACAAATGTAATACTCTTTAGATCTGCACAACTTACTTACTCAGCGCACGTAGAGTTTAACAAGTGCATATATCCGACAAAAGTCAGCGCCTGCTTGTTCGGGGTTTTGTCTGTGAATGGAAACAACACATAGATATGTTAAAATTATGCATTTTCTGCTACAGTATCCATCTAGTGAGATACCTTGACAGTGAATATGTACTTCGTGATCATGCGTACTATATACAAACTAAATTTTAATCAGTCATCCAGAGGCTACTTCAAGAATAATAATCTTGCCAGTTTTTACTATTTATTATTAGTGATACTGGATTCGGTTACTTTTCAGTACCTATAACTATCCGTTACTTCCGAATTCAATATCCGTTATTTTTTATTCGTTACCAAGCACTGGTTCAAATCTGCGGTGCGGGAATATGTATAGTTAATATATGGTTCAAACAAAATGTTCACTTATATACTAATTTTAATATACCGTAGTCGACATATTTTAATTTCTGATACGAAAGTAGAAAGAGGAAAAGAGCGCGACGAAATAAACTAAAGATAAACATAAGCGAGGCTGCCAAGACAGTACACTCGCGTGAGGGTCCCACGACATCGACACTGCGTTGCTCTCCCACCACTGTTAGCAAGCAGGCATCGCTCTATATTATAAAGTCATATTCTGCGTGCGATAGAAGTGTAAACCGAAATTAAAATTTGACGACTACGGTATATTACGTTAAATAAATAAAATTCCTTAAGGCTATACGCCCGGCCTCGAAATCGCTTTTCCCATTTCCTAATCGTATTTTTCATGAAAACCTTACCGAATTTACACGCTAATTTAAGAAAAAAATGCCTTTCAATGGATAAATCGTAATTTCTTCGAAATTGTCCAAAGGGCCCTAAATAAAAATAAAAATGTAAGAAATTTCAAAAAACAAGCCTTTATTTAAAATTATGTAACACTCAACAGCAATACATAAATTTTATTTTTTCTTAATTTTTAAAAATAAGGTCACGAAACGGAAAACAAAATTTTGAAATTTGGGCGAAATTCACTGAAATCAAATAGAGTATGTGGTACGCTCGCACATTGTGTCGAGAGGTAGCTCCGCCTACCATTTCGGGCAGTTTCTACGCAGTTTGTAAAATACTTCTGAGATCGGTGTATGTTAAGAAAGTAATCGTTACTCGGACATTATTTTATCGAAACCGTTGATATTTTCTTTACAATATAGTGTACATATACAGTGTCAGCGTCACAATACTTCCTTATACTACGTATCAGAAAGTAAAAGCAATATCTCTTCTCGTCCCTAACGCTATACCTGCTAGAAGCGCATGCTAGGACTCACACGGCTTGCGGGCAGGGAGTATAATTATTATATTTGACTCGCAATAATTTGCTTCTGAAACGATCTAGAAATTTATTTCTTGCACAAAAAATAATTTTGGAATGTTGGCTTTATTTTGTTTCACATATATATGGGTAAATTCTGAAAAATAAGATTAGTTACTCGATAGCTGAAAAATACCTTACACAAATTGGTCGTCTGCTAAAACTTTTTTTTTTTATAAAATTTACACACCATAAAGAAAAATCGAAAACACTAGTATCATCCAAATACTTTAGGGTATAACCTTAAAAAAAAACAGATCCCTAGCTCTCTGCATTGCTGAGATATCACGAGATAAGTATTAAAAATTGAAGAAAATGAAAATTTTAAAATTTACACAAAAAAACGATTTTTCGACCTTTTTGCGATTTCGATTTTATTTTCCAACTCAAAATTTGAATCCGGCAGGTGATTTTACATATTCAGCTTCACTTTTTTTGTGTGTTTGAGAAAATATAGATTGTCTAATTTAGGGGGGGTTGCTTCCCGACTGCCAAACATGTGGGCCAACCGGCGATTATCTGAGACCATAACGCAGCCATAAATTACAGGCAGATTAGATTAGGTGACAAGTTCTTTTCTCTATCTTTTTCCTCAGCATAAGACAGAGCACGCGGACCCTTAAACATTTGTCTTTTATTACATTTGCACGAAAAACAGTGGTACGCCTATTTCAAATCGAACTCAGCTTGAAGCGGGCGTTCAGCCTTAAAAGTATCACACAAAACATTCCCACTCAAAATTAAAAGTAAAATAACAAAGTCTTAAGTATTTTTTGAGGAGTCCCCATTTTATTTACGATAGGCGAGATATTCTATCATAAAACCATGAAACTCCTCGACCTCGATATTAAATCACACAAATAAATGTAGAATCTAGTACATGGCACAAAATTTGTTTTACATTGCATCAATACAATAAGTTCAAACAAAACTTATATAATGAAATCTACCTACGCAAATACAAGTAATACTAATAATTGGTTAAATTTAAATATTTTCGACAAAGTTATCTACTCTAAATTATATTTTTTAATAAAATATTTCAGACAAGAATGTATTCTAAAAGTTATATATTAAAGTAACTGTTTGAAAAACTAACGATTATTTGAAACCAGTATTAGTTACTTCGGATCTTATCGAATAACGAATACTTCAGTAACGGATAGTTACATTTGCAACACCACTACTATTTATATTTATGAAGTATTAATATTCTTCTTTAAAAACTGAACACTCTTTAATAAAAATGTCTCCAGGCATGGTTTGCAGGATTATTTTTTTTTTAATAAATTGCCAATGAACATTACATATATTAATACTCTGCCTGTATTTAGACATAAAACATTTATATTATTATGTGCAATAGAACCATACAATATAGATGACTTTCTGAGTTAACCATTACCATTATTGTAGTTGACGTTTGATTTGTTTTTGCTTTGTAATTATATGGCAATAAAGTATATTATTATTATAGACCACTAGAGATAAAAAATGTGGTGTGTTTATGCACATATTTACCAACCAATTTTTGAAATGACAAAAAAGTAGGTATTGGTCGCTAGTTATTAATAGTGTTTGTCACCGTTTTTGTGTATCGGAATAGTTTTCACTGTGTGACAATTAGCAATTTTCAATAATATGTAATAGCAAGAATTTTCAAATAAATTGTTGTTGGCGCAATTTTATTAACACACCGCGTGTTGTCATCTAAAACGCAGGCTAAAAGAAGTTAAAAGTGTTTGCTTTATTTAATGTTTGAAATTCGTAATATATACCTAAATAAATTTGGAGTGCGGAGAACTTGTATCATAATGTATTCATGATCACGAACTGCACAATTGTACTGGAAATTTTAAAAGTATCATCTGACTTGTTCACCTAACATCAACCCCGTGTGTCCAACGACAAGGGGTGGAGAATCATTTTAATCATGCTTTCGCATAATTGTATTAATTATATTTGACCGCAGTTGTTTTCCTTTGTGTTTTGCAAAATCTATAATCAGTGTTCAATTGAATTTTTGTTATTAAAAAAAAATATGGTCGTCAAATCTAAAATATTTTAACTTTTTAAATATAAAATATATTTATATTATTATAAAGATAAAAGTCGCTTTGCAGTACATATTAATAAATATCTACAAACATGAACATGAGTAGTTTAAAACCTCTCACAAAATTTTGTTCGACATGTATTTACAAAGAACAAAATTATGAGCGAATTACTAAAACAATATTTAAATATGTCACAACTTTCTATGTGTACATACATATACGGTTCAACAGTTTACGAGAACTTTATTCAAAGCTTGTTCTAAATAAATTTTAGAATACCTTAGTAACAATGTAATGCTTAGCTTGCATAATTTTAGAGACATTCCCCAAACATTTTTCTACGAGAATAAAAGTTGTATAATATATACCTACCGGACAATTATTCAAAAAATTTGTCAAATATATTTTACATAATAATCATAATTACTAATTAATTGTAATTAACATTAACACCTCGCCATTGATTGATATTTATATACCGGGTGTACCATTGGAGCGACAGAGAGTTTTAAAATTTTAATAAAAATTATTTATTTGTGAAAAGAAAATATTAGAAGTAACTCTTTTCGATTAATTTTAGTTATAGTACAAATCATGGCAACTCATATTTTTAAGTCATAAGAGGGTTTATTCAGATATAATATTATATAACTTTTGCAATATCACCCACTGGTGGAAGACAGAGATAGTAAATTTTAAGAACTTTTCAATTGCATTTAAATATATATAGGGTGTTTCATTTAATTTTTTTTTAGAATTTTTAACTTTTGCAAATGGTATGTAATTCTGATGAACATGCGTAGATATGTCGAAATAAACATTAATTTCACGTACCTACTGAAAGGATATCTCTACCAATTGAGCATATAATAGGTATTTCACCATCAGTCGTTATTTCATAGTAACTTTTCAAATGTACAATTTTAACGAAAAATCGCCATATTTCAGAAACAATTGAAAATCGACAAATACAAATGGTTGTCAGTTAAATCAGCTCTTCCAGGGCTATCATAAAATGTAAAAGAATGAATAGCATTCCATTTAAAAAAGAAACATATCTTTAAATCGTAGAGCTTATGATTATCTACAATTTTTGTATTAAAAATTATTCGCTGTCTATGCTATATATTAGATACCAATAATAGACTTAGCTGGTCCGCTAGAACACCGGTATGTGAATTATTATTTTCTTTTCTGACCTGTTCGTAGTTTTTTTCTTATTGAGCGATTTACAAGTCTGAATATAAAAGAACTTTCACTTAGAAATTCATATTTAATTTACTATCCCTTCATACATGCTTCAGGCATTTTATCCCTCTTTCAGTGGATTATTTAATGCACTAAAAAATTGAAAATAACAAAATTAACATTCCGTTCATCCGTAGTGTTCGGGTTTTTACATTTAAGTTCCTAATCCTAGCATGTATATATACGAGGTAGGCGCCATAAATTCTCGGCCTAACAGACTTATACAGGTTCAAACGTGTTCAAGCTCCGTCACGTCAAGCATGCAGATACGCGAGTTGTATATTATACATATGACGGTTCGAAGCCTAGTAGTTTATAGTAACCAGCCAACCAACGTGACTAGCGCACGAAAATGTCTGAAGTAACGGAAATTGAATACCGCGCGGTCATTAAATTTTTAACAAAAGAAGGGCATACACCTTATCACATTAAACAACGTTTAGACAGCGTTTACGGTGATTCATCTCCTTCGTATTCAATTGTAAAAAAATGGGCAAAATGTTTCCGTTTGGGACAAGAATCCCTGGAAGATGCTGATCGGTCGGGTTGACCAATTGAAGTGATAACGCCTCAACAAATTTCAATTATTGAACATTTAGTGCTAGAAGATTGCGATTTGAAAGTGAAGGAATTAGCAGTGATAACAAATATTTCCGAAACAAGTGTTCGCCGAATTCTCCATGCATTTGGGTATGAATAAAATTAGTGCTAGATGGGTACGGCGACTTCTTTCTGCTCTCCAACGTGAACGTCGAGTCGAATGTGCGCAGTAGTTTTTAAACATATGTGGAGACGACCTAAAACCGATTTTGGAGTCCATTGTCACAGGGGATGAAACAAGGGAGTCCATGGAATGGCGGCGACCTGATCAACCTCGTCCCAGGACGGTGAAAGTCGTTCAATAAACGAAAAGGGTGATAGCCACAATATTCTGGGATTGTGAGGGCATTTTACTAATTGACTTTATAGAGCGCAATACAAGTGTAAACGGCACATATTATGCGTCTTTATTGCATAAATTAAGGGACAGTATTCGTGCAAAACGTTGTGGAAAATTGACAAAAGGTGTGCGATTATTGCACGACAATGCTCCTGTCCATACTGCCGCCATTTCACAAGCTGTATTCCGCGAATTCGGCTTTCAAGAGTTGGAACATCCACCGTATAGTCCGGATATGACTCCTTGTGATTTTTTTTTTGTTTTCTAATTTAAAAAAAGACCTTAGTAGACGTAGTTTTAAGGACGATAGTGAGTTGCAAGCAGCTGTTATACAACATTTTGACGGAAAAACTTCAGGTTATTTTTACAAGGGTATCGAATTTAAAATTTAAAGTTAGCATGCAAATGTATAAAGTACGAACACAAGAAGAAATGGTGATCCCTTTCTAATTTATGTGTTGCGAGGGCGGTTTTTCCGTTTTAGAATATGTGAGTGCTTGTAGTCTTTTAACAGATATTGTTTAGTTTGACCAATATAAGAGCCATCACACTTCATTTCATAAGTAATAAGGGTGCCTTTGCTTTGGACGATAGTTGTTGGTATTAGTAACCTTATTTGTCTACTAATTGTGGCGGGTAGTTGTTTTCCTTTAATATGGGTTTGATTTTGTTAATATTGTTTCTTCTGTAACATGGGTGAGAAAGTTTCATAGCACGCTCAGTAAGATTAAGGATAACATTTTTTTTTATACAAGAGGTCTGTTTGAGGTATAATGTATATATCTAAACGACGCTGGGACTTGTTATACCAATTTGTAAAAATTGTACCTCGTTCATAGTACACGCTAAAAAGTATTATTTTGAGTCGAATAAATCTGTTTCTAATCAAGATTTCTCTATTTTGTATATAGGGAAGTAAATTTAGTTTTAGTTTGAGAAAAATAACATTCACTTGAGCCAAGACTATACTTAACATAAGGATAATATAATCGTTTGAAGCAATTTATGTTTCGTATGAATATAATTTTTTTTAGAATTTGTTTTTTCTTAATTTAAAAATATACTTTCTAGCGTGTATGTAAGTCGTATATCTAAGAAGTTAAGACTACTTTTATTCTCTATCTCTATTATGAAATAAAGTTTATCGTAAAAAGAATTGTAAATTTAGTTTTAGTTTGAGAAAAATAGCATTCACTTGAGCCAAGACTATACTTAACATAAGGATAATATAATCGTTTGAAGCAATTTATGTTTCGTATGAATATAATTTTTTTTAGAATTTGTTTTTTCTTAATTTAAAAATATACTTTCTAGCGTGTATGTAAGTCGTATATCTAAGAAGTTAAGACTACTTTTATTCTCTATCTCTATTATGAAATAAAGTTTATCGTAAAAAGAATTGAAGTGGCCGTTACTGAGCTATTGTCGTTGTTTGATATAATTTTGTCAACTTTATTTTTTTAAATTTTAATACGGTATGTTTGTACTGAAAGAAATTATCAGTAGCCCCACGAGTTTACCAGCAGCGTTACCATGACAGAAAATGTCCCAAAAAAGATGCCATTAGAAGAGTAATGGATACTTTCATTACTACTGGTAGTATTGCTAATTCAAGAACAAGGAAACCTAAATATGTGGTAAATGTTGTAAATCAACTAAGAATTCTTACGGCAACAACAAAAAATCCACACGTCAGTACGCATGAAATAAGTCGTTTGTTGGATATTAGCCCAAACATTGTTGCAATGACCTTAAAATGTAATAATACCATCCGTAATGAATAAATATAGAGATTATTCTGCCAATGGGCAATAACTAAAATCAATGCTCGGGCAATTCTTTTTTATAGAGTATTATTTGGGGATGAAGCAGGCTTCTATAGTAACGGCATAGTTAACAAAACAAATTTTCATTACTATTCAAATAAAAACCTTTACTTTACTAATAAATTGATCATCAAGATAGGTGGAGCATAAATGCATGGGTAGGCGTTCTTGGTGTTTGGATGATAGGTCCGCATTTTTTTGAGGGTAGTATTAACAGAGCAGCTTATGAGTAATTCCTATCAAGCAATTTGGTGGAAGTATTGGAAGATGTTCCGCTAAATTTAGACGACGAATCCCCACATTCTATGCTTCAGATGCAAAAAATTTTAAATGAAATATTTCCAGGAAAGTGGCTAGCCCGTGGAGGCCCTGTTGACTAGCCTACCGGGTCTTCGGATATCGGAAAACTAGTTTTTTTTTTTACAGGGATCCGTAAAAGAGCAAATATACAGTATATCTGTATCCACAAGTTCTGAGGGAACATAATCAACAAATATTTAGAAATATAAGTACGCAACTCCTTATTAATATCGAGTTATCATTCAAAACCGTAAGTTTTAACACGTTTAATCTTTATCTATTTTAATGTTTATATTTATCGTTATTTTATAATTTCTGTTCCACTAATTACTTATCCATTTACGTAAGAGTTCCTGTTTCTACACACTAAAATTAAGTTATTAATTTGTTTGGTTTTAAAATTCGTTTATTGTGCCATATTCTACATAAGTAAGTAAGATATAATCAATTTTGTTGGAATTACCCCAATTCATACGAAAATCATATCTTACTTTTAGAAAAATTCATTATAAAATCATGTTTGCCAACTGAGAAGCAATTTATTAAATGTCTTCTATTCAATTGTCAATTTCGCAGCAGATATCATGGCTCACTAAACCGTATTCAAATATAAATCTTAAAGTTATATAAAATTATATCAAAAAACGACAATAGCTCAGTAGTGGTCACTTTTAAAATAATAACGTCTTACATGTTTTTAATGGGAAATTTTGTAAGCAATTCAAAAGTGAACCGATATACAGGCTATTCCATTTCGAAAAAAAATTCTTTTAGATCAAAATGTGTCATGTAACTTGTGTCCATCTAATACGTCATTTTCGAGAAATATAATTTTATAAAAACGGTAATAAGCTTATACTATCTTATCACTTTTTGACTAAAAATTATTCAGTGAATATAAAGTGTAATAATATACATAATGTTTCATTTAAAAAACTATAACTGTGGTCAGCCACCAAATTACGGAACAGTCCATATAATACAAAATAATTTTAAAAGGTGTTCCTAATAAGTGGCTATCATAGAAAGAAAAGCCGCTTTGAAATATATTTTCTTATAAAGTCACAATCTGCCTTCCCCGCGGACATGACTCACCCTGTATATGTAAATTTTACAATTTAAATAACCATTAATAATTATAAACACATGGTTAATATTCATTAACTAAGCCGAGGTATGAACAACATTTTATTTACTTTCTTTCTTAACTAATTGTCATTATAATAATAATTAATTTTAACTTATATTATATTAATAATTATTTTGATATATATATTATGGAATACTCCAACATGGATATCTGTGCCTTCACTTTACAATTGCCTTAAATTTCTTCAAGATTAAAATATACTAATACCTATATTTACTGCGTATTGTTTTATTTAGTGACGGAAACTACAAGATTTATTTTAAAAATTTATTGCTGCATGTAGGCTAAATGCTAAATAAATATCCATCAATAATTATAATAAGTCCTACTTACTACACAGGTAAAAAATTGAGAGCATTTACAAATAAGAATGTACTCTTATATCAGATTGTACATACACCCAGATATTGAATGAGAGGGGTTCACATACGGGTAGTATAAAGACAATAGTCATTTATGTGAGTCTCTATCGTGCAATTATTGACTTAATGCCGTTAAGAGTGTATGCGTGTATTGTATGTACGTGTGTGTATGTTTGCCAGAGGGATCAAGAAAGAAAAAAGGTCGTCGACCCCCTTTACTTATATAAAATTGTTCTCACCTAGTTCCTTGATAAATGACACATCTTCAATCAAACGTCTTCATCACTCAACACCGAAATATATACATATATGAATAAAGAATGTGCGTGACCGACAAAATGTTTTAGCTTCTCTCGTCCCTTTCAATATCCAAGTGTCCCTTTGGTCCTGCTCGTTTTTTGCACTTTGACTGCGTGTATCAAAACACAAGCCATATCGTCTCCAATGTTCACGTTTTGTTCCAAAGTTGAATCATTTATTATATTATTTTAATGTTGTGAGCGTTCGTTATTACGTTGCAGTTTGACTGGTTATTAGATTAACTCTTCAAGAAGGACACATTCGATTTGACCCTTCATTCGCTGAAAGGTCAGTGTCGATTTTTCATTTTGTTCTTTGTATACTAAAGAAATACACAGGCAGTCACAGCACAGTTTCATATGCATGTATTTATGATACTTCTTTTTCATTTAATGATGACTTATTAAAAAGAACGTAATAAAAATCACCCCATATATTTGCTTTTCATTTCATTCGTTTATTTTGACACATAAACAGGTGAAGATAAGTTTTGCCCCCTTGCCTATTAAATATTTTATACTGTTCAACAAAGTGGCAGTATCTCATTTTATTATTAATAGATTAAGGTATACATATTATAAGAGAAAGAAACGAGGCTTTATACGTCAAAAGTACATAAAATGTCAAATATAACATATAAACATTTAATGCCTCATTTTTTATATAGTACGTATATGCACTGACTACTCATTTATACAATCTAAGAGTGTAGACTGTTCAAATATGAATAATTTGTTTATACATTAATACGCAGTTCTCTCGTTTATGTTTTAATATAATTAAATAAAAAATAATAACTATTACTAGTTAGACATGATACACATTGATGTATAAAGAATTCCATATTTAAAACGTACATATACTAAAGCTCAAATTAAGTTAATTAAAGAATGTTATATATGTAATTCAAGTCGACTTTGATAATGTGTTGTATTTTTTTGTGTATTGACTATAATTTTCTAATTTACTTGTCGAAGCAATCCATCTTTCAAACATTATCATGATTTTAGAATTCAATATATTAAATAACAATAAAATAATAATTCATTTTTATTGAAATACATACTCGATTTTCTCGATTAAGTTGCTTGGTCGACGATACTTTAAGGATTACTGACGTGATTGTGTTAAAACTTTATACTTATACTTATAATTAGTCACTGAACACGTTACGATACAAAAGAGCTCTCCCACTACAATCGAACCCTTCCAGTCCGCGAACTTAGTAAAGCTCGCTCATAGGTAACATTGATTTACCCGCGCTATGATTTATAGCCGTTGCTTGAGGGCGAGCTTAACATATGTTAAGTTTGTCTGTTTCTTTGACATTTGAATGAGAGAATTTCGGTATAAAGTAAGAACGAAATTTTATTGTAAGATAACATTTTGATTTCACAGTTATCAACCAATAAATTAATATTTTGAGTTTTACTTTCTTTGTTTTTTAATAGTTATCAAAATTCTTAGTATTAACACACTTAGTCACTATCAGAATGCGCACACTTAACACAAAAGTATATTAAATAATAATATAATAATTATCTATTTTCATTTCATAATACATTCTAGTGTAAAATTCGTCAAAAAACATTAAGAAAAAATTAATACAAAGTATATAACACAGTTAGCAACCATAATTACAAATATAAAAACAAGGCTTTCTGAAAATTTTTATTTTTGAAGAAATCTTTCAATTTAATTTAGCTTTTTTAATTTAAACAATTATGTCCAATTTTCTTTAGGTGTATAACACTTATACACCGCTGGTCTGTTTACTATTAGAATGCGGGATAAAATACATGTATTTCGTACATATGGTAGCAAGCGAGGTTGCTAATATAATTTAGTCCGGCATCATAACTATGACAGTACTTAATAATGACACAAATGACATTTAATAGAAAATCGTATATTCACGCGGACAGTTTTCTTTGATTTTGAGTTACTGACACTAAAATAAAATAAAATCTTTCCTTTTACTAATTAGTTTAAAAAACATTTTAGTTTAATTCTAATATACGGTAGTTTAATTTTGTAATTTAATTTTTCAAGAATATTTTAGTTTAATTTTCTAGCGATCTTTTTACATTAATACCATTGCTTACGCAGAATTATTCCAGTTTTATTAAAACGTTGCTACCTCTAAACTGATTATTGTGTTCTGTTTGTATTTTTTCACTTCTCTCCAGTGTGATATTACTTATTTTCGATAAAATATAAATTACCGTTAACAAAAGCGCGCTATACGGAAGCATTAAATGCACTCGTAACGTTTACATGACGTTCACTGACGTTTATCTAGCCTGACCTAACCAATGCACAACAACAAAATGTTTAATGTTTACATTACGTTAGTGCATAGTCTATAAGTCGATACCGGGAAAAATGTTTCAAATACATAAGGCAACACTGTGCGCGTTTTCTACTGATAGCCGCATTCCAGATCTGCTCAGACCAGCGGTGTATATTTAATACTCATGTTCTTTCTCAAATCCTGTTTTTTCAATCATTTCTATCTTGCGCCAATCGTCTAGTCTCACTCCATTGAATCCCTCACTTCTGAGCCTCTTGCCGTACTTGTTCTTCCCATTTTAGTCGCGGTCGTCCAAGCTTGGTCTTTCCTTGTACTCTGGTTTCATAGACTTTTTTGGTAACCTATTTTTATTCATCCTATGTATGTGACCCAGCCAACCCAATTGCCTTTCTCCAATCACCAAATCTATGGGTTTTGTCTTTAATTCGCTGAAGATTGACTCATTCCTTACTCGATCTCTTCTGGTGATTCCTTTTATTCTTTTCAGGAATCTCATCTCAGTAGCGGAAGAAATCGTTCACTAAATACAAAGCTTTTTGAGGTACTTTTTAAATGCATAATGCGGTAAACTGTTAACTAGCACAGGTAACTCTGTGTTGCTTGTATGATTTGGAGCTCAGTTGCTTGAGAGTGAGTGTTCGACTCACCTGTTAGGTTTATCTGTTTGTTGATATTTGAGTGAGAAATACGCAACAGAAAACAAGAACTAAATTTTATTGTAAGATAACATTTTGATTTTACAGTTACCAAGTATAAATTAACTATTTAGTTAGTAGTAACACAGTTATTCATGATCAGAAGGAACACACTTAACACAAAAATACGTTGTTTGCCCTCTTCAAATCGCTTTTTGACAATTAAAGCATTTAATACTGGTCCCCTGTTCTTCTCTCTTCTTCAACTGCTTTGTGCGTTTCTTCAACCATTGATAGTGGTTTTAATTTATTTTTCTAATTTGTAATTCTAGTAGGCATAGTATATTTATAGAAGCACGTTCTACCATATGTGTTGTTGTTACTAGCCAATGCTTTCAAACATGTGCGACTTCCATCTTTATTAGTCTGGCATGTTAACTCGAAGTATAACGTAACTGTTTATTTTGGCTATATTTAGCAATGTAAAAAATATAGTCACTGGTGTTCTGCAGCTGATTCGTGATGAATACAATATTTTCAAGTGGTCTAGTACATCAATGGCAGCTTTCATTAAATTATAGAAAGTTATTACTTCCGATTTATAATCTTCTTTTGTTTTGGAGTCTATAGTGCCGTTATTATGCATTGTGGTGAATAGCTAGACATTTTGCGTTTTTTGGGGAACGTAAGAAACGTCTTTCCGAATCCAAATATGCTGCTACAGTTCCACCTTTCTTTGAATTTGAAATGGAAAAGAGCGAGTATGGACAAGAGGGTACATTTTAATCCTATACTTATTCGACTTGCTTGAAATTCATTGCCGAAAATTGCAACTCTCGCGAAACCTTTCACCATTTCATCAAAAGTGCAGTAGTCAAATCATCATAACGTCAAGCACAAAGTAATACATAAAATCGATTCTTAGACATCACTAATCTAAACATTATTTGAAGCGGTACAATTTGTATTCTATAGATCATGTGAATTACTGTGTGACGATTTGAACACCTCTGCTATGTATAGATGTCCAACACAAGCTTCTATTTCATTTACAATGGTGTCGAGTCCATCTCGCTCACGTCTGTAATTCGATTCGAGTTTCTTCAAATATGCATTAGTGCAATTTACAATTTCGGTATTGATTTTTTCAGTAACCAATAAACTCCATCGTAAAGACATTATTCGCACTTTACGTCAACAAGGTGAGTGGCTATGTTATGACGACTAGTACGACTAATTTTTTTTACTACTAGGAAGTTTTCAAATTGTGTGCCGTCTTTTCCTAAGTAATTAGAGTCTTCTTCGTCGTCGCAACGGATTGTAACGACAGAACCAGCATCCGAATCATCTGCAGATGCTTCAAAATCAGTCAACGAATCAAGATGGTTTTCAACTGAATCCACTTCGTTTTTCTCATCATCTCATTTTGAAAGTTCTACTGGATTTCGATTTGCTATCTCCTCTTATTTGTCTAATTTTTACCAACATTTTAAAATCCGTGCTTCTTCTTTAGAGTTGATTTGGTTGTGTTGATTTCGATTTGAATCTCTTACCCCCTCTCTCTAGTTCTTCCCAATTTTATAAAAACCGTATGTTCTGATCCATTCCAAGCGGACACCCCTAAATCCTAGAATTTCCAGTTTATGGTGCAGAACTTAATGGTCAACACTGTCAAAAGTCATGCTCAGATCCATGATATGACTTACTATGAGGGTTTTTGCTTTAATACCATTGGTAGCATCAAAGAGCTGGAATATTGGTCACGAAGTCGGTCTGTGTTTTACAAATCTATTTTGATTGTTGACTTTTACATATAAAATTAAATATTTTAATATACACAATTGTTGCCAGTATTGCTCGATATTATGGCAATTGGTCGATGATTTCCAAATTAAAACTTTGAACGTTTTCGTGTATCGGATTAATTGTAGGATATTTTAAATTGTTTGGAAAACCTTAGTTAGGAAGTAAGTATTGATCATGTGAACCAATAAAACAATCTGATAAACAATTGTCTGATATTTGTTTTATTTCATCTGTAATTTGTTATTAGACTCTGACCAAATTCATTATTATACCTGATTAAATATAAATATCACAAAGAAAATAGACAAATATAGAAACACACGCATGTATAATAAATCAGAATCCAAAAATATATAATATTTAAGATGTGAACGTAAAAGATCAATTGACTAAAAGAAAGTTTTTTTTTCTTTTTTAGTTTTAAGGGCTAATTTTAGAGCATAACAACAGTAACTAACGCTATATATTAACAATCGAATAATTCTAATAACGAAAATACAACTGCTTGTGCAGGAGAAATAAATTCAGTCATATCTCAATGACTTGCATTCTTTGTTGAAACGTTAATAAATTATGAATTAGTAATCACAATACTCGAGTTTTTCTTTTTAGATTTAATTAATTCAAGTAATTGTAGTTGAAATCTTTCTGTTCTAGTGTTTATCTGAAAATATATATTTTAGGAACTGATCTCTCATAATTTTTGGTAAAATAACAGGCCTAATAACGTAATCTTCTTTAGTAACTACGACGGTGTTTCTTTGTCAAGAATCCACTTTCATATATGAAAGTGTATCTCTGCTAATAACCTTCATTATATTTGGAACATACAATACAATATATCTTAAAGATACATTAGGATTATATGATTATATTCTTTATGAAAGCCATTAAACGAAATGTTAATGGCATTTTTTGACTGCCAATATCGGTTATTATGCCTTTAGGATTATTTGATATCTAAGAACTAAGGGACATTTTTAGTAAACCTTTTAATGGACACATATTGTATTTTAGTTCTTTAATTGATCAACATGAGGATTAATAATAGGATAAAAGTAAACTAAATTTATATTATACATTGATATATATTACGTCATTCAAAGAAGAAAAATAAGTTTTACACTTACCCTTTTAATTACTACATTTGTGTCGATATTATTTGTCTAGTGCGGTTAAATACATTGCCTAAGATTAATCTAGGTGTTTTAATAGCACTACATGGGTAGTAACGACTGTTCTATACTTAAAGTTCACATTTTCACATATTTTTACTTCGTCCAACATCTCAACACTAATTTCTCAAACAGCCTTAATAATGCACATTTTTAGATAATTCTAAATCATTTCCCCTTGTTTCTCTGTACACTTTTTGCTTTAGGTAACCCAACAAAAAAAAAAAACATGGGGGTTAAGTTCGGTGACCGAACTGGCCTATGTATTGGTCCATGTCATCCAATCCATCTATTAGGAAAGTATAAATTTAAGAATTCTCTTACAATCAAGGTACCATGAGCTGAACACCCATCTTGCTGGAAATAGATGCCTCGCAATTCCTCTTGCTCTAGTGATGGTAATAAAACATTCTGAAGCATTTCCAAATAATTGTATTGTTTTGAATTTCCATTAAAGAAATTGCCTTCAATGATTCTGTTTAATAACATTCCGCACCAAACATTGACTTTTTGTTATCGCTGATTTCAGAAATCAATTTTCAAATTTGTTTAATCCTTTGAACAATATATACAATTTTGCAAGGAAACAGTACCAAATGTTGAAAACCTTGCTTCATCACTAAACATTAAATTCTGATTAAAAAAAGGCGATGTTCCATAGTGTTCTCACCAATCCATAAACAAAACTCGAGTCTGAAAGCGTGATCTACATTTTTGTGTGTCCAAATCTAAATTGTTTGCGTTAATGTATGACTAACATTGAGTTTACTTGCTCCCTTCCGTAAAGAACTCCTAGGATGGTCCGCAACTGATTCGATAGCCATAATGGTCACAGCATCCTCATCATTGTACGCTTTCCTAGGCTTCTCTTTGTCGGAAATGGATCCCGTTTCATAAAACTTATCAATTAATTTCTTCAATGCCGTTCTGCTTACGCTTACATTCGGGTATTTTTCTTTAAATAATTGTATTGCATATTTACACGAAACTTCTCCTATACCATAGCATTTCACCAGTTAGATTACCTGATTTAACATCAACATTTTTCACAGATAAAGCTGGCTGAACTCTCAGGCAATGTCATTGGTAAATTACTTATACCGCATGTGTAAAATCATATATAGTATATATTATGAATACTTGGCACACCGACAACAACGCCCAATCGTGGCCGTAGTCATGGTACAAGGAAACAAGGTATGCTTTTGCGCATCTCTGGATGACGCGCATTTATCGAAAAAAATGTCACTTGACAACTCTGACAGAAGTCACTGACTGAACTCACTGACAGAAGTAATTGACAGAAAGCATTTTCCAAGACTCCCTTTAACAACTAAAGTTGTATCTGGTGATCGTGTCTAACAGCGTCGTTCTGTGTTTGTGAGAGGAGGGGTCAATGGTAACAATGCCTCGGTACACACCAGAAGAAAAACTGCAAATTATTAAATGGTACTATAGTGGTCATTCTGCAAAGGATTGCATAAATTTATTTCCGCAAATATTTGCAAACAGACTCGTACCCTGTGAGCAAAGCATATTACATATTTTGAATACCTTTGAAAAATGTCTTTGTTTAAATAATTGCACAGTGTAATCCTAGAGAGGTAAATCCACTAAAAGCTGAGGAACGAGAAGAGCGGGATATAATGATTTGTAGCACTCTCGAAGTAGAGGATACGCTATCTACCAGAAGTGTTGCTGAGGAATTGGGTGTGAGTAATAAAACCGTCGCGAACATATGGAAGCGAAATAAATTAAAATGTTTCAAATACTTGAAAAAGACAAATGAAAATGAGAATTTCATCGCAGATATTGTATTCACAGATGAATCGTCATTTCCATTAAATGGAAAGCACAATCCCTCTGTTGTTCGATATTGGGCTCAGAAAGTGAATGTCTGGGCAGGTATTTTGAGTGGCCATTTGCTTGGTCCATTTATTATTGATGGTACGTTAAATGCGGACAAATACCTCGATATGCTACAAAATCAGATACTTCCCGCGATTGATAATACCGGAATAGATCGGGATATTATTTGGTTCCAACAGGACGGTTGTCCTGCACATAATGCGGTCAGAGTAAAGCATTTTTTAATGGATACTTTTACTGATCATCTTATTAGTGGAACAGGAAACATTTGTTGGCCTCCGCGATCTCCTGATCTATCGCCAAATGATTTCTTTTTGTGGGGTTACATCAAAAATAATATATACAAGCTGGCAGGCTAGAAAACTTAGATATTTTGAGAAGGCTAATCATAGGGGCTTTTGAATCCGTAACAGCCGATATGATTCGTAATGTGAGCGAAAATTTTTATGATAGGCTCGGACAATGCCTTGCTGCTGAAGGAGGCATTTTTGAACCTATGCAATATCATTTTATTTTTTAGTATTGTTTAGCGTATATTTTTTATTTTCATTAGAATTCCGTGCTTAATAAATTTATATAATAATTTACTAAGAATTAATGTTTAATTAGAATTGTGCTTTTATTTTCTTACTGTGTTGTATTGTATTTCTGTTAAAAAGGACTTTATTGAAACAGTGTCCTGTGTATTCACAACTTTATTGAACTGGTAGTACTAGAGGTCGAATGCGCGTCATCCATAGATGCCCAAAAGCATACCTTGTTTCCTTGTACCATGACTATGGCCACGATTAGGCGTTGTTGCCGGTGTGCCTAGTATACATACATCCTATCCCCAATATGATTTTACACATTCGGTATATGCATGGGTAATGCGATACTGATTTAACAATCGGACTTATCATATTTAAAATCAACAACTTGACATAATTTCAAGTTTTTTTATCTTACCTTAAATGATTACTGATTTTTTTTATTTACCAAAAGGGGTTTCGATACAATCAAAATTATTTATAAAGAATAAGTTTTCCTTCTAAAACTCATATTAAAATATTTTTCCCTATAAGAAACCACATCACATACCCTATATAAAGTAATTAACAATCTAGATGCAGCGGCATGATTCAAAAATAATTAATAACAAAATGACAAATGGAAAACAATGATCACCAAAAAGTTTCATTATCTAAATATAGACAGAATGTAAATGCGAATGTGTAAAAAATGTGAAAATGAAAAACTATATATACATTGTCATTAAAAGGCTTAGATCAATCACAGACAAAGCATTTAACTTCACTACACAAATAATATCGACGCATATTCTGTAATTATATGTAAAAATTAGATATATAGCTGTCGTATACCATTCATGCATTCATGTGGGTCAATCAGAAAGATTAGATTCATCTTAAGCGAACAACCAATTTCAACACACAAATAATAATGAATGAACTAAATAAGTATAAGTATCATCTTGAATATTAATCAAATATAACCTAACAGCGTTATAGTATTTATCCTAAGAGTCTCAAGCGAGAATTTAAATTCATTAATCAATCATTATTATTACTAATACATAGTTACTCCGTGCATCCCCAATTAAGCTTAAAAATTATTTTTATTTTTTCAACTTATTCATTAATTTGATCATGGTAACAAATACATAGATGTATCTCACATCACTATAGGTAAGTTGTTAGCAGATCATCATAACCATCGACGTCAGCAAGCCTCTCCACAATTACGAAATAATAAATTATCTACATTACTAATTCAAGCCAAAGGTGGTTTGCTACACAACATATTTATAAAAAAATAAAAAATCGGTACACAAACATAAAAATTTCTAAAATAAGAGGCAATTTATGCAGCAGAACATTTAGAATGTTCTTACCTCTACAGTCTCCGACGGTACGCTAATGAAAAAATTAATCTCAATTGATACTCATTTCGTATTTTTTTTTAGAGATATAATAAACAATCAGTTTTCTTTCTTGCAGACAATTGTTGAATTTGCTTTTTCTAGCATGCTTTCTCGTAAGTAAAGATCTGATCTGTTTAAGTCTTAAAGTTTATACCAAAATGATATACGTATATCTAATAGTACATATCCCTTCATAAAATTAGTGGTACGTCCTCCAAAGCAAAGCAAACCAACATTTAATTTATCTACCTGTGAGGTTTGTTTACGATACAAAACTTTAAGCGCAGCAATGAGGAACCTTTTCTATAAATACATTTGCTTCACATTTACGGAAAAATATTCGTCTGACAAATATATAACACATTTGAAAGTAATATTAAATTAAGATTATCTCTAGTTTGAACAAAGTAATTATGCTGATTTTAAAATATACATAACAGATTAAAGTCGTTAGTATACCGAGAAAATTGCTGATTGTATATAAGAATTGAACAAAGAACAACTACATTAAAAACTGAGGCGTCTGTTATTACCGATAACTACATGTAACACGCAAATCCAAACATAGTCTGGGCATAACAATTACAAAAATATTGCGCCATTGTATCAAGCGGTGTATTAAAAAAACTAAATTGTTATACAGTGCCATTGGGCGCTATATGGGTGATTGGTACTCGTGTTGACTACCGTATAATTGTAATGGGTATAAATCAAATTGTAAAACAAAAATGCAATTCGAGCTAGGGAACATTATTCTGCAACTTGTTTTAGGTCTTAATTTTATACGTGCATGTTAAGTGTTGAAAATACTTGGCATAAAAGTACTAATGCATACTCTAAAATATTTGAATACTTAACATTTTTTAAATTTAAAACAAAGATTTAAATATAAGCGCCATTAAAATAATTGTTTTTACAATAACGTTTCTTTAAAAAAGATATTATGGATTTAAATATTAATTTCTGTTTATAAGCAGTAGCATTAATTATTATTATATGAAAATACTTCGTAAAGCAAAAAATAGCTGTGTAATAATAATAAATAATAATAATTAATTTTTCAAATATACCGAACGTTAAAATATTTGTGGATGTAGTAGTATGAACCAAAATAAAGAAAGAAGTGTTAATAAACATGTGTCGGCAAAGTAACGGTCTCCGATATGAGGAAGTTTATTTTTTTTTGAAACATTTATTATTTACTATGTCCAAATAAGCAAAGGAAGCTACTAGCAAAAACATAAAACAGAGTTACATGAGATACTCGAAGTGCTCTCTTTCCATTTCCAAGCAGGCACGACATCTCAGTCTGAAGGATATTCGAACTCTTTCTAAGACCCTCTCATTGGCTCGGATTTGTTGGCATTTCTCATTAATTCGTAGCTGCAGCTCCTCGAGCCTATTAACAGAAGTACCATAAACCAATGTTTTTAAATATACCCAAAGAAAAAATCTGGAGGGTTTAAATCTGGCTATCTTGCAGGCCAAAAAACAGGTCCTCCCCTTCCTATCCATCTACGCGGACAAGTTTGATGTAAATGCTCTCTAACGGTCATCGAAAGAATGGGCTGGACACTATCATGCTGGAACCACATTTGTTGCCTTTGCTCCAAAGAAATGTCGTCCAAAATATCATACATTTTGGTTCTGCAAAAAGTGTAGATAGGCAGCGCTTGTTGGTTTGGTAAAACAACAGGATCTAAGAACATGTCGCCAACAATACCCATCCAGATGGTTAATAAAAAAACGTGTCTGATGTCCAAAATCCATTACAGCATGGGGATTTTCGTCGGCCCAAACAGGCGTATTGTGGAAAATTAACAACTCCATTTCGTGTACACCCGGCTTCATCCATAAAAAGAATATTGGTAAGAAAATAGCGGTCTTCAACATCATTGCGTATAAACCAGCGACAAAAATCCATACGTTTTTATTGATTAAGGGAATTTAAGGCCTGCACTCGTTGTACATGGTACGGAAAAAGCAGTTGCTCGTGTAGGGTTCTCCAAATAAGAGGAGAGCACTAATTCCAAACTCGGCTGATATTCTCCGCATACCCGTACTGGGATTATGCTCTATCCGTCCTAGAATTTCTTCTTCTGCTCTAGGAGTAGATACCGACATTGGTCTTACGGATAAATGGCAATGTTAGCTCAATGAAGCAGTACCACAGAATCGTTGATGAATTCTTCCAAACATACGATGTGAAGAAATTTGGCGATTTGGATAAGTTTCAACATAAAGACGTCTTGGCGGTGGCAATCCTATTAGCACAGCCATACATGAAATTCATGTCTGCTAATTCTGCGTTACTCTAAACAACCATAGGAAACGAAAACTTCTGTACTGACAACAAACGTCAAATACTTGATGTTTATTTCACAAACTATCAGCCAACTATGAAAAGAAACTGCAAGTTTGTGCGAAATTAAAAATATACGCAAATAAAAATATCTATCATTCCATATCTCCAAAACCGTTACTTTGTGGTCATACTACTATATTCTTAAATATTTTGCACTCTTTTTTAACATGCTGCAGTGGTTTGCATAGCTATATGGTTTATAAATAAATTGTATAAATGTATTATTACCAAACGTGGGGCATAGCCATATAATCTATGCTGTAGTCTGTACCAGCAGAATTTAATTAAATAATGATAATAATTATGCTATAACCCTGGCTTAATGATACAAAACTGCATAAATTTTCATGAATGCAGAGATTGCAATTATAAAAAAAACTACTCCAATAAATTTTTAATCTCAATCCCTGTTAACATTCACACTATTTTCGTAGGTTCTGGCAGTGATCTTTCCTTTATTCGTCAGCAACATTTCTTATTTAAATTCAATAAGGATAAGGTTAATAATAAATAAATATTTAAATTTCATAAACATTATATTCATATAATTATACATTAGACAACAACACAGTAAAACAAAATTCTTTTCTCAACATGTGGCTGTTAGGAATGTCTTTTTATTATTCCAACCATAAAATATATAGATTTAAAGAAATAATTTTTTTCCCTACGACGCTAAATTTTATTTCCACAGAGACATTCATTCGCACGTAATGCCTCCGAAGATCTAAAATTTCGCAAAGAACAAAATACCTTGAATATAACCTTTACCAATCCCCTTATGCAAACATTCACACGTTGTACATACTACAGGTTGGCTTTTGTCCATCAAGAATACTTGTATCTGTACGTATTCAAAAATGCTTGCAATTTTATTAAATTTTCCAATATAATTTTTGTTAATAGTGCGCAGCAAACACTGCAAGCAAATATTTTCACATAATACTCCCAATGCCCTTCTACACCATTAACAATTCTCCCATGATTTAGAAAAGTTAATTTAATTTAGCAAAAATAATATTTTATTTAAGTATTAATGATGGCTTACGCTTTACTAGAAATGAATATTCACACATAGCATCTCTAGCGCACGTCGTACACCATCAATTATTTGAATCATAAATTCATTTCAAAGAAAACTTACTTATGTTCTTGAAATAAATCATCAAATTCTTGTTTGTTCATGTCTACCATTTTGTAAATTTTAAATATGAAATAAACAATATAACAATGAATTAATAATAATATGACAACTAAAATAAATACTGAAATTCAAAATAAACTTAATACATTTAGCTAATTTGATCAAATGTAGTGTATTAAAACTCCTACGATCATTTGCATACGCGAATGACATTTTTGCGTCCGGTAAATTCAAAAGATAGGCAGCTTCTCCTCTTTTCTCGCTGTTCGCGCCTTTTTATAGCCTCGGTTTTCAAACAAAACACAACTATCCGCGTACAGCGCCACAACTTCAACACTATAAATTTTATGTTGGTGTTGCCCTGTTCATTTTTGTTTTCTTCAAGTTTTTCTCAGGTCAAAAATATACCTATATTGTTTTCTGACAGTTCAAGAATCCACTAAATGTTTACACACACAAATTGTTTATTTATAAAGGCCATGCACATCTGCGATTCTTTGTCTTCAGTAGGTATATCTTCCTTTTATTAACGCCATCCCTCATTATGTTTGTAAATGAATTCATTGCCTCATTCATTATTGTTTATGTACTTTTGTTTCCCATTGTTTTAAACTATCCGTATTTTCTTGTTGTAGGTATCTTTGTTGGAAATAATCGGAAATACATTGAACACAGATAGGATTCTTCTTTTTATGACCGCACCATCAGGAAAATAGACCTTGACATCATCACTTTTGCTTTCCAACCATTTCCTTTCATCTTCAGTAGGTTAATCTGCACATAACTGTCAACAATGTTAACATTATTTCTTCTTTGTAGATTATCCGAATTAAACAAGATGTATCCTGTTATCTTGAGCCTTTACTTTATTAAAACATTTCAAGGATGTGTTTTTATCTATACTTTTAGTATATCGTTTCGAATAAAGAACACTTTTTTGTATATCCTTTTTAAAAATGCTATTAAATATAAGTATCAGGTATTTATTATATTTTATCATGTAACCATGAAATGTCTGAGAGATAAAAATCTTTTTACAAATTTATATACTACGTCTATTCATTTTGAAAGACGTTTTCATATCGAGCATGTCGAATTTCACCTTTTTCAATATATTTAATGCGACTCTTACACAACGCAAAAAGTTTGGTTCGGCCTTTGTATACTCAAACCACGTCTTGTGCTCATCTTTTCTATAAATATAGAATACATGAATTTATTTTTGTGTTTATTTCTATTCCTCTTAATGTATATACATTTTAACTTAAATTACTATATACTTTCCACCATGATGTTGCGCCTTAAATGTTATGCAACTCATTATTATCTTAACGACTATATTTACAATTAAAAATTTATTTTCTTATTCTAATGATTAATTATTTAACTATTTTAAAAATACTTGAACTATAAAGGTCACGGCAATGCGTTATATCAAACGAAGTCTATTAAACATCAAATTTGGGTCATAGTAACTAAAGCTATAAGAGTGATACACATATGGTTATAAAAATATTAGCTGGATTCTTTTAGAGCACTGTAGGCAAGTGCAATTTATCACCCTACGTAACAAGTATAAAATAGAATACATAGAGCTGTATCTAACGTGGTTCATCATCTTCACATTCAGGCGATCTCCTTTAAGGATCTAGGGTATCTCCCTATGATTATTAACATTATATACACACAATATAGTATATAACCTATATACCTAGTGACATACATACAATGGTAATGCACTTGGGTTACCATAGCAACGCTCTAAATCCATGCGTATGCAATTGCACCCTACTATATTGAAGACTGAAGTATTGCGTACATTCTTATTCAAAATGTTTGGCATATTTGTTACAAGATATTATTTATTCACTTATTTATCTCAACGAATATCATATTTCTATGATATTTTAAATAAACGACAAGTCAATATAAAATTCTTTTCTTAAAGAGTTTCCTTTGTCTTGCTGAGTGTTCCATTTTCTTTGTTCAAAAATTAATGCATAATGATTGAAAAGTAAAAGGATTTCTTTTTAAGGTACGTCCGGTTACTTAAAAGATTTTCCCATTATATTTTCGTACCTAACATTTTAAAAATTAGTCTGATATAGATGGGGTGGAATTGGATTGCATATTTCTAACCAAGGATAGTAAAATACTTTCTCGTTTCCCCTTATTTCTTATACATCTGTCGTAATGGAGAATTAATTTTTTAAATTTACTGTTTGCAAAAGGAAAAAGACTATACCGCCATATAAACATAAAAATTAGATTTTCTGATATCACACATAGACTGGCAGCTACAAATAGGGAATATTCTATAAAATTTATAAAACCATACATACATACAAAGAGATATTTATGTGGGAAGAAGACATTCTTTAATTTTAATAATTCGGTTTTTCTAATCTGATGATTGATGATATAATAACGCTATTACCGCATCGAAGTTGATGCCTTCATAGATTATCTAGATCAATTTAGTTTTTCGAGGATGACTACTTGTAATTTGTAATTCTAATATCAAAATATCAGAATTAAATCTATATTTTCAATGTACGATGTGTAAAATATGTATAAAAATGAAACGAACTAAAATATTTTACAACTAGAATAATTATGCGGACGGTGTTTATCGATAATTTTTCAAATTTTAGAAATATATATCACTATGAGCTAAATAAATGAAATGAAGTTGCAACGATACATTCCTCAACCAGAATCTATTCAAATATTTTATTTCGAATTATGTTCTTGAAATGTATCTTGGACATTTATAGTAATAGCAGGCAAACTACTCATACTTTTTGATTTCCATCAATTGTAGTGGTTTCGGTTGAACATCTCGAATGTTTGTCTATTAGTTTGATATCCTAGCATATGGGATATTTTTATCTTTTTGTTTAAAGAGGACTCAATATTATTCTTAGCCGCAGCTGAGGACTTCCAACCCCCATGATTTTTTAAAGTCAAGAAATTACAACCATGATGCACAAGATCTTCTAAAACAGTACCCTGTAAACAATTCTATATTCAATATTTATTAATTAAATCTATCTATATTGTATCTGTAATTACGAAGAATCACGGAATATTACTTTTTGTTTTAGGTACAGAAATAATGATGGTGTCAGACTTGTCTACAGACATATTGGTCAGTTCTACTGATACATGTACAAAATGTTCTAAAAGTTTCATTCCCAAATATATTTTATTATCTGCTTCTTGTACAAATTAATAATATCTATTTGATCTAAGATTTTTAGATCTTTTTGGTAGGTAACTTTGAGATAGATATTCTGAGTTGTTGTTGCAGACACTTCTTGGTGAAACATTTTTATATATTATTATACAGGGTTAGTAAAAAGTCCCGCAACGGTCGAATAACTTTGTTATTTGAAAATTATGATTTCTGAAATTTGGTATGGGGGTATAGTTAATATAAATGCATTTTATGCAATACAGTTAATATTTTTTTCACTTCCGGTTTAATCGGCAATACGTCCAACTTTTTTTTTTAAATGGAACGTCCAGATTTTTTTAACACTTTTGAATGCAAAATAAAAAACTACGTTTAGGAAGTATTAAGATGTTTATTTTTATTCACAAGAAAACAGTTAAAAAATTAAAAAAGTGTCCTAATACAGAAAAATCAAGATACCTGTCTATTCAGGTTGCGATTACAATAATTGTTCAAAATGCTCTCCATTTACAATTTGACAAAAATGTAAACGGTCAGTAAAATTTCTTATTGAATTTTGTATTTGTTCTTGAGTGATGCGATTGGCTTCTCGAACTATTCTCTCTTCCAATTGTTCAAGATTATGGGGACGATTTTTGTATACTTGACATTTCAAGTGACCCCAAAAGAAAAAATCTAATGGCGAGAGATCTGGCGAACGTGCTGGCCATTCGATTGCTCCTCTACGTCCGATCCAACGTCCCGGAAAAATTTCATTCAAATAATCGCGGACATTATGGGCAAAATGGGGGGGGAGCTCCATCTAGTTGAAACCAAAAATGTGTATTAGGGTGATCACCTATGTTTGCATTTGGAAAGAGGGCCGCAAGTGCTGGAACAACCTCATTTCGCAATAAATTTAAGTAGACGTTGCCAGTTAAACTTCTTCTTATAAAAAATGGCCCTATGATGTTGTTTCCAACAAGACCAGCCCAGACATTCACCTTTTGAGGACGCTGTGTATGGACTTCTTCAATCCAATGCGGATTTTCAATTGACCAGTAGCGACAATTATGTCTGTTCACAGTGCCGTTGAGACAAAACGTTGCCTCATCTGAAAAAATGATGTGATCTTAAACATTAGGCTGCTGCTCGATCAATTCCGTCATTGTTTCGCAAAATTGTAGTCTACGATCTGGATCATCTTCAGTTAACTCATGGACGGGATACATTTTATAGGCTTTCATTCTTGCTGATTTAAGAATATTATGAGCAGATTTTTGAGAGATCTCATGAATTTGACCTAATTCTGTTGTGGACACGTGATGATTTTCTTCCACTGTAAGTAACACATTCAAACTAGTTTCTTCATCTGTTGCTGTTAATGGACGACCCCTTCTAGGTAAATCCTTCACCTGACGAAAGACTTCAAACTTTTGAATTGTTCGGCATACCGTACTTTTACTGATGTGACGATCCGGATAAACAGTATTAAACAAAATACGAACCTCTTCAAAAGAACGTTGACGATCACCGTACCCACGCATAATTAATATCTCAATTTGTTCTGATTCAGTAAGTTTTACTGCCATTTTCAAATGTGTCAATGTCTAAAATAAGTAAATTTATAGCGATGCAAAAGTTAAAACGCTTTTAAAATTGTCAAATGTGACGGCAAAAAGAATGCAAACACTAAACAACAACTTTTTTCAAAGGTACCTTGATTTTTCTGTATTAGGACACTTTTTTAATTTTTTAGCTGTTTTCTTGTGAATAAAAATAAACATCTTAATACTTCCTGGACGTAGTTTTTTATTTTGCATTCAAAAGTGTTAAAAAAATCTGGGCGTTCCATTTAAAAAAAAAAAGTTGGACGTATTGCCGATTAAACCGGAAGTGAAAAAAATATTAACTGTATTGCATAAAATGAATTTATATTAACTATACCCCCATACCAAATTTCAGAAATCATAATTTTCAAATAACAAAGTTATTCGACCGTTCCGGGACTTTTTACTAACCCTGTATAGAGATATACACATCAGATGTGTATATCTCTTTGAGAATTCTGTAATTACCGAAACATATGTGTTAGAGTACTATAATTGTTTATTCGATTAATATTTTATATATTAATATTTCTTAAACTCATAGTAAAACGAGCCAAGTGTTTTAATCAGTTATTATTATATGAACTTGAGATAAATGATTCAGAAAAGCCCGTAATTTTCTATATTGCGATATATCTACATCATTATCTCGTATAGTTAAACAAAAGCTTAGCATAGAATAAATTGTCCATAAAGTAGATGGTTTATATTTAGTATGTTGTAATTGAAAATAAGCAATTAGAGCGTTTTCTGATATAACATGAAGTTCTTTTACTTGACACCATTCTTCAAATTTCGTATACTGCTTCTCACAAATGCTACGAGATTTAGTGGGAAGTAAATTATTCACGGCATTTTCAGCAATTTCTCTAATTTCAGTTGGTGTACATGAAATATTTGCATTCATTTTATATATTATTTTTGATATGAGTGGGAAAATCTTTTATGGACATCACTCATACTCATTGAGTGATAGTGTGGGACTCTTCAATTTGGCCTACCAACTAAAAATAAACCATTACTCCCCTGTACTCATTTTGTATTAAATTTAAGAAGTATCAAATACTGAATATAAAAATCGCGATAAATTCAAATTTAAATTTACTGCTGAATAAATATTACTAAAATTATTGCAATTCTTCTTACTATTAGATACTTCATACAAAAATTAATGTCGTATGGCTAGGGTCAGCTCAATTTGAATGGAGAAATATTTAAAGTTTATGTTTTGGGATATTAGTTTTGGAGTACACTAAACTCATTAATTGTTTGTGTTTACGGATACTCTCAATTAAATCTACAACTTATTCATTATTAGCAAAAATTGATTATGTTATATATATTATATTTGTGACCCTTTGGATTATAATGTGAAAAACTGGAGATATTTTTGACTCTACATGTAAAAATGAATTATATATAGTTGTGTCAGTGAGTTTGGTGACTGTATTAAACTTATATGTATTATCTTTACGCATTATTTTAATGTCTTACAAATTAAGACATTATCTTGTTCTGATAATAATAATTATAATAATAATTTTACGGTCTTAAAGATCACTCAGCATATTTGTATATTTACTGTAGTGAATTTTAGCAGTACCTTCTGTTATGCATTGTTTGTAGATAGAGTGTCCTTGGTTGCATAATTTACTTTTATTATTATTAAGATTTATTATTCTTAAATTGTAGGTTAATTTTTTGCTATATCAATAATTGAATATTGGTTTATTTTACTGGTAACAATTTTTAATACATTAGCTATACGTGTTGACCCATTTTTCTTGATTGATACTTTTTCGAAAATTAACTTTGATTTTAGCATACTTGCGACATCTATGTAGTTAGAGTGAAGTTAATCTTAATTTATTGGGTTCAGTTTTGCTTTATCAATGTTTGATAATTGTTGACTCTTCTTTTTTCGAGTAATTTTTCCAAACTTTTAGTAATATTTAATAAAACAGAACATATTGCATAAACTTGAACTTTGGCACAAATTTTATTTAAATATTTCTAATACATAATTACATTCATAAAGCTGTGTAAGGATGTATCTTAGATGAGGTACATTTTATCTCATATAGTTATTTAGCTTTTACCGTTTCCTGAATTCCGGTGAGAAGTGCATTTACTTGTAAACGTCGAATTATTTGCTCGGTTGGCTTCAAGTCAAAATTAAAATGAAAATTTTTGATCTTATAATTTATACAAAACTGTAGAAATATGTTTTATTACTCATTTTATTACACTACAAAATAAATACTTAATATAGTTATTTACAACAGAATACTGAAGGGTAACGAATAGCAAACAAATTAAGAACTATACAAGCCTTACTTTAGAAGATCCATGATAATCGTTTGGTTCATGTATAATGAATTCTATTTGTGCGAAGTAATTGGCATATGTTTCACTACGTTCGAGACTACCGCTAAGCCTAAGTCTGGCCTTAACTGAGACCTCATCTTCGGATCTTACCAGGGAGTAATCCAGTTTTCCTGAACCTTGAAAGCTCGATATATAATCCGAGTGATGTTCCCACAGTCTTACTTCATACTCGAAATGCTCCGACACTAAAATTTTTATTAAAATTTATTTTTCAGTGTAACGTTTGTAATATGAAAATATATCAAAATAAAATGAAATCTTAATGAAAAAATTAACAAATTACTTGTTTTGTTACCCTTTTTTGCGTGCATCATCATACATATTTTTTATTATTCTTACTAACGTTAGAATACACTAGATCTTAGAATGTAATTTATTTCATTTAAAATTCGAAACATTGCATATAGGGGAAACGTGCTTAAAATAGAATCCTTAAAAGTTGAACATTTTTATGCAAGTATCCACATGCTTTATCTTTTTTTTTTCTAAGAGTAGGGTAAAAGTTGACTATATGCCCCACCTAAGGAAAATAATTTATTTCTATTTTACCTTATCCTATCAATCTACTGTTTTTTGCTAAAAGAAATTTCAATAATGTATGAACCTGAAAATACAATATATATTAAAATATAGTTGTATTTAGGGACCAATAAGTTCGATTTAAATAACATCTACATTTGGCCATATATCCCACATACGTTGTGTTTATGCCCCACCACGTGGTATATATGCCGCACCGTTGTTTTCATAAGGGATATATGGCTGTAGACCTGTAGAGATACCCGGTTGTACATTTTCTAAAATTAAGTACCTACTATGAAGAGATTGCTCATAGCATGTATTTTGCATAAAAAAATTGAACAAAAAATATAAAAAACTTTATTTAAGTAATGTTTAAAATATAACGCTATTATAAGACTTTACATCCTACAACTTCTTCTTTACAGTGTCTAACCTTTTCTTAACTTTTCCACAATTATTGCATCGGGGGTTGTACATTGTGCAAGTTTCATGCAACCACAATTCACAGTCAATGCATTGAATCCAGTCAACTGTCTCTTTCGTAGATAGATAATTTTCCAGGCACTCAATGCAGTCTACATCATCTTGGGAATCTTTTGCATCGTCTCTTTTTTGTGTTTTCCCATTTTTACCCATTAGTTTGTTTTTTTCTTTTTTAGTTTCTTTTACTTTACCTTTTGACTTTTCCTTTTGAACAACTTTTTTTCCTTTGGTATCAGTATTTTTCTTTTTCTTATCCATAAAGTCTTGTGAAGTTAAAATTTCGGCTGACTGTTTCCTTTTATTAAATTTACTTTGAGGAATTGATGGAATCGGCGCAATATCTTCTAAATATTTTGACGGAGTTTCTACGATAGCATCAGATTGAACACTTTGAGATTCCGTCTCTGTAGAATTTTGTTGCTCATCAATAATTTCAACTTGTAAACTTTGAGACTGAGAATTCTCAGACTCAGTCGCAGTCGCGTCATCACTATTATCCGTGATATTAGGAATCATAATAAAATTGTCTGAGTCATCGAAAAAGTTTTCTGGTAACTCATCAACATTTAGAAATGATTCCATTTCAACTTCGCTATAGTTGTTACCATTTTGCTCTAAGTCATTCCTTAAAGTAAAATCGATCACAGCATTTGAGTCTTCAGTCGTACGATTTTGGTCCTGTTGTTCCGGGAGAACAAATCTGTTTGCCACATCCGATATTTTGAAAAAATGGTCAGGAACTGCACTCGGATTAAAAGGAAAAATCCCCGTTGCTTGAAATCCAGATACACCGTTTCCGACTGTACTGGCCTTATTCCATGCTTCTCCAATCAATTTTTCCTATCTATCTTCCTTTCTTTATGAATAAACATAAAATTTAGAGCAGCTTCTCTAAAATAATCTTTTAATGGCTTAAAAAATGACCTGTCTAGTGGTTGCAAAGCTTGGGTGGTGTGACTAGGCAAGCACAGTAGAATCACATTATTTTGATCTGCAATCTCTAACAATTCTAATGAACAGTGAGAAGTATGACCATCTAAAATTAGAAGAGCCTGGCCAGGACTTTTTCTAGGAAAAAAATGTTCTTTAAACCATTTTAGGAACAGGTCTGTATTAATGTACGACGATTGCTTGTTCATGTAGATGTACGAGCCAGGTGGCAAATCTTTTAAATGCTCCATCTTCTTACGAGTTCCCTTCAAAATTAGTACTGGAGGCAAAAACGTTCCCTCGGCATTGCAACAAGCTACAATTGTAACGTTCTCTCCTTTTTCCACAGATGTTAAAACATGAACGTCCTTACTTCCTTTAGTCGCAATAACTTTGCCAGGCTTATTGTTCAGTTGGATACCCGACTCATCCATGTTATATATTGATGCAGGTTTATCCATTAAGTTATTTTGTTCAAGTGTGTTTTGCAATAAAGCAAAAAAATTGTTCACTTCTTCGCGACACATTCCTTTGGCACGAGCCAAAGATAAACCTTCTGATTGCCGCACAGATAGTTCTGGATCTCTTTCTAAAAACGAATAGAGCCAGTGAGGGCCTGCTAGAGTTTTGTTTTCTTTCGAATTCTTACTGAGCAGTGCCTTTTGTTTGCCTAGTTTTTTAGCAAATTCGAATGCAAGTTGTCTAGTAGTTCGACGCGATGGAGCAAAACCTGCTTCTTCCAATCGTTTGATGTGGGCGACTAATCTTTTTTCATTTTGAAATCCTAGTGCTGGTGGTTTTCCCAAAGGTTTTTTTGTTCCATCACCACTTTTTATCCTCCTTCTTAAGGTTCGAGACGGGATATTGTAGAAGCGGCTAGCCTGGTTCACCCCCATGGCCCTAGTTGATACCATTATTATGGCTGTGTTGAGGTTTTCTTCTGACCATGTAGCTCTAGGAACAGCATTGGTTTTCCTGACGTACTTTCTCGGCATACCTATTGTAGAATGAATGTGTAAAAATGCAAATATGTCTAGGTACCTAATACTTATATCGAACTACTGTGAGAAATTACAGGCCATATATCCCATAATCAAGTGGGGCATATATCCCTTTTTTGTGGGATAAACGCCCCACCTCATAACTTTCATTAGTAACAATCAGTCGTATTGAAATCGCTCAAAATACTTAGGTTAACTATTTTTCTGATCTCAGTTTTCAAAACAACTATTTATCATGCAAGATACGGTAATAGGAGCTTAGCACAGGCCACCAAAAACTAAGAATTACATAGCATAACTTTGCACTTACCGTTCAAAGTTTATTCAACGAACAACGAATTAACAGTAGCCGGCGTGATTGTTTTCGTTAGGTGGGGCGTATATACCACATTATATTATAGCGCCAAAATTCAAATATTCTCAATACATTACTCAATACTTGGGGTGGGGCATCTATCCTACAGGGGCATATATCCAACTTTTACCCTAGCTTAAATATTTTTATTGAGAGATACATAGAAAGATAAAATACATTTTTCATATATCATCTTTTTTCCATTTTACCCAAACGTGTTGGTAAAATGAGATAATGCGTTATTCCAACAGGGATAGAGCATATATTATATAGAAAGAACAAACTTTGAAACATTTTGTATTTACAAACATAGGCATCGTGGATCCATTTTTGCACAGCCTCCTATACTTACAAGCCGTGAAGCTGGAAATCTGGCAACATCGCAGGTAGTCCGATGTGAAACTACTATAATTGTGCGTCTGTTTGTTCAGTGTTATAAATATTGAAAAAAGCGGTTTAAAGTGGAACAAGTAGTGCAGTAATTACATACACCTACAGTAATTTGGGAATATATCACAGTAAGTTGCATTAAACTAAAACAAGTGTTTTGTATTAGTAATTGTAAATGCACATAAATAAGTTAGGTTATGTTAGGCATCCATACAATCAATATATCTAATTCACATTAAACATTTTTTGTTGTCTTAGATGCCAAGACATTGCTGTGTACCATGCTGTAATTCAAATTATGCTTCTACGTTAAAAAATGAAAAGCCGCAGAGCACGTTTTCGTTTCCGAGTAATAGTGAAACAAGATTACTGTGGCTAAAAGAAATACGTCGTGAAGACTACGTGTTAACAAAAGATTCCGTTGTTTGTGCAAAACATTTTCGCGGTAGTGATATAATAAGGGTTAGTGTTTATAAAGATGAAGCTGGAAATGAACACACTGACGTATCCTAAAATGAAAGTAGGATCAGTCCCCAGCATCTTTGAAAATCAGCCAAAATAAATGTCGTCTTCAAAACCACCATCCAGACGCGATCCTGAAGAACGAAGGAAAAATATGCTACAAAGAGAAGCAAATAAAATGCTAGATTTCTCAAATAGTGATAAAATACATAGTTTCAACGAATTTATAAATTTAGCTGAGTCAAAATTAAATCTTAATATGTGGAATTTTAAAGTTATGGAAGAAAATATATTTTTTTATTTATTAAATGTCGATTGTGTGGAAGATGCTACTGAAGATATTAAGGTAATAGCTAGCATAAAAATTTCAGAGAATTTAATTGTAACTGTTTTCATAAATAATAATTAGCTGTCGTCAAATGACTTAAAGTGGATTTTGGCACAGGACAAGAAACTTACAAGATAGTCACAAATTCAAAATTTGTTATCAAGATATAGTTTAGAAAGTAGTAGTTCAATGATAGCGAATTTTATGTAGAAAAAGCTGGTGTTTATCTTAATTTAGCTATCAACAATTTAACAGAGAAAAACTTTAATATAAAGTCTACTCTTGAATTATTAGAAAATCAACTCAATTCTGCAGTTAATTTCAATGAAAAATGTCATTGTGGAAAATATCTCAAAGATATATTTTATTCCATAGCACCTACAATAAGTAATATTGCTTTAAGTAATTATATAAAATCCAAAAATAATATACAAAATAGTGCCGGCAAAAAAAGAAAGCTACAAACATTAAGTTAGCTAATTATGTGTTCGCATTATATTATTATTACTAGTACTAATACTATCATTATTATTGTAATTATTGATATATGTATAATGAATAAAGTAATACACAGTAAATGAATTTTATTTACCAATCATCTAATATTACATTTATTTCATACATATTAATATATGAAATAAATATGTTTTTTTTTTTTTTTTTTTTTTGGTAGGTGGAAAATTCTTTATGGACATCAAGTGCTAGGTCTATTGCTACTTGATAGTGTGGGACTCCCAGTCGACGTGTGCAGTAACTGGTATACCCACTAAAAACCACCCTGTGGCGTTTCTCCTTAGACATCCATGGAACCGTCTTCTTAGACTTCAACATCATGAATGCCCTGAGTTAGCAATCTGCTCCTCACTCCCTTTAGCTTCTAAACTGATCTCATTTTTTCCTCCTCTTCCTTAGTTTTTATAATTGTCTTAATCATCCTATGCAAAATGCCCCAGTTCTCTCTAGATTGTAACATTTCATCGACTAAGTTATCCACAGTTGTTTCCGTTCCTAAAGCGATCCTCGTGCGCTCCCTTATCGCATTCCAGCGACCACATATAAAGATTGTATGTTCGACCGTATCGGTGTTTCCACAGTATATGCATGCGTCATCCTCCAACTTTCCCATCCTTCTCAGATATTCTCTAAATACCCCATGTCCCGTCAGAGCTTGTGTGAGATAGAAATCCACGTCTTTATGTTCACATTTATTCCATTTTCCTATGTCTGGTATCAACCTCTTGGTCCATTGTCCTTTGGTTTTATTCTTATTCCATCTCTCCTGCCACATCTTATGTGTACGTTCCTTGGCTTCTCTGTATGTCATATCTTGGTTATTACCACATTTACGCAGCCTCTCCTGCACCAGTAGGTCTAACGGTGGAACCCCTGCTATAACCTGCAGAGCCGCCGTGGAGGCGGTCCTGTATGCCATAGCCGCTCTAATCAGGACCTTCCTTTGCGCCTTTTCCATCAGGAGAAAATTTCTTTCAACCTTCATTGCCTTTCCCCATATTTGTGCCCCATATAGTAGTATCGAATGCACTACGGCCACCAACAGCCTCCTTTTATATATATTGGGTCCTCCGACATTGGGCAATATGCGCTGTAGTTTTCCTATTCTTTCTTCAGCTTTTCCCGTCACCCTAACTAGGTGCTCTCTAAAGGTAACTTTTGTATCAAAATATACACCCAAATATCTGATGGTTTCTTTCGGTACTATATCTACTTTGTTGACCTTGAATACTAAACCATCTCTCTTCCGTCTCTGCGTCACAACAAGAGCCTCCGTCTTCTCCGGTGCTAGAGTGAGTTCGTTTTGTGTCATCCATCTCTCCACCCGCCTCAAATTCTCATTTGTAAAGCTCATCAGCTCGTTCTTGCTATTTGCGGTAACAATCATAGCCAGGTCATCAGCAAATCCGATGAGTTTTGCTTTACCAAGTAGCTCTAATTCCAATACGTCATTATACAAGACGTTCCACAGAGTAGGGTAAATATGTTAATTTGATATTAACGTATTAAATTAATATAATAATATAATTATCAATAATTAAAATTGTTTTTGCTTCAAATGGACAATGTAAATCGTGACTACCATAGGCGGTATCATAGGACTACCTTCATTCATATTTGCGATGTTGCCAATTTGTACTTCACGGCTTGTAAGTATAGGAGGCTGTGATTTTTGGCATAATCTGACACACTTTGAGTTTATTTTTTGAATAAATACTTTTACAGTATAAACATACAGGGTTGTCTTCATCAAAACTGCTATTATCCTCGTTTTCAGTCGGATATTACAATTTACGCTTGACTTCTTCCTTCTCACTTATGAATTCTTTTCTTTTATTCGTCTGTTGACACTCCTTGCTTTCCTTTTTATTTTTACACTCCTTACATTCTTCTTTTCTTTTTGGCATTTATTTAGCTCATCCTTTGAGGTGTAGATACCTACTTGATAATAGAGCTACTTTGCCTCTATATCTGTTTGCAGTCGTCTAACGTTTTCAAGAAGCTTTTAGATTCATATCCCTGGTAAAATTAATCTATACTGTCCGAGTTTATGGGAAATAGCTTTAGAATATGAGGCTTTTGGTGAAGGTGGCAATATCTCTTGATCTTCTACGGCCAAATGGTGTGACAAGAGTTTAGTAGATTAGTGAGAGTACCGGCAGCGAACATATTCTCTATAAATACATAACAATTCATGGGATAGAGTATAGAGGCTAGCTTTTCAAAACCGTAGATTGCATATAGGTATTCATTTACTTTGCCGAATAAATTAGCAAAGCTAAATTTCCACCACTTGTAGAGGATTACTCTTCTTAATGTTTCAACTTCTAGTCTATAAACCGTTGATAAAGTGGCCAAATATGAGACATTCCGGGGTTTCAACCGATGGCCGCAATGACGAGAGAAATATATTAGTGCTACTTTATGGATTCTGGCTTTAACTATTACTGCGATGTCTTGGGGTTATAGAAAAACGGTAAAACGGAATTTTGTTAATGTTTTTGTGAATGTCTAGAAGTGATTGAACCACTCTTCGAAAAAAAGACATTTGCATCCACTTTCTTCGATAGCAAGCCATTATTATTTCAAGTGGTGCCCCACCAATAAATATCGCATAAGTTGAAGATTTGTTCCTATAAGGTCCATTCAAATTTCCGCAATGGCTAAAGTTCCACGTTTTAATTCCTTTTCTGTAATGCAATTACTTTTAAAGAGCGCCCCTGAACCACAATCCAGTCTCATCAACGTTAAACACTCGCGATGGATTTCTGTTGCTTTTGAATCGGCTTCAATGTATTATAAAGGTTATTCACGTTCACTTGGGTGTAGCTTCTTCCTCGACCTTCCAAAACAGCTTCTGAAACCGTGATGAAAACCTTAAAAATAAATACAGCCATGTCAACGCAGCTATTTCATTATTCGTGTTAAAGTGGCATTTTTCGTCTAGGTGATTTCAAGACGACTTACCTGAAGAGCATGCACTCCATATTTTAATATAATCTACCACTTATAATTTTCATTCTCTGAGCCGGTCTGGCATTATTTTGTCCTTTAACTTGCCACTGCAGAGTGCTTTTGGACGCCAAATACATTTTCATTGCCATGTGCTGATTTCTTCGTTAGGATAACACGACCACTACGGCAACCTTCCTGGACATCTCCCGAGCGTTCGACAGACTATGGCATCAGGGCCTAATCTACAAACTTAATGCATTCGGTTATTCCAATCATCTTATTAGAATCATACACAATTACCTCCATAGAAGAAACTTCAAAATCAAAATAAACAGCACATTATCCTCAACAAAAATACTTACGGCTGGAGTCCCCCAAGGATCAGCACTCTCCCCCCATTTATATGCAATCTTCACTTCAGATATTCCAACACCCGAAAAAGCAATCTTAGCCACCTACGCAGATGATACAGCCATCTTAACACAATCACCCCAACCTAACAAAGGCCTCAAACTCCTGCAAGAAACACTAGATTCCATCATAAAATGGTGCCATACATGGAGAATCGCTATCAACGCCGAAAAAACACAAGCAATTACCTTCAAAAGAAAAACAAAGCCAATTACCGGACAACTTCATATCGACCACACACCAATACCATGGTCCCCTTTCGTGAAATATCTTGGAGTCACCTTAGACGGTAAACTAACCTTCTCATTGCATCTCAAAAATACCGCCAAGAAAGCGAAATCAGCAAGAGCACGCCTCTGGCCATTATTAGGCAGATTCAGCACCCTATCCGCGACAACCAAACTCCGAATATATAAACAAATCATCAGAGCAATCATCACTTACGCCGCCCCCATTTGGATCAACGCCTTCCCCACCCACCTGCAAGCTCTCCAAGTAATACAGAACGTCACACTACGAATGGTACTCAAAGCCCCATGGTACATGAGGAACAATCAAATACACGAAGAAACTAATACCCCAACAATAGAAAGATACATAAAGGAACTTGCCACAAAATTCTACAACCAGATGTCAACCCACACAAACTCAGACTTAGAGGTAACACTCAATTACGATCCTCATGTACCATGGAAATACAAACGCCCCCGGCAGTCCATCATTCAAGACATTTAAACTGAAATAGTGCATCATCAACCCTAAATCAAGATCATCATCATTCAGATTAGAAGTAAAAGGTCATAGACCTAACTCACAATCAACTATGAAGAAGAAGAAGAAGATCGTTAGGATAGAACGGAATTCTACCATCAGGCATGCGGGCCAATTTGACCAACGAAAAAATTCTAACCTCACATACAAAGTCAAAGTGATCACAATGAAAATATTTATTTAGATATTTATTAATCAGAATAAAATATAAACATCATTCTGTTATGATTTGTGAGTACAATTCTTACGTTTTTTAAATGGCTGTTTTATTAACAGAAGTGTGAAAAATTGAAAAACTACCTTCTGAGAAGAATTGCAAAATCATGTATACCATGATTTTGCAATTCTTTCATGCAGACAGCCACTGAATGGTGGTATTTTAACCAAAAACATAGGTACCTATCTTGTTTTATCAAATATCTCATTTTATTCACATTTCCCCTACGTGTTATGATCTAAGTTACATTTGAGTGATGCCAGGTTACAAAAAGGGCTATAGAAGTTAATATTAGAAATCTATTTTATTATGTGTTTCGTTATTTCTTATGCACAGTAAAAAGTGTAAGGTAAATTTTTAAAAATGAATTTCAGTACTTAGTGTGTGTATTAGCTCCAATCCAGTCTAATACTACTTAAATGTTAAATATTTTGGAGTAATTATTTAAATGAAATAGGTAGATCCAAATATATTATTTAAAGTAAAACACACGACCTATAGTGATTGTAAGGCAAATATAGTGCACTATTTTGTTAGCAATGTTTTGATTCAAATTTAAACAGAACAGTAATTTATTTTTACATAAGTACTCAAACACAATCTTGAATATTTGAGTTCTTAGTATTATGGGAAGTATAGACAGAATGAGACCAAACAAAAGCCATATAGATAAACTAGAAAATTTATTTATTGTAAATAAAATAACATTTTGACATGTAAGTTCTTTAACGTAATTAAAAGTATTGTCATTAAATCTTCCGCAGATAATGACCACCACCCATTGTAGTATCTTGAGATATATTTTAATTGACAAAGTGGCTTCATTAACAGATTTGATCCACTCTTGTATGGTGAACGGTATATTCCCAGATATTGACAATTACCAACATTTTACAAGAAGGGTGGAACGTGGATAATGATCGACCTATAACATTAACTTTTGCTTTTGCAAATGTCTTTGAGAAAATTATTACTAATAGGTTTGTAGCACAAAATTGTAAATGACATAAAGTTCCTGAACCTGATGAATTTTGTAAGGGTAGAATTTGTATTTTTTCAAAATTCGACGACGTTGACTTATCCAGATAATTCCGCAAGCTTTCTTGTTCTTAGAGTTGGATCCGCAATAGCTTGTCTTAAAACGGCTATTTATGTCGCTTCGTTTCTTAATGGGTTTTCAATGAAACGTTTTTTATTTTGTACAGACGTTTTGCGAAATTCTGAAATTAATTCCGTAACATACGATTTAGATGTTTGTTTAATTGAATATTTCAGTGGTTCTGTTGGCATGTTCATTATACTTAATATTCAGTGTAACTATTTCTACTCTCTCCCAAACAGAGTAAACCATTTTATGTTTTATTTATAAGAATGATTTAATTTTAATGACAGTATGTACTTGACAATGATGACAATTCAATATCAAGAATATTACGTATTTAGTTGCTAATAAAATTACCTTTCAAATGATGTGTCACATTTAGGAGTGCTTAATAATTTTTTATTCCGCTTGAGGGCGTTAAAATCAAAAGTAACACAACCAGTAATCACGTTGCTGAATTCGTCATAAAATTGCCTTATCAAATATTTATCATACAGTCTTCGTCTATTTAAATTGTAATGGTTAGAGTGATGGAGGAAAGGGGACTGACGTTTAACAGTTGAGGATATGATGAAGGGTGTCCCCTTGGATTTGCGTTTTTTCACACAAAAAATTTCTTTCACAATCTGTTTCATTTTCGGTGCAGCACCCTGTATACAGTAAGTATGAACGGGAATACAAGGAAATCACGCGATTAAATTAAGAAGATAAAATAATTAGATATTAACCAAATAAATTCAGCGACAAAGAATAAATCATCTTAATACAGGTAATATACAAAAGCCCACTATATATCAATAACGACGACTAAAGGATAACCCCGATTAGATGGCGCGTCATGTTCCAAAAAAGAATATAAATAAACAATTAAGTTTGTAAATAATATGAAATTAATACTAATAATAAGGATCCTAATTTAGATAAACATACCTGAGCCTTCAAAAATAAAGAACACGACATTTCGCTCTAAGAATAACAAATCAGAATTAAAAATGTAACAAATTATTGTTATACAGTTATTGTCCGTCGTATTTAATTTTGTATTTTGTCTGAATTAAAGTTTTCCTATTGTTCAATAATATACGCATATATTAAGTATTATTAAACGCCAAACACATTCTTAACTTATGAATAAAATATGCATTCAGAATAAATAGTAATTTATTTTATCAATACACAAGACATTTTAAATACACCTACGCTATTAGTATCTTTCAGTTCCATAATTATATTGCACAATTCCTCACTACTTGTTGCAAACATCATGAAATTGTTGTGATAATACTCAATTCTGCTCATATCTGTTACAACATTTTTCGCCAAGTTATCACTAGAGACTGGATTTGATGCAATATGCATATTTGTTGTTTTTTGGTATATCCCTTCTATACTGTGTACTTATCCATTTTCCACCCTCAGAATACGATTTTACCATTTTTTTTTAGTGCATATAATGCATATTTGGACACTTTACCATAACTCCATATGCACGTACATCTTTCATAATTATTTTGCATATTTATGCATATATTCGCCATTTTCATAAGAACCATAATAAAATCTGATATTTAAAGATATTTAATTTGTTTGTGTAAACGTGAAGGGATTGCATTCCTTCAACTTCGCATTAATAACTCATTAAAAGTGAGATGGACTTTCCGAAAAATTGGATTTAACTCTACTGATAATCGGTTTACAGGGCAATTAGAACTTACGTAAGAAATCCTTTTCAGAAACGTAGCTATTAATGCAGGTATATTATACCGTACGACTAATATCAATATAAGAAAAAGAAATAATTTCCTTCATAGTTTGTTCATTCGTAAACGTGTTAAGGTCTGTGCTATTTGGTGAAACAAAAGTGAATTAAAAAGTTTTGAAAATGCCGAAGATAGCTAAAGCGAAGTCATCTCTAATAAAAAATTGGATAAGTGATTGCAGTGCACTAAAAATTATTGACGAAGAAAGTGTTTTGTGCACACTCTGCGACAAAAGGATAAGTTGAATTTTGAAATATTTTGTCAATAACAAATTCTACAATTATGAGAATTTCTTTTAGTATTCATAAATATAATGAAACAATTTCATAATAAATTAATATTAGATATGTTTAATTTTATGTTCTTTAAAGCTAATATATCTTTGTAATATTTCTTTGTCATAAACACCAAAATAACCAAAATCAATCAAATTTAAACAACTGGAGAACTTTACAAAACCAGACAATTTATTTTTCTAGTTTTTGTAGTAATATAGTAATTAATAATAATTATTATAACTGAATGTTAAAAATATATATTTGTTACACAGATTACCTGCCAGAAGAAATTTCAAGTAGTGCAACATTTGAACACAACATTTCATCAGAACAGGGTTTCTGAAAATTTGAATAAACCGCGGCAGCAACTTTTGGAGGAAAGTTTTCTCAATAATTCGAAGAATCCACAAGAAGCATTTTCCAAAGATTTGTGTAATCTTTTTGTGGGTTGTAATATTCCTTTACATAAATTGGACAATCCGATATTTCAAGAATTCCTGAAAACTTATTGCAAAGTCGATGATAAACCCATTGATGTACCCAGTTCCTCAGCTCTACGCCAGAAATACATCAACGAAATTTATGAAGATGTTACCGATGGTATTAGAAAGGAGTTGAAAAACCAAAATCTTTGGCTCTCTGTTGATGAAACTACCGACACGAAGGGCCGTCAGGTTGCTAATTTGATTATTGGAACCTTAAATGGTTCAACTCAATCTAAAAGACATTTAAGTAATGTAGGTAATTTAGACAAAACAAATCATGTTACCATAGCCAGGTTTATTAATGAGTCCTTAGCGAATTTCTTTTTACCCGACAAAGTACCTTTTGAAAAATTTCTGTTAATGGTATCTGACGCCGCTTCGTATATGTTAAAATCAGCTCAAAGTCCGAAAATTTCTTTTCCCAATTTAATCCATTGTACTTGTTTGGCTCATGGTTTAAATAGGGTTGCTGAAAAAGTTAGATTAGAGTTTCCAGATGTAAATAATTTAATTAGTAATATCAAAAAAGTATTTTTAAAAGCACCCTTACGAGCGCAATTATATAACGAAATGCTTCCCGGCATTCCATTACCATCAGAACCTATCTTAACAAGATGGGGAACATGACTTAAATGTGCTGTGTTTCTTGCCGATAATTACGAAGGCATCAAAAATGTTGTAACTCAATTTGATTCAGCAACCAGTCTTGCCATAGAAAAGTGTAACGTAATTTTCAATAATTCGACAATATAAAATCAGCTATCATATATTAAATCTCATTTTGTGATAATTGAGCAGGCAATTACTAGATTAGAAGATAGAAATTTATCTTTAAATGATGGTGTTGGCATTGTAAATGATATTGAAGAGAAAATTGGAAAAAGAATTAAAGAAAAATTAGCCACAATTCTAAGCAAAAGTGGAGGTTTTGTTACAATAAAATTTATAAACAATATAATTAATGGCAATTTTAATGAAGACATTAATATAAGCCCCTCATTAATACCTAGTTTTAAGAATGCACCGATCACATCTTGCGATGTTGAAAGAACATTTTCCCAATATAAACATATACTTACAGATCGTAGACATAATTTAACTATGGAAAATTTAAAGAAATATATGGTTATTTATTGTAATAAATAAATATATAGTTTGTAAATACGACAATTTATTGTAATAAATAAATATACAATTTGTAAATACGACAAATGAATTTTAATTTCCTAAAACATAATACATAAATGCACATCATAAGTGCATATTGCATATTGTAAGTGCATATTTAAGGATTTTTGAAGTGCATATTGCATGCATATTTGGCAAACTTTTTAGTGCATATTTTTCAGTCTCTAGTTATCACACATTCCTCTTAATTGCTCTTTAATAAATCTTAATCGTTCTTCATCAGTGTTAACATCCGCTTGTATTTCATTCATAAATGAGTTTTCAGATTTCACATCCGATGTTATCGTCCTAACCAGAAGCCATGTTGCTTTAAGTTTGTTATGGGAAGTATTAATGAACTCTGCATTAGTTTGTTTCTTTGCATTTCGTATATCTCGGTTTAGTTCTCTTCAATATGACCGATAATTATCCCTTGAAATTCATCCATACACCATATCCTCATACAGCTGACGTTTTATAGATGTTCTGTATTTGATTTCTTCCGTGATCCATTTTACTTGCCTTGCTTTCTGTGTCTCCGTTTTAACCCTGCATACTTGATCATACTTTGCCTTTATCATTTGAATGAACTCGTTGTAACACATGTCTATGTCTGTAATAGATAAAATCGGATTCCAGTTGTGTATCTTTAGCCACTCCCTGATTATGGCTACATCTTCCTTGAATAAAACCACAGTATATAGCTATATAATAGAATCAGTAGTGTCAGTCGAGGATAATAATTGTCCTCCGTAAAACCGACGCGTGCGTGACAATTTCTGAGTGCGCAGTAGTCAGCTATCAGCTTTTGAGTCGTGGCGGGAATATTTTGTGTTGTACGTAAATTTATTACATTTTAAATGCGCGTGTAATATGTACTTAATAAAAAGAAAGTGTTATCCTCTTTTTTGTATTATTGATATAGCTTTTTCATAATTTTAAAAATCGATTACCATAGTTTTCTCATCAACGATTTGGTTCTGACGCCACTGGTTTATTCCTGAATAGAAGAATTGACTACGCCTCTGGTTGCGCGTGCGTGAATGCGCAGTACCATTTTGGGACACAAACATCAAAGGTGCCGACGGCGCCTGGAACTACTGTGTCTATACAGCTGTATACTGTGATAAAACCTTCTTCTTTCTGATTTTATTATTTTTCGTAACTGTATGATTAAAAGCAATAAAATCTCCAGACGATCTGCCAACGCAGTATATACCACACTGCTATCATACCTTTCCGCATTAGTAATGAAATGAGTAATGAGTAATATTGTCAATTGTAGATTTTGAGTTTCCGTATATTCTTGTAGGTTCGTGAATTGTAATATGCAAATTAAATGTATTTAAAGAATCTCTCTTAGAATGAGCGTCACTGACTGTTTCAAAATATATGTTAAAATCACCGGTTAAAATCAATTTATGTTTCTGTCTTCCCTGTAGTAAAAATGTTAACATTTCATCCATTTGTATAAAAAAAACTGTTCTATATCCGCCATTGGTGGTCTGTAAATGTTCATCACTATTGCATTGTAATTCAGAAGCTCAATGCATGAACATTCAATAATTTATTCAATACTTTCTAGTTTTACAAATATGTCAGCTTTCTTAAAATATGACTTTAATCGTTATTCCCGTTCACCCTTCACTTGTTTTTAACTTACTTTTTCTGGTGAAGCTTCAAGAATTTCTTAACACTGCAACTCGTATAGTTAACAATTAATTAGTTTTGCGAAGAACCTGTATAAAAATTATTAAAAAATATGTACATACTTACATAATTATATTTTCCAAAGCGACCTGTAATATTTGGAAATAAGGTAATAAACAACATCCTTCTTTTCTACATGAAATAATATTTAATATTTACAATATTATGACATTTATATTTTAGGGCAAGGCAAACGCGTCTGTTAAATGTATCCAACTCACTTAAGTTAACATAATCACTATCACTATTCAAAATCACATTTTACTTTCCAAATTTTACAAACATGAGTATGTTTTAATTTAATATAATTTATCGTATCCCGTACGAGCAACGGGTAATAACGTCAGCAAACATGCATGTTTATGTTTATAACCAATTAGATGATAACATCCCCCTTAGAATAGCCATACATTCCCTACTTTTACTTTCTTATACGTAGTATAAGGAAGTATTGTGATGATGAACATTTTCGACCTCGAGATTTTTGCAGATGTCCACGTTTTGAAGTCCCCTGATACCGAAAAAGTGGTTTTTAAAAAATGTCTGTGTGTCTGGCTGTGTGTGTGTGTGTGTGTGTGTGTGACCACGATAGCGGCCAAACCGCTGTAGATATCAATTCCAAATTTTGCATTTACGTGTATAATCTCCCTCTTGAGATCTGATTAGTTTTTCAGTAAAATCGGTAGACCGGAAGTAGCAGTTTACTTCAGCGAAAAAATCGAATTTTGCGAATATTTCGTCAACTACTAAGTTTAAACAAATTTATAAAGAATTCATATATACTTAAAATTAAAATTGAGAATAATTTTATTTAAAAAGTTTTTCGAAATTCCTACCGGAAGTAGGTCTTTTACTCTTATCGAAAATCAGTTTTTTGCGAATATTTCGCAAGTCATGCTTTTTAGACAAGTACGTTACGGGTATAAAAGTATTTAAAACATAATTTTCAATATCTTTTGTATAAAAAAAAATTCAAAATTCAGACCGGAAGTACCACTTTTACTCTTATCTAATAGCGATTTTTTGCAAATATGTCGTAAGTTATGCATTCTATATATATTTATCAAGAGTACAAAAGTATTTAGAACTAGATTTGCAATATTTTTTGTATATATGATAATTCAAAATTCGGACTGGAAGTAGCACTTTTACTCTTAGCGAGGAGCACTTTTTTGATAATATCTTGCAAAGTATGCATTCTATGTATAGCGATTTATTAAGCGAATGAAAGTACCTAGAATAGGATTTTGAATAAGTTTTGTATAAAAAAATTCTTAAAATTGTATAGTTTGAAACGCTCATATGTATAAGAAAGTCGTGTAGTGGCCACACCTCATTTTTTATGACAAAAATTTTCGACCTCGAGATTTTTGCAGATGTCCACGTTTTGAAGTCCTCTGATACCAAAAAAGTGATTTTTAAAAAATGTCTCTCTCTCTCTCTCTCTCTCTCTCTCTCTCTCTCTCTCTCTCTCTCTCTCTCTCTCTCTCTCTCTCTCTCTCTCTCTCTCTCTCTCTCTCTCTCTCTCTCTCTCTCTCTGTGTGTGTGTGTGTGTGTGTGTGACCACGATAGCGGTCAAACCGCTGTAGATATTAATTCCAAATTTTGTATTTAGGTGTATAATCTCCCTGTTGAGATCTGATTAGTTTTTCAGTAAAATCGGTAGACCGGAAGTAGTACTTTACTTCAGTGAAAAAATCGAATTTTGCAAATATTTCGTCAACTACTAAGTTTAAAGAAATTTATAAAGAATTCATATGTACTTAAAATTAAGATTGTGAACCATTTTATTTAAAAAGTTTTTCAAAATTACTACCGGAAGTAGATCTTTTACTCTTATCAAAAATCAGTTTTTTGCCAATATTTTGCAAGTCATGCTTTCTAGACAGGTATGCTACGAATATAAAAGTATTTAGAACTTAATTTCCAATACCTTTTGTATTAAAAAAATTTCAAAATTCGGACCGGAAGTATTACTTTTACTCTTACCGAATAACGATTTTTTGCAAATATGTCGTAAATTATGCATTCTATATATATTTATTAAGAGTACAAAAGTATTTAGAATTGGATTTGCAATATACGAGGCATGTTTTTTAAGTAAGTACCGTTTTGAAATTCAAAAAAGACGTGTAAAGATATATCAATAATTTTATTTTTACATGAAAGCCTGTACCTTAATCTACCTTTCAACGTAAATTCCTTCAATATTGAGGCACTTGTCATAACGTTGTACCAGTTTATGAATGCCCTCCTCATAGAAGTCTGCCGCCTGACTTGTTAACCACTGCATCACAACTGTTTTGACTTCGTCATCGTCTTGAAGACGCTGACCGCCCAGGTGTCTCTTCAAGTGCAGGAACAGATGGTAGTCACTGGGCGCCAGGTCAGGGCTGTACGGAGGATGATCTAGAGTTTCCCATTTAAAAGATGTGATGAGATCTTTGGTCTGATGAGCCACATGCGGACGGGCATTGTCATGCAGCAAAACGATGCCCTTGCTCAACTTGCCTCGTCTTTTGTTCTGGATTAAACGGCGCAGATTTTTCAAGGTCTCAGAATAAGCTGCTGCATTGATAGTCTCATTACGAGGCAGAAATTCCACAAGCAATACTCCTTTTCTGTCCCAAAAAACTGTGCACATGATTTTCCGGGCAGAAATTGTTTGCTTAAACTTCACTTTTTCGGGTGAATCTGAATGCCGCCATTCCATGGACTGTTGCTTTGATTCTGGTGTGGCGTAGGCCACCCATGTTTCATCGCCCGTAACAATTTGGCTTAAGAAATCATCACCGTCGTCGTTGCGGTACCGCTCAAGGAAAGTCAATGCACTGCCTAAACGTTTGGTTTTGTGCACATCCGTCAACATTTTCGGTACCCAACGTGAGCACAATTTCCGGTAATTCAAGCGCTCGCTCACAATGGCATACAAAACACTACGCGAAACATTAGGAAAGCCATCACACAAAGAGGACATCGTAAAGCGTCTGTTTTCTCTCACCTTATTGTCCACTTCCTGCACCAAACTTTCATTAACGACCGAAGGACGCCCACTCCGTTGTTCATCATGCACATTTGTGCGGCCATCTTTAAATGCTCTCACCCACTTTCTTACCATTCCCTCACTCATTATGTTTTGTCCGTAAACTGCACAAATTTCACGATGAATATCGATCGCTTTTAGGTCTTTAGCACTAAGAAATCTTATAACAGCCCGTACTTCACAGTCGGCGGGACTCACGATTATCGGTGGCATCTTAAACACTCAGTAAACAACGTAAACAAGGTAGAATCAGACTGTAATGGCGTCAGTGCGTAGGCAAGAGATGTAGGTCCTCAGTGCACATACGCAGAACGCCGACCTCAGCGCTGCGGTCGCGGTGTGGAAAAACGGTACTTACTTAAAAAACATGCCTCGTATTTCGTACATATGAAATTTCAAAATTCGGACCGGAAGTAGCACTTTTATTCTTAGCGAGTAGCACTTTTTTTCGAATATCTTGCAAAGTATGCATTCTATAGCGATTTATTAAGGGAATGAAAGTACTTAGAATAGGATTTTGAATAAATTTTGTATAAAAAAATTCTTAAAATTGTATTGTTTGAAACGGTCATAAGTATAAGAAAGTCGTGTGGTGGCCACACCTCATTTTTAAAATGATTTTTCGAATAAACAAATATCTGCTGGTCAGCGAATATAGTAATATATTGATGGTAGAGTTTGTACTGACACTGAATATCACTAATATTTTTAAACAGAAATATTTTATTCACAAGAAAATTTTAAACACGATGCCTAGGTAGTAACTTTTTGAACACGACATATTCCCTACATATGGAGAATAAGATTAAATCAAATAAAAGCAGATTACATTTCAATTATTTTCTGTCAAATACAATAATTCCTGCATTTGCGAAACTACTGGCAATTGTTTAGTTTTTCAAACTTCGGAAATTTAAAATTTTATTTTTTTTTAAGTACCATGTGAATATTTAATAACGATAACACAAATACACTTAAAAAGGATATTTCTAGTAATGTGTCTTAAACAAAGTCATGTCGGGTTTATTATAAAGCGAATTGTATTGCTTTATCAATTTTAAATAAATTACCTGGCGGTGGTGGCTCGCAAATATCAACATCATCATCATCATGATGGTTACCTGTTTTGGATAGTTTTCGTAGAGCCATCATTACTTGGGTGCCATCGTCAAACAATATAAGACTTTCCTTAATGATATTTTCGGTAATATCTTCAAAATGCACATGAAATGCCTTATGGGTTTGCATAATGCTGAACGACTAGCAAAAGGAATAACAATAACAATACGAATATAATATATACATGACATATGTGAATGTAATTAACATACCATATTTACTCTGTTTTCTATGCACAAGAATTAACCATCTAACTTAAAAGTTTTTAGCGCACTGATAGTAACATTAATTCCAATAACTAATATGTATGTGATTAAAGGTATGTATTAATATAGAATTGTTGTGATATAAACCAAAACAATTGCGAGCACTGTAGGAAACGATAACTTAGAATATTTATACCAGTGTCGTTTCTAATATTATTAGGAAACGATTTCCGCAAAATCTAATTTATTTGTCTGAAATAAATGAAAGAATAACGAAAATACATCACAAGTATTCCAACAAGTCTTTTCAGAGAAACGTGATAATACAAATGACACCCAAGTTATCATTTATATTTGTCTATAAAGCGCGAGTTGTACGACACTGACTACACGATAATAAATATAAGCACTGCGCTTTGATATAAGAAAACTTTGTATGCGTGCAGTTATTTGTAAAATAAAAATTATCTTAGAAAAAATGAAAACAATTAACATCATTCTTCGATAGTTGGCTCATAATTCAAATACACAAACATACGTTACCTATGTAATGAATGACTAATTAATTAATTTTTGCCTGGTATACATGCAGTAATAAATACGACGAAAAGATATTTTTTGATAAGATTATTATCCTGTAAAAAACTGCTATGTCGTTAGAGCCTTCTAAGTGTATACTTTTTAAGAATAATTAAAGGTAAAAATTGATTTACACTATACGTCAAGCAGGCGGCAGGCAACTGTTCATCAAGATATTCTTACTTGCAATTTTACATAGACCCGTTGACGCTATTCTGGATAACAATATTTCGGCGGAACATCCCGTCACGGAGTGTTTCGCTATACAGTTTCGTCATTTTCATTCTAAGCCGAGTGTTTATTTTCTTATATAGTTTAAATACATTTTTATTTGAAAAATGTGTTGCCACTTCTCAGCGCGACAAAGACGCGTTTCAAACTTTTTGGTCTTCTTCCGTTTTCCGTACTCTTCGCAATTTCATATATTTATCGTATGTATACGAAATGTTGTTGTACTTGTGAGTATGAGATATTCGTAATTTGAAAAATCATTAATTATGCACGCCTACGTGTCGATACAGAGTCACTTTTTTAAACCCACGACTGAAGCCGTTAAATAAATGTTTAGAATGTATTGCCACTGCCCACGAGACAAAGACGCGTTTCGAACAGTATTCGTTTTTTTCAGTTTGCCGTACGCTTTGCAGTGGCAATTGATACATTTATTGTGTATACACAATGTGTTGGTATATTTGTGTCTATGGGATATTTCGTATTTTTGAAAATCTTTAATTATATACAGGCTAAGTTTTTTGAATGTTTAGCATTGGGATCGCAGAAACTACTGGAGATAGAAAAACGCTTAAATGGGGAAAGATGCGCAGTTTTACGAGTTTGATTTAAAACTGCTTTTGTTTCTCCGATAACTTTCATGGCTTATTAGATATTCAAGGAAAACTAAATTTTACTGTTTTCTTTAAACATGCTTAGCATCGTTAATAGTAATTTTAGAGAAAAGGTGTTCAGACAAAAGTTTTAGATAATTTTACGCCAAATAAGCTAATATTTTTTTTCGTTCACCATTATCGAGTTATCACACAAACTTGTGTTTTTTTTTAAATGGAAACCATAGTTGGTTTTGACATCATTAAATAGCTTATTTTTTACTGATTACAATGATATAAGGTTTGATATGGTTATTTTAAAAAATAAAGAGGATATAGACATTTCTATGATTGTTCATTTTATAAGATATAAAGTTTTAAAAAAAAATGTTTGGTGTTTTGAAATTCAAAAACCGAAAAATCTGAGTTACAATAGTGTTCGTTGGAGCAGTCGAGATAAATGTACTAACATTGCTTTCACGTTGAGTCACAAACACAAACATTGACAGTTAACTATTAATTAATTTAATTGTAACTTAACTATAAGCGGTGCAAACGGCCGTTAATCATAAGTTTGCATTGGCTATGGAATTTTCTAACGTAGAAAAGCGTGATATGGTTCAATGTTACATTCAGTGACAGAAAAATTCTGCTAGAGCTGTTGAAGTTTATTTTGAAAATTATTTTGATCGACGTCAGCCGTCGCTACCTACTTTTAAGAGATTATGGGATAATTTAGCAGATTATGGTTCGTTCGTTAAACCAAAATCAAAAAAAGGGATGGATGAAGATAGAGAAATAAACATATTAGCATGTGCCGCTCAGAATCCATCTACATCGACCCGACAAATTTCAACAGAAATGGGCTCTCTCAACGCACTATTGTCAGAGTGTTGAAGAAGCATAAATTTCGTCCCTACAAATTATCAGTATCACAAACTTTACATGAAGGTGATAACATCAGACGAATAGCTTTTTGTAGATGGTTTAAAGATCAGTGTCAAAATGATCCACACTTTTCAATGAAAATATTATGGACTGATGAATCTCGTTTCACAAATTGTGGAATGTTTAATAGGCACAATGAGCCTTAAACAAATCCACTTCACGTTGAACATAGGAAACCACAAATTAAATTTGGGTTTAATGTTTGGTGTGGTGCTATAGGATCAACTGTTCTTCTTCCTTTTATTTTTGATGGATCACTAACTGGCAATCGTTATCTTAATTTTTTACAACAAGATTTCGAGGAAATGTTAGATAATTTAAATTTAAGAACCCGAGCAATGCTGCAATGGTTTCAACATGACGGAGCGCCTCCGCACAATCAACTGAATGTTAGAGATTATTTAAATTTGAACTTCCCTAATCAATGGATAGGACGAAATGCACCCATTGAATAGCCGGCTAGATCCCCTGATTTATCAGTTTTGGATTTTTTCTTGTGGGGTGTACTAAAGGACACAGTATACAAAAGAACATATGAAACAATCGACGATTTAAGAGAAGCTGTCTTAGTTGCTTTTAATAACATCAATAGGCGTAACGTACGCAATGCTTCAAATTCTGTTGTGAAGAGATGCAATTTCTGTATTAATAATAATGGAGGTATCTTTGAACATTAATAATGTTATGTGCCCTTAATAAAAGTTCTTATAGTTTTCATTTTATTACTACATAAGATTTCAAAATAAGTTTTCGTTTGGTTTGTATTTTATCAGTTCGAAATTCAATTGCTTTCCATAAAAATGTCTATATCCTCTTTATTTTTTTAAATAACCATATCAAACCTATATCATTGTAATCAGCAAAAATAAGCTTTTTAATGATGTCAAAACCAACTATGGTTTCCATTTAAAAAAACACAAGTTTGTGTCATAACTCGATAATGGTGAACGAAAAAAAAATATTAGCTACATAGTTTTATTTGGCGTAAAATTATCTAAAACTTTTGTCTGAACACTTTTTCTCTAAAATTAATATTAATGATGCTAAGCAAGTTTAAAGAAAATCGTAAAATTTAGTTTTCTTTGAATATCTAATAAGCCATGAAAGTTATCGGAGAAACAAAAGCAGTTTTAAATCAAACTCGTAAAACTGCGCATCTTTCCCCATTTAAGCGTTTTTCTATCTCCAGTAGTTTCTGAGATCCCAATGCTAAACATTCAAAAAAACTCACCCTGTATATACATTTCGATCTAGTTCCACTTTTGTTCTACAGATATGTACAAATCACAAAGTACTATTTTATATGTAAAAGTAGTGGTTTTTTCTACTCATGATTAATACTGTTAAATTAATGTGAAAAATGTATTGTTCAGGGAGCATAGACAAGACGCATTTCGAACATTTTTATTTTCTGCGTTAGTACGAAAACCACGTTAGTTTGTAATATCTCGTTAATTGTATGTAGTCTATATTATTGACATTGATTTTATAATTTGTATTTCTATTGTTAATATTATTTTTTTACACCTCATTTTATGTATAATTAATTTCTAAGGATACTGACAAAATTTTCTATTGTTAAAAATATGGCGGGTGCCTGCCATCATCAGATGATGAGAGTGAATGATCAAATGACCGGCTAATAGTCGGTTGCCAGTCGCCGCGCGCCGGCTTGACTTATAGTATAAATCTTTCTTAAATTGGATATTTCATACTGTCAATAGTATGTCATCGTTTCCTAACACGCACATGTGTAGTAGATAGATATAGTTTTCAGTTGCCATGGGTGTGAAAAATGAATAAATATATAGTTTCCTTTTCAGTTTTATAAAAAAAGGCTATAATCATAATTAATAATAATAATAATAATAATAATAATAATAATAATAATAATAATAATAAAAATAATAATAATAAAAATATATTGTCGAAAACGATTTCTAGTTAAAAGTTAGTTCTATGGCTTTAATATAAAAGTTGCGTATAAAAATCAGAATAATTTAAGATTTTTTTCCGGTGATATTAAAGATAAGGATCCTTTTCTTAAACAAAAAAAATATACAAAATTACATGTGAAAATTCTAATGGCGTATATGTATATATATACGGTGAAACTTCCCTTAACGGGCACTTCCCTTAAATGGACATCTTATCCGGTCCCGAATTTATCAGTAGGGAATTCCTAATAAATTGGTTTCTCCTATGCGGACACTCCTTTGTACGGACGCGGACAGTTATTTAGCTGCTTTTGGACCGCAAAGTTTCCATTAAACGGACGCGAGAATCGAGACATAGTAATTCTGTCCGGTAAATTCCCTGCCTTCGTCGATGATTTAATTTGAACAGTATAGATATTTGTTTAGTTCGCAAGTAATCTTCGTCTGGATGTGTTGTGTCAAAATATATATGTATGTATTTGAATACATATTTGTTACGTTCTCTGTAGAAAATGGAAAGTTTTAAATTGTTTTTATGGCATAATTCATATGAACTATGTACGTATTTTAATTATTGTAGAAAACACTATCAAAAAGAAAAGGAATACTTTAACGCTGAAGGAAAAGATTTTGATCATAGAATATAATAATAAAAACAAGCTCAATTCACGTGAATTAGCCAGAAAATTAAATATTGGCAAAACACAAGCCGCGCAAATAATAACAAACAAATATGAATATCTGAAGCAGTGGCAAACAAATGACAACAGTGGAATTAAAAGGCGACTTTTTAAAACTGAAAGCCTCAAAATAGACCAGTTAACATACGAATGGTTTGTGCAAGCTAGAAATAAGAATATGCCTGTATCTGGGGTACTAATAAAGTATAAAGCCAAGGAAATTGCTTAGAAATTAGGCAATTGTAATTTTTCGCTTCTACTGGATGGCTAGATAAATTCAAGAAGCGACATAATATTCATTACCGCATGATATCTGGCGAAGCCGCTATCGCAAATCAAGAAGATGTCGAAGCTTTCATAAACAGGTTGCCGTTAATAATTAAAGGGTACAGACCCTGCGATATTTATAATTTGGACGAAACAGGGTTATTTTTTCGGACACTACCAACAAAGACGATGGCATTAAAAGACGAAAAATGTGTGGGCGGCAAGTTATCGAAAGAAGGTTAACTGTAATGCAGTGTGTGAATATGGCAGGGGAGAAAGAAAAACTGTTGGTTATCGGAAAATCAGCACGTCCTCGCGCATTTAAAAATATTAGCATTGTTCTTCTTCCAGTCCAATGGTATTCAATACCAAGGCTTGGATGACTAATTCTATTATAACAGAGTGGTTGCGTGAATTTAATCGGAAAATGATCGATCAAAACAGAAAAGTTTTATTATTTTTGGACAATGCAGTTGCCCATCCTAAGGGCGTACAGTTGCAAAATGTCTAATATTATAGGTATGTATCATTTCAGAGGTCGACATGTCCTTACAATTACTGTGTATATATGTTAATAGTATATATATATGTATATATATAATGAAGCCAGCGTTAGGATCTGTTTCTCCCTAAAGGTCTCCCGACAAGAAACAGAAGGAGGTAGGCTAAAAATTAAATAATAAATCATCAATAGAGATTCTGGGCCCACCATAGACTTCAGATTTCTTATCAAGTATTTGAAGATTCGATCCAAACCACTTATTTAAATCTCTCTAATGCCAACACTTTCCAATTTTTCCTGTAAAATAGGGTATCAAAGGCTGTTTTGAGTTCAACAAATTGTCGAGCGATACATGCGCGAAATGTCACTTTCCATGCTTTGAGTACAAAAAGGTGCTTTTGATTAGTTATTTGTTAATTAATTATTAATTGGTAGTTTCTTTAATTTATTTATTAAATTTTTCAGAGTCTAATAATGGATTATTTAATTATAAGCTAAAATATTTCCTCTCAATTTTCACAAGATGAATGTTTTTCGAATTTAACTTAATATACAAATATATACCTTGGATTTTATTGAAAAACTAATCAGATCTCAAGAGGCAGATTATACATGTAAATATAAAATTTGAAATTGATATCTACAGCGGTTTGAGCGCTACCGTGGTGACACAGACAGACAGACAGACAGAGAGAGAGAGAGAGAGAGAGAGAGAGAGAGAGGGAGGGAGAGAGGGAGGGAGGGCGAGAGAGAGAGAGAGAGACATTTTTTAAAAACCACTTTTTTGGTATCAGGGGACTTCAAAACGTAGACATCTGCAAGAGAGAAGAAAGTAAAATAAACTTTAAAATATTAATGAGAAAAGTGTTATCAGATCCATTTTAGTATTGCCTATATATTAGACAATTACCTTAAAATATGATTTATATTATTATTAGTGACAGACGAATCAAATTCCAATGTAATGACAATTGTTTTCTAACTATTCAATTTATTAAAATAAATATTCCAGCCTAATTCAACAATTACTACTACTAAATAATTTGATTGTCAGTAGAAAGTTTGATGTATGGATAGCGTTCAATCATTTAATGGGATATGTTTGAAAATACACCATTAAATCAAATTGTTAATCAAACATTCTGATGATGGTTCATGATGATCGTGTCCCAGGCTGGTGGCTCTTATTTCGATGGATTGGTTGTAATCATGAACTACCTTTTTGTGTTATTTTTCCTTAAATACTTAATAAGAATCACAAAATGATCCAACAATTACGAATTATATTCTTTTTATATTGTGTGTAAGTAAAATGTTTACACAGATATTCCCACGTCGGTCTGTGTTATTTTTGGTTATTGTTTTTAGTTCAACTACCAGCGTCACTACTAAATATTTAAATTGTAATAGGATCGTCTCAGCAACCAACATAGCCAGAGCACGATTTACAGGCGAAGACTCAATGCCAGTGCAACTGCAAACTCACTTTGACAGGAACAATTTCAGAGCAGACACATGAAACTAATTTATTAATACGGAAGCCAGTTATAAATTCACTATTATAAATAAAATTAATAAGTCATACATATTTTATTTAAAACTTGATTCTTCTGTGTAATGGGAATGCATTGTTCACAAATTTGCATTATAACAAAGCTCAAAAGGTATGTCAAAAGATGTATGATTATTATTAAATATTACAGCCCAGAAATGACGTTTGTGGACCATGATAATTGACAGGTTAAATTATGCAAAGCTAAAATAAGTCTGATATTACTTTTTTAATAATGATTTAGTCCTTTCATTGTGTAAAACTAATAACACTATGAATCTTTTAGTGTCAAGTCTTAGTATTACGCTAAATAGCATCTAAATTTCAAACTTCAACAACGAAAAGTCAGACTCACGTTAAGATGCTTTAAATTGTCGTTCCACCTGTCACCGTGACAGTAGTTCGTGGACAAAAATATACGTCTATACAAGGTGTGCCAAAAGTTTAGAAAATCAAAATTGATTTTTTTGGCGTTTTACAGGGAACTGCAATAAAATTGTAAGCGGACGCGAAAGGCGATTCAAGCTCGAAGAGATTGATGGACAGCTAGTAAGCTAAAATATTTCCTCTCAATTTTCACAAGATGAATGTTTTTCGAATTTAACTTAATATACAAATATATACCTTGGACTAAATTTACAGTAATCAAGAATTTCAAATAATCGTATATCATGCACATTAGTCTTAATAACATCTATTTCGTTTGTTGAAAAATTAACAATTTGCATTCACTTACATTATGGTACAGTCAATTTATTTACATAGGGGCAGGAAGAAATATATTTTTAGGTACAAGTCATAAATTTTCATACTCTAAAAGACGATCATCAGACATTAGTTTTTAAAATGTATAATAAATCCCCGATTTGCTTTCAATTTCGCTGCAATAGAATGAGAAAGAGCTTTTACAGTAAGTGCATGACAACATTTCGGGCGTAAACTTTGTTTGTCGTTTTCTTTCAGAACCGAATCGTCAACCCCGCACCAGAAGTTTGGCGTTTGTGGGCGTGCGACAGTTATATTTTAAAAACCGAGGGGGTTGCTACACCCCAATGGATCTCTTCAAGATCACCCGCACGTAATTATCGGTTATCATTCGACCGTGAAAGCGCACGAGCTTTTTAGCACGCTTTTCTTTAAACATATTTATGTCAAAGCTTTTCAATTTCTGAATGTCACTTCCTATTTTCATCATGTACGTTTCATTGCACTCAATTTCACATCTTAGAGCTTCCTTCTCTTATCTCAAATTCTAATTAATTTTCAACTGGTATATAATTATCTCAAGTTATCTACAGTTTCTAAGTTACTTTAGTTTTTATTATTATGGAAATATTGTCAAAAATATAATACTGTTTGTGGAAAAGTTGATAAGATTGATTTGGAAATTGTATGTGTAAGTTGAACTTTAGATAGAGAAAATACTGTCAAGAAATTTATTATTCATTATGTAAACATACATTTATCAAAGTGAAATAAAGAGACATCAAAATAAAATTATCGTATTTTAAAGTTAATAGACGTTTTAAATTGCATCAAGATACTGTTGACTCGATATGTAATGAGAGAAGGTCTGTTAAACTGTTTGAATTTAAATCGCCTCTTTGCATCCATTTACATATTTTTGAGGTTCTATATAAATGTGTCTCTTTGACATCGCGATCACTGCTAGTCGCAAAGTACTTGATTGTTAACGTATCTAAATTTTCTTTAATGAGAAATGAATTTATTAATTAAGAGTTTGTCCATAAAATGTATACAATTTCTAAATAACGTATTTAACGCTGACTTTCTTCGAACATTTCGTTGACATTCAGGCTTTGTATAATTCGTGTGCGTCTAGGACGTCTACGTTAACAAGCCGAAAAGGCAAACCGAAGTTTGTTGCTTAATCTTTATTCATTCATGCTTCCATTTCTTCTTTGTATAAAATTGGTAGAACACTACCTCTCTTTGTGTCAAGTTTTACGATAAAAATAACCCATACTTCGATTTTTTTTGCAAGCTGCCATCGTCACGACAGTTCGATGACGTTTATTTGTTGCCGAAAATTTGAAATCTATTGCAAGAAGAAATTGTCAAATTGACTGTCATTGAACACGTAAGTAAATGTGTTTATTTAATTTTTTTGCATTTATGAAACATTTTAATTATATAGAAGACTTGTTACTGTTATTATTATACTTATACTAGCTGTCCATCAATCTCTTCGAGATATTTATTTATAATGAGTCATATTTAATCATGTGCCGACGACATTGAACATATACATATAGAAAAGACGTTCTAATAGTAATAATTGATACTCAGCATCACGCTGACCAATCAAACATCAATCAGTGTTTTCATCAAAAAATTGACGAAATGTTATGGCTCTATTCGACGAGATCTGGATACTGCAAAATATGAAAAATGTCATTTTGCTACATTAAATTATTTAACTTTCACCGACATCTTTTCACCAATATGCTACCAATAACCGGTGTAAATGGCGCAAAGCAGAGGCAGCTAGAAATTCGAGCATCCTAGTCCACTTCACGCTGATGTTATCAAAAATATAGGGACACTTGTGAAGCTTTCCAATTAGGTATTTTGGCGGTCATACGCAAAATTGTAACGAGTTTGATGTCTACTGTATGGCATCTAGATCCGAAACACATGAATGCAGGATTTAAAATCATCGAGATTGCTTTGTATATTGCTGCATGCGTTTTTATGAAAGATATAAAAGATATTCTGAAAAAGATAGTGGAGCTGCATATCACTATTGGTTTACAGCAAAAATGTCGCTAATAAATAGAACGAGCAGCGAGTATCAAGGCAATAGCACCGCAACTTCAACAGCTCTAAAAAAGCTCGATGACGCGTAGAGCAAAATAAATGACTCAGAACTGGTTTTTCGAGGAGGCTGAATGATAGCAATGTAGAACAGGAAAGCAGATTATCCCGTTACATTGGTAAATGAAAAAAAGTACTGCTTCTTCTCAAAAAAACTTAGAAGGCGATTTTCTTGAACAGAATTGTTTGACACTGCGGGCACAATTATAAAAAACATTATCAACGGATCTCAACAAATCAGGCCTTTTTTGCGGCTTATTTTTGGCTTTTATTTGAAATAAAAGTATGACATTGGAAGTTATACCAAACAATTTGTTTTTGCAAATCAACTTCGATGAGTTTTTTTTTACCAGATCTGTCAACTTTTCAATTCTTCTTAATGTTATTTTTTGTTCAAATAAGTTATTTTCATAAAGTTGCAAAAAATCTATCGTGGACGCAGTGGAGGACTTCTAGTAGCGTGGTTTGTGTATTATATTAAATGGCAATAAAAAAGTTACTTACATAAGTTTTTTATCACTATTAATATAATGGCAAGTAACTGTATTGATTTATATGATGTATAGTTGAAAAACGAATTGCTAATTATTATGAAATTTTTAGCTTCTTAAACCAGGCTCCCCCTTAATATAAATTATAAACGGTCAGGTATTACTTTGTGCCTGATAGGTCCGGTTTATCCATCCTAATTGAAAACTGGCATATGTATTTATTTTAATATCATCTGTCCTCGCTGGTGTAAGTATGTACAATTGCCTGCAATTAATTTATGCCGCCTTTATTTGCATGTAGCAATTTTTACGTTTTACAATTTCCACCCCTGGTTAACTTCAAATTAATTGTCAAATCTGACATTAAAATCCTATAAACGCATCTTAAAGGGTTTCTCAGCAGTGATTTTAAAAATTATAGGTGTAAAATAATCAGCTTGAGTGCTATTTCAACATAATGTCATTGTTATTGTCAAATATACGCATGATCTTATGATTGTGAAGTGATATTAAAACTGCAAAATTAAAAATTAAATATTTGTGCACGACACTGGCGGTACAAGAAATGAAGGAGGACGTTTCCAAGTTGACGATTTAATATGAACATTTCTAAATCGCAATACGTATGTCAATTACAGACATTATATGTAGGAGTATGTCTAATATATAAGTATAGAAATAATATATATACTTAAACAGCATCTACTAATGCTAGATTTATAAGGTGATTTGTAATCCGCTCAGCAGGTTCTTAACTGATAAAATAGGTGTAACAATTGCTTTTGGCATCCCCAAATAGGAAAGTCACTCACGTTCCAATGTCCGGTTAGGCATCCGGTTTTGGTCGGTCAGCGATAGCTAGCCTGAATTATTGATGTTCAGCTGGCTTACGAAGACAATTTGATATACGGCACCAATTGGGAACAGGAGCCAGTAAATAAAAGCGCGCTGCACTGTCACGAACAGAAAGAAAAATAGCTGCCCAGGGATATCACGATATTCTTAAAATTACATTTAAAATTATTATGCTGATCCCCTAAGGGGTAATATCGAACGAATTTGAACGTTCCTGTTTATTTTATATATTATGCGGTAGAATTTGGTTGTCAAAGAGGCCAGGGATGACACATTAACCATTCCCCCACCCGCTCTCCTATCTTCGACGCTATTCACCCTCATCAAAGTTGCGGGGACACTTTGATGTGACGACCTTGTTCACGCTTTACTAAAATAGATAAATATTTACATTAAACATTAAATGGAATTGCTCCTGTTTATATTGAACGATCGCAATAACATACCATAAATTAACTCATTAGGTGACATTTCGTGTTGTCTCACCGAATTGCATAATACTGTTTGGACAAATAGGGGACCATCGATAGGATCTACTTAACATTTACATAATTCTAGAGGAAATCATTTCAACAATTAGTATTACAAATATTTTCTAACAATAAGAGGCGTAGAAAATTTAAGTGGTTAAATTAGGAAACTCTTTATTAATACACGTAGAACAACTAACATAGTGCTTGTGAAGATTAGAAAGTCTTTCTGTAAATTCCTTTTCAAAAATAACGTCAGTAAAATTGAACACTGATTTCATATGAGTTATATCAACTGGCTCAACTTTCCGGTTTATATGTGAGTCTTCATTTAAATTTTCCAAAGATTCGTAAAAAGAAAAAAAACCTGTGAAAATGTGGACATTGTTAATTTTGGTCTCATTGTGTATATATGATAGTCTTAATATAGCCTCAATAATGACACAAATTAACAATGAATTTATCTTACCTAGATTTTGAATATTTATATACTACAAATTCGAAAATTATGATAAAGATGTTGATGGCCAATAACACCTTCTTGCATCTTCGTATGCAAACATAGTGGATAAATATCTTAACCTTCTGGAATTTTTTATGGTGATATGTGAAATATTTTCAACCATGCAAATACAGCAATTTTTGAAATTTTGTTACATAACACTTTCATTCACTAGCGTCTTCAATTATAATTATTTCTTTAATATCCAACATTTCGCAAATATTTTACTTATACGTAATTATTAATACGCTATAGAATATTATTTTTCCGATATTCTTAAATTCCTCAATTTTATAGTTTATCTACTTTAGTTATTGACCTATTTAGTGTAATTAACTGTTAAATGAAGATAGAAGAAAATAGCGGAAAAGACTTCGAAGTGTTTGAAAGAAGCACGAAAACGATAAGATCCGCAGATCAAAAGAGAACAAAAGCAGAGAGAAGATAAGCTAAAGAAATTAAACACAATAAATAGGAGGCAATATCTAACTGTTCGGATAGCTCAGAAAAGGAAATGAAAGAATTAAAAGATATGAAGCAAATGAGAGAAGCAGAAACATAGAGAGGAAATAAAGAAAACTTCAAATGAAGAAAAGAGAGGCAAATGGAAGAAGAAAAGAAAATTTTGGAAAACAGCATAGAAGTATTAGAAAACGAAATGGAGAAATAAGAAAGACACAAAAAGTTTTTTGAACACGAAGTAAAAATAAAGCTAAAATATACTCGGAAAGTAAATAAGGAAAGGACACTGTCTATAATAATGGCAGAGATAGAAGACTAGCAAATAAAACATTAACATCATGGCTGTGATAAGTAAATTAAAAGGCACTAACGGATATACTGGTCCCAATTTGACAGTAGAATAACAAATAATATGATACAAAAATAAATTTGAAGCATAGTTAAAGAACAGAGAAGGCAAGGAGTATCAGTAAAGATAAGTTATCGAAAAATAATAATAGGTGTCGAGGAATACAGATGGGATAGTAAACAACAAGGAGTAACAAAACCGGAAGGAACACTTAATATAGCAAAAAAACTAGCAGGACACTAGTGTAGCATAAAACAACCATCGGGTGGGTGTTTACTGCGAAGATTTTGGCATAAACAATTTTATATTTTATGGTTACAGACCATAGACCAAGGTTGATCGGTGGGCGTTTACGAACCTTGAACATAGAAAATATCTGATCCCGGCTTCATATATGGACTCCCGTTAGCGTTAGCCTTCGAGGACCCTACCGTTAAACCAGAATAAGAAATGAAAATGGGAAAGTGCAACCTAAGAAATATGAATGGTAAAGAGGAAATGATACAGGAATTTGCAGAGGCAAGACAAGAACTTTCATCTATTACAGAGAAGAAAACGAAAGGCAGCGGTGAAATGTAGTTGTGTGAATATGGAATAATAATATACAGTGGTATCGAATTAAACAACAGAGTCGAAGCAGAAGTGGGCTGCCTGCAATGCCCGAGTACATGGTACAGCTAATTGACTGGAAAGAAATTAACAAAGAATAATAAAAATCAAATTAAGATGTAAAACAAAAAATGAAAATATGGCAATAATTATTATTATAACACTAAAACAAATATGTAATGATTATGTGCATCACAAAATATGAAATCAATCTGCTTCAAAATATATAAATTTTTATTTACAACCTAAATTTAAAGTGATACTTTAAATTTATTACAGATCATTAAATGTATATAATTCATACACATCCATTAAGTCATCAATCCATTAGTTCTCGATAATATTTTAAATTGGCAACGATACTCTAATATTTCACACAACTACTACCAACGTCGGCAAAGTGAAGAAAGATTGCACGGCTATAAGGGATCATCAATCAATACACTTAATTTCATTTGAAAATTTAGTAGCACAGTATTAAGTTTGGATAATACCGCGAGCGGACAGATACAGAGTCGTGAAGAGAAACAGATTTTTTGAAGTGACTTGAACAAGGGTAGTGGAAGACATAATATAACGATAATGTGCAAGTCATCGATACTGTCATAATAGAGGGGTCGTTGTCTCTTCTATAGGGGGATTTCGCTAATGCTCTTCAAAAATAAAATGTGTATTAATATTATAAACAAAGTCACGCAACAAATAAAATGATGTTAATATGTATATAGAATGTGCCATACATAGCAGAATCGTTTCAATTACTGACACTACATATTAACGTTGACCGGAAAAATTAATCAAATTAATCAATACTCCAAGATATATAGATTTCGCTACTAAAGTACCAATACATAAAACCATTAGCAAATTACATGTAAATATTACTTTTCTGTAACTCAATTTTATTTAGTTATTATTATAATTTTGTTGAATAGGTAAACATTGTGGACAAATTTGTATTGTTTGAGTTTGAGATGTTCTATCTCCATTGCTGAATTTATCCACCTCTTCGAATTCGTGCTTCTTTCCTATCTTGTTTATCTTTAATAATCATTCGTCCTATGTTTTTCCCACCTGCGCATCTTAAATCCTATAGAAGAGTTCTTTAGTCAATGGAAGAATGAGTAGTAATAATTTACTTATAGATATTGTAATTAAACGGAAAATTAATTATGTTACTATAAAAGTAATAAGAATTTTTTGGATATATTATAAACTAAAAATGCTAGTATTCTTTATGATTCAAATTATTAATACCTAGATGCATTTTTTGTAAAATTAATATATCTTATAATTTTGAATTTGTTCCTTAGCAAAAGTGAATATAATTAAATAAGAATCAATATTTGTATAAAAAGAGTTAATATTAATTATGAATCAAACAATCAATGAAGTTAATTTACACGAGTAGCTATCTACGTGGGTACTTTTGTAGTTAATAAATTAATAAAATCATCTAAAGAAATTAAACATGTGTTATATTTCAAGCATTTTAATTGAAATTAATAACTCTTTTTCAAGAGACAGACAAGAGCGAACGTCAAATTAGATTACACATATAAAACTATAATTAGCTGATAAATTAGAAGGAAAGTTTCACCCGCTGCGTCATTGTAACGAGATCTAAACTTTTTAATTAATTTTGGACGTGCAGGAAGACAACAGTGTTCTGTTTTGATTAATAAGCTCCCATGTAGTCTCCATTTTCTTTGCTCAGTTAGGCAAACAAAGATTACCGTCATGCATTACCTGGTCACTGCTAGGTGTCATTGTTGGGGTTCATCGCTCAGTCGGGTAATGGAAGAATCAACGATGTGCACCGGAAATACCGCAATTAAATATCTACATTTGAACTTAACACCTGATAAACTAGCGGCACCCACGATACAACAGATTGAACTTCCTCACAGCGGTATTCAATATCGATGAGTTTTAAGGGTCGTTTAAATGTTTTAGTCGGATCCTATTAGCTGAAAAAACCGAATTGAAAAGGCACCCCCATAATAATTGATCATGCGTTCATATTTAATTATAGCGTGTATCTGTAATTGATTTACGCATTTGCTTTTTAGAAATGTTCATGTTATTAAATCAGCATATTGAAAACGCCGTGCTTTATTTGTTCGACGATAAGAACATAAACATAATTTTATATCATATGATTATGGTTACAAGTGTCAATATGACGAAGTAATATTAATAACCTGCAATTTTAATTTAATTATCTTTAACATAATATTTATGACGATAATTTTCAAAATCATTGCTTAAAACCATTGAATCTGCGACTTATGTCGCTTTTTACACTATTTATGATTGTTTGATGATTTGCAATATATATATATATATATATATATATATATATATATATATATATATATATATATATATATATATATTATATTATGTTATGTTATTATATTATGTAGAAGTACAATTTGTATTTTTCTTAGCCGTTATTTTGTATATATTCTCATTTTATTCTTGGAATGCGGCTTTTTTTGTATTATTATTGGTGGTAAATAATAATTGAAAAGTTAACGTTTCGACACTTTATTGTCTTCATCAGAACAGTGTATATATATATATAGAAATTGCAGCATCTCTGGAAACAATTACACATTATATCTATTGTACTTTTTTTAAAAACAAAAAAACATTCACAGCTTGTTATTTATTAACATATTAAAATTATTTACTTAATCTATAATTTACCTAAACATGACGGTTGTTATTATTAGTATTTAATAATATTTTCTTCAACAATCATTTCGTTAATACTATTTATTAAGCAGGACTTCATCGTTTCTAAAACATATACATTGAGTGGGTCTGATCTTCTAAAGAAACACGTGCTTTTTCTTTTTGAAAGGAAAAAAATTCTCGATAACAAGTTTATTTGTGTATACTTACAACGTCAACATATACAGATCGGGTTTGGGAATAGTATTTGTGTTATTTTATTAATGGAAAATATATTTTTGACAAATTATTAATTTCGTTCCTGTCATTAACAGCATTATGTTCGTGTCTTTTGATTTCAATTAATTCTAGTACTGCTCGTGATTTAGTATTTGTTTCAACATGGAGGATTTTGGTTTTATCAAAGGCAAATGAATGTGTCAATTTATTACTATGTTTCTTTAATGCCGTGATGTTGTTAGCATATTTGTGGCCTTTTATACGTTCGTCGAGATGTTGCATAGTTTGGCCGATGTAAACTTTGTCACATGTCCCGCATGGGATACAGTAAACTACATGGGTCATTTTATTTTTATTGATTTTGTCTTTTAATTTGGTATTTATGAATTTTAAGTTGTTGTAGCTTTTGTGCGCTACTTTAATATTATGTTTAGAAAACATTTTTGTTAATTTTTCTGATAGGTTGGGTACATATGGCAATGCTAAGTAATTTGTTTTATTTCCGGTTGATGTTACTGTGGGTTCGTGTCCTTGGTATTTTGTACTATTATAGAATTTATGAATTCTTTGTTTAGTAATTTTTTTAATGAAATGTTCCGGAAAATTATTACTTCTTAGTAAATTTGTGACTATATTCAGGATCTCCCTTCTATATTCTGGGCTAGTTAATTTTATTGCTCTATCAACGAGGCCTATAACTACACTTTTTTTGATTGTTACTGGGTGCGCAGAAAGGAAGTTCATGTACCTCCCCGAAGCTGTCGGTTTGGTATACCACTTAGTAGTTATGTTATTACCATCTCTAATTAAAGTCATATATAAGAAATTCAGTTGGTTGTTTTTTTCGATTTCGCTTGTGAACTGTAGTTTTTTGTGGTAATTATTAAACAGGTTTATGATGTAATCTAATTTGTCTAGGGGCGCTGCAAGGATGCAGTCATCTACGTATCTTTTATAGAATGGAATATCAACAGAGATTTTTGGGATTACATTTTCTTCAAGGTCTTCAAGGACCAGTTGCGCGATCACGCTCGATATTGGGGAGCCCATAGCACAACCGTAAATTTGTTTATAATACTTATTATTAAATTGAAAATACATGGTAGTCAAAGTCAACTCGACAGCCTCGGTAAAAGCAGACAACGTCAATTCTGTATGATATTGTAGGTCATCCCACTTTTTTTGGATAATACTTTTAGCAAGATCCACTGGTAGGTTAGTATACAAAGAAGTTACATCGAAGGAGACAAGTCTTTGGTCTGTGCTGAGATTAATATTGTTTATGAAATTTTTGAATTCAAATGAGTTTTTTATATAGTAGTCATTTTTGCCTGTGATATTTGAAATGCAATTTGCTAGATATTTAGATAATTTATATAGAGGTCCCTGTATACAGGACACAATAGGTCTCATTGGTATATTGGCCTTATGTAGTTTAGGCAATCCGTACATTTTAGGGGGTTGAGCGTTATTAATTTTTAGCGATTTTGCCAATGTAGGTGAAATTATGTTACAACCTTCCCATTTTTTAATTAAGTTGTTGTTTTGTTTTTGATAGATTGTTGTGGGATTATTTTTTATTTCGGTGTACGTAGTTTTGTCATTAAGCAAGAGATTCATTTTATTTGTGTAGTCAGCAGTATTCATTATAACAGTTTTGTTGCTTTTGTCAGGTTTTAAAATTGTGATCTGGGGATTGTCTTTTATGAATTTTCTTGCCTTTTTTATTGTTTGTGTGCTTACAATACTATCACTATTATTATTTGCGCTTTGGAAATTTTTTATGATATTGCATACATTTGCTCTTATGTTGCATTTTTCTGGTTCATTTACATTCTCAATTGATGACTCAATGTTTGCAATTATATTTGGAATGGGAATGTGACTTTTTTTCTCATATGGTATACCAAAATTTGGGCCTAAGTCGAAAACCTTAATCACGTTATCTGGAATTACAGTGTCTGACATGTTAACTGTCCAAGTGTTAGTTTTATCACTGTTATTTGAAACTTTAGTATAATTACTCTTTTCCATTAATTTCAAGATTTTATTTTTTTGTGAATTTTGTGTCTTTTTGAAAATCAGATCACTCTTACAAATAATTTGCTCGTAATACATTTTGCCTGTGTTATTGCAACATCTCGACGAACGTATAAAAGGCCACAAATATGCTAACAACATCACGGCATTAAAGAAACATAGTAATAAATTGACACATTCATTTGCCTTTGATAAAACCAAAATCCTCCATGTTGAAACAAATACTAAATCACGAGCAGTACTAGAATTAATTGAAATCAAAAGACACGAACATAATGCTGTTAATGACAGGAACGAAATTAATAATTTGTCAAAAATATATTTTCCATTAATAAAATAACACAAATACTATTCCCAAACCCGATCTGTATATGTTGACGTTGTAAGTATACACAAATAAACTTGTTATCGAGAATTTTTTTCCTTTCAAAAAGAAAAAGCACGTGTTTCTTTAGAAGATCAGACCCACTCAATGTATATGTTTTAGAAACGATGAAGTCCTGCTTAATAAATAGTATTAACGAAATGATTGTTGAAGAAAATATTATTAAATACTAATAATAACAACCGTCATGTTTAGGTAAATTATAGATTAAGTAAATAATTTTAATATGTTAATAAATAACAAGCTGTGAATGTTTTTTTGTTTTTAAAAAAAGTACAATAGATATAATGTGTAATTGTTTCCAGAGATGCTGCAATTTCTATATATATATATACACTGTTCTGATGAAGACAATAAAGTGTCGAAACGTTAACTTTTCAATTATTATTTACCACCAATAATAATACAAAAAAAGCCGCATTCCAAGAATAAAATGAGAATATATATATATATATATATATATATTGACAATTAATAATTGTGTGGAAAAATAGTCAAACTTCACATAAACGAATGGAGAAATATCATATGCAAACCATAGACAAAGAAACGAGCATATTTGAAGAAAACATATTTGTTACATGTTGTATGAATTGTGGTTATGTTAAATATACGGGAGCATATGCTTTTTGCCTATACCAGTGGTGTCTCTTATAGATGAGCTATAATTAAGCAGATTTACTAAGAAAATTAATTACGGACTAACACAGAAAAGCGAATAATCAATAAAATATGTGCCCAGCAAGTGAACATTTAGCTTCAATTTGTACGTTTTTTTATTAAATTTTAGCAATTTTAAAGGTAGCTCCTACTTTACGGCGCGTGGCGGCGTGGGGCAAGTGCTGGGGGGAACCAACATAATCTCGAGTGTTCCCGTATACTTACCTTACGCCCATATGATAAGCTATCAAAGGCATATGTCAAATTTCTTTGAAGAGGTTTATGCTAATCTTGCATGACTTCCCAAATCTTCTGATACATGTCTATAGAACATGTCTGAGATATAGAATCAAAAATTTTGACGTGATCAAAACAAACCATACGGATTCTCTGATATGAGGAAACAATATCTTGAAATATGATATTGCAAGAAGAGATTGCCTGGTTATTGGTTACAATTTAAATCGTTTCAGATTTTACCAAGGCAAGTGTGTGATGGTTTTTTTTTTGCAATGTTTTTCTACATTGTGAATGGCAGTATGACAGCAGGTATAGGCTCAAACAATATTTCTGTTTATATGAAATTGCTACATTTTATAAATCTTATAATTTTTATGTAGCTGTTAATTCATACAATATATTTTGCAATTAAAGAAATTTCTAAGAGGTATACACAAAATACATATATTATACTAATGTTCCACGTTGGAATGCTAAAATGTACCTTCCGACTTCTCGTGCTGTACTGTGGCCTTATGATATTTATTGTTTGTAACTTATAAAAAATGAATTTAAAATTTTGTTTAAATATTTTTCTTCGCAACTGTACTATCAAAATATGAATGTCATTCTTATAAAGAATACTCTGAACGCACTCATAAACAAATTCTTTAATACACCGGCATGTAATTAAATAATTAATATTAAAATATTCTCAGTCGGTTCTAAAATTATTAACGAGCATCAAAAAAAAAACTATTAATCTCATGTTTGAATTCTATAATGAAAGTTACTTTAGTATTTCTTTTAAAATAATAAATCTTTAACTCTTGTGAAACGTTCTTTTCTTCGACAGATGTTTGTGTAATGTAAATAACAGTTCGCAGAAAAATATGCTCTATCATGCAAAGGTTATGTTTTACTTAAGATAAATACAAAACTCTTGTTATTAAATTGGTATATTAGTGATCTGTTCAAATGCACAATATAATGAAGTTGAATTAAATAAGGTATGAAAATTATTTTCTCTTTATATCATATACACAATAACTTCAATTACAAATTATTCTCAATCTTAATGAAAATTCATAAACAATTTTCAAATCTTGCTAGGTGATAAATAATCAATTAATAAAATCAATAATATGAATATGATTGTAATAACATTTAAATATGTTATTTTAATTGTATGTTAAATTAATTATCTTAAAATTGTGTGATTACACATATTTTATGATTAGTTCATATGATGTGTAGATAAAATAGAATTATTCTTACAGAACAACAAAGTCAATTCTATTATTGTCTCTTATAAATAGATTAATTCAATGTCTGATATAAAAGATTATAAAAGAATGTTTATAAATTACTTAACGACTTCTGTTTCTGTTTAGTAATGCTCCTCTCCACAACGTCCATCTACACTGGATTGCAGGAGAATTTTCTTAAGGGTGGGCTTTCCTTAAGAAAAATTCCCGAACGGCGTATGTCGGGTTGCCTAAAATAGATTGAATATATTTACGGAGTTTAATATGCCTGTACTTTTTACACGATGCAGGTAGACGAACAGAAACATGAAGCAATGCCTGGTCAACTGGCAAGCAATAAATTTGGGATATTTGTCTCTTGCATTTATTGCATGAAAATATTGGTGGCCGGCCTACTTTATTGGAAATTTGTTTTTGCTCTTTCTGAAGATCCTTTAAGCTTGTATTTATTTAGTTTTATTAAGACTCCCGTTTTATGTAATTTATAATTATTTTAATGATATTTGCCGGAATTAATTAGATATTAAATTTTATTCTGCAATAAATATATAGTTTTATTATTATTATGATTATTAATTACTTAAGTTGTACTGATTATAATTTCTCACCAAGATTTGTATTTACTTTACATGTTGAGGCTTTATAATAATATGAGCAATGTTTTAGAGAAAACTAAAATCTGATAAAAAAAATTATATTGTAACAACAGTGCCGGTGTTTATTGCAAAATGTAAAAAATATTTATATTCTCTAAGTAGCTCATGTTTTAAATTATTGAAAATTATATTCTTCACAATCGATACTGATATTGTTAGTTAGAAAATTAAATTATAAGAATGTCACCGTAGGTAAGATACAAACCTTGCGGACTCCGAACTAATCATTGATTAGAAACAAATGTTAATACCACAATTTACAATCGGTTGTTATTTATATTAATTTTCTTTATTTATATCGTACATTGTTTATTTTTTTTCAGTAAAGCTTCTATAAAATTAAAAAAAACCGTTATGTGACAGACAAAACGTTAAACGCACTCCTTTCCGCGCCACCCTAGAGGTAGAGTGCAAAGCGCGTTTTTTTTTCTCATGGTATCCCCAGTAGGCCTAACCCATGTTTTTTACAAAAGAAATGTTTACAAAAGTATAGACAGTGTAGGAAATAAACAAGAATGGCCAAGTAACGTTTTTGCTAAACGTGTCACAATCAGTAGATACATACTAATTCTCCAATTTGACGTCTCTAATTTCTCGATTTCTCAAAATACGAGGATCAATAATTTCAGGCAACAAAGCGAGAAAATAAAATTTCTCTAACTTAATTAACATTTCTGCCCAGAGTTCTTCATCTCTGTATATTATCTCATACCAAGTACCCTTCGGAGTCCAGACTATGAAGTAACATACATCTTTCTGAGCTATATTCAACTGTCCCTGTATTTGGTACATTTAATGGTGCCTAGATTTTAAATGTAATTCGCTGTTCCGAATTTCTAAAAACGTAATTATTTTTTTTCCGTAGCTTCAAATGGAGTCACTTCGCGAGCCTTGAATGGACACTTTACTTCAATAACCGCGTTTTGATTAGAAATAATTCCGTCCGGAGATGCCGCTAAAAATCTATACAGAGGATGAATAAAAAGACCACAAGACTCGACTGTTAGATTTGCCAAACATTCAAAAGCTTTTACAGCTTGCTGTTCTTTTTCATTACCGTACCGTGTCGCAATCGTTCCTGTAAATTCCTGGTATAATAAAGCCTTCACAGTATTGGCCGTTGATGTGGTTCTCCTTAATTTCATTATCTTGCCAAAATTCGATGCTGTTAATCTTTTTACCCGCATTTCTTTCCATAGAGTATTATCTTTTTGTCCTTTTGTAAAATTTTGAATTTCATCCGGATTTTCGCTTGCTAAATGCTTCAAAAAAGTATCTTTTTTTCTTCGTACCTTTCATTATTTATATCTTCAATAAAATATGCATTTGCCTCCGGCCCGTAGTCGCGATCGTCCGTAGTTCCTGAATGTGTTTTTCGTTTCATATAACATTTTTTCTTCTCATACCGTTTTTGTTTTTTTTTCGAACACTGTCGTATATTTATTCGTTATACATCCATATTTCGTCTGAAGCTTTGAGTGATATTTTCCCTCACAATTAAATGAAATCGCTGCCGCTTTGCAACGTGCACTGTAAGAATTACGTTGAATATAATTCAATCTCTTCCCTCCTACAAATTTTGCAATGACTGAATTAAAAGATTCTACAATGTTGGTATCTACGTTTTCTATTAAAGATCTACTATTTTTGCTAAGCCGACTTAAAGCGTTAATAAAGTCATCATATATATTAGAATTCTGAAACTTTTCAAACATATTGATCTCGCCTTCTTTAGATCCTTGACAAAAGTAAGAAGCACAATCCGAGTGTTCACCAAAAATATGTCTTGGTCCATTTATAATGTCACGCTGCAATTGCACTATCTGGTTTGTTATTGGTAAGTTCGAACTTTTGTAATGTTCAATTGCTTTTGTCACGGCCGATCTGAATCTAAGTAAATTTTTTGTTATTAATTGTCTTATGTCCGAATTGAGTTTAGGTTTTTCAAGCAGTCGCTAATTTTATTTATTACATAATATATGATTTCGGCACTCAATTTTTTCAATAATTTTTTGGGGACCGTAAGCAGCCATCTCACGTAGTTTTCTAAGAACGCTGCTATCACAGTCCCCTATTAATCTACCATAAATTACACCGTGCATTTCACCAGAATGTCGAAAACCTTCCGGAATAATTGGCGACTCCATGGCTGTTGACGACGAAGACCAATTTTTGTAGCATAGGTACGTGATTTTTAGATTCACCATATTTTGCACAAATTAAACAAAATTTGTTTTTTACGCCTACATATAACATTTTTTTCGCTGGCCATTAAACAATTGCTGTCACTCCTGATAAACTGCTGTAATTAGGCTTATGCGCTCGTTTGGCCCATGCTCTTTTACTTATTCACATATACAAAAAAAAATCTAAAAACTGTCCTGTGGTCAAAATACAAAGTACAAATAAAACAAAAACATGAAGGCACAACAAACTCAGATATTTAAATAAATGCTTTTACGATCTAGAAAACTGAAATTTGTGTAACTTGCTGTCTAAAACCAATGCATCTTAGTTTGAAGAGTCCGGAAAATCTCTAAATTTCGTATCTTACAATGACATAAAGTTGTTTTTGTCAGATTTTAGTTTTCTACAAACATTGTTCATATTATTAAAAAGCTTCAACATGTAAGGTTAAAAATAACAATAAGTCGTGCAACTTCATAATTAATAATAATAATGTATATTTATTGCCGAAGAAAACTGCATTTCTGAAATTCCATAAAGCCGAAACCTTGTCCTTGAAAAATAAAATACATTTTGAAAGCGAGAAGAATATCAAGGAACAGAAAAAGAGTCTAATAAAGTAGACACATCAATGTTATCACGTAATCAATCATAAATGAACACCGACAAATATCTGAAATATATTAAAATTTGCTTGTATATATCAACCGCACGTATTTTCTTTTACAAATATGTTTAATGTATACTCAAACTTATGTATGAAATAATGAATACAACTCTATTTGGTGATAAAATTTAGTTCGAATCTTCCCTGTGACAAAATGTTTTATAATTTAATTTTGCTAATCAACTCCATCAATGCCGATTGGGAAGAATATAATATTCAACAATCCAAAACATCTGATTATTATAAAATATATATATTTACATTTTATTAAAAAACAAAACAGGCACTGTTACTGTACTGTTACAGCACAGAATTGTTTTTGTAATATTTTAGTTGACTACAACATTGCTCATATTATTAAGATTAAAAACCTTCAACATCTAAAGCAAAATATCACCGCCAGAAATTAAGTAACAAGTTAAATTTCATAATAATAACAACATATATTTATTCCAGACGAAGAATTCTAATACATTCTCCCAAATATCATTGAAATAATTAGAAAATAAAGCCGATATCTGAATGAAGCATTCGTTTACCTAAGGTAATAAAAAAAGGTGAAGATCTCTCTGTTTATATGATGTTTGGCTTAATACAGTCGACCAGGTATACCTTCCATATAGCTGGTCTTAGACATTACGAAAGTGTGAGTAAGAGGTTGAATTATGTGTTGCCTATTTGCCATTTATTAGTTCGGACTTTGTGCTCATTCTCATTGGTTTCAAAGTAATTTTTTGGAGACCAGGGTTATTTTGAAAGTAAAGTAAATACATTGTCGAGTTCAGATTAAAAATATCTAGGTACTCACGATTCAAAAAAGTACTTTTTAAACAGAGTAAGCTTTATATCGCTATAAAACGAAAAAAATTCAAAGTGCTGTATTTTAACTATTTTTTAATATAATTGCAAATTTGAATCGTCAGTCGCTAGAACAAATATTCATTATTTCGTTCACGTAGCGGCAACTTTTTCAAGTGCCTTGATTTTTTGCGTTGAATTTGACCATTTTGTGGCATACGCCGATCAAGTAAAACCCCCCCTTAAGGTCCGGACAATACAGCAAACACGGTCCAAGTTACATTTATCCACAGGATTTGTTTAGTATTTGTAATCACGTTCTGGGCTTCTTCTATTTCGGGTGAACGGTTTATTATATGGATTTCTCAGGTTATAAATCCAATTCCTTTATTTTTCAGGTAATATCAATGGTGATTCCAGTTCATTAATACGTTCATACTAGTCCAAGATATGAATTCCACATTTTACGTTCTCAAATACGTAGATAATACTAATTAACTTATAAGGTCAGGTATTTATTACCTTCTATCTCCAAAATCAGTAAACAACCTTCTCTTTCTTTCGGTATCCAAGTTATTCTCCTATTATATTTTTTCTTACATATGTGATTAGTTTTAACATTATTATCCTGTAGTAATTGAAGTTGCCTATCTTATGTCATATCATCATTATGATTACATTTACTTTATAAGATGTATAAATTCTTTGAATTTACTAATCTTTTCATTAAGATTTAAGATTTACAATATGTATTCATTTAGAATTTACCTAATCTATTTACAAATCTATACTATTTAAAATAAATTATTCTATTTTATATATATGAATGATATTTTTACCTTAATGCTATATAATTAAATTTGAGAAATGTTAATTTTAGATTATAGACTTTTAAATGTTATGCATTTTAATCATTACAATATATATATATATATATATATATATATATATATATATATATATATATATTCTCTTTTTGGACGTATATATTTTTTTTTTATTATGACATCGTTTGTTTCGTTGGGTTAGCGACCAGAGTTTAACATATAATTACATATATAACATATACAATGAAAATACAAGTATTAACGTTTCGACTATTTATTTATTTCGTCTTTTTCAAAATCTTTCTTTATATATATTTGTTGAAACATAATAACCCACTAATTGGTTTTGTTTGTGATATAAAAGCACTCAAAAACATCTTCCTTGTGTGTAATTCAATTGTTATAACTATTTTCAATATTACACATGTCATATCTGTTTTTTACTTCGTCTGTATTGTAAATATCTTCCCTGACGATTATTTTATATTCGGTTCATTTTGTCAACTTTGTGTGTGTGCACATATATAAAGTTGACAAAATGAACTGAATATAAAATAGTCATTAGAGAAGTATTTTCGTGACATTTTTCGTAAAATGGCGTTACGTTTGCACAGTTATAATACATACATAAACAAGTGCTTATAAAATATAATATAATATCGAAAAACCAAAGGAAATCTAAATGAAATTATTAAGCACAGTATGTAAAAATGATTTACATATTTATATACAATATCGCGTTATACACCTTAATACTGACACATTACAAATCAAAACCATTGTTCATTTACATGGTATAATTTTGTAATTTTTGCTTCTACCTTTACCATTTTAGGTAGGTTTCTCTATTCATTATAAAGAATTGAACATCAAAAACAGTTGGCAAAGATGGACATTTGTATTTCAAATAAAAAAAATTATAGCGGTGCTATTAATATACCGGGTTTTCAAACTTAAGTCGGCACTATTGCTATCTTCGTTATTATTGGAGCTACGAAGTCGGTTAAATAGGCAAACTAGTAGGATTTTTTTCCCTCATTACGACGGTGAAAACGGAATAAAAATTGAACATCGCGTTCGCTACTTATGTCAAAAAGTTAAATTTTTTCAAATGGAACACCCAGTATAAAATATCCTCAATCGATAGGAAATTGAATTCTGAACAAAATGTGCTCTATGACCTTTTATGCTAATGTCAAAAATGACAAAGCTATTGATGACTTTTCAAATTCGTGGCTGTCTTAGCTGTAACTTTGTATTAGCAATGAAATAAAAAGCAAGGGGAATATCAATGAAGTATTGTTTATTTTAGGTAATCATAATAGTAATAATAATAAATCCTATAAATATTTAAAAAATACAACAAAACTTAAACTAGATGCTCAAAAACACCTCCCTCGTACTCCAAGCATTTTTGAGCCCGCTTGTAAACGCTCCTAGTGGCTCTGGCAATGATTCTACCATCAATATTATTGATAGCATGAACGGTACTCTGCTGAAGATCGTCAAGATTATCATACTGCCTGTTGTACACCACACTCTTCACATATCCCCAAAAGAAAAAATCCATCGGCGTAATGTCTGGTGATCGAGGAGGCATACGGATAGGGCCGTTGGTTGATAAATATCTGTCATTAAAAAATTCGTGTAATAGGATATCTACCTGGCGAACGTTATGGGGAGGAGCTCCGTCTTGTTGGAAGTAAATCTGCTGTCTATCAATTAAAGTCAGATCATCCAAGAAGTCGCGAAGTGTGGTGGTTAACATTTCGGCATACCGCTCACCAGTTAATCCGCCCTGATAAAATATAGGGCCTACAATTGTTGAGCCCATTAGACCGCACCAAACATTAATACTAAAACGTCTCTGTGGGTTACGAGGACGGAATAGCATCGGATTTTCGCGACTCCAGTAGTGACTGTTCTTTCTGTTGAACATGCCCCTATTGGAGAAAGTTGATTCGTCACTCCAAAGAACTAAGCGCCAAAAATTATCATTGGTTCTCATTTTATTAATGAACCACTGACAAAACTGGATGCGCCTTTCTTGATCTCCTGGTACCAACGTCTGTGTAGGTCGATACTTGTACGGCACAAAATTATACTTTTTGAGAATATTATGAATAGTTCCCAAACATAGTTAACTTTCTTGCATGAAATCGTTAATTGAATTATTAGGATGAGCTTCAAAGTAAGCTAACACATTAATTTCCGTTGCTTCACTTATTATAAATTGTTTCTTGGTTCTAGTTTTCTTGAACACATTTTCATTAGATCTAAATTTACGATACAAAAGCAAAAAGTACCTTCTATCTGGCAAATTACGCATAGGAAACAACGCACTATAACGTTTACGCGCTCGGTGGGTATTTTTTTGACAAACGATATAACATTCCACCACATCACATTTTTCTGAATGCGTGAAAGGCATTGTTTCCTCAAAAAACACAAACGTAAAGTGTTCACTAGCAAAACTTCAATTTGACATCATAATTCTGATGACATTTATGAAACAAACGAATTTTGTTTATGAAATATCAGCCACCTTGACGAATTTGAAAAATCATCAATAGCTTTGCCATTTTTGACATTAGGATAAAAGGTCATAGGACACCATTTGTTCAGAATTCAATTTCCTATCGATTAAGAATATTGTATACTGGGTGTTCCACTTGAAAAAATTTAACTTTTTGACATAACTCGCGAAAGCGATGTTCAATTTTTATTCCGTTTTCACCATCGTAATGAGCGAAAAAAATACTACTAGTTTGCCTATTTAAGCGACTTCATAGCTCCAATAATAACGAAGATAGCGATAGTGCCGACTTAAGTTTGAAAACCCTGTATATGTACATCGAAAGAGAACAGAAAGTGATAAACGTGAATAATGGATAAATGGCACCTGTAGTGGAACCGCATCGATGACATACACAAATAACCGAATACTGAAAAAGATAAATAGCTTCTAAACGTAGCGATCGATGCAACCCTATTTGATAGATTTGGCTGTCGGTCTCCCGTCCATACAAAATAGAATGCAATTTCAGTGAGAAATTTTACCGGCTGAAACCGATCTGTCACACAGAAATTATTCGAAATCTCTAAATCGACGATCAGTAAGTTTATGATGTATTTATAATGATACAAAACAGTATTCAGTATCAACGCATGTACATCTGTGCTCACTTGTACGTTTTCCCACATTCTTTTTTTTATTTTTTCGGTCGCCGGCAATTACGTTCATTGCGTTCATTAGATTATAATTTTCTGATACCATGGCCTTCTAGATATTAACACGGCCATTATATACATTATATCTATGATAATCGAGGTTTTCCCTAAATTTACTAATTTGACTATTTAATTCGACCTTTTCCTACGTATGCTTTTGCTCGGTAAATAATAGAAATATATCAAATGCCTGTTATTAATCTATATGTACATATTCATTCTTACCCCATAATTTCATTTATCTTTATCGAGTAATATACAAATCAATGTTTTAATAAAAGCACTTCAAATAATAGTGTTTAATTACATGTTTGACTAATATTCTGCCTCTTAATATTTATTTCCATTCAAATTGAAATGTATCTACAGTTACTGATTGTCAAATGGGAAAATCTATTTACCCCACGATAATGACAAAGTTTTTATCATACTTCAGAATTTTTCATTACTTCATATATATTCAAAATATGGTGTACTGCCGTGGGGAAAGATATTCTTGATCATCTTAACGACTTAAGGACTAATTTTCTGCAAATACTTAAGTTTCGATAAGATGTGTATGAATTATTTTTTTCAATTAAATAGCTATAAATATTGAGATATTAAAAAACCCTTAAATTATATTATATATCAAAGTAGTATAATTTATAATTTACAACTTGTTTTCTTGAAGTCACAATTTATTTATTTATTAACAGCATAAACCGAGATACATATATACATTATATTAATAATATATCTGTGGTTGTATACCAAAAGCTGGTGGCCGTTTTTTCCGATTTTGGACGTTTGGTGCCTTGATATGTAATTTGATTCAAAAATTTGTAATGCACAATAAGGCAGTTTTTTAAACGTTCCATTCAAAGTGCAGTTATTGGTTTACTCATAATGATCCTGTTCTTCAGAAACAAACAGATATATCTTGTAGTGCACCTTATCCTGCTAGCTATTACTTCCCAATAGCTAGCGGCAGTGAAACAACAAGAAGACCTAGATACAATCCTAAAACATACATGGATCAGTCAATATCTAATGCCTCCTATTTTTTCTACGTAAATAAAGTTAGTTAAACGAAAAATTGAATTTGGCGCTATTCCTCAAACCTTCTTCTACAATCCACTGCAATATTAACTTTCTGCGTGAATAAGTGGCAGCACTGCAGTCGCTTGCAAAATGGGTGGCATCGATGTTGGTATTAAACAGCGTTCTGTAATTGAATTCTTGAATGGAGAAGGTGAAACGCCCATTCGCTTTCATGGAAGACTGAAAAATGTGTAATGTGATGCAGCAGTGAATGTCAGCACTGTTAGACGATGGGTTCGACGCTGTAACGAAGCTGAAAGACAAACACCGTTGGCTGACGAAAAGTGGAGCGATGGCCGTGGACTGCAGTGACTCCACGCAACATTCAATCATCCGGCGGTCAGCACGAATGATAACATCGGCTCGCAGAATGTTGTACATATTCAAATTTGAAAAATATATGAATTATATAAAAGCTTAAGAAACCATTGTAACTGTTAAAAAATCCTTAGTGAATATTAATTCTGTAGCAACCAGTTTTGTTTTCACAGTATAAGCAACGACTTAAAGTACTTAACATGTTCCTTCTTTTTGATGTATGCGTGCATATATCTGTAACTGTATTCGCTTTTTTATTTATTTTTGCTCAATATCAGACACATAAATAGTCTAAACTCTTAAGTTAGCGTTCTTTTAAAAGTGATTGCCCAGACATTTAAGCGGCAATTGTGATTTAAGAGGTAGCTATGACAATCATGTCGTAATCAAGATAAATGAGGCTGCAGTTGTAAATTAAGCTGTTCAGGCTTTTAAAAGTTAATGTTCAAGAAGATACTAGCAAGTTAAGCAAAGTTTGAACATGACAAGTATAAGCAGCGCGATCGTTGAAAGTTATGTGTGCTCGTGTTGCTAGAAGAAGCGAGGCCATGGATGCCGATTGTGAGATTCTTCATTGCATGTATGATCGATTTATGCCATCTTGACCGATTGACACTACATTACATTGGAAGTTTGTGTATAATCCGATGCATTTGTGGAAACCATTATCTGTGTGCCGAACAAGGATTGTCCTTCTTCAATACCATTGTATCCAGCCAGTATTATTGTGGGTGTACGAGTAATTAATCAAGTGGATCGAACAAGAAGAAAGGAACCTAAGCATTTGAGTGATTATTTAATCACTTTCCATCATATGTTTTGTATATTTATTAAATGCAAAGACACTTATATGATCATAAGATTAATATCTTTCTCAGCCTTGTTGTTATTTCAAGCTATTGTTGTCACTCTAAGGCCTTCGTTTGTAGCAGTACAGACTGTGTTTGAATACTATGACAAACTAATGTAGATGTGATCATAACAACTAATTCTAGAACAGTATATTGTGCCATTGTTTATTTATGTGAAGTTCATGACATTTTATCTACGAGGCATGTTTTTTAAGTAAGTACCGTTTTGAAATTAAAAAAAGACGTGCAAAGATATATCAATAATTTTATTTTTACATGAAAGCCTGTACCATAATCTACTTTTCAACGTAATTTCCTTCAATATTGAGGCACTTGTCATAACGTTGTACCAGTTTATGAATACCCTCCTCATAGAAGTCTGCCGCCTGACTTGTTAACCACTGCATCACAACTGTTTTGACTTCGTCATCGTCTTGAAGACGCTGACCGCCCAGGTGTCTCTTCAAGTGTAGGAACAGATGGTAGTCACTGGGCGCCAGGTCAGGGCTGTACGGAGGATGATCTAGAGTTTCCCATTTAAAAGATGTGATGAGATCTTTGGTCTGATTAGCCACATGCGGACGGGCATTGTCATGCAGCAAAACGATGCCCTTGCTCAACTTGCCTCGTCTTTTGTTCTGGATTGAACGGCGCAATTTTTCAAGGTCTCAGAATAAGCTGCTGCTTTGATTGTCTCATTACGAGGCAGAAATTCCACAAGCAATACTCCTTTTCTGTCCCAAAAACTGTGCACATGATTTTCCGGGCAGAAATTGTTTGCTTAAACTTCACTTTTCCGGGTGAATCTGAATGTCGCCATTCCATGGACTGTTGCTTTGATTCTGGTGTGGCGTAGGCCACCCATGTTTCTTCGCCCGTAACAATTTGGCTTAAGAAATCATCACCGTCGTTGCGGTACCGCTCAAGGAAAGTCAATGCACTGCCTAAACGTTTGGTTTTGTGCACATCCGTCAACATTTTCGGTACCCAACGTGAGCACAATTTTCGGTAATTCAAGCGCTCGCTCACAATGCCATACAAAACAGTACGCAAAACATTAGGAAAGCCATCACACATCGTAAAGCGTCTGTTTTCTTTCACCTTATTGTCCACTTCCTGCACCAAACTTTCATTAACGACCGAAGGACGCCCACTCCGTTGTTCATCATACACATTTGTGCGGCCATCTTTAAATGCTCTCACCCACTTTCTTACCATTCCATCACTCATTATGTTTTGTCCGTAAACTGCACAAATTTCACGATGAATATCGATCGCTTTTAGGTCTTTAGCACTAAGAAATCTTATAACAGCCCGTACTTCACAGTCGGCGGGACTCACGATTATCGGTGGCATCTTAAACACTCAGTAAACAACGTAAACAAGGTAGAATCAGACTGTAATGGCGTCAGTGCGTAGGCAAGAGATGTAGGCCCCCAGTGCACATACGCAGAACGCCGACCGCAGCGCTGCGGTCGCGGTGTGGAAAAACGGTACTTACTTAAAAAACATGCCTCGTATATTCGGATCACTGAAAAATCAATCTTTTGTACACGAACACTTGTTACGAATCGATATAAATTGCAATTAGATATTTAAATCGTGCGCATCCTGATTCATTGTTGTTTCGAAACGAATGGGAATTGATTTAGATTTGTTATTTAAATTTTTTATTTGCTCTGTTCATATTGATATAGATTTGTTTAAATATTCACTATACTCTGTTATTGAACTTCTTGAGTTTAATTGCTGTAGCCATAAATTCCTATTTCTGTTTTCATGCACTTACTCAAAACATGTGGAGCATTTAGACCCACACCTTTCGCATCGACTATAAGCTACAGAGCCATTGTTTTTGATTTTCGGTTTATAGGTTGAGCGAGTTTCATTACATTTTGAAGTTTCATCACCTGATTGGACTAAAACGTCTAGTCACATCAAAACATCTATCACTATAAATTAATAACTTCACGAATGTTACTGTTTAAGATAAATACATGCGTATTGATAATAATGTTGGATAATTTAGAAAATTAACGTAAGTAAATTTACATCAGTATCATCAAAACAGATTATGAATATGGTAAAATATATATTCATTAAAAATATCATTAGAAACCGATTTATTTTGTGAATTTTTACATTTTAATTTAAAAGCATATTAAAACTTTTCATTTATTATCAGCTTATAATAAAAATAATAAAAACCTGTCGTAACAGATTTCGGATGCATGACTTTATTTATGTCTTTTATATGTTAAACTTGGTTTATTTATCATACAAACTATTTGACAGAAGATAATTAGTTATGAAATGTTCACATCACCTACGAATGACACGGAACATAAAACTGATCATACGTGCGTGTGACAGTGTCTAGGTATTAATTTAAGTGGTAAAATGGCGTATTGCCATTATTATTATTATGGTAAATTTAGGAATAATTAAGTTTGCGTATTAACGCTATATAGCTCGCGGCCAACCACGATCCACCACTATAAATTATTGGTACGCTACATAATCATCATCTATGCGGGGCCTAATGCAGACACATGAATATGTACGTGACGGTCAATTTGTTTCTGAATGTAGTACAATACATCAAGCTTTACTTGTCGTTAAGTCCGTCTGTATTAGCATCGGACCGTCACGTGTACAAATCTGTTTGTACCATTAGAATATTTCGAACCGAAATTACATTTGTCAGGTGGAATTTAATACTGGACTGATGTTTGCGTGTATCTAGTTGTCTCTCTCATCACTATCACGTTAGCTCTAATGGTACATACATTACGCAAAATGAAAAGCGTTCGCGCCGAAATTGTGCCTTTTAATTAACATTCGTACGTCAAAATGATTTTCAACTCATACAAAGTATTTACATATGTATTATGATTTGATGTTTGTTTATTTTATTACTGGTGATTTCATTAAAATTAGGGAAATATAAATTATACCGTGTCTAATAATAATAATAATAATAATAAACATTTATTGATGTAAACACCTTTACAATCTTTTGTCATATACAAAATAGCTGAATACAGCTTCGTCAAGTACAATATAAAAAACACAAACATGAATAATAAAAGAGCATCACATACATATTGCTATGACCCTTACATTTTTGAAAATAATAGCCTTAAGTATTAATCTAGTTATAAAATAAGAGCAATAATTGATTTTAAATATTTATTCAAAGCTAGACAATAAGTTAGAATATATGCACATAAGTAAAATAGGTTGCAAACATTTAAGGATAAATTCCTTTATCAGAAGCTATAGTAAGTAGAATAAACATATAGTTATTAATACACTTTAATTAAGTAAAACTTAAATATTAGATATAAAGATAAGAGAGATAATACAAATACTAAATAAATCAACGGACTTTATTTTGTAGAAAAGACAAACAAGAGGTATGGTTTGAGTACAAAGCTAAGACACCCGCTTTGATCTTGTGCGCGGGTAGTGTCGGATTCTTACCGACAAACCCCCCCCCCTTCTCTCGTCTTTACCTTCACACCGGAAACCGCTCTCGCATTACGTCAGTGTGAAGGCTGCCTCATTCTCATCTTAGCTGCACCATGTGTCTTTCCTCAATCTCCTTTGTTTCTACGATCTCTCTTATAAGACTATAGGTTCTTGTCCATGTTTCTTCGGATGTTATCAGGTCTTTCATCATATTTTTCTCATCAAAGATTTTGCCGGCTATATATGTTTGTGTATGACTCCCTTGCACCTTCCCATCTATTACAACTAAACAAGGTGTGTCCCACGTCATCTACCTGGCCGCAGTATAGGCATTCGTTGTTTTCCGCCTTCTTTCGTTTGTGCAAATAGTCCCTGAAGCATCCGTGTCCTGACAAAGCTTGGATCAGGTAATAATCCACCTCACAGTGGTCACGGTTTATCCATATGTCTAGTTGCGGAATCAGTCTGAACGTCCATCGCCCGTAAGTGCCATTTGCCCAAGTTAGCTGCCACTCTTCCATCAGTTCAGTTATTGCTTGTTTAGCGTCTTTGCCGTTATACTTATCCGCCCGTTCCCTGATAAGTAGCTGCAGGGGCGGTGTTCCCGCAATTACATTCACTGCCTCTCCTGATATGGTCTTGTACGCACTGCAGACACGAATCACTTACGACCCGCAACATTATTTGCCGACAAAGAGACCTAGGCTCGCTACATCATGACTCCTCTGAAAGAGAATATCATTAAATCCCTCTAAATCAAGATCAGCCAAATTAAGATTAATAGTAAAAAGCGTTAGCTTGACTAATTCAATCCAGTAAAGAAGAAGAAGAAGAAGACACGAATCGACATGTGACGTTGCACTCTGGCCAGCGTACCCACCAGCGTTTTATTTTCCATGGCTGTGTGCCACATCGGTGCGGCGTACAGTTCCTGCGAAATCACGACACTCGCGAGTTAGAAGACCGCGGTCCCCCCACGTTTGGCATAAGCCTCACCAACGCCGACACAGTCTTTTCTATTTTTCCCACCGTCTTTTGAATATGGTCACCGAAAGTAAGCCTCTTGTCCATCCAAACTCCCAGGTATTTTATTGTTCTGCTGGGAGCAACCTGCATTCGATGGACATTAAAGAATACTGGCGCTATTTTCCTCTTTTTAGTTAGGAGTACTGCTTCCGTTTTCTCTGCTGCCAGTCGGAGTGCGTGGTTTTGTAGCCACTCTGATACTAACTTCAGTGCTGCGTCTGCATTTTCCATTAGCCCATCCTCTCTTTTGGAGGTCACCACCATTGCGATGTCGTCTGCAAAGCGTGGTTTCTTCCGGTAACTGAATCCTAAAAAGTTCATCATAGAGCACATTCCAAAGTGTTGGGCCCAATACTGACCCTTGAGGGACACCTAATTATACACAAAATGTAAAAATGGCTTTAAATATTTTAAGAAATGGACCGTTATTTAAAAATTAAAAGGTATTGAGAGCAAATAATAGAGAAAGAGTAATGTTAGAGGATGTGACAATAAAAAGGATGAATCATCTGAATGCTATTAAATTATACGAGCAAGGTGAAATCAGATGTGCTCGAGAAGATGACACAATCTTGAATAAAGAAATAAATGTGAACATGAATAATGTTAATTCATAAATGTATTGTCAGCAGTAAAACTAAAATATAGTAAATACGTACATTTCATAAAGAAAAAAGGATATAACTACAATGTTTCTTGTACGAAATGTTAAATCGTAAATAAAAACATTGTTGTAAATAGTAATGTAGGATTGAAATGCGTTCTTTGATTCTTATATGTGTAGCCTTAGTGTTTTGGAGGCACTGGAAATAATCATGTATGGTTTGGGCACTTGCAAGAAAAAGATACAACGATAATATTTGTTTATAGTGTTCTACAAATGGCTATATCACCTGAAGAAATAATGTGGCTTGAAGACAGGGAGAAAGAAGCGGAGGCGGCAATTCTTCACAGCACGGACTTGGTAAAGATGATCCAGGTTATCTGCAATGTTTTTCCCTTGTTTCAGACAGACGAACTAATACAGGGAGCATCAGAATACAGTTAGCGAACGGCAACAGAAAATATTGGACGAACAGTAAAAAAAGAAATGAATTTATATATAGATACAACTAATTTTTATATTGAAGAAGAAGAAAAGGAACAATACACTTACCTAAGATAAAGCAACAAATTTGTAAACTTCAATAACAAATAATTTTGAAGCGTCGCCAATGTTGTGCAACTGTCAATGTAATTCATGTGTATTGGAATGGAAGTAACAACTTAAAAGGACAAAGAAAAATTTTATTACGAACATTTTTAGAAGATGCCAACTTAAAATTTGAAATAGAGGGCGCCAAATCACCGATTGTGTTTTGTTTTCCCATATAAAAAGGAAGATATGATAGGACTGCAATTTGAATTGTAAACACGCGAAACTCCGAGATAATAATATAAAGTTATAGTAGGGGATATAAGCACTGCTTGTTAATTCATAATTTTGAAGTTTGTATTCAGAATTAAAGTTTAAGATTTTAGTTAAGAATTTCTTTTCAAACAAATTCGTTAAATTAATTTATTTTTATCGATATAAAAATAAAAATGGAAGATATCAATAAGATTGAGTTTGATCAATTGTATGATCAAATGAAGTGAGTATGATATAGAAATATTTTAGTTTATTTCTAATTTAAGTTTGTTCGCAGTGAACCTACCTTTTATCTTATTGCTGATACTGATCTTTATTGAGCATCAATTCGTGTTTTTCCATTTATTAAAATGGAAGTGCCATCTGCCTAAAGGCATATTTCAGCACTAAAACATTCCGGAATATCATTTATAAATATGATAAACATTAATGGTCCCAGAATGAGCCTTGGGGAACTCCACAACTTACTGAAGGCATTTTCGACTTCTCACCCCTCAATTCCACTAACTGAACTCTATTTGTTAAGTAGGATTTGAAAAGGCTTTCCCCTAACCCCATAACGTTCTAGTTTTTGCAACAAGATTGCATGATCCACCTAAAGAGAAACTTTAAATAATAATAATAATATATGCTTTATTTTCAGTTCTCGCAACAATAGTATAACATCCCAGTCACAGATATTAATGTTGAACAAAAAATCACACGGTGATAGTTCAAGGTTAGGTTTTAACCCGTGATCTTCCACAATCACCCTGAAATACAATGAATAAAAAAGAATAGAATGCTTGCCTATTACTAACTTAACCTAACTTAATCTAATGTGATGTGCAACATAAGCAAATTAAAAGAAGAATGACGTATTGGATTCAGAATTTATACATTTGTACAATCAAATCAATATCCATCCAATATTGGAAAATAAAAAGTGAATAATGGGAAATCAATTATCTTGAACATCAAATAAGTATGCCCGGTATCGCACAGCAAAGGTGCTAAACGAACCATCCATAATGCCCACTGGTATCGAATTACACACCCTGGCTATATGCCGCGAAAAACCACGTTCACACAATGCTGTCCTACGCGCGGGCGGCTTATTGGCACACAAATCTCAAGTTTAAATGGTGTACATCAGTGCGAAATGAAATTAGATTGTAAAGATATGCAGGTTGGTATTATTTATTGCGTAATGCAATTTAGCAGATTGCAAGAGTGTGGTTATCCGTATTGAGTCATTTCAACTCGGGACAGTTTGTGCGAGACTTTCTCAAATTTTCATATTCTAAATATTAGTCTTAAACAAGATTTCTGGACTCGCTGTATACGGTTACGTAAGTCTTCTCTTAAGCATGGACCATACACCGGAGCGCAGTAGGAAAATAGTGAAAGCACAAGTGCCTCACATAACAAAGACTTCATATGTGTAGACAAATAGTATCTCTGAGGGTAAATAAGTTTTATGTTAGCATAAGCTTTGTGCATGTAGATTTTTATTTGTGAATTATATATGAATGAGTTATCCAGAAACAATCACAAACTTTTAATTTCGTCTTTGACTGGTATGATATGATTATGCAACCTAACATCTGTCTTCAATTTATCGATCTCATTGCTACTGCCGAAAATCAATGTAACAGATTTAACAGGATTTATCAATAATAAGTGCTGACAAGCAAATTCAGCAATGATATCTAGGTCCTTATTAACATCCTGTATATTTTCTGTACACACTAAAGTCGAAGGAATGGTATATTTGGGTATCATCCGCGTACATATTATGTATACTACATTTCCTCATACAGAGATGCATGCCTAATGTGTACAATGTAAACAGCAGAGGTCCCAGTATTGAACCATGCGGGATGCCACTTTTTATGCTCTGGTAAGAGGAAGAATCACCATTAAGACGTACGCATTGCACGCGTCTGTTCAGATAGCTTTTCATAAATGCCAGAGCAAACCTAAACAGTCCGGAGAAATTAAATAAAGCTAAGAGGGTTTTATGACAGACTGTATCGAACGCGTCACTGAAATCTAAAAGTGTTAAGATGGTAACCATATTTCTGTCCCTAATAAATACTAATATATTTTTATTACACTATACACAAAATCAAAAAATGCAGCTGCTGCATTCCCGATAGTGTATGCTATCAAGACCCACAATCAATTCTCGAAGTGTTAAGTATAGTGTTAAGTGCTCCAAGTGTAAAATAACCGTAAATCATATTGCAGAAAACTTCCAAAATGTTTCAAGATGTGCCAAAACATATCACATTATACGAGTAGTATGTACAGGCCATCTGAATTCAAATTCATAGAAAACAATAAAGATATAAAATGGATGTGCGCCGAATACGTAAAGATAGGATGCACAGGCATGGTAGTAAGTAATATTATTCTATATATTGTAACGAAACCAGCAGACTTCCGAGCGACAATCAAAAAAAAGGTTGTAAATCATCTCGGCACGACTGGTAAACATCATGAACCAGTGGATCATCCATTTGCGTTGTACTGCCTGGAGACAGAATGTCTATCGAATGTTCTGCAAACGTCGAAAGGGAGATGGAGTATACGCGAATACTCCAGATGTTTCGTATGTGTATATAAGGCGGCTGGGTCACCGATGGAGGAATAATCCCGGAAGAGATTCAATAGTCGCGCGGAATAGACCAAAGTAAAGATAAATATAAGAGATAAATAAATAGTTCCTTGAGTGGTGCGCTGTTATATAAAGGAAGTGCCTCCGTAGCCGGCGCCGGTTTTAAGTATGGTTGCCGGCACCGGCATATCGTATCGCTACCGGCGGTTATGTGCATATGTGATTGAATCTCCACCCCCTTTTACAACACTTATAACTAAAAATTTCCAACTAATTTTGAAATTTTATCTACAACTATCGCATAATCTATGAATACTAAGATAATTTTGGCAAGTTATAACAGTGATTATTCAGTCAGTTGAATAATAATGACAGCGATTGAGTTATGGTTATAACTCAATCGTTATGTCAATATCAGTTTCTTTCCGTGAAAGTTGTAGATAAAGTACAAATAATATTCGATTCGCGTGTTATGGCTATAACCCACGAAGATGACATGCACCATGAGCGACAGCGCGTGGTGTAAGCATCTGAGGTTCTCTTCCATCGTTGCAAGCAAATGTTTTTCATCAAATAAAGAGTGGTTGCACATAGATCGAGGTTTGAGGATGTGGAGACAAGGTAAATGGACGGAGGTCCAAAACATGCACTGACAACTATAAGGTGTTTTACCTCTAGAAGACCTTCAATAGTAGGAGCAGGATATTTTTCTTCTTCAATAAATTGAAAATCTTTGCATTTAGTCATACATTCAAGTTGTTGTTGAACCTTTTTAAAGGCGAAATTCCTTAAAAGTCTAGAATACAAATCTTCCGCTGACAAATTATTTCTGGATAAGAGTCAAACATATGTTTCATCTCAGGATCTTGAAAATAAAAGTATTTTAAATTTGCTTCCACATCAACGTTAATATGAACGTCACATTTGTAAGTATTTCGTAAAATTGATACACATTCATCAAACTTCATTCTGTTATGTGGCTTTCTGTTTAGATTTGTTAAGTCTTTCAAAGTCACAAGGCACCCGGATTCATTAATGATATCATTTTGTAGGATTTTTTTGTTGGCGTGAGCCTGCAATGCTGCTACTGAATTAACCTTAAGCTGATTTGAAATGTTCAGTCTTTGCTGGGGTAAACTTTTAAATAAAGTTAGTGATACCGGATGAGTGTGATCTTCATTCAGTACCTTTATCTCTAAAAATTTCCCACAAGAAGTTAATTTTAAAAACATACCGGCTGGACACTTCTGCCTAAATGTAAATGTGTTTTTTGTTTTATTCCTAGGAGTGTGCATTCTGCCACCTTTAATGCAAGCTATTCTTACATAATGGTAAATTAAGTCTTGTTTTGCTTGAGCTGCCACACTTTCAGGATATCTTTTAGCCTGCGTCTTGATGGTTCTAGAATATCTAATCCAGTAATCATTGAACACTTCATTTTTGTATTTTTGTAACTGCTTGTTGAAATTCTCGTAACTTTCAAACTTATCGTCCACTTTCAACATTCTACAATTAGAAGAACATCGTTTTTAACAAAAAGCATAGCTACAGGGAAAAACATAACTGCGAATTTAGATAAATTAAAGAAAATTAACACTAAAAGTGAAGCCGTTCACGCGCGCAATATGGAAAACAGAGGTTATGTTGATATGCCGGTAACGATTAGTGATGTTGAATTCAGTTACTTTTCAATACTTGTAACTATCCGTTACTTTCGAATTCAATATCCGTTACTTTAGTCGTTACCGAGTACTCGTTCAAATGTGCGGTGCGGGCATATGTATAGTTAATATATGGTACAAACAAAATGTTCCGTTACACAGAAAAGACTGTATAATACAGGCTATTAGAAATATAATCGTCGGTATTAATTTTTGTTTTACGCATAGTGACAGCAAAAAAATTTAATACACAGTATTACACAAATTTAATATGAATCTCTTAATAGAGATTATTATAACGTATAATACTATTAATTATTCGTCTTCTTTTTTACTTGAAATATTTTTCAATTAAAGTAACAGGAAGTAAGTTAATTAGCACAATCTCTATAGTTGTCTCGATTGGTTTAGCCTATATACAAAAATTACCCGATTGTCTTTCATTACACCGTTGTCATCTGCAGATTAATTTGATCGCCATCGTGTTAACATCAGCAAAGTTGTGTATGTATATACAAAATAAGCAAATATTGAGTGGTCATCCACAAAATAAAACAATTTAGGAAACGACAGGTGCACCACATCATATTTCGATTGTTGTACCCAAACTTTCAACAACAAAAAAAGAGCTGCGTCCAAACCGTTACTGTTTTTGGGAAGGTTAGTGTTTAAAGCAATTTTTGAGGTTTTGTTTTTCTGTAGCTATTCCTTTTCATTGTCTGGATTATTGTCTTTTTTAATATATTAGAAAATTTGAAAGCACTTAAATTTTTATACACGCCAAAACTTTATTGTTTAGTAAATGTTAAAGACATTGTATTATATTTGTAATATAGAGACAATTAACTGGATTATTAAGTATTAATAAAACTTATTATAACCGGTATTATATTTTTTCTATAATCTAGATTGTATAAGACAGTTTTCTCTGTGTATATACTAATTTTAATATATATTACGTTAAATAAATAAAATTCCTTAAAAGTATCATACAAACCATTCCAACTCAAAATTAAAAGTAAAATACCAAAGCCTTAAGTATTTTTAAGGAGCCATTTTATTTACGATAGAGGAACAAGAATGCATTTTCTAAAAGTTATATATTATGAAAGTAACTATTTGGAAAAGTAACGATTATTTGAAACCAGTATTCGTTACTTCGGATCTTATCGAGTAACGACACTTTAGTAACGGATAGTTACATTTGCAACACCACTAGTAACGATACGTGAAGCCGGCTGCCGTCCGCAATTCTTGATGCCGTAGCCGGCATCAATATGCATACAAAACGGAGACCGGCGCCGGCTATGGAGGCACTTCCTTATATAAATAGAAGTGATATAAATACGGTAGTGTTACATAAATATTAGTAATAGAAATAAATACCTGTGTTAATTTAAATCGTAGTAGTTTAAGTGTGATACGTTAGTTTTATATTTTATATTGTAATTAATTTTACGTGTATGAATATACAGACTGTTTTAAATAAATAATTTGCACGAGTTGTTTATTGCGAACCCGAAAACTTTACAATATAAAGAAGCTTAAGGAACATATTGAACAATACACAAAAATGATATACACGTACTCACAAAAAATAGCCGACAAAGTAAAAGACATCAATACACAAATTCAGTATCTTGCCAGAAATGTTTCATTTTCAAAAATTAAATAATGGAACATGAATATACCGCTTTTCAAAGAAACAGAAAACCCAAGGGAAAAGTTGAAAAAAAAACAAAACATAGGTAAAGAGACATCTCTCTTAAAAAATAGAAAAAACACTACGGAAGATTTAAATAATACTGAAAAAGATACTAATATTATAATACAAGCATGTGCATCAACACCCGCATTTGCAGCGAGAAAATAAATAGAAATCTATACAATTATTAAAGGTAATAAACAGAATAATACGCTAAACGTGGTAACAGCAAGAAAGTGGAATATTTGTATCAAATCGAATCAATGACACGAGGAAACAGGACGTAATAAAATATCTAAGTGATAACGACATAACCTGTATAACTTGTGAAAAACTAGACCTAAGAAACAAAGGTATAGCTGTCTTCAAAATTGCCATAAAAAAGGTAACTGGAATGAAATATTTTGGATTTTTTTTGAAAAGGGCTTCATTAATACAGAATTTAAAATTAAATAATTATGACTCTAAAATTAGAGACTAAAGTAATTTTTTACTCACAAATCTAAACGTACAGTCAATAGGTAATAAAAAAGACAGAATCAGTTTTGCATTAGACAAGTACCAAAAAATCGACTGTTTTTGCGTGATAGATCAAACACTCAATATCTACAACACTCCAGGATATGATGCGCCTATTTCATTTTGTAGAACACGCCATTTACATTGATTGTAATTTAAAAGTACCAATACAGAGAACTTCCATATTTAATAATATCATTATGGGACGAAGTACATATTGAAAGAGGGGCCATGGAAATTCCAAAGGAAAACACAATAATTATTTCAGGCTATCCATCCCCATAAGGAGACATAAATATATTTTTGAATAAATAAACGAAGCTATAACAATAGCGGCAGATTACTTTAACATAAGAAAAATCTACCTGGCTAGTGATTTCACTATATATTTCTAAAAACACAAAGGAAAGGAATCGGTTGGTAGATTTGTTGAGGTGATTATACTTTTAACGTCGTCAAATGACACATATGGTAGTTTTTCACTATATAAATGCTGACGTTACAGGTGCCCTTCACAAAAACATTCTTGACAGAAGATATAAATTTATCTGCGTTCAAGTAGCATTGACTTCCTCTTATACTCGATAGAAAACATGTGCAGGACATGTAATACGCGTGATACTACTGTATGTTTGTTGCAAGAGCCGACCAGCCGCACTTCTCTACTCCTAGATACCCTATACATCCACTGCTAAGTGGCCCTCTATCAATAGCTCCTCCAGAAATCCAAATGCGCTTTACATCCTCAGAATTTCCCCAGTGTCGAAATGCAAGAAGTGTAACATTGTCTTCTGCAAGCATGAGAATTATATCGTCTATAAAAAGCATTATTGTTCCGCTAGAATACAGGATAATGATACCACTAAGAAATCCACGAGTCAACCACCTATTCACAAAAGTGCAGGAGCAATTACTCCAGCAACACCGAGTGCGGCACAGAGGCATATAGAAAGTGATACTGGAGTTAAAGCATATCGATGTACTATTTGCCTTTACAAAGGCAATACATTGCGTGGAATGAGGACGCACATAAGAATGCATTTCGAAAATGATCACCAGACTTGGAGGTAAATTTTTGATGAAAATTTATAACTAGTAAATACACCGTAGCACTTTTTCTTTATTTTTATCGTGCTTTTCACCCCACAGATATTTCAAACACGATGTTTCATAATGCGATGTGAATTCTGCATTCGTTCTTTCGAATCTCTTAGATGTAAATTGATGTGCAGATATTGCTGTGTCGCTATCCATCACCCCAATCAAAACATTTGCAGTATTGCGTCCTTTATCATCACTAGTTTCATCTGTTGACCCAAATATGTTTATCATTCATATAATTTACAATTGAAATCTTAATTCCATCGTACATCGGGGATGAAACATTTGTAAAGTAAATAAAAAAGATACATATATTACCGTTACAGCAACGGCTATTTGTCAGTAAAGGAATTCGACAATTACACACAAACTGATGAACGGGGCGGTATACAATTCGACGTGTCTAGGTTGCCAGTAACGTGATTTAGTGCAATGCCATTGATTAGGGAATGTCACATACGTTGAGATGAGATGCCCTGTTTAGCATAATGCATGCTAATCGGCGAGCAGCTAAACATTGTCCTCTGTCCATCAACATCAAAGCTATTAGCTGTCATATGCCGGAATAATCACATTTTGAACCAATATAATAGACATATCTTCAGGATTGCCGTCCTAGTAACTGTTAGATGACAAAGGTTGTTGCTTGTTCATTATATGCTACAACACTCTATATGTAATGCACATTGTCCAATAATATTATTATAAGTACTTAGGTAATATATATTGCCATGAACTTAACAATTTTAAAATTGAAAAGTCCAAACCAATAGGTATAAACATTATTTTTACTAATAGTGAAATGAATAAATTTAAATTATGAAATAAGGAATTTACTCTTTAATTCTTAATATAATTAAAAATTCTCGTGCTGTCGTTGATAGGATTGAGATTGCTTCACAATAAAATATATACGCTTATACAGGCTGATCCATATATCATTGGCATAAAGAAAATTATTCGTTAAATTAATAGTTTTCCAGTTAAATAGGATATGAAATACTTGAATGTGTAACGTACATTAACGGATAAATAACTATCAAAAGTAAACATATATACATTTATACATAAACGTATATGCACACTTTTGATAGTTTTCCAGTTACTTATGATTATAGCTAAAAAGCGATATTTGCAACTGTCTTTTTAATTGCCTGTAATTCACACATTGGGTGCTAAATGATACTCTTATGCAGAACCTGATCTAATTTATACTAGGTGTTTGCGAATGTGTTCCATAATGAAGAAATTTTAAACATAATTCTTTTACAGAATCATATTAAGCTCTTGAAGAGCGAGTTTTTACTTTCTTATACGTAGTATAAGGATGATGATGAACATTTTCAACCTTGAGATTTTTGCAGATGTCCATGTTTTGAAGTACCCTCATACCAAAAAAAAGTGGTTTTTAAAAAATGTCTCTCTCTCTCTCTCACTCTCTCTCTCTCTCTCTCTCTCTCTCTCCCTCTCTCTCTCTCTCTCTCTCTCTCTGTCTCTCTCTCTCTCTGTGTGTGTGTGTGTCTGACAACGATAGCGGTCAAACTGCTGCAGCTATCAAAATATATATTGCTAATCAAAAGATTATTATTTTTGAAGTGGCCTTTGCATGACTGATTGAAGTTTGGGTTGTATATAGTAAGTACGACTCGTTTTTGCATTAAGATTTTCATAATACAAAAACGAATCATCAGATCGCCACTACCACCCTAGACCACAATGCCAAATCTATGACAGGCAACCGCTGTAGTAAGCGGCACGAAGTACATATTCACTGACAATGTCTCTCATTAGGCGGATACTGTAGCACAAACTGCATAGTTTTCTGCATAATACATCAGTATATGTGTATTGTCTTTATTTGAGAAATTCATCGACAAAAACCCCGAGCAAGAGGGCTCAGACTTTTGTGGGATATTTACACTTGTTGAACTCTACATGCTCTGGGTAAGTAAGTTGTGCAGATTTGAAGAGTATTACATCATCAGTTCCTTGCTCCTTAATAACCTATACGATTTCCTGTAGACACTTTTCTCTTAGACGGCCTCTCCTACGTTTACCACTTTCTGTGTAACGCTTTCTACACAATTTTCTATTCCGACATCCAAGAAATATGTCCCAACCAAATAGCGCTTCGTGATCGATTTATTTGTACTATATATGGTTTTCTCTATGCATTGCTTCTAACTATGTGTTTTTTTTCGACACCTGTTATCCTCCTCCTGAACTCCTCCAAAAACGTTCTCTCTCTCCCAGTTTTTTCGTCTTATTTTGTTATTGTCCATATTTCGCTTGCCTACAGTACCTACTGCTGGCATTAATATTATTGTTAAAGCAACAATTTGCTCTATTCTTTCTTACGATCTGTTTTTCAATTTCTTTCACTTTTACCAATTTACATTTATTTTGACCTGATTTGAATCTAGTATATATTTCTTCTTCTGTTACTTCATCTCTCATTTTCATATAATTTGTCTTCTCCTCGTTCACCTGTAATCCGTATTTTCTTGCTCCTTCCGCAAATTTTCCTAATACTTTTTCTAGTTTCCTCTTTGACCTCGATATTATTAGTCATTAGGAGAAACTGAGTTTTTTTGGTATTGGCGAGTCATTCCTTGGTTTACTGCGTTCTTATTTGCTAGGTAGGGTGAACTACGTTTATTTTAATGGACACAGGTCTCGTCCTTTTCTCTCTACATCTGGTGTGCCCCAAGGATCGAATTTGGGTCCACTCCTATTTAATATCTATTGACGACCTCATTAAGTTGATTACTTGTCCCGTGTTGGCTTACGCAGATGATAGTAAAATATACAATACCATACGCTCTTCGTCTGACATTACACTTCTGCAGGACAATCTTAATTACATACAGCAATGGTGTTTGCGCAATAATCTTCTCCTCAATACTGATAACTGTTTTGTTGTGTCATTCTCAAGGAAGATCTGTAGGGTTGAATCCCAATACGTGATTGATAATGTCAGCATTTCCCGACAGTCAACAATTAAAGATTTGGGTGTAACATTCGATGAGAAATTTATACTTTCCAACCATGTCCTATCTATCACGAGTGCAGCCTATAAGTCCCTCGGTTTTATTATTCGGATCTGCAGGGATTTTCATAATATTGATCCAATTAAGACTCTGTACTTTGCTTATGTTGTATCCAAGCTCGAGTACGCAGTTAATGCTTGGTATCCCCTCTACGGTGTGCAGATTGACCTCATAGAACGTGTCCAGCGAAAATGTTTGAAGTACCTCTCATATAGGAGCGACGGGCACTATCCTGCGCGTGGTGTTGATTATCGTGAATTGTTGGAGGCGCACGGCTTCATTTCGTTGGGAGAAAGAAGAAAAAGCATAAGTATGTCCTTTGCACTGAACGTCCTCACAAATAGGATCGACTCACCCGACCTTCTCTCCGGGATGGATGTCCATGTACCGCGTCTCCATTCAAGGCATCACCGGCTTCTCTGGGTCCCGACGGTTCGGACAAATGTTTTATGGAAGGCGCCTCTGGTACACGCAGCGAGAAATTTCAATTTTTTTAATGTAGATTTGCCTTAGCTTCTATGCATTTGTACTTATAATAGTTAATTTTGTACCCTTTGTGGATGTAATCTGTTGGGTATCTAATAAATATTATTATTATTATCATCTGCGTATGCAATAACTGTTATGGAAAATTACGTCGTTTGTTTGGATGTTGCCTTTCCTCGTAATTCCTTCCAGCATCAGATTAAAGAAGTTAGTCGAAAGCGGGTCTCCTTGTTTTAGTCTTCTTCTGGTTGTAATTTATTCCAAGAACCTTCCATCCATTAAAATTTCACTTGAGTCTGAGAGTGTCAGTCTTATAACTTTCTTAGATTATACGGTATTTGCAATTTTGGTAAACTGGCATGCTTTTTTTTCGACAAATTGAGTCGTACGCCTGTCTAAACGAAGAGCAATATATTTAATTATTAAGAAAGCAGAATATAAATAAAACGCAAGAGATTGTGGCATCTAGTTTTAAAATGTTGAAAGTATGAAGATGGTAAATTTAATATAAGACAATTTTCTGTAAAGACCACATATAGTGGGTTGCACTGTTGATGGTCGATTGTCGTGTGAAGTGCATGTTGTTGGATTGTGTTCTAGGCTCAGTAGTTTGTTCTACGCAACGCGGCTAAGAGAGTCTGTTTCGGACATTTTGCTCACATTTTATCATGTGTCGATTGTATCGATTATCCGCCACGCTATAATGTTTTGGGGGCATTCATCATTCGCGACCAGAGTATTCATTTTACAAAAGAAAATACTGACAATATTATTTGGGCTAGATTATTACTCATCGTGTAGGCCAGTTTTCTTGAATAACACATTATTCACATTACCTTCATTATTTTTATATAAATGCGCAATATACGCAAGACTGTATAAGAATGAATTTCTTTTGAACAGTGATATCAATAAGTACCTACACAACCGGACATGGTGGTGAGATGAGTGTTCCGATGCACAGATTTTCATTCTATTAGAATAGTCCAAATTATATATGCATTAAAGTCTTCGCAATTTCCATTATTTAAGAGGAAAATTAAGGGGATAATTGTTTTTATAATGTTGGGCAGTACTTCGATTGATATTTTGACATTTTATATGAAACTTGGTTGCGCATAGTATATATATATATAGCACATGCGTTTCTTTTACTTTCTTATTTTAATTGAATGAGAGGTGATATTTGATATTTTATGTACTTGTGGTATTGTATACTATTGTATGTAGATTGTGATTTCTAATAAAAATATAATTATTATTACAACAATTCATTTTTTATAAATAATGTGTTGAAGTAGAATTTTTTATTATATAATAACTAATATAATTCTAAACCAGCATGCTATGAATTAAAAAAAAACAGGGGAATCACGAGTGACGCCAGGAAAAGAAAAAAGATTTTTTTAGAAGAAAATAATGTATACTCAATTATAATACAGCTTGTGTAATGATACACTTGATATTACGAAGTAAACATTGCAACGTCGTATTCTGTCGCCGTACTGGCTGTGCGACGAAAGATAGAAGAGGGTAGAGGCAACTAACATCGCCAGTCGATGCTTCATCGCTAAACGTAGCGAGAGCGGGGATACAGTACGCGACGTTGCAATTCTGATGTATTTTAGACTTGCTATATCAAGTGTTGCATTACACAAGCTGTATAAAACAGAACTGTTAGAAGAGAAGGATTATGTTTATTTTACTACTGCATGAATAATAATTATCTACACCTATTCACATTGCCCTTTATATATATATATATATATATATATATATATATATATATATATAAATATTTAATATTTAATAAAATCGTTTTCATTGACACGCAATATTTAAACTATGACTATGTATGCATAATTGTTACACTTTAAAAATAAAAATCTAATTTTTCATAAATAAGGTGACACAAAACAAATAAAATTAAAATGGTACTCATACCGAGTATTTTAAATTCCTTTTTAAGAAAAAGTTGTATTGACGAAGTCCTGATATGTGTGGTAAGTTTTTGTTTTTGAGAACGTGGGAAAAAATAAACATAGCTCTAAATTATAATTGTTATTTTGCAGGATTATTAATTAATATTCGAAAGAATTTTTAATATGTTTGTATGTGTTATACATCGAAAAAAAAACTGAAGAAGACAATTAAAAAAATTTTGTCGAAACGTCTAAAATAATGTGTTTTATTAATGTTTAATTAGCTGGTAAAGTAATGGTCGCTAATACCAAGAAAAAAAATGAATTAATATATATATATATATATATATATATATATATATATCTACAGGATGAGTCATTAGTTGCCGCTTCTTCGATTGCTCTTTTGTGTTTTTAATAAAAGAAAAAATAAATTAGTGGAAGATTCATGGTTGCTTAGGACGCATATTGTAAAAATACTTTGAGCTCTGACGCACTTCCGGTTTCAACGGAAATGCATGGAACATAATTTTTTTAAATGACACCCTATATATTTTTCGATTTTATAGTCCTTCTTTAAATTGCCTATTCAACTGTTTTTTCTTTTTCAAAATTGAGCCAATAGTTTATGAGTTATTAATTTTTTTTTGAAAATATTTGACCAAAACACTTGTTGAGAAAAAAATCATTTTCTCATTGTTTTTAAATGTAAAAGTTACAGTCAACAATACCTCAAGCAACTTTGTTTTTTCAAAGCCTACTTTCCGAAATTTTCACATACCAAAAACTTATTTTTTTTAAATGGGACACCCAGCATTTTATTGTGGCATTTTGTTCCTTTTTTTATTCTCTTTAATTTTTATTAACAATGTCCTATATCTATCTTTTGTAATTTCTTAGATAATCACTATAGGAGCAATTAGCGGTCAAATAAAGCACTACTAGCGCTGTGATATGCACCCAAATATTCGTCCAATAAAGGTTGGAATGCGGCCGACTGCCTGAGCCGACTGTTAAGGAAAGCCGGTAAACATTTACGTCAAATTTATAAAAGCCTCGCTATTAGTTATCATCAAAATGAATTATTCTTATGAAGAGTTAATAGATATGATTGACGTTTTGGGTGAATCTGAAAGAAGCACTTTTCTAGCATCCAGACCCTATGCACAGCGAACCCTGGTAGAAGTCAACCGAAGCCAGAAATCTTCGAAAGTATAAAGGAAAGGTTCGAGTAAACAGAAAGTATTAAATATGAAAAAGAGCAGACAAAATCATTAGCAGGTGAGTATAATAAGTTTATGCTACTTGCGAGTGTAGTCGAACACCCCCATACTAGTACTATGAAAATTAGTCGTCAGTTAAATGTAAGTCAAATTTGAGAATCCAGAATAATTAGGAAATATGTCATTCGTCGGTAGCATATTCATTCACAGGGTTAGATGAAAGAAATTTTCAGAACCCCTTACATTTTTTGTCAATGGGCAGCAGATAAATTAGCCTTTTAATTTTTTTTATTGTTTACCGACGAAGCCACCTTTTATTAAAATGGATACGTTAATCGTCACAATTTTCGTTATTCTAACACATAAAAACCCTTACTGCAAACTTTCTAAATCGGTAGTCATTAAATATGTGGGAAGGAATAGTGAACAGTTACATAATTGGACCTTCGTTTTCTACGGACGGATTTCAACACTTTTTGAAGACATGAACATTACAATCAGAAAAGCGTTTACAAGAATATGTCAAAACGTTTTACGCAACGCCAATACTTCTTCGGAAAACAAAATACCGCACGTGCATTGCACAATGAATGTATTCTTTAATAAAATTGGTTTTTCTATAATAGTTTTAGGTTATTTAAATTGCGTTATTTTGTTGTTATTTTTTTTTCTACTAAAGTTTTAGGACATGAATTTATGATTTTAAAAAACTACTGCTATCTCTTATGAAGAGCTTCAACAATGAAAGAATACGAGCAATTAGGCAAATTAAATTGAAGATAGCAGCATTGTTTCATGCACCTTTTAGTGGGGCGGCATCTTGAAATATGTCGGTAATCACAATCTTTATTTTATTTCGTTGTTAACCAACAGTGTAAAAAATAAACACCTGGACATTGCCGGAATTAAAAAACTGAAATGCGATGGCCGTTCATTCTGTAAAATTATTACTTTTGGGATAGTTGGATTTAACGTTTACTTTGTTTGACAATTGACTAAGGAAGTCGGGCCCCATTCCAGCTTCCCACAGGTTGAACGAATATTTCGGTGCATACAACTACAGAGCTCGCAGTTCCTTATTTGACCGTTAATTGCTCCTATACTGGTTATCTCATAAATTACAAAAGATATATATAGGACATTGTTAACAAAAATTAAAGAGAATAAAAAAACGGATCAAAATGCCACAATAAAATACTGGGTATATATGTATATGTATAAAGTAAAGAATTTCATGGGGTAACTCCGCTCAAAATGCAACTGCGGACACGTGTTTCGAACTACTTGGTTCTCGTCAGCGCAGTGTAGCCAAGGAATAGGATGGGATAACCTTGGAGCTGAAAAACATCAATCAGAGACATACACAAGGGACAGTCTACCAATTGAGACTTCAGCTAGAGTGTCCTCGATACTGAGAATGAATCTAACGTCGCCGCGAGGTAGACATTGTCCACCTGCAAGCCATCTGAACCCACAGGATAACAATAAAGAAAAGAAATATTGCGGATTATAGAATAATAAAGTAAAGAATTTCATATGGTAACTCCGCTCAAAATGCAACTGCGGACACGTGTTTCGAACTACTTGGTTCTCGTCAGCGCAGTGTAGCCAAGGAATAGGATGGGATAACCTTGGAGCTGAAAAACATCAATCAGAGACATACACAAGGGACAGCCTACCAATTGAGGCTTCAGCTAGAGTGTCCTCAATACTGAGAATGAATCTAACGTCGCCGCGAGGTAGACATTGTCCACCTGCAAGCCATCTGAACCCACAGATCCTGTGGGTTGGGTATGTCTCTGATTGATGTTTTTCAGCTCCAAGGTTATCCCATCCTATTCCTTGGCTACACTGCGCTGACGAGAACCAAGTAGTTCGAAACACGTGTCCGCAGTTGCATTTTGAGCGGAGTTACCCCATGAAATTCTTTACTTTATTATTCTATAATCCGCAATATTTCTTTTCTTTATTGTATATGTATATATATATCACATAAAGAAATAACGCCTTGGAATAAATCGCATGTTTAATATTTTAAAACATTGATTCTGTGAAAAGGAAATATTCATACGATACTAAAAATCATAATAGATACATAGTATACAGTCTGTAAATCTAATTTATACAACACTAAAATTCCTTTGTGCACAATTAAGAAACATAATGACATAATACATGTGTGTGTATTATAACAAACAAAAATGAATTTTAATATGTTGTGTATGTACAAACTGAGGAAGACAATATACAATTGTCGAAAGGTTTTTTAAATATAACTTTTATTTCACCATGTTAATTATTGAGTAATGGTAATAAATCAATAAATAGTCGCAAATGCCAAGAAAGATACATTTGGATGTTTATGTTTAAAAGAAACGACCAAGAACAAATAATTTTATATATATATATATACAGGGTGAGTTTTTTTTCATTATTTGTATGGGGATCTCGAAAACCATAAGAGATACGGATTAGGTTAAATAGAGAAAGATTTGCATCTTTATAAGCCTCATCCAGATACGTTTTTGTCAATTTAAGAAAATGCATGGTTTACTAGATATTTGCAAAAAATAGAAATTCTCCAAAACCTTTTAAGTGCTATAACTCTTCTATTCTTAAAGTTAGAAAAAAAATTTAAATATTGTTTTTAAGAAATTCAATTTCAAACAACGACATCTTCTTAAATTTTTAATTTTGCTTAGCATTATTGAGTTAGCAAGCAAAGTCTAATTTTTTTAAATGGAAACCATAGTTGGCTATGACATATTCTAATAGTGCATTTTTTTCTGCTTGCAATGATGTAAGGGTTGTAGAACTTATTTTAAGAAATAACAGCACAATACACTATTATTATGTTTAACAAAAATCATGTCTTGCCAAGAAAAACGCGATATTAATAATTGAAGCATTATGTTTCCTTCATCATTGACAGTTCGTACATTAGGGTGACTATAGTTGGTTTTGTTAGTGATTTAGTTGCTTTACAAAGTTAGTTATGCTGTACACAAATCTTGTGAAACTTGATATGATTGATTGTTACATTATTTGTAACAAAAATAGTAAAGAAGCCGCCGAACGCTTTTTTATTGTATTTTGATCGCCCTCAACCATCGTTAGACACCTTCAAAAATTTATACAATAATTTAAAAGAGTATGGAAGTTGTGTTAAACCTAGAAATAAGGGTAATATTGGTGAAAACACGCAGATAAATGTTTTAGCTGCTGTTAATTAGAATCCATTAACATCAACGCGGCAAATTATTGAAAAATTAGTTGGTCAAACTCTACACCCTGGAGACGATGGAAGACGATTACATTTTTGTGCTTGGTTCGTAAATATGTGCCATGAAAATAATAACTTTCCGATGCAGATCTTATGGACCGACGAAACACGTTTTACAAACTGCGGCATGTTCAATCGCCATAATGAACACCTGTGGGTGCAAATAAATCCTCACCGTTTAGAAGAAAGACGACTCCAGATTAGGTTTGGCTTCAATTTATGGTGTGGTGTTATTGGTTCGCAACTTGTTGGGCCATTTATTTTTAATGAAACTTTAACCGGATATCGATATTTGCAATTTCTTAGGGAAGATTTCGACAATATCCTAGATGAATTAAATTTACAGACCCGTACAATTTTACGGTGGTTTCAACACGACGGTGCCCCGACTATCAGGCACAGGTCAAAAGATATTTAGATGAATTATTTTCAAACTCGTGGATCGGCAGAAATGGTCCTGTTTTATGGGCTGCACGTTCCCCAGATCTTTCACCGTTAGATTTCTTCGTCTTTGGAGCAATAAAAGATCTCGTATATGTGCGATCATATGCAACCCAAGAAGTGCTATTGGAAGCTGTTATTAATGTATTTGTTAGCTTAGATGGGCGTAAAGTTCGGAGAGCTATTAACTCAGTGTTGAAAAGGTGCCGTATGTGCGTCGATAATAATGGTGTGCATTTCTAACACTTAATGTAAATTTAGCGTGTTACGTGTTGTTAATAATTAATTCGTTCAGCGTTTTTATTGTTTCTTGTATTACATTGTATATTATAAGTTTCTTTTCTTTTCCATGGCAAGACATGATGTTTGTTAAACATAATAATAGTGTATTGAGCAGTTATTTATTAAAATAAGTGCTACAACACTTACATCATTGCAAGCAGAAAAAATTGCACTACTAGAATATGTCATAGCCAACTATAGTTTCCATTTAAAAAAAATAGACTTTGCTTGCTAACTCGAAAATGCTAAGCCAAATTAAAATTTTAAGAAGTTGTCGTTGTTTGAAATTGAATTTCTTAAAAACAATATTCAAAAAGTTTTTTTCTAACTTTAAGAATAGAAATGTTATAGCACTGAAAAGGTTTTAGAGAATTTCTATTTTTTGCAAATATCTAGTAAACCATGCATTTTCTTAAATGGACGGAAACGTATCTGCATGAGGCTTATAAAGATTCAAATCTTTCGCCATTTAACCTAATGCGTATCTCTTATGGTTTTCGAGATCCCCATACGAATAACGAAAAAAAATTCACCCTGTATATATATAACGATTTCATGGGGTAACTGCGCTGAAAATGTAACTGCCGACACGTATTTCGAACTCATTGGTTCTCGCCAGTACAGTGCAACCAAGGAATAAGATGGGATATCTGCAGCTGCACTTTAAACGGAGTTACCCCATGAAATTCTTTACTTGTATTATCTAAGATTCGCATTAATTTTTCCTTATTATATAAATACATATATATATTAATATAAATAGATATATTGCAAACAAAGTACAAAGGCACAACTTCTGTTAAAAAGTGAAAAAAAATGCAATACATGACTAATATGGTATTTCTTTGTTAATGAAGTACTCTTCCATATAAGACGACTACAAATGAAGTTATATTTCTACTTATTTAAATTTAATACTTGGCATCAAATAAATCCATCTTTATGTATAAATATATTAAAGATAGTGACAGAGTTACCATGTCTAGAATGTGAAACATTTCATTACCGGTTGCAGATAACGCACTGAATGTACCACAATTAATATTTGTCCGACAAAAACACAAGCAAATTGTCAGGGTTCAGTTCAGATATAGCAAATAAAATTACCGTATTTTACAGGAAACGATCTTATCGATGCACAATGAATGTTAGAAGGGGTTGCTGCTAGTTGCTTTGCCATATTAGTTATTACCGGACATGATTTTAATAAGGGGATTACGTCAAGGAAAAAAGTTACAGGTGGAAATGTCATAATTTATTGTTGGGTAATGCATAAAAAAGATTAAAAAGAACTTTACTGAAGGAAAATGGAAGGACATTTGTCAATAATACTTTTCCGTTCTTTTCAATAAAACAATAGAATCCATTTTAATTAACTTAATTGTCGTTAAACATGACAGCGATATTTATTACTTCTGTGTGAATATGTGTGTGTGTGTGTGTGTGTGTGTGTGTGTGTATTTGTGAGATAGTTACATGCAAACCGTAAAAGCTAGTAACGAAAATCGTGAATATGATATAATCACTAAATAAAAAGCCATTAAATTATATCTATAAATCTAAATTAGTGCTAAATAAAAAAAAGCTCGCATGGACAATATTCGTAAATCATAAAATCTTCTTTAATGCTATGTTTTATCTAACAGTAGTAAATAAAAGCAATGCTGCAGTGTAGATTATTTTCTGAGATAAATAAAAATATTTATTAATAAATTCCTAATAAAAACAAAAAGCACTTAGTTTGATAAAAAACAATAATTATATGGCTAGACATATATATATCAAGTTTGTTGTACATTAAAAGCTTTTATTAATTTATGGAAACACTTTTTATTTTCGATATAGTTTTTATATAAAAAATGCCACTTGTGAAAATGTGCTTCCACTTTGTCTCAACAATAATTTTTTAATCTTTTTGGGATATACTTAATAATTAATAAACTTTATTAAACTAGGTATATAAGAAATAATAGGTACATATTTATATTGAAAAGACATTTTCTTATATTATGTCCTTTTTACATACAATCTGTCCTAAATTTCCAAATCAGACATTAGGTTTGTTCAGTTCTGAACAGTTCTAGAACTAATGCGCATGTCATTAGCAAAAAAACTGTTCGGACCATGCAGTTCTGGAACTACAAATTCTGAGAATTGGTAGTTCAAAGTTTGGTCCCAGAACTAGTAATTCAAGAACCTTTCGGAACAGTTCTTACAGTTGGGTTGGCTTTTGAAATTCTGATAAATCATGAGTATGCGCAATTGAAGACCTCGGTGCAAGAAGTGTGTAACAAAATGTAAATTTTACTGGAGACAAAAAAAAAATTTTTGGTTAGTATTTAAAGTGCATATATTGTTTGAATAAATATGTAGAACGTTTATATCTAAAGTATGAGTATATGAGTATAATTTATGATAATATAGGGTCAAAAATTCATATGTGGTGCAAGAATGGGATAAGATATACCACCCAGTGCTCACTTTATTTTCAATAGATGCAACAATGGGATAAGTAACATTAACAGTGTTTCTTTTACAACAGTATTTATTAGGCATCACTTGACAGTAAATAATTATTATTATGAACAAAAAATACATTCAGTAGAGAACAAATTAAATAGTATTCTATACTATATATATATATATTAATAATATATTTTAAGCAAAAGGAAAACACTAAGGATTTTTTAGGAGTCTGAATCAGAAGAATCTCTCACATCGGAATTTATGTCCTCTGATATAGCTTTATCTGATAGGAGAGAGTGGAAGAAATGCATATCATTTTTTCGCACGTATTCTTCTGCTAGTAATATAACATTTTGGTATTTTAGAAATTTGATAGGCAATTTATCACTGTAACAGTTTGGTACCAAATCTAGTTTCGGATTTGCTTCATTTTTTAGCATAGTTAAGTAGGTAAAAAATGAAGCGGAGGCAGATGTGGTACATTCAACCCCTTTTAATTTTTTTGCATATTTAAAAACACGATACGAAATAATTAAAAACTTTTCTTTAGAGGCTGCTTTTAGAACGGGCATAAAAAATTGTTTTAAATGGTCAACGTAGTTAAACATCATGGTTAGATTGACAGGTATCACATGAGAGTTTTCAGACGGTGATTTCACTAAATTTATATTGTAACGTTTTCGGGTTCGCAATAAACAACTCGTGCAATTTATTTATTTAAAACAGTCTGTATATTGATACACTTAAAATTAATTACAATATAAACATGTAAAATTAATGTATCACACTTAAACTACTACGATTTAAATTAACACTTGTATTTATTTCTATTACTAATATGTCCGTATATTTATATCACTTAAGGAACTATTTATTTCTTTATTGCACTATAATAAAGACTGCACCGTATTTATGTCTTTTCTTCGGCTACCACTATATTTATTTCTACCGTACGACTTATATTTATTTCTTATATTTATTTTTACTGTTCGGCACGAGACTACTTAAGGAACTTCTTAATCCCGAATTATTTATCCATCGGTGACCCAGCCGCCTTATATACACATACGAAACATCTGGAAGCATTCGTGTGAACTCCATCAGACATTCTGTCTCGATGCAGTACAACGCAAATGGATGGTTTATTGCTTTACGATGTTTATCAGTCGCGTCGAGATGATTTACAACCTTTTTTTTTATTGTCGCTCGGAAGTCCGTTCGGATGTCTACTGGTTTCGTTACAATATAATCCTGTGGCAGTACCGGATTGACGGAGGGGCAAAAGGGGGCAACTGCCCTGGGCGGCATATCCGAAGGGCAGCAAAATGGAATTGAAAAATTGATCCTTTTTTATAATTTTATAGTGCCATAAAACTATAAATAAAAATACAAAATTTTGATATCATCACATCACTTTCTTTTTATACTGGTGGATTATTAAACTATTAATTACACAAAGTAAACTCAAATCATTGCTTTACGTAAAAGTAAAACATGCGTATTTCAATAACAGAAGAGCTGTAATTGCGTTAATGTGATTTGCGAAGAATGTTTTATTGCCGAAAAATAAGCAGGTAGGTAAGAGAGAGGAGAGTGGCCTGTGACTGATTGTGATGAGGGGTGGCGGAAAAAGACAGTGAAGGCTATACAGAAAGCGAGAAAACAAAAACTGTCCTTGTGAGCCAAGCACTTGGCCAACTAATGAAAAATTTACTCACCAAAAGCTTGATTTTTTATATATTGAATTAGTCAAGCTAGCTGAAATATTTCCTCAGTCCCTTAATTTCAAATAATTTCTTTGTAGAAGAAAGTTTTTACCATAGTATGAAGGAAGTAATCGATGTGATATTGATCTAATTGAGAGATAGAATGCAGAGCATAAGTGCACTCAACAATGTCTATTCTTTTCTAAATTGAGTGACAAGGAGTTGAAAACTTGTACCTACTACAAACTTAGCTAGTAAATATCTTAAAGATGTAATTAAGAATGAATCAACTTGATCTTCTATATCCTATCCAAGAAAAATATTTGACTGATGCTTTCCCAAATGTGTGCGCAGCCTTGAGAGTTTACTTAACGCTACCAACTACATCAGCAAGCTGCGAGAGAAGTTTCAGCAAACTAAAGATAATTAAAAACCTCGCAATACTGTCTCTATAGAAAGCCAAGAGGTTAATTCTACTCATTTTCTGGAAGAAAATCAAGGAAAATAATTCTGAAAAAGTTAAGTTTGGCACAAATTTAAAAAAGATTATTACTTTTTTCCTGGTATTTATTACCGAATTAAATAGTGAAAAACAGCTACAGGGGCGGCATGGGGCTGACTTACCCCCCCCCCCTATGAAATTTCCTAGATCCGGCACTGTCCGGTGGTAAAAAAAAACTCTGTCAAAACCCTTTTCCTTTTTTGTCCTGGCTCAGGATAACGATGGATTATTGATTCAAACCTTCCCGTATAACAGGATGTAACCAAAAACCTAATCAGTGATCAGTGTATTGTTTTTGTTTTGTGCGCAACAGTTGTCACTAAACAAATAAAGAGTTTTGACGTTTTGATTTATAATATTGTCAACGTAATATTTTAAAAAACTTAACACATCATTGGCCCCTTTCTTCGCAACTGTTTCATCATACATAAAAAAATGTCCGGTCTTATTTTTTGAAGAATGAATACAAAAGTTATATACCCATAATTGTCGTAAGTAAAATGCATTCCCAGATAAAACCTTTGGAAGAGGCATATTTTGTTGGTAGTCAAAACATAAAACGTCAATTTCGTCGTTTTCTTCCGCTTCCTTAGATTTTTCTTTCAACTGTTTGTAGAACCATTCAGCCTTCTGAAGATGTAGATTCTTTTCCGTTTCAAACGTTTTCATTTCTTCTTGGAAATCTGCACTCCGAATTTTATTATTTAATATGTCGCATCTTTTACGGGTGTCTTTACGGGCAGTTCCAAAGCTCATGTTAAAATTTTCGCGAAAATACCTTCCGTAAATATAGTATATTGTATGATAACATGAAAATTGCAAAAGTGACTCCTATTTACAAATCCGGTGACCCCAATAATCCAAAGAACTACAGACCTATTTCCGCGTTACCTACACTGTCAAAAATCCTCGAAACCGCCCTCTTACTGCGCCTCACATCATTCCTGGGAAACCACTCCATTCTAACCGGGCAACAATTTGGATTCTGTCCGGGAAAATCGACAGTGGATGCTGTATTATCGGTTTTAAACTTCGTTTGGGATGCTATGGAGGATGGGGACGATGGTTTGGTGGTGATGTGTGATTTGTCTAAGGCCTTCGACTGCGTAAGACATGAGATTCTCTTGGAAAAACTAAATCGCTACGGCGTTCGTGGTTTAGCATCAAGGCTTTTAAAATCGTACTTTGAGAACAGAAGACAAGTTGTGTATGCAAACAACGAAATGAGTGAATCGCGACATGTTGAGCACGGAGTAGCTCAGGGGTCGCTTATTGGTCCTCTTCTGTTCTGTATTTATATAAATGACTTGCCATACAATATTTCAAGCCATGTGGTATTGTACGCAGATGACACTACTTTTTTATTCAGAGGTACAGATGAAAAACAACTTAAAACGAAAGATGAAACGACATTGTCCAGGGCTGCCACTTTACATCCAATAGTCTTACTGTCAATGAAGCAAAGAATATTCAATTACCATTCACCTGTAAACGTAGCAAAACACCTGGAAATGCCGGGTCTGCAAAGCTTTTAGGAATTACCCTGGATACTCGGCTGACCTGGCGGTCTCACATTGATGAACTTCATACAAGACTTTCCAGTGCTCTTTACGCCATAAGGAGGTTAATAACCTTATTAAATAAGGATGCAACAATAACGGCATACCATGCACTTTTTCATTCCCGTATGAGCTATGGTCTTCAACTGTGGGGCGAATCGACACATGCTATAGATATATTCATTCTACAAAAAAAAGCAATTCCTACAATAGAGCAGGTCGATTGAATGACATCGTACAGGCCTCGCTTTGTTAGAAACAAGATCATGTCTTTGCCATCAGCATATATCTATAGACAGCTTCTTCGAGCTAAATTGGAGCTACCCACGTTAAACAGAAAAGGAGATGTGACGCAGTTGCGACTAAGATCTCAATCACAGGTTCTACTTCCGAATCACAGATTGCAGACCACGAGTACCAAACATAGACATCTAGAACTATTTAATAAATTACCGAACACATGGATTGAAAAACCAGTGCCACAATTCAAAACATCCATTAAGAAATACTTATTAGAAAACAGCTTCTACTCGGTTACTGAGTTTTTACAAGATATCAATAAGTTTCATTTACATTGAATTATATCTACCATTAGTACACACAAACATTGTTATATAGCACACGCCTACACACATTCACACACACACGCGCTCACGCACACACCACTTGTTTCGACGTTACCGCTGTATTTTACATACTTTTGTATTTTATATTAGTTGGTACAATAAAGCTATTCTATTCTATTCTATTTGAAGCGTTTAGATGCAAAAGCAGACATCTGACATTTTTGAAGAAAATGAGTTTGACATGTATTCCTATTATAAAAGTCACGAGGAATACGAATTTCTGTTCCTCAAAACCGTAACCAGACATTTGAAGCTGCTATTGGCTTTCAATTGTTAACCTTAGATGCAAAAGCAGACATTTTATCACACAAGTTAGAAGCAAAATCAGACATTTGGTTCCGGACCAGTCAGATGACGACTTTTGTGTCACGTGATTTTGCGATACTAACATTGTACAGTTTGTGAGATTATAGACAGCACGTGGTAAAATAAGTTAATTTTTACTTTAGTTATTTGTGAATATTAATATTTAAACAGTGACCAGGACTCGTCAGAAAATGGATAACATTAAGATTGAGCCATGTCCTCGTGGAAAAGGCAGAACAAAAGTTGCGAATGAACAAGAATGGAAAAGAGCAAAAGCGAAGGCTCAAAGGTTAGGTTATTTTAAAAAAATTAAAAGATTTAGAAGTTTAACACGCTGAATTTCTTTCTAGGTATTCTCGAAAATACCTGCCTGAATATCCCAAATGTGGTCACGAAACAAAAACTCTGTGTTGCTCTTTGTTGACTATGACCGATGTAAGAAAATTTAATGAGTCATTTTATAAGAGTAAATCCAAAATTTATCAAGATATGTTTGTGCTAAAACACTGTGTAGCTAATAAACCAAAAAGAGTAGGTACGAAAATTAAAGACAATGTGAAAAACAAACCAAAGGCAGTCAGCGTGAAGTACTTTGTTAGAACATCGAAGGGAACAATTCCTGTGTGTAAAAATGCATTTTTAACAATACTGGGAGTGGGGAAAAATCGAGTTCAAAGAATAATCAAGGATTTTTTCAAAACTGGAGTATTACCAGCAGAACACAGAGGAGGGGATAGAGTTTCACAAAAAACCGTCCATAAACGACAGGCTATAAAAAATTTTATTGAATCGTTAACTTGCTGTGAAACACATTACGCAAGGAACAAAACAGTCGTAAGACGATACTTACCTTGCGAACTTAACATAGTTAAATTATGGAAGATATACAATTCTGGTGTAGAGGAACAACTTAAAGTGAAACAATGTTATTTTAGGAATATTTTTGTACGACAATACAACATTGGGTTTGGTTCTCCAAAGGTAGATGTATGTTCACAATGTCTTCAGTTTTCAGAAAAAATGAAAAAATGTACCGACCCTAAAGAAAAGATTAACTTACTGACGGCACAACGTGTACATAAACTGCGAAGTAAGGCTTTTTATGATTTATTAAGAGAATGTGACAACAAAACCGCCATATTTTCTTTTGATTGCCAAAAAAATCTACCGTTGCCAAAAATTCCCGATCAGGCATGTTATTTCAGCATGCAGATAAACCTATACAATTTCACGGTGGTAGCAGGGCACTCAAAGTCAAGACTTACTCCAGAAAATGTGAAATCATTTATATGGACGGAAATTGATCGCCAAAGAAGTTCGAATGAAATAGTTTCTGCTGTTTTTTATACTCTACAAAATTTCACTTTTGAGGAGGACATAGAGCAAGTACGTTTAGTAGCGGATGGGTGTGGAGGACAGAATAAGAATAGCACGATGGTTGGAATGGCCCAATTTTGGCTTCAGTGCTGTTCTCCACCTCACATTAAACGGCTAGAACTTGTGTTTCCTATTGTCGGTCACTCCTTTCTTCCCCCTGATCGAGTGTTTGGCCAAATAGAGAAAAAAGTAAAAAGGTGTACAACCGTAATTGACCCTGTAACGTACACTGATATTATTAAAGAATATGCAACAGTACTGCGAATGGGGGAAGATTACTCAGTTTATGACTGGAAACGTGAAGTTGAAAAAGTTCTGAAAGCTCCTGGTTCTTGGCATTTTCGTTTTCAACCGGCAAAGCGTATAATTTTTTCAAAATCTGCAAGTGGGTCCGTTCTTGTTAGAGGTGAACCCTTTTATAAGAATGATATTGGTGTCGATAAGGGCATCTGTAAGAGGGGCAAAACGATTACGCAAATACGATTGCAACCATTGAGTATAGGTAGAACTCTTAATCCCGACAAAATTAAAAGCATTTCAGCTTTGTTAGTTAAACATTATGATGCTAATTGGATGACCGACAATTGTCTTTACTTCTTCAGAAAAGCCTTTAATAACGAATCAACTAATACTGCAGAAAATCAGCTTGATGAGGAGGATGATAGTATGGTTGTTTTTTCTGATAATGAGAATGATGCGTTAAGAGTATAGTTTAGGTTCTGTTTTGTTTTGCTAATTGTTAGAATTCCCAAAGATGGTTCTTATTAAAATTATTTTTCTAGAAATTTTATTTTATTTGAGTACTGAAATCTTATTACGTAGACGTATCTCACCACAATAGCGACTGTTAACATTATTGTGGAGGTTCAAAACGAGACGTTTGCGGTTTATTCAGATGCAGAAGAAGACATTTACAAGTTTCAGCTGCAAAACCAGACATGTGTCATTTTTTTAACAAAATAACTTCTTTTTATAAAGTAATTGTTTTCTGGATTAAACATAGCATTTATTACAGAATTTTAGTTTATATTTCTATCAAAACCGGAAATTGATTAGTTATCTCAGGCTTTTATGGCAAGTTTTTCGCGTTTTACTCAAAATTATTTATGCGTCAAATTTCTGCTTTTGCATTTATACGCTTCATTTGGTTTATATGGAAGGCCTATCATGTTTCAATTTATGAACTTCCGGTTCAAAGTTTTTAAGATACAAATCATGCATTATTGAAATATTTAGATCGCTTGATAAATAATATTTCGTGCTTTTGTTACGGCTGTAATGAGAAATGCGTTTTGGAAAACTGCTAATGTGATCTGTACTTGCGTTTTCAATTCTTCAGAAATTAAGTTAGGTCTATTTGAATGCCGTGCTCGTTTGTCCTGCACAAGCGTTACGTTAGCCGCAAGATGCCTTGCAATGCGCTCAAGTCGTTTTTTCCCAATACCATGTAGACAACACACAGCCAGTTTACAAACCTCCAACTCAAAGGCACCTTTTCTTAGCTAAAAAAAATGAGCGTCAGTATGTAAAAATAAAGCTTAGTTTTGTAATGTCACCTTATATTTGTATGTACGATTTCGCAACAATTTGGCGCTGTTTCAGTCTTGCGGCGTATGCCGATTGGACAAACTTTAATTAAACTTGATGGATAGGAGTCTTGCTTGTCTTGATCTGATAGATTATTAAACGCCATAAATATCTCTTGCTTCTCATTCTCTGATAACTTTTTTAGAAATTCTTTGGCACATTTACAATCACTACCTTACTTCCTTTCTAATACCGATTTTCCTATTGAGGTAGATATGTAAGTTTCACTCTGGCCCTTTTAAATTTTTGTACATTCCTAGCCCACTCTGCCAAGTTCACTTAACTCACTTTCATTGTGACGATTCATTATAATTCGCCATTTTAATCATGTTTTTTTTTTATTTAGTAATATGCACGGCATAACCTAAACTTGTTGAGACCTGCAACTAGAGCACGTGGTTTCTCAATAATGCGTAATAGCAAAAGCAACGCGTGTCGCGATTGCAGTAGATGAAGGTCTTCAATTGTCATTCGTATCAGCTTTCGCATTTTTCTAATTATGTTTATCGTATTTATATTGAACTTCAGAGTTTGGAGTTGTTGTAGGTTAGTTTTATTTTATAGTTGTTCGAATACCTGTTTTCTTTGTTTTTATTTTAGTTTGTGATATTATTAGAGTATTGGTGTGATTCGATTCATCAAACTTATTTTACTTTTACACTTGTTTTGATTCACACTCATTATATCAATTTTGTAACAGCCGAAGTAAACATCTATAAGTACGTGACTAAAAATTCAAATTTCTTTAAATGGTGGTTTATTGTTTTAGAAATTACTTCAGTTACTATGTTCTTGTGTCTAGCAAATGATTTTTTCTCTAAGGATAAAGTGCACGTAATAGTACATTTATAGGAACTTACCAATATGTGAAAAGTTAATTTATAATTATCATATATTCGTAGACAAACTTAGACAATCTATTATTTAATATTGTGTAAACTAAACTTATAATTTTTGATTTGATGGGTCCCCCTTGAGATTTAAAAAAAATAAAGGAATTCTGTGATATCAATATATTAGGAATTCATATGCATTATAAATTCTTGTTCTGGATATGTACATTAAAACCTATTTGGTTCTCATTCAGAAGAAAGTGATCTGTATCTATAACAGAAAGGATAGCAATTTGATGAAGGACTTACTTTATTGAAATAGATATCCGAACAATCTATTATATGTACGCATTTGTACCAGCATGTTGTCATGAAAATTATAGTAAATTACAAGTTAATGTGACCCCCCCCCCCCATTATGATTGTTGATTTTATAGCTATATAGAACATATTTATTAATGTGTATGAGCATTTGATGCATGTGCCAATTATTAATAACAGCTTGTATTAGAAATACTCGTTTTATTTACCCGGCTTGTCAGAAATATCCATTACAAAATTTAGAAAAACTTGTTTCTTCTAAACAACTATTTCATTACTTTGTAAATCCTGTCGGAATTTTGGTGGTAAGATGCGGATGCAGTAACATTTAAGTGGTCATTACGATTGATATTTTTTTACATTAGTTTGGCGTTTTTTAATAATTCCTTTACTAATGTTGGTAGTCCAACTTGCTCTAAACTTCCAATTTTAAAACTGTTCAGACCTTTAGAATTTTGAACCATTTCAGAACCAGGATTTGGCCAGACATGCACATTACTACCAGAACTACTAATTCTAGAATTCTGAAGAGTTTCAAGCGTCTTCAGCGGTTTAGTGGTTTCTTCTGTAATTGATTTGACTAGTTGACGTTGGGATGCACTTTGACCCTCTCACTGTATCTTTGACTATGCTTTGAAATTTCACTCTTCACTGATGGTACTTGTAGATCTAGTTGAATAAGTACGTTTAGCACATATCTCGGTGCTCTAACTCGTAGCACTTTGTTTTGTTAGCGTTGGACTATTTCGTTATTAGAATTGCTTGCTGTTCCCCAAAGTTGTATAGCGTTTTTGATTTTCTACCTAACATCCAGTAATACTGAATTGTTTTCTTTTTGTAAATATAGTATAAGAATGTATTGTAATGACGAAAACGTTCTACCTCGAGATTTTTGCAGATGTCAACATTTTGAAGTCTTCTGTCTGTTTTTCTCTCTCTCTCTCTTTCTCTCTCTCTCTCTCTCTCTCTCTCTCTCTGTGTGTGTGTGTGTGTGTGTGTGTCGGTGTCTCTCTCTCTGTATGTGTGACCACGATAGCGGTCAAACGACTATAGCTATCAATTCCAAATTTTATATTTGCGAGTATAATCTCCATCTTGAGACCTGATTAGATTTTCAGTAAAATCGGCAGACCGGAAATAGTAGTTTACTTCTATGAAAAAATCGAATTTGACCAATGCAATGTCTTCTCAACTACTAAGTTTAAACAGGTTTCTAAAGAATTGAAATCTACTCAGAAGTAAATTTGCGAAGAATTTTATTAAAAGAGTTTCGAAATTCCTTTAATATTTTAAAATTAAGCAATTTGAAGTACATTATTAAAAGTGTAATTCTTCCTATTTTATTATAAATAGCTATATCATTCCAATATGTAGTATTATCTATAAAATCATGAAAAGCTTTAAAAATGATGCTGTTTTTGTACTTTTACTCTTTGACCCGCAAGTATTCAGTGTATAAAATGACCAATTACGTGCTTGAGAAGAAGATTAATGTGATGTTCATCCAAACGTCAATGGAACTACCGTTTTGCACAGGACACATATATATCTATTTATTGTTCTAATACATAAATGCAATTTCTGTTATATCTGAGTAAATAAATAACATCGACTGAGGATTGGCCAGTTCCGAAAACAACAGGAACGGACAGCAGAAAGAGATATCTTCTCCGAGTTTCTTTTTCCATAAGATAGAGTGTGATAGATAATGCACCCCTTGTTTCTGAAAGAATTATGCCTGCAGAGCTGTGGGCAAACGGAAGTACGTAAAACTTGATTTACGACCAGTCTGTATGGTGATTTTTGTATAGGTATCAGTTTATGTGCAATTATTGATATCGAAATAAATAAATAAACTTTGATATCTTCCGCACTTAAGTGTTCCTTCGGCATTTCAATCTCAAACCGAGATTTTATGGTTGGAACGTGAATAAGAGAAGATTGCCATAAATTCTGTATGTATACGACAAACTGTAAATGTCTATAAAATCTATTGATAGGCAAAGTATGTAAAAAAAAATAATTCAAAAACGTTCTATATTATATAAAACCGACATAAAATGAATTTGATTTTTAGATTTATATTATCAGATCTAAACAGTACTATCGTGTATAAATTACTTATCGATTGTAAGTGGGCGACTCCAAAATTTACTTCGCCCACTATGTGCCCGCCGATCGTACCTATTATGGCATAGCGATCCCTTGAAGGCTTTTTAAAGTATCTGATGATGTTCGCTGAGATGCTTCTTAAAACTTCTTCACCAATTTAATCAGTTTGGAAGCGTGTATTTTGTGTGTAGTTATGATGTTTTGTCATGGATATTACATACACTGTACATACGAACATTTGTATGTCCTACTATATTCAGGTGCCATCTAAATCCATTGTTCGAGTTTGGAGCCTGCCTAACGTAGTAGTTTCTTTGCTTTCTAAACAGCTGACTCACTCTTACATTAACCAGCCAATGTTTTATGTTTAGTACTTTTCACTTTACTATGGCTCCCTAGTTCTTTCGAAATGTCTAGGCACAACAGTCTTGGTCTTTAACTAGACCATCATAAGTATTGGTGGTGGTCTTGGTCTTGCTTGAATATCTGGTATATAATTCAACTACTAAGTTCTCTCCTTCTATATCCCCTCTTGTTCAATTTTTCCGACATTATATCTCTTGAGCAAATGCTCCATAGCGGTAATTATGCACCTAGCACCCATCACCAGGCTTTTCTAGGTTTGAACGCCGTACCTAAATTAAGAATTTTGGATTTTTTCTAGTGATACTTCATCCAAACCAGTTCGAGAGGCTCGAAATAATTCTCTGGAACCGTGGAGCCATTTTATCACCAGCAATTTGCAGTTTGTTTTAAAAGTAGTTCGTGCCAACGCAACGTTTCTAATTATAAATCGAATACCAATTATAATTATTGTCACTAACCGCTTCATTTATAAAAACGTTGTGATTGTCATTTTATCCACCACCTAAGACTGTGTCATGTAGGCTCACCCAAACAGCAAGAATGTCAACAATTAATAAATAATTTATTCATTTGGAACTGAAAAACTGGTTATTAAAATGATTCTCAAGGAATCGGTTATTTGTAATTGATTTTCTGATCCACCATTGGCATTTTAGCGAATCTTACAATCCCATACGCATTGTGTAACATGATATGAATTTAAAATTACAAGTTCTTGAAGCAATCTTGTCAGTTTGGCAGTTGATATTATGTATAAGCACATACGAGTTATATTGACAATTACAGTCACAATATTGTTTTTTATAAATGCCAAGATACATAACTACCCTTTTGTGTTGTACTATATATAGTAATACCAAATAACATCTAGGTAAGAAGTTAATTTATAACTAATGATTTAAATCTAACTTCACCTAGTTTATTAGTAATGTTAATTCACATATTTTTGAATATTTATTCAGTACTGTTTCGCATGAAAAGTGTAAAGAGATATTTTGTTGTATGGTATAACTTAAAAAGACACTGATAATTTTTGTTTCGGTTTAAGGCAATTTGGCATTGTTCTGTGATGGACTATAATCATACACAGGAATTTTGAACACGGTATTGTGTTTAATACACTATTATGGTAGGAAAAGCTGAAGACATGGCGGATATGTGCGTAATAACATAACAAATTTAGTAATGGCATTGACGTAATCAGGAGTGTTTCGGTTGATATTGATTTTGAGTGTGTTGTGACTATTGTTCAGCTGCCCAAATTAAAGTTGGTCGTAGCAGCGATTTATAGGAGCAATAGAGGTAGTTTTTCTATTTTTCTGAATAAGCGTAACCAAACGTTAGAAATCCTAGAGTTTTACAGTTTAGTATTATTCTTTGCGGGGACTACAATATCAACTTTTTATCCTCTTCAAATGATTTAGAAAAATTTTGAGGTTTACTATTTGCACATAACATTATTATAACTTTGAATGAACCCACGAGATAAAGTAGATGCTTAGATGATATATTAAGTTCGGATTTCGTGAGATTAGAAGTTGCTGTTGTTCATCATGATTTGTCTGATCGTTCAGCCCAGATGTTTGAATTTCCAATAAAACTTGAAATTCCTTCTGCTAATAACTTAAGCATATCATATAGACAAATAAAAAAATAAGAGTAAAATAGAAAATTTCAAGGAATTGCTGGGGCAACTGGAATGGGCAGGCATTATTGATCACGGGAACATTGACCGACAATATGAAAACTTTATTAATACCATTAAGTATAGTTTTGAAATTGCTTTTCCAATGGTACATAGGAAAATTAAAGATCTGAAAGTTAGTAATGCATGGATGACAACTGGAATAGGAGCGTCTGCATTAAAGGTAAGGAGTTATACGAAACTACTTTAACCGAAAATTTTGCAAATATAGAGTAACATAAAAATATAAAACTGTGTATAAAAAAGTAATTGCTAGTGCTAAGCTACTAGATAATAACTGAATTATGGTACTATCATCAAATAATAAAAGAGCAAAGGGGAATTTACCTTTAATCGTAAAGAAAGAGAATGTCACGGATCTGAAACTGATTGCTGAACATTTCCATGGAATTGCAGATGGTTTACCGAGTTGAACAGTCTGACGAGGTTGGTCCGTCTTTGATGAATTCTTTCATCTTTGAGTCTGTCTGTGAACAAGAGGTAAAACGTATTATACGCCATTTTAAAAATACACAGTACATAGTACAAATTTGCTGAAGTATCGTGCTGATGAAATAGTTGTATCACTGACACAGTTTATAAATCAATCCGTAACCAGTGGTAAATTCTCAATGGGATTAAAACTTTCAAAAATTAAAGCTAGTCAGGGTGATTCGGAGCAGCTATCGTCTCGAATCTCTGCCAAGCTCGTTCTCAAAATTATTTGGGAAAGCATTGGCAATAAGAATATTGAAGGTCTTGGACACACATAAGTTAGTGAATGATCGACAATTTGGTTTCCGAAGAGGTCATAGCACGTCGGATGCGATAGCGCGTTTCCGTCAGTTATTATTTAATGACATTGACGCGAGGAACTTGTGTTTCGGTATATTCTTAGATGTCAGTAAAGCATTAATCTGGTCAAACATGAAATATTACTTCACAAATTATACAGGTATGGTATAAGGGGCTATGTGTTGGAATGATTTAGAAGCTATCTGAGTGATCCTACGTATTGCGTAGATGTAAATGGTCATGGCTCTATGAAATTGCCTCTAAATAAAGGAGTGCCTCAAGGAAGTATTCTTGCACTCCTATTATATATAATATATGTTAATGACTTTAATATAGACAAAAGTGTGTTATATGCTGATGATACGTCCCTGCTGTCGAACACACAATGATTGTCATAAGGGATTATATGTTGGCTAATGATTTAGTTCTGAATGATAACAAAACGGCGTTCATAGAGTTTAGAGCTGCAACATGACAGGAATGAGTCTAATCTACTTAGACACGGTAAGAGTATTGCTCAGGTCGATAGCATTAAATTCCTGGGTTTTACGATTGATGGGATAATATTGCTAGCATGAAAATAATGGGTAGCTACCACACGTACAACACACTTAATAGGCAATAAAAGCGTATAATAAGTTGTCAGACCGTTTTAAGTCGGGAATAGCAATGTTTTTAGGAAATCTGTTAAACGGTTTTTTTTTGCAAAAATGTTACTCCTCGCTAACTGAATTATTCGATGAGAGAAGTGATTAGCATATTTTGTTATACTATATGTTTTTTTATAGTGTATTTACTGATTTATACTTTTTACTTTTTTTTTCTTTTTGTTGTATGTGATATTTTCACTGTGACATGTCCTGTACTACATATTGCTGTGACCTTCACATTATCGAAAATAATAATCTTGAGAATTCGTTTAGTTATTAAGAAAAAAGAGAATACTAATTTTATTTTTAAAATCGTTTATTTAAAAATTAAGGTATTAGTTAAAAACAGATACTTGCAAGTACAATAGGTTGTCAACATTTAAGGACAATTCTGTTGTCAAAATGTATAAGTTGTTCGTATGTAATAGTTAAATAAATATAAATATTAGGCATAAGACAACACAAAATAAATCAATGCACTTTATATTTTGTAGAAAAGACAAGCACGAAATATGGTTTGAGTACAAAACAACAGAACCTAATTTCACCCAAGGCGTTAGAACAGCCTTAAACATTTGAAGAAATGGACCATTATTCAAAAACAAAAAGGTATTGAGAGTGAATAACAGAGAGAGAGTTATGTTAAAGGATGGGACAATAAAGAGAGTAAATCATTTAAACGCTATTAAGTTATATGAACAAGAAGAAATCAGGTGTGCTCGAGAAGATAACACGATTTAGAATGTATAAATATAAATTTAAACATGAATAATGGTACCAATATGAAAGATAATAATAATAATACTAAATATATTAAATACGTACTCCTTATAATAATAATAAAAAATAAAAAAGGATATTATAACATTTCCAGTGGAAAGTGTTGAATCGTAAATAAGAATATCTTGTGTAAATAACAATATGAATTCAAAATACACTTGTTAGTTCTTGTATGAGTAGTTCAAAGGTTTCAAAGACAATGGAAATGGTTATATGTGATTTAAAAAACTTGCAAAAGAAAAATACAATGTTAATGTTGTTTATAGCATTCTACAAATTGACGTGTTACTTGAGGATAAAGCATGGTTAGAAATCGGGGAGAATGTGACGAAGGCGACCGTTCTTCGCAGTGCGAGACCGGTAAGAAAAATTCCGGTCGTATACAACGTTTTTCCTGTATTACTAGACCGAAGAGTTTCTAAAACAAGAATTAAAATAAAATTAATATATGGTAAGAAGAAATACGTAACAAATAATGAAAAAGGCAATGCATTTATATACGAATACAATGAAGGGTTATACTGAAAAGGAAAAGAAGAAAGATTCACTTACCTCAGATGGGATTCAACAAATTTGTGAAAGACTTTAATAACAAACAGTTTGAAGTATCGCCATTAGTGTGTAACTGTCAAGATGATCTACGTGTATCGATTCAAATGTGACACCCTAAAGAAAACGAACAAGAAAATTTTACCATAAACGTTTTTGAAAAAGATGCCAACCTACAACTTAATTGAAGAAGAGAGGCGCTAAAATAGTCGATAGGCATTTGTTTTACTATATAAGCGGAAAAACAGGATTAGGCCTGTAGATTTTAAGTTTGTAATTCGTGCAGTAAAGACGTTAATTTTGAAAAGGATTAATAAATTTGATATAGCGAAAGTGAGAGTAGGGTCGACATGCACTACTTATCAAGTCACTATTAGATAATCTGTATTAAGATCTAGAGTTCAATTTTAATTTAGTTTCTTTTAAAAACAAATTTATTCAGTTAATTTTCTCTTCTTATCATTAATTTTATGATGGAGGATGTAAATTAGATAGAATTTGATAAAATGTACGATGAAATGAAGTAAGTCATGAGATAAAAATAATTCAATGTATTGTATATCAGATGAATATTCTCTTGTTTAATAATGATATTTAGTCTTTCATGAAATAATAAAAAGAATAGTTAATGGTGCTAAACATGCTGAAGGTACTATGTGAGAATATTTGCCTTTAGTAGATTGTTGGGCATCATTAAGTATCAAATAATCACTTAATTCTTTAATTCAAATAAATTAATACGAATAAGCGGGGATGATGCTAAGCTGCTAGAGGTACAATGTGAGAATGTTTACAGCTAGTGATTAGTATGAACCAATTTCAAAGCATTCACTTTGCATGATTCTAGATTACTGAAGCACTATGTGAGAATGTATGTTTTGGTGAAATAGTGACGGCATCGTATTAATAAACAAATTAACCAAAATCAATAATATTTTAAAATTTAAAAGAACAAGATGAATATTCATTCAGCTATCATAGATATACCTGTATTTCACAAACATTATAACTCTAAAGTGAGTATAAATGTTTTTTTTAATTATAGAACGAAAATCTATAAAAGACATCTCTGAAATGTATACTAAACAAAACTACCTAGTTTTGTTTAGTATACATTTCAGAGATATATACTAAACAAAACTACCTAGTTTTGTTTAGTATACATTTCAGAGGTGTACCTGTCGATATTTGTGTAGATGTATTTTAGTAATATTGTCCACATCATAGTTCACATTTTTAATCCCTGATGAAGCACACACACAATGTGCGAAATATTGGACGAAAAAAATAAAGAACTAAATTGAATTTTGTTTTTATGCTGGATTCCCCAATAATTAAGTCTTATATATATAACGAATAAATTATATTATTATAAATATAAATTATATTATTATAAATATAAATTATATTATTATCTTGATATGTCACATGCTGTGTAGGTATATAAGAAGAATCGAGGCCCCAGTATTTGCCGATTATTGAATTCACAAATACATGTAATATGCCGTTCGATTCATGCGCAATGGATATATTAACCAACTGAATCTTGTGAAAAAATTGTGTTTTTACCTGCAAGTATGCATCACATCAATGTGTTCTGAAGTTATGATAGACACGTTGATGGTTTATCTTAGTAATCCTCTGCAGAAGCAAGTGTGAAGTCCTTATATGTAAGCAATACAAGTAACAGCATTGTCTAAGGCAAATAAATTTGTGTGGGATAAGTACTTTTATATATTTTTTTCTATCTCATAAATCCAACTTGCAACTTACATTATATACATAATTGTTGCTATTTTCATAAGCGTAATGTTTTCCAGCAAGGTTTGATGCATTATTAGTGATGATGAAATTATATTGTTGATAACACTTATTTACCTAGAATGTGGAGGCAGAATTACCTAAGTATCTAGTATAAAATGTTTGTAATATTTAGAATATTACAAAGAGACCCTGAAGACGGGAACATAAGATTTTTAATATTAAAGTAACTGTCATTTGTACAATTAGACAACATTTATTAATCATAGACATGTTGATAGTTTATCTTAGTAATCCGTGTGGATTACTAAGATATTTGTGTGGGATAAGTACTTTTATATATTTTTTTCTAACTCATAAATTCCAACTTGCAACTTACATTATATAATTGTTGCTATTTTCATAAGCGTAATGTTTTCCTGTAAGGTTTGTTGAATTATTAGTTATGATGAAATTATATTGTTGATAACACTTGTTTACCTAGAATGTGGAGGCAGACTTACCTAAGTATCTAGTATTAAATGTTTCTAATATTTACAATATTACAAACAGTCCTTGAAAACGGGAACATAAGATTTTTAATATTGAAGTAGCTGCCATTTGTACGATTAGACAACATTTATTATTATATTATTCTAACTCAAGGAAAGCGCATTCCGGTTAAACTATTACAATAACATGTGACAAATCAAACAGATCCGGACTGGCTTATAAGCACTACTATTAAATTATTAAAGTTCTTAATTAAGAATAGTATTTTCAAGTTTCCTATATCTATTGATTGATATTGTATTAGATTATTAATTATCAATTTCATTGTCTTAATACACGCCAAAAAGTATTATTTTGAGTCGAGTAAATCTGTTTCAACTCAAGACTTCTCTGTTTTGTATATATCTAACTCAAGGAAAACGCATTCCGGTTAAACTATTACAATAACATGTGACAAATCAAACAGATCCGGACTGGCTTATAAGCACTACTATTAAATTATTAAAGTTCTTAATTAAGAATAGTATTTTCAAGTTTCCTATATCTATTGATTGATATTGTATTAGATTATTAATTATCAATTTCATTGTCTTAATACACGCCAAAAAGTATTATTTTGAGTCGAGTAAATCTGTTTCAACTCAAGACTTCTCTGTTTTGTATATAGGGAAGTAAATTTAGTTTTAGTTTGAGAAAAATTGCAGTTACTTGAGCCAAGACTATACTTAACATAAGGATAATATAATCGTTTGAAGCAATTTATATTTCATATGAATATAATTTTTTTGGGAATTTTTTTTTCTTAATTTAAAAATATACTTTTTAGCGTGTACCGTCACACTTTGGCTTGCCCAATCGTGGGGCATTATACTAGATTATTTTTAGTAATCCCTTACACTGAGTGGTTTCAAAAATCATAACAATATATTTACGTAGTAAGTCACTCAATTATTGGGAGATTTAACTATAGAAATTCGATTTTTGTTATATATTCATTTCTTCAATTCGCATATCTCAATTATTTACTCGCCACCCACTTTGGTCTATAACAATTCGATAATGTTGTAGGGGCAGCTCGAACATAACAGTTTTGTGAATAATAGATATAACACATCGGAACCTAACGCTGCCCTTATCTCGGCTGATAACGTTGAATAGTTATTGTACTGTTATTGCACGGGACCGATTGCTAACGCATTGACATCTGTATTTAATTCCGTACTCATGGAAACACCTCGGCAAGTTTGACGCGAAGTATCTCCAGGAACAATACATTTCTCCCCTATTGCTCCATTTAGTTTCGGGGTCGTTTCGGTCTGCGTCGAGGTTGTCATCGCACTGGGGGGTGGGCTTGCAATTAAAACACAGCGTTTACTGTTTCCCCATTACCGGAGCAGGCAATAAGGACCAGCGAGTTACATAATACTAGTAATCAGTGACTCAACTAAATATCACATAATTGTATTTAATTTTGTAATGCAAATCAGAACTTTATACGGTAAATTGAATATGCTGAAGCATATTTGACATGTATTCAATGGAATTCCCAGTTTATATAACATGTGTATTTCATAGCGAAATGTAAAATTCATGTATTACCTTGATTTGCTATTGTAGTCTCAACAAACAATTGGTTAAAATTACGAAAGAACCTGTTTATAAATTATTCCCTTTTTGCAGAATATAAGAGGACGTCATAGTATTATCCAATTAGTACACAAAGTTACAACACAGGGGCGAAACTGATTTGCTAGACTATCTACATGATGCTTCACACTCTAACATATCTTAATTATTACTTAAATATAGCGTTTTACTATCTATAAAAATAAATTGTGTTTCTTCTTTTATGAAGGATATTAGGTAAAACAAAACAATGCTTATACAAAATACTACATATACCGGGTGTCTGTTTAAGCTCGGCCACCGGCCATATCTCGGCAACCGTTTATCGTACAACCTCGCGGGAAAAAATCTTGATAGTAAAATGGACGACGGAAATTACAACTACAATATTTTTAAGTTTTCAAAATGATCGCAAGGGGGCGCAATTCTCAAGATAAATTAAAAATTCGATAATTTTTCATTAAATTCTAGATTAAGATAGATTGACAATTTTTCTAGCAAAATTTTTAGACGTTTTTATACAACTTTCATTTGAAACTTTTTGACCTAACCCCCATACGAAGGGAAGAGGGGAGGGGGTATGTCTGCGTACAAAAGTCGGTATAATTTTGGTTTGCACCAACGGATTTTAATGTTTCTGGGCTCGTTAAATAGAGAATCTTACAAAGAATTGAAGGACATGTAGCACCAAATTACGTGATAGTCAAAGAAAATAACAGGGGGCGCTGTTATCAATGTATGTATATTACTTGTTTTTTCTTTAAAATTTTAAACGGAACGGCATATTTTTAATACAGTAATATTAAAGCACATAAAAAACTGAAGAGAATGATGAAAACCGGAAGTTGCTACCTTTTTTCTTGACGAAGATATAGTCATACGAAGACAATTCAAAAAAAATAAACAATTTTTAATATAAATTTATTTATTTATTGCGAGTAATAACTTTATTTTAATTTTAAGCGTCACTAGACAGTGTATAGTTCGCTTTCACTTGCATTTTCATCATAGTCTTCCATAAATGTATTTATTTCAATCTTCTCACCGATTTTTAAATTCTTGCATATGTTACATTAGATTCTCTTCTTAAATGTTTTCAAATTGTCTAGCTATTTTTAAATTTCATGTCTTGCCTTTTTAGACATTGAAATAAAATAATAATAATAATGATAATAATAATAATAATAATAATAATATATCTTTATCGCCCAACTGATATAGGTAGATCTAATTAAAGGAAAACAGCAACAATAATTTCCATAACTCATGAACTAAGTAGACAATAACGAGAAAAAAAACAATATAATATAATGCATTAGTTATAATCAAATGATTTACTCATTAGTAACGAAAGGGTACACAAATTGATATCTAAATCATCCCCACTTGAAATGAAAGTAAATAAAAGAACCTATTATATACCTAAACACACATAAGAAAATATAAAGGAAAAGAAAATATATTTAAATCAAAAAGTTTGAAAAAAAACAAGAAAAAACTTCAACTTAACAAATGTTCAAAGTGTTCACCTTCATTTTCAATACACGTTTACTTGTCGATTAGTAGAGAGCAGAGTTACTTCCATTTCGGAGGCAGCAATTGTTGTACTCGGCTTTTTGTGATAAACTATGTCTTTTATTCTGCCCCATAAATAAACATCAAGAACATCTGGCCAGGTGATTCAAAACTCAATAATGTCTTCTTTCGGGATAATTTAGGGAATATTTCCCCGAAGCAAGAATGCATTTTCAAAGCATTAAAAATACATTCTGTTCATGTCATAAGCTTCAAAGTTAAAACACGACATTTTACAAACCTAGTAATTATGTGCGGGTGTCCAAAAAGGCTTAATTTGCTAAATACGTACAAAAACTTTAACTACAAGTGACACTAATATCTTTGCATTTCGATTTTCATGACCTACCTTGGAAATCTCATCATAATGTAATTTAGTATCAGTATGCCATATTGTATGATGAAAATTTAAAAAAAGAAAGCAAACTACACTGTTCACTATTATTATTTTATTTCAATGTTGGAAAGGATAAGAAATGATATTTAAAAAATAATAGCAAGAGTATTTAAAAACATTTAAAAGGAGAATCTCGCGTAACATAAGCAATGAATTAAAAAATCGATAAAAAGATTGAAATAAATACATTTAGCGAAAAATATGATTAAATTTCAAGTGAAAACGTACTATACACTGTCTAGAGACCCTATTAAAATTGAAATAAAATTATTACTTCTAATAAATAAATAAATTTATATTTAAAGAGTTTTATTTTTCTGGATTGTCTTCGTATGACTATATCTTCGTCAACCAAAAAGGTAGCAACTTCCGGTTTTCATCGTTCTCTTCAGTTTTTTATGTGCTTCAATATTACGATATTAAAAATATACCGTTCTATTTGAAATTTGATAGAAAAAGCAAGAAATATACATACATTGAGAACAGCGCCCCCTGTTATTTTCTTTGACAACCACGTAATTTCGTGCTACATGTCCTTCAATTCTTTGTAAGATTCTCTATCTAATGAGCCCAGAAACATTAAAATCCGTTGGGGCAAACCAAAGTTATATCTACTTTTGAACGCAGACATACCCCCCCTCCACTCTCCCCTTCGTATGGGAGTTAGATCAAAAAGTTTCAAATGAAAGTTATATAAAAACGTCTAAAAATGTTGCTAGTAAAATCTTAATCTAGAATTTAATGAAAAATTATCGAATTTTTAATTCATCTTGAGAATTGCGCCCCCTTGCGGTCATTTTGGAAACTTAAAAATATTTTTATTGTAATTCCCGTCATCCATTTTACTATCAAGATTTTTTCCGCGAGGTTATATGATAAACGGTTGCCGGGCTTAAACAGACACCCTGTATATAGCCCAATTTACGTAGCAATCGACTTACGTCACAACAAATACTTTGATGCATTAAATTCATCCCTGTTGGTGTACTCTGTACTGTTTGAGCCTTGTTGGGCCGACGGCGACGGCTTAAAAAACGGTTAATACAAACATTTTCAGGCCACGTGTCTGGATTTTTCATTCTATCTAAGGATTTACTTTTAAGGTGTGCAAATGGCATCTTCAATATTTTTGGATTTAATAGTTTCCGTAAAATTGTTGAATGATAAATTCTAGGTTGTAATTATGAAATAATGATACTTTATAACTCCTTTGACTGTGTATGCTGCTGCCTGACTCTCACAGATCACTTCAATTTTTCTCGCTTTCCTAGCTCGCACTTTTTTTCTATTCTGAGGGACTATGTTTATTATTTTATTTTTTTGTTGCAAAAAAGCTATTGTTTTTCGATATTTGTGCGCTGGAAATATCCTTCTGTAAGTTCAACATCATAGAGTTCCTGTGACTTACATATATACCTTTATACGTAAAACGTATATGTATATATGCATGTGTTTGAGAATAGTATATATGTAAGTCACAGTAATTATTTACTGCTTGATGTTAGTTTTAACATCCATGTGTTCACACTTTTCATTTTCATCATAGAGTTCATTAATAAAAGGCTGTAATAATTCATTTCGATATCTTTCAGCTGTTATGGATTCATTAAAAAATATAGGCCCTAAAATTCGTCTTCTTGAAACTGCTAGCCAGGCGCCTATTTTTTGTGGCTGTAGCGTAGTTTCCATAAATTCATGAGGGTTTTCTGCAGACCAAATTCTAATATTTTGCTTGTTTAAATATCCTGAAAGATGGAATCAAGCCTCATCCGAAAAGAAGCATTTCTCGAGAAGTTCATTATTATTTATGTTATTCAAAAACCATTAACAATACTGTATTCTCGTACCAAAATCTACCTGTTTGAGTTCCGAAACTGCTTGAATTTTATATGCAAGCAACTTAAAGTTTTTTTTTATAAAATAGTATGACATGTTCCCACAGACAACTGAACTTCTTGAGAGCTTTGCTATTGATTTTTCGGATGAGTTGTCCATTCGACGTTCGAATTTATTACTATTCTCTATAAATCTGCTGTTCGTTTTCTAGGTACTCCACCACCAGGTTTACGAGTTATTATTCCTGTTTCACCAAATTTAATAACACAAGCATGAATATGTTTTTGCAGTTGTGCGTAAGAAACTGGCAGATTAGGAAACTGTTGCCGGAAATCCTATACGCAGTGAATAATGGAATAAGCCCAATCTCCATTTTCAAATTTTTGGCCAATTCTATAATAACATTCAATTATAAATATTTTATGTTGTAACTCTAACATTATAGTAAAATAATTTAAAAAATATAAGTGTCTATAATTTGAATTTAAGTATGAAAACTGTCAGAATTTGATGTTTTCAAAAGCTCAGCATGTACACCAACATTGATTACTTAGTTACTTAAAAAACAGCCTGCTTTAATGAGGTAAGATTTTGAAAGCACGGTATGTGTGCCAAGTAAAGCTTTTGACAGCATTCCTCATCATAGATTGTTGGACAAGTTACATACTTACGGGCTTGGGGGTGTTTCCCATAGACGATCGTATCTCCAAAACCGACGACGAACAGTATAGTGGCAAAGCAATACTTCCGAATTGCGGAAAGTAAATTGTAGTGCACCCAAGGCTCAATACTTGGATCCATATTATTTATTATTTATATAAATGATTTACCACTTTCATTAACCTGTGATTTCTACTTATATGCAAATGATACATCCTTATTGATTAAAGGAAATACCAGCAGCCTAAGTGACAAAAGAGAAACTGAAATGAAGAAAGTAACAACATTGTTTGCCAACAATAAATTAAAATTAAATAACGACAAGTACTGACTTTTCCAACGCGTCAGTACAAACTTTTGGGGGCTGCACATGAATGATGGCTAAAGTGGACTGATGACATAAATACACTGCCCCTGCACAATGTATTTATGCATAGCAATCTATATAATTAGACAAATGGAAAATGTTGTTTCCTTCCAATCTGCGAAGTTAGCCTATTTTTCATCCACATCTGCATCCTATGGCATAATCATATGAGGAAGTAGATCAGGTATCCAAAGTATTTTTCTATTGCAAAAGAAAGCCGTTAAAGTGTTGTGTGGCCTGCAGTATAGAGACAGTTGTAGAAACTACTTTAAACATGATCAACCATCGTAAGTGTATACATTTTAGTGTTTGTGAAGTTTGTGCATGAGAACCAGCACCGTTTTGAAAATAACTCAATGTATCATGAATACGGCACAAGACTCAGGGTATCCACACCATGGTCTTACAATAACACAACAAGCTATCGACTATTGGGGGCCGAAGCTCTACAATTATCCTTCAAAGGAAATAGAAACTTTAATTATCACTGGATTTTCCAGAGAGGTCAAGCAGTTGCTGCTTTTCCATTCTTTCCATAGTGAATGATTATCTCGAACATGTTTTTGGATTTAATTTTGATTCTGATTTTATTTTTTTAGACCCAGACTTGTTATATACTATTTTTTCGGATTGTATCTTATTAATGTGTATGTATTTATTTGTCTTGTTCATGTCTGTACTGTTATGTATATGTAATGACTTGTCCTATGATGTATATTATTATGACAAATAAAAACACTAATATACAAACCTCCCCAAGTGGATTTCAAAACATTAGAAAACGTTTTAAAAAATAATGTAATCAATAGAAAGCACAAGCATATCATTATGGGCGACTTTAACATAAACATAGCTAAAAAGGATAGCAAAACTTCAGAATACATTGACATGTTTAAAGAAAAAAACTACAAAATATTGAACAGAAGAACAAAAGAATACCACACTAGGAAAAATAACAATGAAAATGACAGCATCCTAGACCATGTAATCACAAACGTGAAAACTCAAATAAAATTGGAAATAGTACCAAATAATATATCAGACCATCACGGCATCAGAATTGCACTACAGAATACAAAAAAACCACCGGAATACAAATATTACGAATATACCACATCAGATTATTTCAATATAGACAAAAATATTAAAGAAATTAAAGAAAACGAAATTGACACTTTTCAGAAAGTATCAACTACACTCCAGAATATAATAGAATCACACCAGAAAATCCAGAAAATAAAAAGAAGAAAAGACTGCCCATGGATAAATAAGAATATAGTAAGTGAAATCAGGAAGAGAAATGATTTATATAAAAATCATATTAAACACCCCAGAAATCTATAACAGATACAAAGATCAGAGAAAACACACCAAATATGTTATAGAAAACACCAGGAAAGAATATTACCTAAAGCAATTCAAGAAATATAAATCAGAACCGAAAAAGACATGGAACTTAATTAGCAAAGAAGTCAGCCAAAATCAAAGTAATAACAAAAATATAAGCGAAATACAAAAAGAAAATGGAATGATAACAACTGTGTCCAAAGAAATAGCAGAAGAAATCAACAAATACTTCGCAAATATAGGTCAATCCTTGGCAGAAGAACAAATGTCAAAAAACACAAAAGCCCCAATAACAACAAAGATGAAGGAACAAATACCTGAATTAAAATTTAGATTGGTAACTCTGAGAGAAGTGACAACAATAATAAATCAATTAAAAAACAACACAGCACCAGGTTTTGATAAAATAACAACAGCAATAGTTAAAAGGAACAAAGACGTATTGTCACCAATTTTGACCAAATTAATTAACAACGTTATACATGATGGAGAATTCCCCGAATATCTAAAAAAAACTATTATTGTGCCCATATTCAAAAAAAGGCAACAGGCAGATCGTAGAAAATTATCGTCCTATCTCCTTACTATCTACACTGAACAAAATCTTAGAGAAAAGCTTACAAATTCAATTGTCTAACAATAAATAAAATTGTGGGCTCGAACCAATATGCTTTCCAGAAGAACTCCGGTACAACATCTGCAACAACAGATTTTATAAATGAAATTAAAGAAAAAGTGGAAAAGGGAAACATAGTAACAACACTATACATAGACATGAAGAAAGCATTCGATACAATATCCAAAACCAAACTTATCGAAAAATTGCAGAGCATAGGTATAAAAAATACAGAACCAAAAATAATTGAAACTTACCTAATGAATCGTCCACAAAAAATAAAAATAAACAAAGTCGAAAGTGGCGTACGTTTTGCTAAATATGGAATACCACAGGGCGGGAACTTACCACCATTACTTTACATACTGTATACCAATGATATATTTGAATTACCACTCCATGGTAAAATATACGGATACGCAGACGACACCTGTATTATATACAGTAACAAAAACCCCCACATAATAGAAAACAATATTAATAATGATATGAAGAAAATAGAAGAATGGTGCTTTAATAATTTAATAACAATTAACGAAGATAAGACAAGCTTTATGATCTTCTGAAATAAAGCACAAAAACCAAAACTAAATATACAACTTAAAGGCAAGAAAATCCATCAAAGAAAACAAGTAACTTACCTAGGGTTAGAAATCCAAGAAAACCTAAAATGGGACGGTCATGTCCAAAACCTTATCAAAAAAAACTCAAAAGCAATAGCTGGAATACATCAAATTAAAAATATAATACCGCCAAGCATGAGACCGGCAATATACCACGCCATGTTTGCATCTCATACGAATTACCTCGTCAATATATGGGGCCAAACAACGTTAAAAAATATAAACAAATTACAGAGACAACAAAATAAATTCATAAAGTTAATATATCGACTAAATAAAAGAACTCCAACAGCACAACTATATAATATCACTGGAATACCAAATATTGAGAAACTTATAAGAATTAAAAATATACTGCTGATACATAAAATAGACAAGGGACTAATCAAAACAAAACTAAAACTACAAACCAACAAAGAAATACATAACTATCGAACGAGAGGACACACACACATAAGAGCAAAAAAACACAGAATAGTAAGATGCGTACAAATACCAATAGCAGATGCGATAAAGGACTACAACAAATTAACAACAAAAATAAAAAACATGGACCACCATAACTTTCACAAGGAAATCAAGAAGAGGATATTGAAAATATAAATAAAATCGAGAAGAAGCCTGAGAGACATCCAGAAAAAATAAAAGAAGAGAAACAACACACAGGAGCCCTCAATACCGCTCGTGTGGGAAACTGGAAAAACCAGGATCTTGCAATGAGCCTGAGGACCGAAGGGGACATGTTATGTACAGTATATGTGTATATGTATATATGTATCTATGTGTATGTACATGTTTTTTTTGGAATAAAATGTTTAAATCTAAAAAAAAAAAAAATTGCTTGTCTCTCGGAAACATTGCCTGATGGGGAAGTTCGATATCATATTTAAATTCAGGTGAAAAAACACTACCAGAATCTTCTCAATGTTATTTTCAAGTTGTTCAATCCAACTTTTTGTTTTTTTGATTTCATAATATATGCAAAGGAAATAATACATTGTGCTTCTTCATTCATACCGTAAATACTTTTTCTTGACTATTTTTACAGTGGGTGATGAATGCGACCTATTAATTCGATAATGTGAGTAATTTACGATATTTAGTATTATCAACGTAGTAAGCCCGTATCAGAAGATGACCATGTTAAATTTAACGTCGTATAAGGAATCGAGCTCTCTCATTTCATAACACAATTACGATATTAAACGTTGGCAATGCCTTGCGAAGTGTAATTACAACGGGAATGGTACATTATTGAATTATTATCGTAGTAAAGCATGTTATAGACACATCTTGGCATTGCTAGTCGTAAAGACGAATGAAAAGATAACTCGAAGTTTATGTACCACTTTGTTAGTCGGAACCTCAGTTACGGTACGAGAACAAGATACTGCTCTTAAACACTGTGTTATGGTTGTATAAATATTAAGTAGGCCACCCCCTCGTGGTGGGGTTGTTTTATAATGTTCGGTAAGGAGGTGAAAGAGGTGGACGGGGAATGATAACAATTAGATCCTGCTTTGGGCGTTGCACGCAACAAGGATTAAGACGGCTTTGTCATCAAGGTAATGGAAGGGACCCGACTGCGACGATTGTCTTATTAATGTATTCGTAAATCAAAGATAGAATCGCTAATGTGAGCAAATGTTTGCTCTTCAGAACTGCCGTGAGCGAAATACACATGTCAATCATTTATTAAAGTTCCTAACTTCTCAAACATTATTGCCTCAGTAACCAGTTTATAGTAATTAAATTATAATAAATTAATAGTTCAATATAAATTCTAACAAACAACCACGTTGAATACTATTTACTACTAGGAATATACAAGAAACACAGACATATTTTTCTAGACTATCTGTGGTTACAAGATATTATGGGGTTTGGTATTCGCGTTACTGTGTATAACCAAAGTATGTCAAATACAATCGGTTTTAAAAAGTCAGAACTAATGCAGAACACTCTTTCTTTTTCGTTAATGGGAAAACATTTCATTTAGTACGGTATATAGTAGGTATAATACAGGCTGCCCACTTTCTATATCCCCATAAGGGTAACTGTATCTTTAACATGAAGAGTCATGTTGAAGATTCAGGGTCGGTTAAATTAGCAGAGTTGTTAAGAAACTTAAGGAGTACCTATTTGATAGTACTTTTAGATTTGACATTTATTGTCAACTATTGAAGACATTTTAAAAAAATGAAAACTGCCGAAATTTTCAGTTATTCATATCTTCGTAACCATTAAAGATATAATAAAAGTAAAAAGGCGCCTAGTAATTTTTAGGCAGAATTTAATAATTTAGTTAAAAATTCATGGCACTCTTAACTATCAAGATATAAACTTAAATTTTAAAAAGGTAACCATACCAAACCATATATCTGTGAAATCAGAAAAAATACATATGTTGACAATAAATTTCAAATATGAAAATTCTATCAAGTACTCCTCAAATTTCTGAACAACCTTGCTAATTTAACCGATCTTGAATATTAAGAAAATTACCCATATAGGGAGATAAAAAATTAATTACTCGTGGTTTTAAATGGTTCGTCCCTAACAACATTTTGTGGTAAGATTTACAAACCAATTAACTAGTATTAGCAAATTTAACATCAGCATTTTCACTAAAAATTAATAATATATTTCATGCTTTCAATAACTAATACTTCAATACCAGCAATTAATATGAATGTGCATTTTAAGCAATAAAAGCCATGATAGGAAGAACTATACGTGATTCTACATATTTTGTGGGCTTTCTCTTGGCGTATAGTAGAAAACAAAAATCCTCCTTTGTAAACGGTACCATATTATTTTAATCTTAAATTGTATAGTTGGTTTTTGGACGTATTTAAAAATTGAGAGATATAGTATTATTTTGACATATTGTCTCATTTAAGATACTTTGTAGCATTTGTTTGGGATAATTAAATCCACGAATTGTTGCAATCCAAACCCAACTGCTTGTTTATTTAAATGAAATTTTCAACAATTATTTTCCAAAAATCTTTTGTATCATGTAGATTCCGGAAATTGCGAAGTAAATGACATTAACGCTCATCAAACACATATATAGGTACTTTCGGATACCAATATTTGTTTACAAACTGAAAATGTTCCAAATCCTTATTAATTGAAACACGTTTTAAATGCTTACCAGTTTTATTAATCTTTTTGAAAGAGCGATTATCGCTGAAAGCTGTGCAGTTAGTACAGTAACCATCTTTGTGAATTAAAGCTTATGCAACTTACATTACTTGCGAGACAGCAGAAGCACGGGGGTGTAAGTGGAGCTAAACGATTTTCAAATTCTGAGTCCCTCGGTTATGTCCACAGGTTGTGTCTCATCCGCATTTGGACTGAAGTCCGCAATAGCCAACCGATTCCGATAGAATTGTATCTTTGCTTGGCCCCCTGAGGATAAAGTGGGGATACATAGCTTCGAAAAACACCGGTCAAATGTGGGTGTAAATGTTTACAATTTTAAATATTGTGTCTTCAAATACAATTACCTAAAGTTCATTTTTTTTATATCGTTTATCAATATGTAGCTCGCGCGTAGAGTTCCTTCTTTTCTTTCATGTACCACCCTGAGTTAGTAGGCATTAATGCAATTCGTGCTTTTTTATGGTTATTTCTAGAACAAATCTTTTACGAAAATAAATTAATACAAAAACTGAATCTGACATTATAAGTGTGTGTGTTATGCATAGAGATTCTAAAATTAAGAATAGATAACTCAAAAAACGCAAAACGGCGATGCCTTACCGAGCAATGGTTTTCTCTCCTCTTAAATGTGTTGAATAAGGAAGAAATCGTCAAGGTCAACGCGATGTTTTCTTTTCAAAAATACTAATAAAATGAAATGCGGGGGTTATTATTACGAAAAAGACAGAAAATTTTCAACATTCAAGCGAAAACGAGCGATTTTAATTGCTCGAAAGATTTTGCAAACAGTCTGTACATAATGTAAATAGAATAGTAGTATTTGAAAATCTAAGTTCAAAATAATGTACGTACACATAGGTACATATGTACAATATCGAATCACTAAATCTATGATGAATTTATTATTAACACTCAAATGATGATGAGTAGTTATTACAGATCAGCAGACACGTGCTAAGAGTCAACACATCTTTACCCTTCAAATGTTCAAAACAAAACATCAGTACCGGGACCCAGATGTGAGCTCTCATTTCGACACACGCGCACAGATTCTTCAAGCGTTCCGACCTCTTAGCAGTTTCAGCTTCATTAAAGCAATTAATTAGACAGCCGGCAATATTCGCTTCGATTGCTGAAGGCGTCTTTGTGCGGTTGACGTTTTGTTTACGAACCGCCGGGGCATCTTGGTCACGGTTACGGTTATACGGTTACACACCGTACAGACCCCCGAGGCTCATTCAACCGAACGCGAATCTTCCTTCTTGTCCTTTTAACCGAACCCATCCAGCGCTTTCCTGGGCAACTACTAAACCAGAGACAAAACATAAATTCTTACTAGTGTTGACGTTTCCGTTACTTCTAAATCAAAACATCTCCCCTATTTCGGATGCGACATTCTTCTACCAGACCAAACATTCTACTTGAGTACACATTTACAAGTAAAACTTGTACCTAACTTTCTCTCCCGACATTAGATTATAACCCCGTGCATTATTTTCTTGCGTTGTCAACTTTAATAATATATTATATTGTCTCCAAACATCCTTGCTTTATTGGTTTACTAGATTATTGATTAGGTTTCTATAAAGGTATACTTCTTAAAGATCTAAAGCTACAAATTCATTATAACGAGTATATTTCTATATTTTTTTGTTAGTAATTAAGTAATTTAGAAAAAATCGTTTGTCATATTGACATCAATAGATAAGAATATATAAATGTCATACGCAGATGATTTTACATTCATAATGAGGTAAACAATGTCTTAACGCTGTCTGTTTACTATTTAACTATTAAACAACGTAAATATTTATCTAGTATACGGTATCGAATGCTTGTACGTACAATTGTACATCCTCCATAATTTTTGTTAAGCCCATTTCTGCGGACTTGCTCTTGTCGTAGAATAATCATGAGAGCTCCCAGACAAAGAAGAAACTTTTAGTTTTCTGTACAGCGATGTGGAAGACTATATACCGTGCAAATAGATATCATCTGGTAGTAATTTCAGGAACGTTGATTGCATTTCATTGCATCAACTGCGGTTCTAGAACCAGTGTAAATTTTATATGTTTCTAAATTTATATATTTGGCACAGGAAAAAGGTTTGTGAGTAATTCCGTTGAAAATGCAGCTGGACAGACACGTGTTTCAAACTCATTGGTCTACGTCAGTACAGTGTAGCCGAGAAAGGAGGCGGGATAGCCCAGGAGATGAAAGCAACAATCAGAAACCATACAGAAGACAAGTCACCAACGTTAACAAAGGAAATATCGCGGATACAAAATAAAAAAGAGAAGAAAAACGGTCGAATAGTTCCGCTGTAGTGCAACCGCTGACATGTGTTTCAGACTCGTTGGTCATCGTCAGTACGGTGTAGCCAAGGAATAAGGTGAGATATCCATGGAGATAGAAAGAAAAGTAAGAAGACCAATGATAGTCATCCAACCCAGGAATGAATAATCAAAAAAGGAAATATCGCGAATACATCATCTTCTGGCATTTAAGCTGCCATTGGATGTCTGTCATCACGATGGTTTTCCTTTTGTTTCTATCTCCACCTTATCTTTTGGCTACACTGCAATGACGATGACCAACGAGCCTGAAACATGTGCCTGAAGTTGCACTACAGCGGAATTATCCCTTTCTTATATTGCATCCGCGATATTTCCTTTGTTCATTTTTTATTCCTCGGTTGGATGACATGTAGGTTAACAAATTATGCCTCACGGTATTGGTTGTTGTGGCTCAGATCTTAGAATCTTCCAACATTAAAACAGAAATTAGCGGTCTGTAATCCCGATATATTTCTTTGGTTTCTCTTTCTAAAGATATATCACCTTATTCCTTGGCTACAGCGTACTGACGATGACCAACGCGTCTGAAACACGTGTCTGCTGTGCATTACAGCATTGTACACATTTTTTCTTTCTCTGACATTCACGCGCTTTAACTTATTGTTTTAAATAGTTCGACACACCTGCTCTTTGAAATAATTACTTTACCATGCGCAAAAATCTTATTCTATTTTTATAGCTCTCTACTTGAATATTTCTAAGTATTTAATTATATAATAGTAATATTTTTTATACATTCTTATCTTGTTTTCTGTTTATTATTATCCAATAATTTGGTCTTTTAACACTTAAGTAAATTCCTAATCACCAATTGGTCATTATTAAAATAAATAACTTTCTGCTTTAAGGCGTTTTATTTATTAAGGTTCATAATTCTCAACAACCAATATATGTATTTTAAGAATACATTAAAAGTGTTTCAATAAATGATAAATAAAATATAATAATTTTAATAGCAATATATTTTTTATTATTAAAATCACTATTATTTTTCCTTTATCGCCCGATATACCATTAAATAACATTACATATTTAATGCCAACAAACATTTATATCTCCAGATCAATCGGATTGTTTAGAAGGGGATATTAATTGATGTTTATATATTCATTACCTCGACAACAGATCAAATATACTTGCAAATGTCAACACAATACGCTGTTGCCACTAATTGGCACACACTCACAGAACTACTACAAATAGTATTAGTATTCGATACGGAAGTGCACCAAAAAAATCATTGAAGCGCTGACATACGGAAAGCGATAGGAAAACGCGCTTCTTGTTCAACACAAGGACAGAACAGGATAATTAAAACCTATTATTCAGGATCCTGAAGAGGATCACAGAGCGTAAAATATTCCCGTCAGACAGCCACTACCCGCCGTACGCATTGTTGAAGCATCATTTACTCCTTTGACATTTATAACTACTGATTTATGCGAGTAATTCGGAATTTTCCGAGGTGTATATTCTGTGATGAGCATATATACTGTGAACTAATGTCCAAGCAGTGGAAATGTTGGAACGTGCTTTTATCCTCGAACTGCGGGGGTTCTTTTGCCGACTATCAATTCAAATAGGCTCACAAAGATTAATCCTTTAAACTTCGGACCCTTGGCCTACATTATAAATTACTTTTATAGGAAAATATTTAGATTATAATAAATATTACCAAAAATATTTATGAGAAAGATATAAAAATAAAAAAATCTTATACAGAAGTGCCTACATACTAGTAGTTCTTAATTAAAATTGACATGAATGGAGTAATAATACATATACATATATATATATATAAATTTAAATATTTGTTTTCTTGGGGTAGCGGCCTATTTTCTTAGTGGCTTCTTTCTTTTTTTTAAGAACGAATAATTAAAACATATATATATATATATATGTATATAATATAATAGATGTTTTTCTTGGGAATAGCGGCATATGTGAATAAAACTATAATTGATTGTGACGTTTCAACATTTATTTATGTTTTCTGTGAATGATCGAACAGAGATCAAGGGACTCTCTGACATTTATTTTGGAATTATTTGATTAGATTGTAAATGTACTAAATTGGAAACAGCTTATTTTTGGTGTAACCCTTGTATTTGCGAATAAATACTCTGTGTGTGCATTATTTTTGTCTATTTTTCTTTCATTATGTTTTTAACAACAAATGCAGATGTTAGAGTTTCTCATTTCAAGGTTTGACACAGGAATAACATTGACCAATTGATAAAAATAGAATTTAGTATATACTAATTTTAAATTAAAATGCATTACCACTAAGAAAATAGAAAATACAACGGAAAGTAAAAATGTAGAAGTAAAAAAAAAAGAAATAATACAAAAGATGATCATTAATAGAGAAATAAACAAAATAAATGTAAGTAGATTTAATGTATATTTTCATCGTTCATACAATTGTTTTTATATGTTATATGTATAGTTAGTCTTTATAAACTTATGTGTAAAGAGTGTTTATACAAATCAATTTTAAACAAAGTTAAATTAATAATAACTCTATAGATGTAATTTTAATTATATGTAAAGCTTATCTTTTTTCTATAAAATTACAGAGGTCTGAAGAAAACATAAATAAATGTTGAAACGTCACAATCAATTATAGTTTTATTCACATATGCCGCTATTCCCAAGAAAAACATCTATTATATTATTGAATATACGGCAAAGAAAAATCTAATTATATTATATGTATATATATATATATATATATATATATATATATATATATATATATATATGGTATCGCAGATTTTCGCGGGTGTAATGTGTAATCGCGTTGTTTCGGGTTTCTTCCCGCGTGGAAGTTCTGGTGTCCTGAGAAGGACCGGTGCAACGTTTCGATAAAATCTCATTTATCATCTTCAGGCGTATGTTACTCTCTAACGATCTTCGTCTGACTGCAGTCATATATATATATATATATTTATATATACAAGAAAGAGAAAAATATTGGGTAAATTCCGCTGTAGAGCAACCGTAGACACTTGTTTCTGACTCATTTGGTCGTCATCGGTACGGTGTAGCCAAGGAATAAGGTGGGATAACCTTGGAGATGTATGCTATACGGAAGACCATCAGGAGACAGACCACCATTTGTAGCTTCAGTTAGAAGATTCCCAGTTTTGAGGATAACAACTAACGTCGCCACGAGGAAGACAATGTCAACCTGCGTGCCATCCGAGAACCCAGGAAAGATAAGTAAAAGGAATATCGCGGATACATGAAATACAAGAAAGAGAAAAATATTGGGTAAATTCCGCTGTAGAGCAACCGTAGACACGTGTTTCTGACTCATTGGTCGTCACCGGTAAACTTTGTTTTTTCAAAGCCTACTTCCTGAAATTTTCACATACCAAAAACTTATTTTTTTTAAATGAAACGCCCAGTATTTTATTGAGGCATTTTGTTCATTTTTTTATTCTCTTTCATTTTTGTTAACAATGTCATACCTATCTTTGTATACCTATCTTTTGTAATTTCTGAGATAATCACTATAGGAGCAATTAGCGGTCAATTAAAGAACTACGAGCGCTGTTGTTCTATTCACCAAAATATTAGTTCAACCTATAGAAGGCAAGTATGGCGCCCGACTTCCTTAGTCAACTGTCAAACAAAGTAAATGTTATATCCAACTATCCCAAAAGTAATAATTTTATAGAATGAAGAGCATCGCATTTCAATTTTTTAATTCCGGCAATGTCCAGTTGCAGTATTTCATTTTTAACACTGTTGGTTAACATCAAAATAAAATAAAGGTTATGTTTACAGACATATTTGAAGATGTCTTCAAAAAGTTTAGAAAATCCGTTCGTAGATAGCGAAGATACTCTCCTCCATTAATATTTTCACCAAAGAAATAAGGTCCAATTATATAACTACCCACTATTCCTCAACACAGTTTTAATGACCAAAGATTTTGAAAGTTTACAGGTGTGATAAAATGGGGGATTTTATGTGTTATAATAACGGAAATTGTGACGATGAACATATTCACTTGAATAGAAGGTTTCGTTGGTAAACAACAAAAAATTGAGAAAGCCAGGATAATTTATCTGCTGTCAATTGACAAAAATGTAAGGGATTCTGAAAATTTCTTTCATCTAACCATGTGTATGAATATGCTACGGGTGAATTTCGTATTTCCTAATTATTCTGGATTCTCAAATTTGTATGTAAAATGATTTTTTTTTAACACGTGTTTTGGTCAAATATTTTCAAAAAAACTCAATAACTCAAAAACTATTGGCTCACTTTTGAAAAATAAAAAACGGTTGAACAGGCAATTTAAAGCAGTATAAGAAAATCCAAAAATATATAGGGTGAGTCATTTAAAAAAATTAAGTTCCGTGCATTTTCGGTGAAACCGGAAGTGCGCCAGAGCTTAAAGTATTTTTACAATATGCGCCACAAGCAACCATGGATTTTCCACTAATTGCTTTTTCTTTTATTTAAACCACAAAAGAGCAATCGAAGAAGCGGCTACTAATGACTCACCCTGTATATATATAATATAAAATATATTACAATTCTTTGCCAATTATACAAATGTTTTTTTCTTGGACTTATAATATAATAATATATATATAATATATATACATTTATATAAAATATATATATATTATATATATATTATTATATTATAAGTCCAAGAAAAAAATAATAATTAATACATTATATTATTATATATATATATCTAATATATAAAATTCTCGTGTCACAGTGTTTGTCTCAAAACTCCTCCGAAACGGCTTGACCGATTCTTATGAAGTGTGTAGATTTAGCAGGTCTGAGAATAGGACGTAAACTATTTTTCATACCCCTACGTGATAAGGGTGGTCCACCCCAAAAAATTTTTGTTTGTTTTTTGGACAAAATTTTGTATTTTTTTTTTTTATGATTCGGCATTAAAAAATACATACAACCCTAAATTTTCACCCTTCCACCACCAACCCCTATTTTTTAATAGCGATATTAGTACTTTAATAATGTTCTACTCTCGGCGGTCGATAATTAATCAGTTATCACTCGATCAGTTATTCCCGCCAGGCGTCTACCGGTGTCACTTCTCACCCCGTAAACAGCTCAGAGTAGGGATGAGAACGAAGCCGGTCTCCTGTCTTTCTCAAACAATAAGCTTTCTCTCACTCACTAACGCTTAGGGCCTAAACCGTTTTCGGCCATTATTATTGATTATGCGTCGATCGTAGCAGTGACGCTTATACTTATCATTTTACTTTCTCAGTGCAACTCTCATATTAAGTATATTCTCATCAAGGCCAAACGATGTCTGTTTGTGGCTTAGATTTGGGCACACCGTGTTTTTCACACGGACAATTATACGTGGCATGTTCTCGCGTGGGTAAACCATGCAGTTTGTTTGTGTTGGCTAAAGATGGACTCATATCGTACACTCCATTGCACTAAGAGACTGATAAAGTTTTTTTTTAATTGTCATTATTTGTGATAGAGATGTAATTAGAAATTTATTAGTTGAGATAATAAAAGTACAATGAATTCAAAAAAGAATGTTTGGTGTTTTGTTATTTTTATAGGTCGTCATCGTTCACAGCGCTCCATTCGTCTTTCAGTCATATACCACATCCCCACACACTTACAATAAGTTACTTATTTTTTATTAGTCTACCAAAATATTCACTAGCAATAATTTATATGGCAAAACAACGTTTGCCGGGTCAGCTAGTATATTTATATATTTGTATTAGAATATATATTATAGACAAAATATGTTTCGTAGCTTAAAGAGGTACTTCACCCTGGGCATTCGGTTTTGGCAAACGGTAATATAGTGTGTAAATGACAGCTTCCTAATATATTTCAATATTTTTCAATTTTCATGTCCATAGACATTGAATGTATATGTATACCTACATAAAAGAAAATATATCTTCGGCAGCAAATGTATGTATGTGGTGGTATTTGGAAAAGTATTGGCGGATTGTTAGCGGGAAAACCTTTGAAAAATTAAAATAACAAAGGAGAAGCTCAACAGAAGAAATGGACCGCGAAGTAGGCAGTAGTAACTTGAGTTATGCGCCCTATAATTTTAAACAACCCTCGAAATCTTGCCGCCGGATCGGGCACATATGGGAAGAGAATAACCGCATTCTTCCGTTGAACGCCGCTTCGATAGTTTTTGATATATTTATGACTTGAATTGTGAACACCCTGGCATTAGTTTACAGACAGCAGCGAAACAGTACAATAACAAAATAACAACGGGAAATTGTTTTGTCTCATAACGCCGATATATAAATTCTAGAAATAAATACAATGTGTTGAAAATAATGTATACCATAACTGCAGGGAAGCACCGCTGTTGAAATTAGGTCTAAAAGAATGATAAAAACAAATATTTGAAAATTATTTTGATATTAAATACTTCATAAAATCACACATATCAACACATGTTTCGGTGCTATTTTTGTACATTTTATCAGACACATTTTTTTTTAAGAAATATATATTGACAATTTAAATTATATGAAAGTGTTACTCGTGTAATGTAAATGGCGAATACATGAACAATAGGCCTATGTTAATGTATTTTAAAAAAGGAATATAAGATACACAGAGATCAGAAAGATACGACAATTGTTTCGCTCTGCGAGAGCATCATCAGGTAATGAAGTTTACAGTAGAAAATTTACAGCGACTGAAACATATTGCTGTCAACCTAACTTAATTAATTTAATTAATTATAAAAATAATTAATTTAGAATCTATGCTAAAAAATTGTATTATGAAAACAGATAATAATACTATATTATGTATCAAGTTTTATAAACCTTATTTTCGTCACGAGTTTTATTAATCACGAGGGAAGCGTAGCGGAGCGAAAGATGGAACAGTACGTAAAAGCTTAATACATCATTTATTAATTGCTTAGCAGAACGCAAAATACCATGAATATGGAATAATGCGGTTGTAGTTCTACTCCACCGAAAGGAATGGTAACTACATTATTATTTTTGGCAGGTATGGCCATACTGTTAAATTATTATATTTCACCCATTACATTTACGGATTTTTATAGATATTGTGTTATTTAATCTTATATTGTACCTATGGTTGATTCTATCGTTTACATCAGGCATTAGCCATAATTACGTCATTTAGATAGTTCTAATTCTAACATTTTCTCACCATTATATTTCTGAGTATCATTGTCTAATATTGTATTGGCTTAATTAAGTGTTCCTATATTTTTATTTAAGCTGATTATAAAACTGCAATATCTATTTAACCTTTCGTTATAATAAGTAATAGTTGTTACTTGTTAAATTAGCACCCGGTCTTGTTTATAACATTACATTTCTGTGAATAATATACATCCCGTATTCTTTCGGGAATTCCGATCATTACTCTCGGTCCCGTTATATTAGTACAGTATTTACCAATTACAACCATTTGTTCCTAATTACACTTAGTGAACCCCCACCACTTGGTTTCCTAATATATAAAAGTGGAGATATCAGAAACTGTAACAATTACAGAGGAACATCATTATTATGTACGCCCGGAAAAGTATATGCAAGTATTATAGAGACTAGCCTGAAAAGAGAGATTAGAGACTCGCTGACGAACACACTGAATTTATACCTGTCCATAGTGTAGATGGACATATTTTCTTCGCACTGCAGCAAATAACACTGGGCAACAAATTTTCGAAAAGTTCATGCTTCCAAGCTGCAAATAGTCATTTCTTAATGAATTCAATGTGCTGAACACGAAAATGACTAAGAAAAAGCTGAATTGGCTACGGGTTTTCTGTTATATGTACGCATATTTCAGAAAAAGTGTACTTATGTCAATATTATAATACATGGTAAGAAAACATTTACGCATATTTCAGAAAAAGTGTACTTATGTCAATTTTATAATACATGGTAAGAAAACATTTACGCATATTTCAGAAAAAGTGTACTTATGTCAATATTATAATACATGGTAAGAAAACATTAGTCTGCTTCCGGCTTTCGACTTCTTTTGGCCTGCCGTTTGTAGTGGACTTGTGGAGCATCTCTACTGATTGTCCAACAATAGTCAGCTAGCATTGACGTAGACCATTTGCCTTGGTACCGTTGCTCCATGGTGGCAATGTCCTGATGAAAGCGTTCGCCGTGCTCATCGCTGACCTGCCCGCAGTTATCAGGAAAGAAATCTACGTGGGAATCAAGAAAGTGGATCTTTAAGGACATATTGCAGCCGAATTCATGAAACAAAGCCAACATATCCTCAACCAGACACTTGTAATTTTCTGCCTTGTCATTCCCCAGGAAGTTTGCTACCACTTGATAGAATGCATCCCAAACCTGTTTTTCTTTACCTTGAAGAAGTTCCTCAAACTTGGGGTCTCGGAAGAGCTGTCTAATTTGAGGCCGCACAAAGATGCCCTCTTTAATTTTGGCTTCACTGAGTCGAGGGAATTTGTCATGCAGGTACTTGAATGCTGGTCCATTCTTATCCATGGCTTTTACCAAGTTTTTGACAAGACCGAGTTTGATGTGTAAAGGAGGAATGATGATTTTGTGTGGCTGTGCCAATGGTGGGTGCTGTACATTCGTTTCTCCAGGCTTAAAAAATGCTCTCGGAGGCCAGTCTTTCTTGATGTAGTGCAAATCGATTGCTCTGCTGTCCCACAGACAAAGAAAACAGCAGTACTTTGTATATCCCTGCTGCAAACCCATCAACAGAGATACTACCTTCAGGTCAGAACATATCTGCCAGCCATACTTGCTGTAGTTAATCGTCTCCAGTAGCTGCTTTAGATTGCCGTAAGTCTCCTTCATGTAGACCGCATGTGCAATAGGTATGGATGGAAGCTGGTTCCCATTATTCAACAAAACCGCCTTTAGGCTCAGTTTTGAAGCGTCTATAAACAGCCGCCATTCGTGGGGACCATGTGCAATACCGAGAGCTTGTAGTAGACCATCAATATCGCAGCAGAACACAAGGCTTTCTTCTTTCTTAAAGAAAGATTCGAAGAGCTGATGGCGAGTGCGAAATGAAGTCACTCGGACATTCTGTTCCAGAAGATTCCACTGTCGAAGTCTTGAGGCCAGTATCTCCGCTTTGCTTTTCGACAGATCAAAATCGCGAACAAGATCGTTCATTTCATCCTGGGTAATTTTATGTGGTGCAGATGTTTCGTCAAAGCACGAAAAGTCATCATCCTTACTGCCACGTTGAGGAGAACTCGCCGACGCATGGCCATCCTCATCGTCTGAACTGATAGAAAAATCTGTAGGAGGTTCTGGAATTGGGAGTTCTTCGCCATGAAAGACAGGTCGCAGAGCAGATGGTATGTTAGGGTATTCAACTGTCCACTTCTTCTTCTTGGTGATGCCTCCAGAAGCTGGTCGTACCATACAGAAATAACAGTCGTCAACGTGATTGGTGGGCTCCCTCCAAATCATGGGCACAGCAAATGACATTGCCTTTATTTTGCCATTAAGCCACTGTGAAAGATTTACGGCACAAGTGCGGCAGCATACGTGTGGGGCCCAGTCTTTGTCCTGGTCGCCTATCTTGCAACCAAAATACAAATGATACGCTTTCTTAACTGTTGCACTGATGTTCTTTTTCTGTGCAGCAAATGTCACTTCTCCGCAAATATAACAGAAGTTATTTGCACTATTAACACACTTACGAGGCATTGCTACTGTTTAGTTACTTTACACTATAGCAATCACTTATGTATGCTAGAGCTTCCAAAATATGCGCGAATGTACGGACATTGCACGAGTTAACTGTCACGTCGGCCATTTATAAATAAACTATAATTAGCTATTGCTTGATATTGCGCAATCAATTTCGCAACACTCTCAATGGAAACTTACAGTAAATGCTGCATTAACTTCTTTGCATGAAGGGGTGATGCAATATGACGCAAAATTTCGTAATTTCTCACTATATTGCATTACATTATGCAATAGCATCTATACAATGGACAAAACGTCAATATCTCTTGAACGTGAGCCAATCAACTTTTTTCAATGTGATATTCGTGTTCAGCACGTTGAATTCATTCAGGATTGGGTACTTTCACCTAAGAAGCAATTTCACTGTTGACCAGTGATAATTGGGAAAACAGTAGCAAAGAGGGAAGAAGTACTTTTAGGTTTTGTAGCCATGAATAAAACCTTTAATGTGATTAGTAAAGAAGGAGTATGAGTAAGTTTCGAAAGCAAAAATATTTATGAAAATATGAAAACTTTTTTACGAAAATCAAATAACAAGGTTAGAACATGTAGTCTAACATCAGATACGTTCTTGAGAGCGTGGGAAGTCCATTACTATTCGTCAGCTACATGGGCAAAGTCATAAACAAACGTTCGAGCAAGAGCAACAATTTTACTATAGGTTCTTGAAATCTTCAAAATGTGAAATAGGGTCTTGTTTCTTTGTGAATGAATGTACTGGTTGTAATAAATTCTCAAGTATTGGAGAGAAACCTTTAAAGTAGGAGCAAATATACTAAGAAAATGCAGCCTATCCTTGAAGAAGTACAAAACCAAAGTGTTGGTAATATAAAAGGCTATCAAAACCTAAATATTCAAATAGACAATAAAAACCTAGAGCAGATAATAATGATTGCTTGTTACTTCTTAAATTCATATGTATTTGTATACAGCATGGGTAAGAACATATTGGGGATAGGACATACAGCATATGTCTATTTTCATTAGCCATAGGCGATTAATCCATACAGTACGTGGCAACATAGTATCCCCTCTTCTTTCCTTTCCAATGCCAGCACGACCGATGCATGCTCGTAAATACAAGTTAGCGTGGTTAGCAATGCAGTAACTATTCGACCACCGGCTTGGGTGTTTGAAATGCGTTGAGAAATAATATTTACGAGTTGCAAGGATTTGTTTTTCATTTTCCTTTCAGTAAATGAGAGAATTATTAAGCTGCGTTCACGCTGCATGACACAAACAAAAGCGTAATTCTAATAAAATTAAAAATAAGATAAATAAAAAAGGATTCTGAAAATAATAATAAACTACTAGATCAGGAGATCGCGGCGGCCATTTGATGTTTCCCGTTCCAGTAATAAGACTGCTTTTATTGCAGACTAGATCGCAACGTGTTCACAGCTAAACATTAAATGTAAAATCTGATCGGGAGAAGTGGGAAGATCGGAGAAAATCGTTGTGATGTCCATTGTTGCCGGGATTGGTGATGGACAGTAGGGGTGCCACGTTGCCACGTATTACTTGTATACGTATAAATCGCACGTAAACATTGAATCCCTATACCTAATGAAAATTGACACATACGGTATGTATACTAGGCATACCGGCAACAACGCCCAGTCGTGCCGGTAGTGAAGTACGATTGATTATAGACATTTCAGTCGGATACCGTCAGTCGAGGGATGTACATGTATTTATCTAAGCATCACAGGCTTCGTAAATACATATTTACCAAATAAGAATTCAAAATACTTCTGCGAGTTTTATTATATTGCGTATACAACGCAATTATGGATGATTATAAAACTGTTCTGGAACGGTATTATGAAAACCAAAACAAATACTTCGTAATTTATAATTCAAATAATAATTTACATTCGAATTAGATTTTTATAAAAAATGAATTTGAATTTTTATTTACTTAGTAAATTTATAGAATAATTTACTAAGAATTAATGTTTAATTAGAATTGTGCTTTCATTTTCCTACTGCGTTGTATACGCAATATAATAAAACTCCCAGAAGTATTTTGAATTCTTATTTGGTAAATATGTATTTACGAAACGTGTGATGCATGCTTAGATAAATACATGTTCATCCATCGACTGACTGTATGCAAGTGAAATGCTAATCGTACTTTACTGGCACTACCTGCGCGTTGTTGCCGGTATGCATAGTATACGTACTTATGTCCTATCCCCAATATGATTTTACACACGCTGTATGTCACTTCACCATAGCCATAAATTATTTCATTAAAGCTCAACGATGGTGCATATACATTATTTCTGCTGTTAATATTAAATTTAACACACACTCAATATAGGAAACACATATAAAACACACACTCTTTTATTTATTAGGCAATTATCACATGGCGTTATTAAGTGTTGTTATCAATTGTCCACAAATATACTTGAAAACAGCAAATTACTCATTTTTATTAAAACTTTATTATCTAAAAGTTATAAATATCCGAATATAAGCTTGAAATATTGCCTCGTATTGTGCTGTAGCTTAAACTGTAGTTATACATAAATACCGAGTTCTAGTTGGCCGCCAGGCATATACATCACTAAATCTACACCAGATTTAATGTGTTTTGCACACAACTATATCAAGTTTTTCTGTCATTCGTGATTAATCTTGAATCCAGGTTGATATGGTTGAATAGGTGATAAACAGGTATTGTAATTTTTAAAATAAAATGTGAATATTGTCTATTTAATTATCAATGCAAGTGAATTACATGTGAGAATATTTTAAATATAACAGATAGCTTATAATCATAGACCAATAGATGGAGGTGCAGTGACACCCTGTTGTAGATATGTCGCAGCTCAAACTAATGTCGTTAAATTGTGTTTTATTTATAGGGTTTTATGAAAAATTGAATAATAAAATAAATCAGAGAAAATGTATGTATGAGGCGCAGGTAAGTTTGCTAAGTGTGATTAATTTCAATATTAAGAATAATTTAACTAAAATTGAATAAACGTTTGTAAAATCGGTAACTTCAAAATATTGTGCTATGCAGACGATGCGGTTCTCATAGAGGAAAATGAGGACAACTTGCAGCGAATGCTATTCGAGCTAATCCGGGCCGCAAAGAAATATAACATGAGCATCTCGATACCAAAAACCAAATCCATGACCATAAGCAAGGAACCGATACGATGCAAGCTGGCACTAAACGACCAACCAATCGAACAAGTAATGAGCTTTGAATACCTGGGGATAATAGCCTCGAGCAGTCGAAATGCGTACGACGAGGTGAAAGCACAAGTAAATAAAGCAACAAGAGTGTCTGGCTGTCTGCATAATACTATTTGGAAAAACAAACACATGTCAATAATCAGCAAGGCTAGGATCTACAGAACAGCAGTGAGACCCATCCTCACCTATACACAGCGGAAACGAGAGCAGAGACCAACCGGACGAAGAGAGCACTACGAACGACCGAAATGAGGACCCTGCGAGCGATCGCAGGCGTCACATTGAGGGACAGGCAGCGAAGTAATGGGATCCGGGAACAGTGCGATAGGATGCCAGATGTTGTTGGATGGTCACGGGGAAGAAGAAGAGAATGGAGAGAGCATGTCGACAGGATGGGAAACGATAGACTCGGCAAAGCCGCATTCAAGGAAAAACCGAACACGACCAGACCCTTAGGAAGACCACCAAAAAAGTGGGCTGACTTCTGGACCTCATCGTCACAGGACATTGAATAAAATTTGGAAAAACAGGACATAGTTCTATTAAAAAGAAGAAGAAGAAGAAAATCGGTAACTAAGTAACAGTTCTCCAAGCTACATCTAGTTGCAAAAACAATAGCTTGTATACACGTTTCAACTTAGAGTTGAAACCGTCGCACAGTAGTCTAAAACGTCCAAAAAGTTGGTCAAAACCTAAAAAAACATTTTTTTTTCAAATAGTTTCTTGTGTGGTAGTCGGTAAACAAGGTGCCCGCGCGTCTATTTCTCGAATAGCAGATAGATGGCGCACCTACGGGACGTGTAGTTGTGTGTGAAAGTCGCGGTTGTCAAAACTTGCTACGTGCAACGTTCAACAATAAACGAGAAAAACAACATTTGAAGTGCACACAAAAATTCGTGAACATGCAAATATCTGCAACAAGAAGATGGAGGATGCGCCTGAAGATTGATATAATGTTTTGACACTTTACTTTTTTTATACAATTTTTTATAATTTCTTATTAAAAATTTTCCGAAATTGTCAAAAAAGTTATGTTTCCGCGAGACTCCGCGTTGTTCGCTGATTCATTTCCCAGATGAATGTCTAACTAACTAGAAAATCGAAAATTCAGGTGCGACTTTCTGCGATTCTCCTCGCAATTGATTTATTTGTATTTAGTTGCGCGGCCCTATACATGTGACGCGTCACATGTATATATCACATCATAATTACATATTTTTAATTAATCTTGAAGAGATTTAATATGCGCACGATCCGAACCAAATAGTAACTTAGAAGAAGTCACTTTGAATTATTTAAAGTGCAATTACCAAGAAAAAATCATAATTATTATCATTATTATCATTATTACTATTGTTATCATCATTGTTATTGTCTGTATCGTAGGTAATTATAATTATAAAAAGTATAATGAGAAACAACACAAAATTTATTAAGCCAAATTTTATATTATTTTATCGTATTTTTGAACATAAAACTGGCAATTTAAAACCCCACATTTTGCAATTTTCCATTTTTACCTCAAATCTACAATCAGAAAGTAAAAAAACTAAAGCATACTGATTTTCAGCCAAATCCGAACCTTTTTCGAGTTTTGACCAGCTTTTCGGGCGTTTCAGACCACTGTGCGTCGTGAGCATGTTAACTCACATAACAGTAATATAAATTGTAAATATATGTAAATATATTGTACATAGTCGACATCAAAAATGCATTTTAATTACTAAATGCAGTACTACAAGTTTCTTTAAACTAAGAGAAAAACAAATAATTCCTTCAAACCAGGTAGCATAAAACAGAGGATAAGAATGATTTAAATAAATACAGTCCTAAAATATAGACCAAATACTAATAAATAAACTAACACAGAAACTCGACACTTATCAGCCCCAGGCAGGTTTTAGAAAACAAAGTATTTCTTGTATATAATAAAGCATTTGACTCTATAGAAACGTGAACCAAAATTAATTCTCTGCAAATCCGTCGAATGGATTTACGGTATATCGAACTAATAGAGAATGTACTCGGAGGCTACTAGTACTAATCAGACTGCTAGAAAATACGCAGCCAATCAATGTAAAAAGAGGAAAACGACAGGGAGACTCCACTTCTCCTAAATTATTGACTCTGATGAAGAAAATGGCATAAATCTGATTTGGTAATGTGTAATTTCAGTAATAGCTCGAACAAACAATTTCAAACATCACATTAAAAGACAACGAACAGACAAGCTTATGTCGCCTTAAGTACCAATAACTAATCTGTTCTCATAATAATGTTACATCCAGTATATACTCGTATGTACTCATATATGCTCATTTCAGTCATAAAAGCTTTTGATCATACAAAATTTATATCTAAATAACGTCACAATTTATTGCACCTAAATTCATTCTCCATTGTAACAAAGTAAAATAAAACCACTTCCATACAATTTTAGGTAATAATGGAGATTAAAACAGATTTATTATCATCCGTGCGCCGGCATAAAAACACGCTAGTACCCTATCAATTTGTGCTCGTTAACAAATTGACGGTTCATTATTTCACCACCCCACTTTTATTGGTTACTACCGTTGTCATTAACAAAGCAATTAGAAGCATCGCATTGTCCTTCACTAACTGCGCCAACGTTGAACACCTGTGACATGGAAGTTCACACCTATATTCATTAAGAATTCTATTATCAACTATTGAAATCGATTTATTGCATTCTACAATTTATAATTATTCGCAACAGCAAGCACCCTTCCTTCTTTAAAGTATTACAATTTATTTACCAAGAAGAGAAAATCATAGAATCTATCTTTATATTATATATGTTCTACAATACCAGAAAATATACAAGGTGCGTCGTAAAGTTAAAGGTGAATAGGTGGAAAACTTTTTAAAGAATTCTCTAAAATTAACATTTGTGTACGTATAAAATATATTACTTATAAAGAATAAAAAGTGTTTGTACGAAAATTTCAAAAATTGACAACAAAATATGTTGAAATTTTTTGGTAACATCGGTTGTGTTGACGCAGTTATTTTAGTTTTGTTTTAACGAAACAATAGTGTCGCGTCATAAAGAGTTACTTCGGGTGAAGTATCATCAAATTACAAAAATAAAGAATAATATCGCTTAGACATCCAGAAATTACGGCATCTTTATTAATCTGCGGTTTGTAAGATCTTTTGCTAGATTCTCGTGACTAGATATGTTTAACCATCGGTATTTAATTTGCATTACCTGTTCTATGGGTATATCTTGAATTACTACCTTCTGTTTTTTCAACTGGTATAGTCATATTAAAGTTTTGCGTCATTTGATAGAAGTCGAGTAATTCTGTAGATCGTTTTCTGTCTCCGCACCGTCGCCGTTGTCATAGCAGATCATGCTTATGATCTTGTTACCCATTTTGTATCCCCTCTTACTTTTGTGATGACGAAACTTTTCGACCTCGAGATTTTTGCAGACGTTCACGTTTTGAAGTCCCCTGATAGCGAAAATTTGGTTTTTAAAAAATGCCTGTGTGCTGTGTGCCTGTGTATGTGTGTGTGTGACCACGATAGCGGTCAAACCGCTGTAGCTCTCAATTCCAAATTTTGTATTTACGAGTATAATTTCCCTCTTGAGATCTGAGTAGATTTTCAGTAAAATCGGCAGACCGGAAGTAGTAGTTTACGTCAGTGAAAAAATCAAATTTTGCCAATATTTCGTCATTAAACAAATTTATAAAGAATTCATATGTACTCAAAATTAAATTTAAGAAGAATTTTATTATGTTATTATTATTATTATTATTAAGTTTTTCGAAATTCCTACCGGAAGTAATACTTTTACTCTTATCGAATAGCGATTTTTTACGATAAGTCGTAAATTATGCATACATATCATCATCAAGAGCCCAAAAGTATTATCTCTAAATACTTTTGCACTCTTGATGATAATATGGAATATTGTCTGTATAAATGACATTTCAAAATTGGGATCGGAAGTAGCACTTTTGCTCTTAGCGAGTAGCATTTTCTTTCGAATATCTCGCCAAGTATGCATTCTATAGAGATTTATTAAGAGAATAGAAGTACTTATAATAGAATTTTGAATAATTTTTATATAAAAAAAAATTTAAAGGTTGGCTTATTTTCTAAGAAGATAGAATTATTTAAACAATTTTGTAAAATTTGAAACGCTCCACACTTCAGTAGTTCATTTGAAATATTATCGTAACCTGGAGCTTTACGGTTTTAAGCTTTTTATTGCTTTTTTACTTCTTCATGTGTAAATGGTTGGTTTTGTGATGTTAGTTCCATCCTCTGTTCTTCATTATTTTCTTCTTCTGAGTGATACAATTTTTTAAAATTGTCTTCCCATTTATGTAAAAGTATGGTTTTTATCGGTACGAATTCTTTTACAGGTTTCTTTCTGTTTTTCAACTTTTTCCACGTCTTTCTTTGGGCTCCATACAAGTCTTTGTCCATATCACAGGCGAATCTTGCCCAATATTCACTTTTAATCTTTTTTATTTCTGCATTAACTTTATCCCTTGTTTCGACATATGATCTATAGTTCTCTTGTGATGGATTACTTTTATATTGTAGGTACACCCTCCGTTTTTGTTAAGGCATCTCCTTAACCTCTGGTACGAGCCACGGGTCGTTGGTCTCTGAGTGTTAACGTTAACGCGCCTGGTACCAATGGCTTCTCTTGCTGCGTCTTCCACTGCTTTTTGTATCGTTAACCTTTTTTCGACATTGTCGCCTGTATTTATAGCTTTTCTGTCAGCCGTTTACTATACAACCCTTGGGTGCTTTCATATATACGTATATATTTGTTTAATAATTATCCTAATCGAGCATTAATGGAACTCCTACAAATTGTATTAAAACAAGTTATATACTTCATACAATATCCCCCTACAAAACATGTAAGTGTAGGAAGTTTGCTTTTGCAGTGACACTTCGGCGTTCCAAGATGCGAATAATATAATGATTGCATTACATCAAACTAGTAACGGTCACTATCGACTATTTTGATTATCAATGAATATAATGGTGAAAGTGATATTGTTGATGTCATTTTTAAGCTAAGTTCTAGTATCGCTTCTGGTGCTGACTTCGTGCCATCTCTTCTTTTAAAGAAGTGAATTCCCTTTATAATTGGTGTACTGGCTTATCTAACAAATTATTTCTTTAGATATTCGATTTTCCTTAAAATTAAAATAAGCTAGGGTTGTCCCGATGATCAGAAAAAGTGATCCAATTAATATTGACACTTACCGCCCCATAAATATACAATCCCTTTTCTCCAAGATGTGTAAATTTATTGTAAATGAAAGACCAATAAATTTATTTTCTTCATTTTATACATACGCTCGAAAATCAAAATGGGTTTTTGCCACATAAATCTATACTGCTATATTCATTTTCTGAAGCAGTGTTTACTCTTCAATTGACCACAATTTTCCATATCTAAGTATGCTAATACACTTGAATAAAGCGTTTGATTCTGTTGACCAATTAGTATTACTGCCTAAGCTTGGTAGATACTGTATAAATGGAGGTAGTTTAAGATGGTTAGAATCATTTTTGAGAAAGGAGACAGAGAGTGAACATCGACGGTAATTTTTTTTTGGAAGCACTGATGTACACTTGGTTGCAAAAAATGGTTTCCAGTAACCACATTGGAACGGTGATATTCGAAATTTTAGTGGATTTTTTTTTGCAAGTAAGTCTACATATAGGTGTTCTTCAGGGCTTAGTCCTGGGGCCAACGTTATTTTAATTGTTATAACTGCCTGCTTGGCATTGCTAAGGTGATGCTATATGCGGATGGTATCAACTTAGTAATTTCATCGTATAATATTGGGGATATTATTAGTACTGCTGATGTGGCTATTTTGATATGATATTATTTTGCTACATCCGCAACTGTAAGTATATTTTACCTCCTGCCCATATATAGAACGACTTTCTTTCAGAAAACCCTGACAGGTTTGTAAATTATATAATGTTTTGACATATTTCTTTTATCTTATCTGGCGCACTGTGTTAAGTATTAAGAAATAAAGAAATTGTTACTTTTATTATTTTCTATAACCATTATTAATAGTTTTACGACTATCGATAGCTATCGTTACACATGTGACATACTTTTATTGTAAAATCAGAAAGCGGCATATTCTGCATATGTGCCTATCTCTCTTCATATTTGTTAATGTTTTATATATTTGCTTAAATTTTCAATTCGAATTCAGCATACTGGCCGTTATAACTACACACTTATTTTGTACTAAAATCCTAGAACTTTGTTTTATAAAGCTTGCTTGTGCAGTACAAGGAAGTTTGTTGGCTAATGTGTGTTTACTACTGATTGTCATTGTCACTGGTGTGATCTTGTAATAAAATCTAAAGTGCATCAGCCAAAATGAATGAAGATTTATGCTATAAACTTATCATTGGAGTGCTTTTTAGATATATACTCCGCAAAAAAAATTATGGAATCATCCATTATTTTTTTGAGAATTTTTAATTTTTTCAAAATTTTATGTCTATAAAGTAGTACACAAACATATTAAAAATAAAACAAAATGCAAAGGAAAAACCACAGACCGCAATTTGATAAACATAACAATTTAAAAAGTAGCACAAACATAAAAAAAATAATTAACGCAAAATTGAACTAATAATATTTCCGCCTCGGGCCCGTATTACGGCAGCCATCCGTCTAGGCAAAGACTCAATAAGACCTCTGATGTAGTCTTGTCCCACCCGGTTCCATTCTCCGGCGGTGAACTTGTACGATTCGTAGTGCCCACCGGATGTAGTCCTAGACATGCTGTATTGGATGTCCAAGCTTCTAGCTGGCCACTCCAAAACACTTACGTCAACCTCATTTAGCTAATTTTGTACAATGTTGGCGATGTGGGGCCGAGCGTTTTCATACATTAAACGGAAATTCGGGCCTATGTAAGGTGTAAATGAAATCTAAGATAATCCTAATGTATCTATCTGCGGTCATAGAACCATTATGAATAACCTCCAACCCGTCTTAGCTTCGGAAGATACACCTCCCCATATCATAATCGAACCACCACCGAAATTCGTTGTTTTCCTGACGTTGCACTGACTAAAGCGTTCACCATTTCGTCTATATACTGGCAGGCGGCGTCTATCTGATGATAAAAGGCAATATACCTAGACTCGTCTATGAACAAAATGTTAGTCCAATGAAGTGAACTCGGTGTTCTCTAGTGGGTATGGGACCTTTGGCAGGTTTTCTAGCACATATACCTTGTTCTTTAAGTTGATTCCTTAGGTACCGTCTGAGACGTAACATTTACATTTCGAACGATAAGCAGCTCGTTTTTCATATGTCTTGGAGTGTAATTCCTTATTCGCAAGGCTGGAAGTCGTAAAAAGCGATCGTCTATGACCGTAGTTGACCACTTCCTATCTTGTCCTAGTCTCCTGTTATATCCCCCAGTTTCTCTATACCTGCACCAATTTCGAAATTGTCGGTTGTCGGAGACCTAACATCCGACCATCCTTAATTAACGTAATGGTTTGGACAATTTCTTCGTCAATCAAATTACGAGCATTGCGTATTGGAGGACCGTCAGTCAAGAGGGTTCTACATGGAAGCACGTGATAAATGTTAAAAGACAAGAATGCAGTTTCAAACTTACCAATTTTTGAAAGAAAGGAGAAGATGTGAAGCACCTAAAACTCACGAAATTAGAAAAAAATTAACTTGAACTCAATGTATGACCATAAACCAAAACAAACAAACACTATTGCAACGATTTACTATTCAAAAGTAAATCGTTACTTTTCATAGGTAAGGTGATCCTGTTCTAACGTTAATTCCATTAACATGGTACCCAACTGTTCTAGTTTCCTGTTTCATTACTTTGAGGGATTATTTTATTATTATTTTATTTCTGCAGTTTCCACGTTCTTTTCTGAGTACGTATCGTAAAATTCATCAATACACCTTTTTTTACAATAATTAGAATATTTGACTTTTACGTTTCAGTTTATTTATGGACAACTTTGACGCCTAGTTCAGGGTACAATTTACAGATACTTTGTAGGTGGTCGTAAATCATAAAATGTTAAATTTTTTGTATTTAGAAGGACGACTGACGGAAGTTCAATTTTATTACTTCGCACGTAGGTATGTGGTTATTTACTATTTAACATTTTTGGAAGGCTTAAATATATTTATGATTTATTTCCCCATTTACTGAAATGCGTATTTTATGTTTAAAAAGTCGCCTTATTGTTATTGTTAAGTGGATGTGAATTAGTTCCGAGACGTCGTAAAATTGTCATTACATTAAGTTATTTTGTTGAGATGGATTTCTTTCAGTGCTGATGTTTTAAAGGTAAAGATGATGATAATTTATGCTTAGTTGTTATCTATTCAGGAATACCTAAACAATTACAATAAAGAAGATATAATTAAATAAAGTGTTATATTGATAACACGTTTTCAATGGATTATTAATATTGATTAATAATCCATTGAAAACGTTTTTTGTTAACACTTTTAACCATAAATATAACAAACAATTAATTCATAGGATGTTGGTATCTTTAGCGATTATACTGATCGACTGAAGTCCACCTCATCGATGGATATCTGTGATAGTGATAAACATATTTTAAGAAAAATAAATTCACATGATTTAGTGCTGATAAAAGCCGATAAAAGTAACGCCATTACGAGAACTTGATTACTTAAAAAAAATGAGATGTGGCCACCACACTACTTTCTTATACGCATGTGCGTTTCAAATTATACAAAAGTTGTTTTAAATTAAGTTTTAAATAATTTTATCTTCTTAAAATAATAAACCTGTAAGTGTATTACTTCAAGTCCGAACTTTGAGAGTTTTTTTATACAAAAATTATTCTAAATCGAACTCCAAATATTTGCGTACTCTTAATAAATCTATATAGAATGCACAATTTACGACATACATATTTGCAAAAAATCGCAATTCGTTAAGAATAAAAGTCTTATTTCCGGTCCGAATTTTGATTTTTTTTTTTTGTAGATAGAATATTGAATTGAAAATGAGGCTCTAACTCTAAATACTTTTATACTCATAACATATTTATTTGCCTAGACAGTATGGCTTGCGAGATATTTGCAAAAAAAAAAACTTGGAAAAACATTTTTAATAAAGTTTTTCTCAAATTTACTTTTGAATACATTTGAATTCTTTATACATTTGTTTAAAACTGGTAGTTGATGACACATTCACAAAATTCGATTTTTTCACTGATGTCAACTACTACTTCCGGTCTACCAATTTTACTGAAAATCTAATCAAGTCTCAAGAGGGAGATTATACTCGTAAATATAAAATTTGGAATTGATAGTTTTAGCCGCTTGATGCTATCGTGGTCAGAGAGAGAGAGAGAGAGAGAGAGAGAGAGAGAGAGAGAGAGAAGGAGGGAGAGATATGTTTGCAAAAACCACTTCTTCGGTATCAGTGGACTTCAAAACATGGACATCTGCAAAGATATCGAGCTCGGAACGTTTCATCATTACAATACTTCCTTATACTTCGTATAAGAAAGTAAAAAGTAGACACTTTACACAATACAACAGACTTTAAGGTATTAAAAATAGATCCTACAAACAAATATCAATAAAATGACATATGCGTTTAATGACAAATGACAATTATAATTACTGGTCGGGACCCTTTTCTTTACTTTGTAACTATACTTAACGCCCAATTTCATCATAAAGTTATAAACATCCCTTTTATAAAAGGCATCTTTAAGTTAAAATCGACTTTAAAGTTAACTTTAAATAATTGCCTCTCATAAAAGCATGTCATGGCAACTTTGGTAAAAGTAGGCTTCATTATAAAGTTGCTTGGTTGGCTATACTGATATTTGGTTTTTTTACCTGTTTTAAGGTTTTTAGTTGTACATCTTGTAGATATACACCAATTTCCCGCTCGATTTTAATTTGCATAGGCATCAAGCGATCTTGCTGTGTAAAGTGTATATCTCGTGTTTTCTTTATTTTATTGTTAACAATTGTGAAATGTGTGATAAAGTGATTAAAAAAGTTAGAGGGTCTAATTCCACTAGAGAAGAAGAGTTATTACTGTTAGAGGAAGTGAGAAAAGAGCAGCATATCATCGAATGCAAAGTCACCAATAAAACCTCCAATGTTGAAAAAGTATGTAAATAAATAGCGCATTAACATTCTACACAACATTATAATAAATACTGTTTTAGGACAAAGCATGGGAGAGGATTAGCAACAGTTTTAATGCTAAAAATGCTGTATGTCGAAGTGCTGATCAGTTAAAATCGAAATATGACAACATTAAGACGAAGGCAAGGAAGAAGGTTGCTAATCAGAGGGCATTTTGTAAGGGTACAGGTGGTGGTCCTTTCTTGGGTGATGGCTTTGATCCTGTAATCGAGGCAATTTTAAATATTATCAATATTAAAACGGTAGTGGGAATGAAAGCACAGATTGATAGTGATAGTTGCACTGTAATTACTAGTTATATTTTTATTTTATATAGTTTATATACATCTATTTTTGTTTTTAAGAGCGAATCTTCTTCGTGGGCTGGAACAGCACAGTGTGATATAGAGGTTCCCGAAGCACCAGCTTTGGATTTCCATCGTATCCCTGTATGTATTATATGATCTGTAGATGAATACATTCTCATGTATGTAACATATTCTTTAATTTTAGGTGGAAGTTACAGTGATACATGAATTTGCAGCCAATATTCTATCAGAAGGCAGTAATATTTATCTTAGTGAACCTGTTGAAGTAAGTTTGGGTCTTACAAAACCCAATATCAATACATAAGTATTTAATATTTTCAGATTCCATTAAGTGAGGATCATGAGCCAGTGATAGTGTGTGAAAGCACACTTGCAAATAAAGATGCTAATGTAATTATACTACAGAATAATTTTTTGTGAAATCTTTAATACTTTTATTCCAGGATCCTCCAATAAGCGTGGGTACACCAAAAATTGATAAAAAAGTAAGCATTACGCTATCACTGATATATACTAACTAATATTTTCTTTTAGTTGACTACTGACTGGAGTCACTATGTACCCGATAAAATGAAAGAAACTGTTTCTAAAAAGTTAAGGCCTCCTGTACGTAATAATATTCAAGATGAATATTACAAAATAAGAATGGAGGTGTTAAAAAAAGAACTTAAAGAACAACAACTCCGTGCTGATAGAGAAAAGAAAGAGGAAGAAAGAAGAGAAATAAGTTTTTGGAAAGAAGAGGATCGACGGGAAAAGGAATATGAGAGGAAAGCAAAACGGGAACAAATAGAAGAAGAACGAAAGAAGGAAGAGCATGATTTAAAAATAAAATTGCTTAAATTACAAATTTTACATTTAGAAACAGACAAATAAATATTTCCAACTACCTACCTTTTTTTCTTTTAAAATATACATAAATTTATTTAAAATTAAAGTTATTAGAAATACGGTCGAACTTCCATAAATTACATATTTTTCAAAATGTTTCAACACTAAATTTTCTGACTTCATTTTTTAGGTGGTTTTCATGGTTCAACTTAAAAAAGTTCGGCTGTATATGAATGTTTTTTGATCCACTCATAAAAAGAAAACAAACATTTTTGCATTGTATATTCATTTATTAATATGAAATCAATTATTAAAGAATATCTACTTACTACAATAAAGCAAAATGCTCATTAATAAGTAACCTACGAACATCTCTGCCCCTATTCACATGTACTTGTGGAATATTTTGAGGTACTTCATCTGCATTGCCACCATTTACATTTCCTAGCCAATCCTCGGGGATGTTTTCATTTTCTTCAATTGCTATATTATGCAATACAGCCGTTGCTACTATGGTATTCATTGCAGTTTCAATATTTACCTTTATGCCGGTACTTAAAATAGGAAATCTCCTTTTCCAAACCCCATATTGCCTTTCTACAGTATTTCGAGTTCTAATATGGGATTCGTTGAATAAATTTTCTGCTGCAGTTTCAGTATTTTGCAAAGGTGTCATTAGATATGGGTCAATGGCATAACCACTATCTCCTAATAGTAAATATTGTTGATATGTGTCATTTTCAAGTTCCCATTTCAAATTACTATTATTGAAGACAGTTTGGTCATGGCAGGATCCTGGCCATCTTGCGATGATGTTTCTAAATTTTAATTTTGCATCGCAAACAGTTTGAATATTTAGAGCGAAGAAACCCTTTCTGCATCTAAATATTTCTGCATCATTTCCACCAGGTGACTGTATTTTTATTAATGTGCAATCAATAGCACCAATCACTCGAGGAAACCTGGCTATATTATAAAACTCTTCAGCATTTCTACCCATTTCTGCAGGATCTCGAAGCATGTAAATGTATTCTCTACATAATGATCCAATTGCAAGAGAAACACGTTTTATAATTCTACTTGCCGAAGCTTTCGAGACACCCATAAAATCTCCAGCAGAAATGAGCATACTGCCAGTGGCAAAAAATCTTAATGTCAATAATAATTGAATGATTGGTCGTATATATCCTCCTCTGAAAAATAATATTCAAACATCAATATGTAAGAAAGGTATATTATACATGAATTTGTTACGCCCGAAACCACGTCGCACTAAGATAGCAGACCAAATTAAGTTAAAGAAAACGGAGAATCACAATAGGAGATGTTTGAATCTGGAAAACGCAGGGCCGAGCTAACTCTGTCGCAGACGGCGTGACGGTTCAGATAAACTAAAACACCTAAAAGTAGAGCGTCGGTCGGCAACGACGCGAGCGACGTTGTCCGGGCACCAGAACACCATGTTACCTAAACGATAACCTACCTGCGCCTCCGATGAGCATCCACTGGCTGTGTTCCTCCAGCGGGTTTCCTATTAATCACCCTGTATAATCGTTTGCACCTATTCAACTGCTTGTCACAAATATAATCGACGAAGGTAAGGTTTGTTGGGGTAATAGTAATTAAAAGAAAAGAAATTATGATGTGAAGAAAGGTGCTATATTAATAGAATTGTTCTTTTTTTTTTTTGAAAAATAATTAAAATGTTGACAGTTATAAATTGAAATAGTATGAAACAATATATATATTATTTTTTTAAATATATAAAATGTTGACAGATAAAAATAGAAAATTGTATGAATTAATAAAAATGTTTTTTTTTTTAAACAAAGTAAAGAAAATTTAGCAGATAATAAAAAAAAAATAAACAATAGAACCTCTGCACCTCGGCAGGAGGATGGTCGGCGTAGAAACGTTTTCTTGCCTTACAGGCCAATATACATTTGTTATTATAAACGCCACCAACGGCGAAGTTCCGAATTAAATATATACAAGAAAATAAAATAGATTTAAGTTAGCGCATAAGACTTAAAGTAATTTAATTAATTAAGTGACAGGTGAAACATGAAATTACAAGATCAAAATTTTGAAATAATCCAAATAAACTGCTTACATTTATTATTCAATTAAATGACGCTATTGAAAGTTACAATGGAAAATCCAGTATTAGCACAAAAGAATCTGCTGAGCTTCGGTATTCAATTTTACAATGACCTAAATAATTCCAATAGCTCAGAAATTAATAAAACGTACATGAAAGTCAAATTCCTAAATTACGGTAATGAATTTACTAGATTTATAATTAATTCAAGATTAAAAATCAACACATCAAAAGAAATATTATTACGGTAACGGAAATACCAGAATTATTATTAAATTAAGCTATAACACTTCAAGAGATATAGTACTACGGTAATGAATTTACGAGAAATATTATTTAATTAAACACTCAACATTACAATGAGATATATTGTTACGGTAATGACAAAAAAAGTAACGGTAATTCAATTAGGATTAATACGTGACCTTGCAGTTAACTAAGTGGTGCAATAGTTATTTTAGCCACTCAAATATTCTTAGGTCAAATATAGGTAAGGAAAAGTCCAGCACTCTGGCATAAAGTCGTCGATAATCAGTCGAAAATTACGGTAAATTACAACAATAGTCGCACTTATCTGTCAAGATGGACGCAGGATGGCCGCAACGGTAACCAGATGGCGGAGGCCCCCTTGATGAAAATTTCACTTCAACAGACAGGATGGACGTATAGGTGCAACCACTGTAGCAACGATGAGAACCACCTCGTTCTTCAACCGTAATGTGGGGTGACAATACCCCCAAGGAAAGATATTGATAAAAGCGCAACAAGGCAGTCAGGGAAGAAGAATGCTTGCTATGAACAAATCAGTCCACGGCAACAATTTAACGTATGCCCGTTAATACACAAGATTCCCTTATTTAATACCCACTTGCATTTTTAGTGACATAACTACGAAGGAAGAATTTTAATCAGACGTACAAGAGAGTCTATGTCTAGGGATACGCATAAACACGTGAGGCAGTAACTACGACGAGCCTGACTGTCGTCTCGAAGAATTTAAAAACACAAATAAATGCACTTCGCAGAGTTCGGAAGTAATAAATAAGCAGATATTGATAAAACTGAAACAAGGCGTAAAAAGTAACTGCAAATGCAGATAATACAAATTTACAGGTAGGTTAAAATAAGCTAGAGATAAGATAGTTAGAATTAGTTACATAAGATACAGAGTTCTTACACCTAAAGAGTGTATTTGCCCGATATTACACATTACATATGTGTCAATCTCACGGTGCGTGACTTAGGGCTCCGAGAGCACAATAGTAGGTTTAGCACACGCACAGATATACAGCAAACGATCTTTTCCACTCGGTGAACCAAACGATGTACAAGGTTCGCTCAAAAAGTCCCGCGCTCATACAAATTCTACGTACTTAAACAAAGACACATAATCTTACGAGAACTATATACAAAAGTGAATTTTACAGCATAACAAATTACCTATTTGTATGATGAGATATACGATTTTCAATCCTATCTAGTAATGATGTGACGGTAGGTTTTGTTAATCGAAAACGCTCAAAAAACTCTATGTCATTGTATTTATTAAAACAATCCTCCCTCTTTCTGTATACTTTACGATTCCTCATTACTTGTTCATCCTCAGATGAAGAACTTGAACTTGATGCCATTGCATTTGGTATATTATTTAAGATGTTATTCATTTTATTATAATTGTATAGACAAAAGATGAAATAATAACAAATATCAAACAGTGCAGTATACACGTGAGACGCAGTCAAATAAATAAAGGTTATGTTTATGTTTAGTTTTACAACTTTGACAGTGCTAGAAACAGATAAAGCAAGTTTTTAACCGTTAAAGCCAAAAAATCCGGACTTTACTTTAAGTTAAATTAAAGATCGCTTTTATTCTAAAATGTTATTATGAACCGCATTTCAAATGTTAAAATCGACTTCACATTTGAAGCTTACTTTAATTTTATTTTGAAACTGGGCGTAAGTTAGGCTACGCATACATTACGTTTTAGATACATTTTCACATATACCGAGTGTCCTAGCCAAGCGGTAAAGTCCATTGCTGGTATCTAATAATGAAGATAAAGTAGAAACTTTAATACAAAAATTGTAAATATTCACAAACGTATGTTGTCTTTAAATAGAAGCTGTGCATTTTTTTTTATTTAGTGAGAGCCCTTTAAGTGCTGATTAAAGTGATATTAATTTGTATTAGTCGATTTTCAGCTGCTTGTGAGATATAACAATTTTCCGTCAAAAATTTTACAACTTTTAAAAAATTGCTATGAAGTACCGATTAATGATAAAAGATCTATTATGAGCACAATTAGAAGAGATATCAATTCAGTACGTAAATTTAATGTTTATTTCGACATTTCAGTAATATTTAATATTTAGTTTTGCATACCATTCGTCAAAAATTCTAAAACAACATTAAAAGGAATAGCCTTAACAGTACTATAATTTTACTATTTAAAAATACTCGTACCTACTTTCTTACATCTGAGGGTGATACTGTAAAAGCTATTGAATTTTATATTTAAATAAACCTGATTGGGATTTAATAATTTATCAATATGAGTTGTCATGACTTGCATTAAATATCGCATAAACTAAAATTAATCTGAAAGTGTTATTTATAATATTTACTTTTCACAACTAATAAAGTTATAAATTTGACGCTCCTTTAAAATATACCCTCAGACGCAAGAAAGTAGGTATTCTTAAATCATACATTTTAATACTCTTCAGTGGTAAATATACAGGTGTTCCAATTAATTTTGTAGTCGCCATATTAGAAAAACAGTTAAATATCGACCAATACAAATTGACGTCAGTTTAATCAACAGGGCTATCATAAAATATAAAATATATACGTAGCATTCTATTTCAGGTAACATAAGTGTGTGTTGGGTCATAGTTGTCGAACACTTTGTATAAATAAAAGTATTTTCAAATTGCAGAAATCTAGAATTTTGTTGTAAAATTTTTTCGCTAACGTAATTATATAGAAATAATGGACTTTACCTTCTCTGGAACACCCGGTATATGTATCATTGCATTTACGTATTTGAAGGACTGTATTCAAAAGCGGGATTTTCTTATACTACATCTTAGCTTGTCCTTAGTGTTACTTCTGACGATTATTCCACATTTTTATTTTATTTTGATTGTAATTATATTCTTGTATTTTTATTTGAGCAGAATATTGAACATGATTTCTACATCTATTTTATTTTTCTGTAACAATTTATAAATCCAATTGGAGTTATGACAATTTTATATTATTACCATTATTAAATATTCTTATTCTAGTATTTTTAATATAAGTTTGCTCTAATTTTATAAACTTTACGTTTTTATCACTCTGTATAGTTCAATATATGTACTAAAAATAGTACTATTTACTATTAAAATAAATGAGACATAACACAAATTTGAGAAGATTAGGTGAAGGAATTTAAATATTTCTTTTTTTATTATGTTAAGCACAACTGAAATTCAAGTCGCACTTATTTATAGTGCATTTACCCCGGATTAAAAACATTAACTTTCCCCTGTACGTACGACAATCACCGAACACGGACATATTAGAAATATTCGTCGAACTGTCCCAGTATAATGATGATTGTCCTGGCAATTAAGCTTAACCCTCCTTCATATTAACATAACAACGAATGCACGGACAGAAGCAGAGTACCTGCTCGGTTTTTAAATTTCAATGGCAAAGTAGAGTCGGTAACTGCCGACCATAATTGTTTCGCATTTTTTCTTGCTGGCAAATATTTGACCTCCGGTCATTTCAAATGATTCAATATTAATTATCCCTAACGTCTCTATAAAACTTTACGAGGGTGAAGTAATTACAAAGAAGGAAAAAACGGTCAGAGGGGAGAATCATGTCGTTCTATTGGAAATCTAATACTTCCACATATAAGATAAGACTATATAATAATTTTACTACTGTTTTGCCTTAGGGTAGCGAACCGTGATATTTATACGTATAAGATGAATAAGAGGTGTATAATCGTGTTTATATCTCGGTATATTATAGCTTATAGTTAGCAATTGCGGATTATTAAACATTACTTACAAATAAAATTATCTGTAAAATACAGAAGCTTAGTTTTACATGGAGCACTCCAATTGATCTTCTTTATGAACCAAATCCCGGTTATCGTATTATGCATATGTAAAAAACCTTTTTCTAGCAAATTTAGGAAAAACGGAAGAATTCAATGCAGTACTAGAAAAGAAGACTCGTAAACTAAATAGAATAATGGCAAATTATAAAATGCAAAAGGAAATGTTTTATGTCACAAAGACAAAAACTAAAACTAGAGAATTTGATGGAATACGTCATGGCTGACTTATTGATGCTTGTCATGTTTTGCAAACATTACCTCCAGAAGAACAGAAAGACTATTTTCGACTGGTTAAAATGCTGGAAATGAGATATGGACATGCACACATGCTGCCCCAACTAATCGAGGAAGCCCAAATAATCGTTGATGGAGCAGAAAGAAAACCTAACCGGGAGCAATTATTGACTCAGTTTTAGGAAGCCCTAAAAATTATAGTCCAAATCGCATTCTTGCACCACCAATCCAGTAACCTCTGTGTGAACATTAGTATTGAGGAAATGAAACCATAAATGTAATTTACAGAACAAGTTGTTACCCAATAAATTGTAACGGCAACAGAAAAAGCAGCTATGTACTATAAAGGAAAATGTAGATATCAATTTTGTTATTGAACCAACATTAACCCAACGTCGTGTTCTGGTAGCTGATTAAGAAGAAAAATTAATTTAGGAAGAGGGTGTCATGTTTTTTTTTAATTGGATTTGAAGCACTGCAGTTTGAAGATGAGGAATAAAGAACTCGTTTTCCACCTTCGTAAAAGTAAATATATAGTACCTATACACTTATAGGGATAGCATAAATGTAAAAATGTTATTTTAAGTGAACTGCTGGAACATATGGACGGAGATATAATTGTAGAAATGAATACAAGGCTGTAACCAAATACTGATGATGAAAAAGTGTCGTGGATATACTAGTGACAGGGATGTTGAATTTCAGACGATAGTGCCAGTACAGAAAATGGCACTACTCTAGAATGGTGTTACCCAGTCGGTCACTGTTTATGGTGACGAGGCAAGAATAGGTACTCCTACCGTAATTCCAAAGAAAGTTCTAGATCTAATCGACTTGGCTTTTCTAAGACTAAGCAAAAAAGAATAGCAACTGGTTGGCCAATATCAAGACGTTCTTGAAATGACTGATGGCACGCAGAGAAGAGCTATTAGAGTGACACATAAAATACATACAGGCGATACATCCCCAAACTGTGCAAGACATGCATGAAGGTGTGATATAGTCGGCTATCGGCTAATGGTTATTTGCAGGTGGAAAAAGAACCAAACGATAAAGAAAATATTGCATTAACAACGGATACTGCTCTCTGACCATTTACAATTCTGCTATTTGAATTATTCAACGCTTCACGTTCAAGTAATTCATGAGCTTTTCAGTGACAGGTCTGGAGTACCTACTTAGTGTAACTTGATGATGTGATCGTGATTGGCTAGACCCTTCAATATCACGTGAAGAATTTATAATACTTAATCCGGACCTTGCAAATCTCTAATTTAAAATTGAGTCACCTTTTCCGCAAGGAAGTAAATTACGTTTGCCACTTGGTCGAATTGTGGTTGAATCGGTAAAGACGGAAGCTGTAAAAAAATTGACTATACTCAAGTTTCCTTGTTTTATGCATGTACTATTGGCAAGACAATCGTGAATTTGCCAACATTGCAAAGGCCATTTAGTAGAAAATATATCGTTAAGTTGTAATTGCGAATGGAAGCGTCTTTTGAGGGATTAAAGGTAACTGTATTAACCCATCTTAAGCTACCCATTAGCAGTAAAAGGATTTGTTATTCAAATAGGTACTAGCATTACTGGAATAGACAGTGTGCTTTCCCAAGTGCAGAAAGGACAAGGAAATATTATTGGATAGTGTTTATTAAGACCATTTCAAAGCCAGAGCAAATCTACTATACGACGCGACGTAAACTATTAGCAGTAGTGAAGCCAGTCTTACACTCCTTCAGAAGACTAGTCTGTTCCTTTATGTAAGTCGCCTTCTCATAACTGTTTTCCACATTGGTTTACTAATGAAATCAAATAGAATCTTAAGCTTAAAAACTATGTATTATCTTCGCAAATGGAGAGCAACCCAGCAAATTTCCTTTTACCCTGAGTTCAGTAGGCTGAGGACCTATCACCAAAAATCAAATTCAGCAGGTTTAGTTGAGATTTTTCCATGAAGCTGAATCAAACCTAATGAGAGATCCAAAACAACTTTGGCGCTATATTTACCTTAAGGAAAGCACTTCTCGTAATCTGTCAGTAATGCATGACGGCGATCTCAGCTGTGATGACCCTGTCCATATAGATGAGGGATTTTCTTATGTGTTTACCGGAAATACTCAAATTCCACTGGTTCTGACATCAAAAATCAGGTAAGGGTTACTGATTATTTAACCATAACATCTCTCAACGAGGAGGATATTTTGTGGAGTGCCAATCATCTGAAATCAACCCCGACTGCTTGTGACGATTAGATACGATCTTATCTAATTAAAGATTGCAGTATGGTAATGGTACACCTATTAGAAAATATTTTCAATCTGGCGCAGCGCAAAAATGTTTATCCCACTAAGAACTAGCCCTAGCTAGAATTAGCCCTGTTCTGAAGAAAGGTGATCGGAGTGACCTGAGGAATTATCGTTCGATTGCAATTCTCTTCAACTTCTCCAAGATTTTTGAACAGATACTAATATCACAGAAGAGTATCTCCTATACAGCATGGATTCGTGACTGGTCGCTAAACGACGAGTAATCTGGTTTGTATCACCCAAGATAATAGTGCCGCTCTTGATTCTCGCTCTCAAATGGATGTCATATATGCCGAAGAGACATGACATTCTGCTGAGGAAACTTGATGCATTGGGATTACATGGTAATCTGGTTAGTTTTCTGACGTCATATCTTCGGGAACGAGTCCATTATGTGTACTACAATGGATTCAAACCTGCTGAATTTTCTGCCACGTCAGGCGTTCCACATGGGTCTAATTTGGGCCCTTTGTTTTTTGTACTATGTATTAATGATCTCTTGGAATTGCTTGCGACTTGAAAATCTATCATCATATCGATGCTCTCTCAGATGCTCTGCGTCTACAGTATGATTTAGATACTCGCTATGAATGGTGTCAGCACAATAATCTGGCACTTAATATCAATAAATGAAGTATTCTAGAGGGATGGAACTCGTTGACTTCAATTTTAGCATTCGTGCAGGAGGTAAAAGATTTGCTATATATATTATATATTATATAATATATATACTATATATTATTGCTATAAGATAGTGCTATTTGATCGACTTATTATTATTAAAACTACAAATAGGGAAACAAATATCGCCCAACACCTTCAGAACTGCTGCGGCTGATAACCAATGGCAAGCTGATAATTTGCGAGCAGACCTAGAGGCTAACCGACACCCTAGAATTTTATTTAATTGGAAGAACAGTCTGTATTGTTTAGTTAAAAAAGTCGTAACTTTTTGGTAAATGATAGAAGCCAAATATAATTCAATTATATGTATACTGTTTATGCCCATATATAAAGATTTTTTCTGAGTTAATAAATTGGAATAAGACAAATTAATTGTCAAAAATTTAACTACCTGCCTCCACCATACACTATTGAATTAATAAAGTTATTATTATTATATTATTATAAGTGCGGTCATAGATCACCGAATAAAATGCATCACAGGCGTCATTGATGTTACTGAAACTGTATAGAGGTCCAATCGGTATAGAGAAGAGCATTATACAAATATGGGAAATTAGCTTCTGTTTATTATATTTTTTAATATTCAAGTTAGGTTGAAAATGCATTAAATGAGCGATCATATGGAAAAGTTAGATCAAGGTTAATAGCTTGATGATATACATCTTCTCGTACCAATGGACAACAATCTCCGTCAACACTTGCATTAGGTGTGTTGATCATTAAAAATAGTGTTAATTTGAGTGTCATTCACAAAATGCATAAAAATTAAATACGGCATTATATTTAATATCAGTAATTGAACAATTATTAAATTGAAATCACCAACTCTAATAATAGTTGAGGTTACAATAGTATTTAGCTCTTCAAGAAGCTCAAAGCTTTTAAGAAGTTGTAACACGAAAACAAATAGAAATTGAGCCACAAATTTTTTCTGTGTCATCTTTTGGGTGTTAGATGTCGCTGTGATACTCTCACTGCATTTAACACGCAAAAATGACATAAGCGGCGTTTTAAGTCTTGAAGCCATTGTCGACAGTCTCCACGTACACTGACGAGACCTCAAAGGTCGAAACACCGGTGTCTGTGCGTTCGATTGTCGGCAATGGCACTTAATGTATGTGTGTATCTCAAACACATGCATATATGCATATACGTTTTACGTATAAGTGTATATATGTAAGTCACAGTAATTATTGTTTTATTTGGTTCATTTTTACGTATAAAATACATTATTGTCATTTTATGTGTTTGTTTTGTTAAAATTTCGTAGAGATATCATGATAACAATCTGAACTAATTCAGTTAGTAAATATTGTATATTCTTATTTTTTGAAATGTATTGTTCAAAGATGATTTAATGAATTACAGTAACTAACAGTAAATAATAATAAAGATAGTCTTGTCAACTTTAACTTTGGAGAGGTGAATTTATTACTTCGGAGTAAAAAAATAAATTTGTAAATAAACCTCTAAAGACACTGATCTAATAAAACGAAAGCACCGGAGCAAAATGGAACGCTACAGTTTAAGCGTACATATGTTAGAATGTCCACCCAGTTTACTGCGAGCGATTTAAGTCATTTATTGACATTGTCTAATTTTATCTTATTATCCGTAGGGACAAAATTGGCAGATTTAATTTGTCGTAAATCGATGTTCTCTGTCGACCGAAGAAACAGCACTAAGTGACATTATTGTTAATGTTTAATAGTATTAGCAACGTCATTTTTATTGTGGACGGAATGTAAACTTTACTATTACAACCTGTCATAAAAACCTCGGTTCGGTATTATGGCTTATTTAAATTTAATTTTCATCTATAGAAAGTGAAGACTATAATTTAATTAAAATATCGTTTCGTTTTAACAATTCCAGTTGTTATTGTCGAAATATGGCACACCTTTTATGACATATTAAAATATAAATGTCAAATTTCATTTTGTAAAGTGAAATGCTATTTTGAGTACTGTTATTAAAGTTACAGACTGTAGTATAAAAAGCAGATTAATATTCCAAAAGATGCTACATACCCTGCAGTGTGTTTCTAATTACTAGTAATTACCATCTCAAATATTTTGATATAGTATACAATCCCAGCCTTATACAGAGTCTCTCACCTAAGATGCGTGCTCGATACATTGAAACAGTGGAAATGTAATACAGAGTGAACCATAAATTTTTGCACTTTTGTAATGGTGCTAGCGGTAATACCAAACGGTGGAGGAGAGCGGGGCCATGCATGCGCCGCTCCCTGCTTCTTGGAAATTTAGTCACAATGGATCGCTTCACGGGAGAGGAACGCGCATTCTGTCTAAAACAGTTTTATAGATACAATGATTCATACGTCGCTGCACGCCGCCTATTTCGTTCGCATTACCAATTAGACAGTATTAATCATTGTCCAATTGTTAATTTAATTAAATCGTGGGTTGAAAACTACGAGGAAATCGGCACGACTATCAATTGAAAACAAACAGGGCGGTCACGGAGCTGGAGGAGCGAAGAGAACGTGGCGCAAATAAACATGTCTGTACGAGACGATGAGGTTTATATACTTTGGGCTGATCCAGTCAATAATATCGTACGGGGTGATATATTGGGGTGCTGCGAGTGGGGCAAACGATGTCTTCATATCTCAAAAGAAGGCACTGCGTAGCATGCTGGTGTTGGAACCGAGTGCGTCTTGCAGGGAACATTTCCGTAAGCATGGTATAATGACGCTGCCCAGCCTGTATATATACTCTCTGCTAGTATTTGTCAGGGAGCAATCTCCTATCAGGAGGAAGGACCAGCACAATCAAAACACAAGGAATGGAGAAGACATATCACTCCCGTTCTGTCGATTGGCGGTGTCGCAGAGTGGACCGAGGTATATGGGACCCAAATGGTTTAAAAAAATGATGAGTTTAAACAGCGAGCTGTGTGAGTGGAATAATTTAAATATATTTAAAAAAAACTGAAGACGCTCTTAGTAAATAAGGCTTATTACTCAATACAAGAATTTATGAATGATAAAAGCTAACATGCCATTTATGTTCGTTTGTCTTAAGAAAGTAAGTATTGTTCTTTACCATGATTCTTTTGTATTTTTGTATTTGTTATACAATATGTATGTGTGACACTGTCAATATTTCCGGTGTGAAATTTCATGACAATAAAGTTATTATTATTATTATTATTATTATTATTATTATTATTATTATTATCCCAATACATCGACGCGCAAGCGTTCAGATGCTTTGGCAATACCTCGAACGTGCCTGCGCCGAATATTGGAATTGGACTTGAAACTGCATTCTTCTAAAATACAGTTAATGCAAGAGTTAAAACGAAATGATGCAATTTTGAAAAAATTGTCCGTCGATACAATGTTCGAGCTGTTCAACAACTTCAGTAACATTTTGTTCACGGATGGAGCTCACTTTCACTTAAATGGGCATGTAAACAAGCAAAATTTCAGATTCTGGAGCAATAGAAAACCTGAAATTAAAGCACCGAAGACCTTTGCATTCTACAAAGGTGACGGTTTGGGCGGCGATCTCTTCAAAGGCCATTATCGGGTACTTCTTTGAAACTGCACAGTTAATTCTGCAGAATATGAAAAAATTCTACAAGACTTCTTTCAACCACAGTTGCAGCAGTTCGTTGCTTACAACAATAAGACTTGGATGCAGCAAGATGGCGCAACCAGCCATACATCCAAAGAGAATATGCCTGTGGTTAAAGAAATGCTGTTTAGTAAGCTGATTTCGCGCAGAGGAGATATTCTATGCCTCTCCCCAGCCCCGACCTAACTCCACCCGATTTCTTTTTATGGGGTGATCTTAAAAGTCGAGTCTACGTAATTAAACCACCGGCAGAGAACATATGTCAAGAGATGTTCAACTTATCCCGAGTTTTGTGTCGAAAAGTTTTCGTATATCTAAGGGCCAGATGGTGGCCATCTGGACGATATTATTTTTAAGAAATGATTTTCCAGTATATTTCTGTTCTTATAAATAAACATTTATTTGCTTACAATCTGTATTTTTTCATGGTTATTCCAAATATGCAAAAATTTAAGGCCCACCCAGTATATACATACTTCCGAGCATAGAATATTTAAGAATACATACAATCATGTGACCTTTTGAGGTGTCTATGTGTTTTTAACAGACATAGTGAATGCAACAAAGTATACATTAGTCAAACAAGACGCACCTTTGAACAAAGAATTAAGGAACAAAACTACACCGATAAAAAGACGGATTCAATATTCGCCAACCATTGCATAGAACTAAACCATAAATACAGAAAGATTTTAAAATTTGATAGATACAGAGTAAGATAAAGAAAAACTTAATTTATTTGAAGCTTTAAAAATTAACAGATATAGAAAAATAAGTTAGACACTAACCGAACAAACAGAATTAAATCACTCCCCACTATCTTGCTCTAAATGTGTAATAACACGCCTCTTTGAACCCCTACACTTATGTAAAATATGCTGTAAAAATTATTCCGTCATCAGCTAATGAAGCTAAAGTTTGTAGAAACAATATTGTAGGGAACAATAAAAATTATTTGAAGCAATTTTTTACGTTATTATTTATTCTGACACGGAGTTTCAACATGTAACACCCCGTTCATTTAGTTATTTAAACGGACGACTGTAGAAATATCTTCATAAAGAACAGTGTAAGAAGGTAGGTACTAACAAGATATATTGTAGACGTCTAGTAATAATTTTACGATATTACATTTTAGATTCAGATAGATCTGTAAGAATGGAGACGAGAAAACTTAAAGTATACTGATGTAAGATACCAACGAAGATTTTTTGCTTCGTTGGAATCTTCGTTATGTGATTATCTACGGCTTTCGGCGCCTACTTAAGCCAGTGCAAATTTTCCATAAATTCCAAACTGCATATGGAAAAAAAAGCACCATCTCCTATGACGGTTTCCAAGTGCTTCCGAAAATTCCAAACTGGACATTTTTCTGTTGAGACGAGCCTCAGGAAGGCCGACCAAAATCTTCGATCGGCAAGAAAAATGTGGCCATAGTGAATGTTAAAATTGTTGAGTAACTGCTAACTGGTATACTGAAGACTGCTTATCGCCATTTTTCGAAAGAAAGGAACTGCTTTGCTACTTTTTTTGCTGTTTTTTTCCATCTAAGTAAGAGAACTTTTGTTAGTACCGTCGTATTTTATAATTTACTTATTCTATGCTGGTTTAATTTGTAAATGCTGCTAGCTTACTTGATTAGAGGCATTCACTGATACGATGATTGCTTCGTGATATGGTAGTGATCCCATAAATATAAAGATGCGAT